>OX456523.1:11781464-12451464 GCA_949748255.1 Eustalomyia histrio
TTAAATCTAATTGTATATATAATTAATATTTTCCAAATTAAATACTTCAAAGGTCAAAATTAAACATATATTTACGAAACAATGTGTTAAATTAAAGGACGACGGGTTTTGTTAGTTGTATATGGATTTTAATTGATTTCACCGCTATTTTTTGTTCAGTGTATAACACTTTTTTTGTTTTTAAAAGAAAATTTTAATTGATTATTTTAACTAATAAAGAAATCCGTATTTTTGTATATTTTTTTTATTCAATGGCTGTTAGAAAAAGTTAAAAATTGTATATCTTTGTAATTTAACTACACATTCTATTGATAACAACTTTAAGGATTTCCTTTTAAAGTAACCATTGAATCTTTACTGTAAATATATTTCAGTATATTATTGCCCTAAATGAAATTCCTCCAAAGACTAAGTTCGATCCACCCTAATGCATATAAGTAAATATTTATTTGTGAAGCTGAAGTTATTGCCTATAAATTTTATTTTTAAAATTGCAAATACTTATACTCTTTCATAGATAACTGTAATGATTTTTAGATTCTTTTACTAGATTGATTATTTCCATAAGTTTATACTGTCAGTTGAGTTTTATTTGGTCAATATATTGATATTTCCGTAAAAGTCATGCGTATTTTTTTACTATTTTCTTTGCAGTTTTTTTAATACTTTACAAAATTTATTCAATCGTATCCCAGACTGTCTGTCTAAATCAATTCACATGAAATATTCTGCACATACAACATTTCCTGTTTTCATATAATTTTTTTTTTGTTATTTCTTTTGTCTGACCACAGTTGTAATTTAAAGTTTTTTGTATTTTAACAGAAGCTGTTGCTGATATTTATTTTAAAATAGAACAAAAATCAACATCACGTATTAAAATGCACTCTATATAGAGATAATTTAATTACTTTATATATAACGAGACAATGGATTCGTATTGGTAACCGAATTTGTTGCCAATCGTATGATTTTGTTTACAGCAACTGAATTTTATGGCTATGACTATTGATATTTGTTGTGGCAACCAAAATTTTAATGCCAAATTACCAAAATGTTTGATTAACACAACCGATCCATTGTAGTTCGATTGTCAGCACGAATCAGTTTTCTCTGCACTGATTTTATTGTTGCTATGCAGCACAAAAGACCTATGCTGTTCGCGGTGCATAGTGCCATTTTAAATCTAATTTATTGTTGGTATAAGTCAATTGGAGCTTGAAAATGCAACTCTGTAGACCTTTTTTCCCTTTTAACCCCATTTCGCCCAAGTTATTATTAGAAATTGCAGAAAGTGTTTCAGTAAATTTGCTTATGATAATTCAAGGAACATATATTTCAAATTTGAGATTTTTACCCCATTCATACAAATTTTCAAAAATCCCGTTTTGCAAGGAAGGTATCCCAGTGGGTTCTCTTCAATCTCAATGAAAGAGGAGAAAAAATATTAATGACATGTTTTTAAGCGAATTAATTTCATGTTTATGGATGAAGAAGTGAGGTCAAACATGTTTAAAATTAATAAATAGCATAATGACAAAAAAAAAAAAAAAATTGGACATGCTTCGATGTGTCGAAACCGGTCGAATAATTGAAAACACTAATTATATATTACACTAAATCTTAAGAATTAGTTCTGAATTTGCTTTTTATTTTATTTTTAAATTTATTAACATAAAGCTGTAAAGAAATTAATTTGGAAGTGAAAATGTATAACATTAATAATTATCCACGTTGAAACTTAAAGTGCATATGAAAAGTTATGTAGTAGTCTTAGTCTAAAATATATTTTTGTGTACATTGATTCTTTTTTTCATAAGCTAAACTTAAACCAATTAATAAATTCCATATATTTTTAATTCCATCAAATAATGTAACAACGCCCACTTTTTAGAAAAATTTCAAAAGCTCTCATTTTTTATTCGTGCCATATAGTGCATTAAATCTTATAAGTTTAACATTAATACGATACACTTTTTCCTGTAGTGAAGCAGTTGGTGTGAAAAACTTCATATGCAAATGTACAAATAGTAACATCAGGCTGTGATGGTTTTTTGTTACAAAAATATGATATAAAAATATTTGTGTCACTGGTTTTTTGTTACAATTTGTTACACATCATAATTTTAAATTTTCCTCCAATTCAATTGAATTGGAATATTCGAAAAAGGCTTAATTCCAATATTTTAAATTGTCTATATAATTTTAAAGAGCATTTTCTTCATCAAATATAACTTAAAAGCATGTACGGTAACCGAAACGAATTCAATTATCGGTAAGGGTAGTGCTATTTTCTATTATTTCGGTAGCGGTATTTTAACGATAACGATATTTAAGTTGAATTGGTATCGGTGTTTTAGCGTTAATGCTATTTTCTTTTATTTCGGTAACGGTATTTTAAGGATAAAAATTTTTTCAGTTATTTCGGTAACGGTATTTTAGGGGTAACTATAGTCATTTGAAAGGTTATTGAATCCATAACCAATCCCGCTAAAAGGTTATAATTCTGAAAAAAACTCGTTAAAAAAGTCATATGATTTAAAGATATTAAAGTGTTTATCTCTCCTTTGGATTTTAGAACATAACACTTGAAATTTACAATTTAATTACATTGAAACACAAGTTTTTAGCGAAAACTTTAGTAAAAAAAATTGTTATAAGATATCATATTTCGTTATTCAAATTGTTTAACCTTAAAAAATAATTACAACTTAAACCATCTTTATCCTGGTTTTTACAAAGATTCATTTGACCAAATCGAAACCATATATAGAAAAATCGCAAAAATTCCAATCGATAAATATCTCAAAAATCCAGTCTCGCTCCTTTCCAATTCGTTTACTGTGCTAAGTGTTTTAATTCCATATGTTTCTCGTTCTATTCCAATTAGTTCCGTTAAATAACTCTTCGGGTTATCGGCATTGTCCTAGGAGTTGGTCAATTGCCCTCTGTGACTTGTCACAGAACTGGTACAAAAGAACATGTCACGCAACTAACCCCAAAAAACATATCACCGAACCAATGCAAAAGAACATGACATGACCTTTAAAGCGATCACGTGGTAGGTACTTTAGGAACCGATACACTTTTCATCTATCTCGTGATATTTATTATTGGAACAGATTCAGTTTTCACCTATTACGGGACATATCCTAATTCCCAAAAAACCCCTTTTTTCCCACAGGGAAGTGTTTCATTCCCGTTTCATTTCGTTTCCAATCCATATTGGTTTATTCCCCCCGTTGCTCGTTCCATGCCATTTTGTCCTCTTTATCTGGTGTTTTAATTCCACTCACTCCCCATTTCATTTCAGTACCTTCCCCTTGTGTACTCGTTTTTCGTCCTATTCCTTTCGTTCCCTTTGTGTAGTGCTGAAATTCACCACTCCATTACGTTTCTCAAATTTAATATTTCAATTCCACACATTTTTTTAATTTCAGATTTCTAGCCAAAGCGGATTGAACAGGCTGCTACGAAATTTAATTTCCTAGATAAAATTTTATAAACTTGATTTTCAGTAAATTTGTCTATAATTCCGGGAACCAATATGTTTAATTTCAGGCTTTCACCCAAAGCGGCTAAGGCTGGCCTTTGGGGGAATTTTTTTATTTGGAACCCCCATTTTTGCCAGATTAGTCCTATTCCAGATTATTCATATTCCAAGTAACACAGCTAAAGTTTCATGGGCAGGTTTCTTGCCAAAATGGTTTGGGCACCTTCTATAGAAAGTTCCAAAAAGTACATTATCAATAAATTTGTGCATACTTCCAGGAACACATACGTATTTTAAATCAGCTTTGTGCAGACTTTCCTGCTTTAAACACAATCAATCCTAAAGAGTATTTTGTCAGTAAATTTGCACATACTCCTGGAAACGCATATTTTAAATTTAAGGTTTATAGCCAAAACGGTTTGGGTAAACAGTTAGGGGGAGAGTTTCCCCCAGAAATTTACAAAAAACCCGTCTTGGCGGATGTCTACGCAAGAGGTACCAAATATCAAGCTCCTAGCTCCATAACTATAGTATGGGATCACTCAGTCAGATCTAAAACTTTACTATGGCACCCCCCGTTATGCATAGTGTGATTCAATGCCCACAGATTTTATTTTATGAATAAAACACTCCAAAATTTGCTAAAACTATATTTTTTATTTCATCGTATTTTTTAGTCTGTGGCATTTATGTATAAAATACAATATCCTTTAAATCCCACCACGCCCTGGCAACATAGAATATGGGAATAAAAATTTTATATGACTAATTGGAATAGTTCTTGTTGTTTATCATTTTTAACGGATATAATACCGATCTTCAGCTCTGAAATCGTATCGGGCTTATTGTCATAGATCATACTTCTCACGTATACCCCAGAGAAAGTAGTACAATGTTGTCATTTGTTCTTGTTGTTTCATAAGATTATGCGTCCTGGGAAATTCGATCGTAATAGAGACATTGGAGTACTGGAAAATTGATTTAGAATTAAATTTTTTTTTTTTTTGGATCATGCCAAATTTACACTCATGCCAAATTTACACTCTGCAGCGTGAATTACTC
Organism: Eustalomyia histrio; assembly: GCA_949748255.1. Taxonomy (NCBI): domain Eukaryota; kingdom Metazoa; phylum Arthropoda; class Insecta; order Diptera; family Anthomyiidae; genus Eustalomyia; species Eustalomyia histrio. Next base: position 11,786,020 of record OX456523.1, read on the forward strand.
CTGAATTGTGAATAATCAGCATGGTTTTAGATTTCATCAGATTTTTCCTTTAAAGTTGTGAGTTCAAAAAGAAATATTTACAATTAAGAAGAATGTTATTGAAGGTCGTAACTGACAAGAAACTGCATTCTAGTCTCTAATAACTTTTTCTGTGTATTTCCCATTACAACAAAATTTATAATTTTTCTATTCATTTGAAAACAAAATATTTTTATGATCTTGAACCCAAAAAGAACATCTCACATAACATTTATAATGAATGACAATAAAACTTTACTAATTACTGATAATTTTTGTATGTAAAATTTTTGTATAACTACTCATATAAAAACAGAATAAATTTCTAGAATAATGTTAACCCGGTTTTCATAATATATCCGTTTTCTCTGTGTAGATATCAAATTCCATTTAAATTTAAATTTTATAATTTGCAGTTTGTGTTAACTTTAGGTTATTTGTTTATTGTTAATGGCACTTAGAGTTTTCAATGTGAAAATCCCAATGAAGAAGTCGTTAAGTTTTTGTTTTTTTAAATTAAAATTTTGGCAACCATTTTCCATCCCTGCTTTGGGCTCTGTTTAAGTCGGTTTTGATTCGCTAATCTTCTAATATATATTTTTGATTTGTTTTTTCAAATTGAAACAGAAAAACAAAAGGAAAACAAGACCCGTGTCCACACAGTCATATTTTTTGTTTATTTTTGTTGCATACACTAATAAAATATAAAGTAAAAAAAAAAAGAAAAATAAAATGGTACTGATAAAAGCACTCACACACACACACGTACACATAAGGGCAATACTTTATAGTACTGTTCACTTTTGCATGTAGTTGTTGATTTCGGTCTACTGTTGCTATAACAGTATTTTTTCTATGTATGCTTTTGTCTCATGTGTCAAGGTTTGTTTGCATATAAGAATATTTGTGTGCATGCATGTGTTTGTTTGCGTAACATATGCCTTTTTTTCGCTGCAATCTGCTGCTGAATTTTAAACAGTTCAGTAAACATTATCATTCCTGGAAGCAAAAAAAAAAAAACTAAACTGGGAACAAAAATAAACACAACATGAAATAAAGAAACAGGGAAAAAAAAGCTCATATATTTTCTTTACTAAGCTGATTGCTTGCATACTTACCTCATTTTTCTTACTTTCTTTCATTCAATTCTGTTTTTCGAATTGTGTTGCTTTTATCTTTTTCCTACTAAAGCTTATTACAGGATATGATTGTACCTGCTATTTCTTGTTGTTGTCGTTTTGATGATATTGATGTTAGTGGAATTGTTTTTACATGTCTTTTTTTGTTAATACGAGTACATACAAATGAATGTATGTAGGTTGTATACCAACATACTAAACTGAACATAGCAAAGATGAAGCATTTCTGGATATATGATTATATGTACTAGTATGTGATATAAAACGATTCTTTATAAGTAGGTTAATTTTTAAGAAACTTGAATTCTAAGGAAATGAAAATATTATTTTTCCACAAGGATAGTATCTCATCGGGGACCCATCGATTTGCATGAAATTTATGTGAAACAAAAAAATTTGTTTCACAAATCAATCACGCAACAAATTATCAAAATACAGCTTGAAGCTACTTTCCAAAAAAAAAAAAAAAAAAATTCGGGTCGATTGAGCTGTTGCAAAGTATGTTTTTTTTTAATTTTAATTTTTAACCAAAATCATAAATAATTTTCGTGTCTGTTTTGACAGAAATGGGAGTATCTATCAAACTAGCGTGTTCAAACCGGCACAGTTCGATAGGTAAATTCACACAGACAAAAATGTCGTTGGCGATTAGTGCACCAAAAATATTGCTTTGGATATAATTGGACTTTAGTGATGACCTTCTGTAGACGGTCTTAGTGGTTAAAGGGTTAAACTGAATAAAAAATAATACATATATGAATCTTGTACCCAACCCGGTATAGAAAATAATTACCATATATGTATGTGGTTATATATTTACATATGTATGTGGTATTGCAGATATCGCTCAAAGTAAATAAATAAATCGTAAGTTAGCCTGTGATAATAGTAGTTAAGTTCTTATAATTTTTTCAAATGTTATTGTGTTTTTGTCAACAGAATTTAATAAAGTTCACACTCCTGAGCAAGTTGGAATACCGCCAACGAAACATAAAGTGAAAAGGATGCTATAGCATACGAAAAGTGAAAAAATAGGTAAAGTTTTCATTATGGCTTAGCGACATGTCACACGGTCCCTGATGATTTTTTATGACCTGCTGACATTTTTATACAAATATAAAATTTTTAGAAGAAAAAATCAGCAGGATGTCATTGTGGTCAATAAATGATGACTGACATTTCCATCATAGGTCAGAGAGTTATCATCACCACTTAAATACTTAAAAACTGCTAGAAATAATATTTTGCGGGTTATTATCTTTTGTTTTCTTTGTAGTTAATATTCTTCTATTAAAAATTTAAGTTTTTCTTATTTCGTATCGCCAAGGCTCCTTTCACCTAAACCATAATAATGAAAATAGTTTTATAATTTTTGTTAAAATCTTCCCAGCCAGAACTTGCCAATGGTAAAAAATAAAGTAGAGCACTGGTTGCCAATGGCCGGTTGCCATTGCTGGCAGAGCACTTAATTAAAACACTCTGCCATAGTTATTAAAAATTGCTTTGCCATGTGATTTACAATATTTGCAATTTCAAAAATAATAAAATTACTTGCAAAAGCCTGGTTTAGTATGCTTTCCCAACGTTAGTAAAAAGTGCTTTGCCATTACAGTGTTAACAAATTTGACAATCGTTTGTGAAATAAAAAATATATAAAATTATAAAAATAAATATTTAATATTATCCCAGGAAAAACATGGTAATTATAGGTCAATATTGTGTAGATTAATATGTAAGGATAGGTCGTTACCTTTTGCATTACTTTAAAATACAAAATAATGACCTACTGATAATGGATGGTAGAAATACTTATATGTACATGAAAAATAATGATTAACTGGTAGTTACTGAATATGTAAGTAACGAATTCGTATTTCTGTATTTTTTTTAATATTTTTTGATAAATTTGTTTTGAAAAACTATACAACAAAATAGAAAATTACCTGCTGTAATAGGCGATTTTGCAAAACTTTTAAGATCTTAAAGGGCTTCTAATGTGAAATAGCATTGCACCTATATAAAATACAAATAATTTTTATCGATTTCTTTAAGTAGGAAAATTTTACTTGAGAAAGGTCCACCATTATGTTACTAAGAGTAACTACTTACTGTACTATTGTAAATAACCACTTATTTCTTCACTATATGTAACCATGCTGGTAACTCGTTATTCTCACTTTTTTTTTATGTGGGAGGTTAATGACCACCCATGAGATTTGGGACATCGCGAACAAAAGTAATTAAGCGAGTAAATAGCCTGGTAACTAGTGGGCCACTTACTCCCTTAATTAATTGGTAATGTCTGTTTTTGATGGGATAATTTTGGAGCTGGCAGAGTACTCATGTTATTTTCCCAAAATTGTTTTGCCAACGTTTTAAGAAAGAAACGGTTAAGCCTAGACCGGTGTTATAATTTTGGGGTTGGTAAAATACTTCAGTTTTCATAATTTATCGTTCTGCCAACACTGGCAACACCGTTGAAAACACTGGGCCAACGCTTTGCCGTTCGTTTTTTTTCTGGCTGGGTTCCTTTATTAAAAGCCAAATTTTGTTAATTATGTTTGAATGTTACTTTCAAATTTCAATTTTTTAAATTTAGTACATATAAGTTTTCAATCGACTATGGTGTAGGTATAAGTCTGGACGCCTAGACATTATAATTTTTTTTAAGATTCGCGGTTCTAATTTCCGTCACTGCAATATTTTTTTATTATTTTTTTTTTTTTTTAATTAAGAAATTTCAATTGAGACTGACAAATAGGTATTTAGATAATGAAAATTAATAATATGACATATTGACAAATAGGCAGTTAGACAGCGCCAATTTTAAGACACAATTTCCAACTGGGTATGTCTATCAGTATGGACAAAATTAATGCGTTTTAAAATAGATTTCGAAAAAAAGAATTTTATAAATTAAGTAAATATATTTAAATTGTTTTAAATTTTTCCGGGAATCAAACCTGGGACTCTAGTTTGTCAGTCCACAGTTTTATCATCTGAAATATTTTGAACTGTTATATTTGATTGATAAGTCAGTCAGTCATTAATATTTTTATCTATAAGTAGTATATATACGTGACCGGCTATTTGGAAAATTACTGGGGAATTCTAGTGGGCGTACTGACGGTTCACTGCTGTAGCTAAGAGAGCGGAAGAGCTGGCGAATGGCAATTGTAGATTTTTTGGGGTACCGGAGAATAGAGAGACGGAAGAACGTATCATGTTCCACTGTCCGGCTCTTGCTTGCTCCAAGAAAAGTTGCTTGGTCGAATATCTATTCTGAAATTTGAAAGAAATCTCTTGAATTTGATTTCAAAGACTCCTGGATTTTGGTTTGGAGAGTGTGGGGCACCCGGGGCTTAATCACATCTGCCTGACCTAATGTCAGCGGTATATTTTTTATAAATTTTCAGTGCATTCATTCTTGTACCGTTGGCAACTTCTGGTGGCAAACCATTCGCATAATATTTTTTGCCAGTGATTTTTTTATAAACCTCTGAAATTCTAGTAAAATAAATACTGGCAAATGCTTTCTGCAAATTCTGGTAAAGCGTTTTAAATAATTGTTATGCCAGTAATTAATTTTTAATTCCACATGTGCCCAGTGGTTTGATTTTTTGTACTACTGACTATTTATGATTGGATAGTTATTACCCTGCGGGAAAAGGACCTATCCCAGGACACGTCACGTGACTGGTTCATTGTGGTAGGGATCGGTTAAGGGACCGGTCACTTTAACATGCGCGTGTCCTAGGAGGGGGCCACTTGCCCTCTGTGACTGGTATAAAAAACATGTCATGATTTTTAAACTAGTACACTCACCAAAAAAAGGCTGTAATGGCAACTGAAAATTTTGCTGTTATTACGGGAAATTCTGCTTATTTGAGCTCAGCGGTATTTTTTGCTAATCTTAGCAACACATGTCTGCTGACATGTAGTACAATGAAATTAGTAGACAAATTAGTAGCCGCTAATAAATTTTAGTAGACTTTTTGTAAAGTGGAATTTAAAATCTGTTTGCTAAAATCGGCAAAAAAAAAATTACTAAATATCATTAATATTAGTAAAAAGCTTTAAATTTATTTTTTTTTATCTAGCTTAAAAAATTTTGATTATGTTTTTTAAAAAATATTTTATACAAAATGAAAAAAAAAAAAATCAAATCAAAGACTTAAAAATCTTAAAAATTTTTGAAATATAAACGAATTAATCATTTTGTTTTAATTTAGTAATTTCTGTTCTGAAAAATATTTTGGTCAATTTTTTTTTTTACTTTTAAGGTTAAATTTTAATTGTTTTTAGGGCGGATTTTTAGAAATAAAAACCTTTTTTAATGCTATTTTAAGAGGATGTCCTATTTTCAGACATGAGTCGGTATCTTCCCTTCCGATCCCTTTTTTAATCTATGTAACATTTTAAGGCAATTTAAGTTTGTAGGTGTAAGTTTTAATTAGAAATAACAATTGCTTCAATATCCACTTTTTTCAAATTAGTAATATTTTTTGCTAATTTTAGCAAATCGGTTTTCAAAAATTTGTAAAATGATTTCTGAAATTAGCAACAAAAATTTGTAAATATTCCGTTAAAATTCTGTAATTTATAAAATGTAAATAGCAAAAAGATTTGCTATTTACATTTTTTACTAAAAATCAGTACAAAAATAGTAGAATGGGACTGAAAACCGTTTACAAAATTTTCTACTAACTTTTTTTCTGAGTGTAACGTGGTAGGCACTTTATGAACCGGTTCTCTTTTCACCTATCTCGTAATATGTTTTTTCGTAACCGCTCCAGTTTTCACATATCACGGGACAGGTCCCAATTGCCAACTGACCCCTTTTTTCCCGCAGGGTCTAATAATTTTTTCGGAACTTTTCAAAATCTGCGACATACTTGATCCTTAGAGGGCTTCGAAGATTTATGGAGAATTTTCAAAAATAATTTTAAGAGTTCTGATATGGATATTTTTTTCCTTTTGCATCAAACAAAATTCGTGGTAATTGTGTAAGAAAAGTTGGCAAAATCAATTGAAAATTTTATTAGTATTTGTGTGTAAATCATCTTTTAATTTTGCGCTGGAAGCCATTTGACTTAAGCGAATTCGTACGAAAATGGGATTTTTTTTTGAATATTGTTGAGGTCCAACAAAAATAAATTCGTTGTGTTTTGATCCAAATCATGAGGGTTACGCTGTGAAAATTTTATTGATATCGGTCGACGTTGCCCGCGGGGGTCAAATGGGTTTTTATTAAAATATATTGTATGCTTTTATTTATTATTAAGATATTACTATTTCGAACACATTCTTAAATTTTACAATATTATACAAGTGGTAACCAAAACGGTGGTTTCCCCTGTCAGAAATTATCTTTGTCTAGCAAAAAAAGTGATCAAAAAGTAAATTTTAATGAATGTAATTTCCGCAAATTTAAAATCAGTATACGTATCTTATGTTTTATTATCAAGAATTTCATGTGGCTTATTTTCAAAACTAATTGCCTTTTCCAGCTAATTTTAAATCACACTTCTATCATCTATACATGGAAACCATGTATGGTTCAATGGCTGTTGTTATTACTTTTTTTTTCAACTTGACACTTATTCTAATTTTGACAACATGTCAGGTGTGATATGAGTTCAAATATTAATACAATTTGTTGATTGCTTCCGTTTTGCACGAAATACAAAAAAAATATGTGATCTTTTGAATAAAAAACAAGAAATATTTATGTACATATCGAATAATAATTATATTTTGCATACGCCCACTTTAATAAGAAAATTTAATTTTGTTGTCAAATAAAAATTAATTTAAGAAAAATATCTGTACAGCATTTTAAATTTAAATGTAAATTTAAGTAAAATGTTGGTAACATTGTTTTTTTTTTCGTTGTTTTGTTAAATTTTAAATGAATTTTAAATATTGTTTTTATATGACATTCTAAGATAGCACGTTCTAAGATAATTTAAATGTTTTTCCTGTTTTTATTTTTTTATTTTCAGGTGAGTTATTTACAAATGAAGGCTCAGTTTCATAGTAAGTTTGACGCAAATTTTTAAATTATCTTAATAGCACAGGTTTTCAGCAATTTTTTTACACTACAGGCAATATGAGAGAATTAATTTGCCGATAAAGATAATTATAAACAAATACGGGTAATGTGGGAAGGTGGTCTTGGAGGTAAACTTGGAGGTACACTTAGAAAACAGTATCAGTTGTAGCCACCGAATTTGTTGCCAATCGAATTCTGGCGGTTACGACAACTGTCTTCATATTAAATAATGTTTTTGTACAATTTTATATTTATATTCCACGAAAATATTATAACTTTCCACAAAATTTAATTTTAAGAAATATTTTATCTTTAAACTTTTCCGGTATCGAACCTGGGCATTCAGATTCATAGTTCATACTCTTGCTTACTGCACCACAACTAATTTTAATTTCCTTCGATATATTTGCCATTTTAACATTTGAATATTTTTTTTTTAATAAAAAAAATTATTGTTTAAATATTTGCCTTTTCTGGGATTTGAACTCGGAAATTCGGAGTACTGAGCTGCCTCTCTACCCACTACACCACAACCACTTATAAACTTTGATGGCATATTTTTGAATTTAAACAATTTGTTAGGAAAAGAAATATAAAATAAAATAAATACCAATCATTTGTGGGGTCTATAATCAATACAATCCACAATTCGGAGTACTGAGCTACCTCTCTACCCACTACACCACAACCACTTATAAACTTGGATGGCTTATATTTGAATTTTAACAATTTGTTAGGAAAAGAAATATAAAATAAAATTTGTTTACCAATACCAATCATTTGTGGCGTCTATAATCAATACAATCCACAATTCGGTTGCTTCTACTGAAACCCGAATTAAATGATATATTTGAACAGAATCCCGTACTTTTAGTTATCACTTTTGAATAACGAAAATTTTTTTAATAAATTTGATTGATTGTTCCAAATTTCTAATATATTCACTTAATAAATGGTTGCTTCCGCCAAACACAAATACTTAACGAATTTTATTTTAAAAATTGTTTGGAAATACCAATAATTGAATAATAGGATTGATTTTTAGTTTCTTTTCCCTTTTCTTAATTCCCAATACAACATTTTTACTTTATCAATGGGTTTTAGATTATTACAAATAAAATGAAATCCTTAAAAATAAATGATAATGGTTTTGATCGGTGTATGAATGTTTTGTAAATACCATGAGAGATATCCCCGGTGTCAGCCACAGATTTCTCTAAAATTTGGATGTGTGGTAGAGGAGCAAAATTACTGATTACAATTTTTTTTGATAAAAAAAGTGTGCGAGCAAAAAATATTTTTACATTTTTCGCGCAATAAATCTTATTTTTTTATAGGCGAAAACTGTTTTTTTTTTTCAATAAAGAAAAGATTTTGTTTTCACCGTAGCAAATATGTTTTAACATTGATGTCCTTTCGATAATGTGTAATTTAATATCCTCCCGTGTAAAAATCGAAACATACATGCGCATACATGACCATATACCTCCATGCATAGTTTAATATATGACCATACATGATCTAATATATTTCAATATATCTACGGATCCGAAATTTGAGGGTATATAACCGTATATGGGCATACATGAATCATATAAGAGCATATATGATCATATATGAAGATATACGACCATATACCCTTAAATTTCGGATCCAATGTTATATAATTATATATGACGTATATATGGTCATGTTTGATCATATACAAGTCCATATGTGACCATGTATGCTCATATATATTTCCAATATATACACTTAAAAAAGTTTGTGAGTTAAAATAACTGAAAATATCATTTAAAAGAAATGATATTTCATTTAAAAACCGGTATACTTAATCTTCATTTAAATTAAATGCCATTTGTAATTTATTTTTAAATGTTGATTAATCAACTGACACATCCGTAAGAAACAAATGATATAATCAGTTAAAATAAATGTCAAAATTTTACCCACCAATCCTTAAAAAATAAATGTTTTTTTTATTTATTTGAAATTATTTCCGTTTTTGTATTTTTTGTTTTTTTTTAATATACTCATACAATACAAAATGTCTGTATGCATATGAAGCTATAAACACTTTTTGTGTGAATGTATTTGTATATGTATGTGTGTTTATGAAGTTCTTGTAAATTGTATTGAAAAATTTTGTATATATACAACCAATTTAAATAAAAAAACAAATTGAAATTTTTTGAATATTTTTTTTTGAAACAGACAGCAAACAAAATTTAAATTTGTAATAACTATTACGGACACAAATAAACCACAAGTTTCCGTTTTGTGGGTAATTTTTTATTAAATTTCAAACAAATGAAAAAAATAAATGAAACTGAAAAAAATCGGTAAATGATAGTAAATTATTTCGAATAAATGTATAAAAAAGTTAATATACATGTTTCTTTGAAAAATAAATGTATCTTCCTTTATTTTTAAATGGAACGGAAAACTTTTTTATTAAACTACAAACAGTTAACTACATAATATTCTGAGTGTAGTATATCCAAGCAAAAAATCGAAAATTTATTTTTTCATCGGATTTTTATTCGTGACTTCTTCCCAGCTAGTATTGGGTTAACGCTCTTTAGCTTATGTCCGAAAATGTTTAGGGGGGTTACATTGAAAGTCGGGGCTTACATTGTATGTCGATACTTTGACCGAATCAGTTTCGATTGTAACCCCTTGACATACTCCCTCACAATATTTTCGAAGTTTGTTTTATGTTTACCGAATTCTTTGCTAGTTAAATATTTCGGATTTAGGAATTCTTAAATACCGTCTTTGCCGACAAAAGGTTTTTTTATGTAGCCGGCCTTCGGACGAACTTAAGTATTTTCTCTTCTGGGTGATGTCCAACTCTGGTCTCGAAAACTAAATGCTTTTAATTTTTAGAAGCATTATAATAATAACCTGTATAAAAAAGATCAGACCTTAATAGATTTTATAAGACCTAATTGTATCTGATCTAAATAGATGTCTAAATTGGCGACAAATTTGGGATCTAATTAGTTCTGATAAAATCTAGCAAATCCAGTGCACCGTATATAATTAGATCCAATTTGATCTGAACATATAATATGAAATCAGATTCAATAAGAAAATAATAAATTAAAAAACAATTTTATTTATATACATTTTTATTTTGGAGTTTTCGAAAACCGCTCATATGGCTAAGATGTTGTATCAGATAAAAACATATTTTTCATCAGATGTGATCCTATGTGATTAGATTTGCTTATATCTGGCAACAAAAATTATAAAAATTTTTTTAGATCCTTTTAGATATGAACATATCTGCCACTATATTTGACCAGGTCTCATCATTAAGTCTATCAAATATGAATAATGTTCGCTGGGGTAAAGTTCAAACACCCTTTAATTATTTCTATAAAAAAGATAAATTTTTTCTATCGAAATAATTGAAATTTAATAATTTTGCCTATAGGCAACCCTGCCCATTAGTAGGTTAAACATTGTAATTGCTATTCTTTAAAAACAATACAAAGGGTTACAATAAACTAAACTAACCCTTCGAAAAAGTCCTTAGGCCTTTCGTGTTGGCATTTTAATCCCATTACCCATGATTAGATAATGACAATTTATACAACAATAAGTATTTACATTTGTTGCTTGAATTGTGTCACATTTTTCGCTATAATTTAAATGCCATCATTAAGAAAAAAAATCCAAAAACTTTTTAAATATCTATTAAAATTGTTTTGCAAAACAAGGATTATTGTCCTAATGCCATATTGTTGTCTTTGCAATTAAAAATGTGTATATCCAACCTAATGTGGGATGGAGTAAGTGTACTGTGTTGGCGGCTACTTTAAGCCATTTTTCATTTTATTGTTTTGCATTGATTGCCTTACGCAATATTTTACTCTGTATTTAGGAACTTTTCAGCAATAAACAACAACAAAAAGCATGAATTGTTGTGTGAATGCTGTTGAAAAAAGGTTTATTTTGATGGACAGTTTAGGAGTAAAAGAAGCTATTGCTATAAAGCACAACTACATAGATTTGATATAGAGATTATAATAATCATTTAACCAACCAACCAACCAACCAAATAACCATCCATTTATTCGCTAACATTCAATTTATACCATAGACACTGACAATATTGTCCTTCTCAAAGAGTAGAGCAGGCAGTAAAGACTGTCAAACAGACAACAAGCTTAACTTACCATAATCCAATTTATCGTTGTTACTCTTTTGTAATATTAAATGTCCTATTTTTGTTGATTTGTTCAATTAAACCAATTTTCTATTCAAATGCTAACTTGGTTTTTGTTTGGTGTTAGTATTGTTGTTAGTGTTGTCGTCATTGCGTGTTTTACTAAATGAATGAACAAAAAAAAAACCCCAGACCATCGAAAACCAACGTTTTAACTATTGTACAACAAAAAGTAAAATTAAAATATATAAGTTTCAACTTTAGCCATAGCAAACAAAAAGATTTGTCTCCTTTTTTTGTGTTCTATGGAGATTTTACTTCTGTCGACGATGATGTTGGTGATGATATTTAAAGACAAGAAGAAATATGTTTATGAAGCAATTAAACTGCTGACATTTTTCCTTTGAAATTTTAATGGTGGAATGTTTTTACCAAATGGACGTGTCTTTTTTTGCAAACAAAAAAAAAAAGATAACACAAAAACCTTTTCTATAGAGATAATATAAATTGCAAGTTTATTAGTTGCTGTTGTTGGTAATTTGCTTTATTTTTTGGATTTTGTTTAAGAAAATTTATGGCTTAAAATCTGGCATTTTTACGACCACTAAGAAGCAAGGTCGTTTAAAGTTTTAACAAATTTGTTTTTAAAAAGAAAATATTTTTAATACGTATACTTACTAGAGTATTAAAAAAACTGGCCTTTTGAAAAAACCGGTTTCGGTTTTCTTCGAAAATTCGAATTTAAAAAAAACCGGTTTCGGTTTTTGTAGAAAAAACCGGTCAACCGGTTTTTTCGGTTTTTTTAATTTGATTAAAAAGCTTATATAATTTGTTAATTATTTTTATTGTCATATTCATTTAAATTTAATTTTTTTTATTATATTTCATTTCAACAAAAAATTAACTTAAAACCAATATTTTTTAAATATGTAAAAAGAAAATCTATTTTTCACTTCTAAAATAATGTTTTAGAAATAATATGCAATTTGAATGTTTCGTTTTAAGACGAATTTTTTGTTTGCTTTTGATAAAGCTAGAAGTGGAAAATACTCTTTCACTAATAGTAGATGTTGGACAAATAGTCAAAAGACAATTATATAAATTGTTCAACCTTTCAGTTCTTTGTCAGGATCCTCCGAGAAAAGGGACCTAGTGTGCCAAAAAATGTGTTTGGACTTAAGAGCGGATTCTGGTACCTAAAAGGGTGTAGAATAAGATGAAATGAGTTAGATTTCTGATAAAAATTTATTTACCCCATAAAAACGTACAATACGAACTTGGGAAAATCGATAAAAATGAGAAAAACACTAAAATTTTAATTTTTTGGTTTTTATTTGTCACTCTAGAAGCTAAAAAATACGTCACCACATAGGCATGACGTCACCAAAGTCATAACTAACCATACCAAATCGCATCCCCCAACTGAAGGCGTGCTCACAGTGATAAACATTAAATGCGTTTTTCTCAAAACTTCATTTTCACACACTAGGTCCCTTTTCTCGGAGAAGGTCACATATAATGATGAATGATTTTGTACAGTCTCTTTTTTAGGATTTTGAATACTGTTTATTGTGTTATTTAGATCAGAAATTAAACTATTTGAATTTGGAATATCCAAAGTTAAGTCTTCATCGGAATCTATCAGACTTACATCTAAATCTTCATAACCAACAAACGATTATAAAAGTGTTCGGAAAAAATAAAAGAGACCAAGTAACCCAGTTGGTGATGTAATTAAAAAAACCGGTTAACCAAACAAAAAATATCGGTTTTCGGTTTCTTCGAATTTACAAAATATTCGAAACCGATCGGTTTTTTTAAAAAAAGAAACCGGTTGACCGGTTTTCGGTTTCGGTTTTTGAATACTCTAATACTTACTAGTTAAATTGAAGTATTATTTTAACTCGTTTTCGACAACAGATGAATAAACCAATATCTCTTTTATCGAATAGCGCAACATTTGGTTTTAACCCTAATGGTACTGACGTTTTGTTTGTGAATGTATGGTCAAACCGACTTGTCTGCATATGGCTGGTGTAAAAAATAATCAGATCTGACCAGATCATATTAAAAAAAATATTTTAAAATCTTAGTTTTACCATGTAATTCTTTGAGCGGCTTAAGTGGCTAAGATCGGGAAAGACATTATGAAATTTAGAAAATATTTTTAGAAATTAACAAATTTGGCACCAAATATGATCCTATATGGCCAGATCTGCTCATATCTGGCCTTAAAAATCACCCAATTTTCTATAATCACTTAGATATGAATAGTCTGGAACTAGATCTGATCAGATCTGGCCAAAAATTAGATCACATATGCCATATCTTCTTATATATGTATAGATATGGTGGCAGATAGATTTAGATTCAATCATATCTAATTAGATGTACCCAGAGGAGGCGAAATATTTAGGAATAGCCCTGGATAAATCGCTCACATGGAATTCTCATCAGGAGACAATAAGCAAAAAAGCCGTAAAATTAATTTGGGCTAGGAAACTACTCCTAGGCAAATCGTGGGGCTTAAGCCCAAATATGTCGATGTGGATATATAAACAAATGATTCTTCCCAGCATATTGTACGGATCGGTCATATGGTGGGAAAAGACAACACAGAAAACAGCTCAGCAGAAGCTATCGAAGATACAAAGGCTAGCATGTCTGAACATTACAGGTGAGTTCGACTCCAACTGCGTCACAGGAGGTGATTTTGAACCTGGATTCTATGCATCGAAGCTATGAAGCAAGCAATCGAACTCCACAAACTAGTGACCATAAAGGCCATCTGAAAATCCTTAACGAGGACAGTTCCATAAAGAACGAAGAAAACACAAAGTTCAAATCCCAACAAGAGAGGATTGGGAACTTGATCTCCCCCATGGTTGAAGGAAGATGCACAGAAGTGGTATACTGATGGATCCAAAACTTCTAGCGGAGGTAGAGCTGGTGTATAGGGAACTAGGTACAGAATTCACATACCTCTAGGCAAAGATTCAACTATATTTACTGCAGAATTATATGCTATCTATACAGCAACGACCGAACTTCTGGAAAGGAATCTTGTGAGAACAAAGATAAACTTAATGTCGGACAGCCAGGCTGTAATAAAGGCCCTGAAAAATCCCATCTATCACCATAGATCAGTGCTAGAATGCCATAAAGCCCTCAAACAACTGGCGACCAATAATAAGGTAACATTTATTTGGGTACCAGGTCACAGTGGGCATGAAGGCAATGAAAAAGCTGATGAACAAGCTAGACTAGGTGCGGAACTGCCATTTATATTCCCGTGTCCTCAATTTGGTTTCACGAAAAAGGACATAAAAAATATGATATTGGATCTAATCAAGACGAAATGCATTGAATATTGGAACAAACAGAAACCACTAAAACATTCAAAGAAATTCTTGTCATACAATGAAAAGAGGAGCAGAGATGAACAGATCAAATCTAAGACTCCTATGCGGAGCACTCACAGGACACTATCCATGTAATTACATCCTGAATAAAATGGGACATGATCGAGATACGACATGCAGATATTGTATGGAATATGAGGAGACCATGGAGCATGTAATGGCTAAATATCCTGCCTTTGCATACCTACGATTTATCACATTTGGCAGACCTGATATTATGGAGGAACAATACAAGAAACTGAAAGTGAAGAATATTGTACTGCTACTCAAGGCTGCACTGGAGAAGAACTGAGGAAGCACTAGAGGGTGTACAATAGATCTACTTGGTCGCGGTGCTGGAGATACAGAATACTCAACCCAACTACATCGTAAATCGTAATCAGATCTAAACTGTTTTTTAAAGGGGTCTTTCACTATCAGCTGATAGCTGATTTTACACATGAAATAAATAGAGATTGTTTCACACGGCTAGAGTTCGTAAATAATTTGATGTTAACTCTATAAACCAACGTGAATTATTTCTCATATAGCTTTTTTCACTTAAGTTGTGAGTTCAATAAGAAACAGTTAGAATTAACGCTTTTAGACGACAACAAAGTTGATGAAGGTCGTAGCAGACCAGAAAATGTATTCCATTCGACTAATGTCTTATAACTTTTTTCTATGTATTCTTAATTGTTTATTTCGAAAAATTTTATATTATTATATTTATTATATTGAAATATTAATTAAAAATACAAAAAACGTTAGCGCTATTCTCAACAAAATACTTTCTAGAAGAACATTTTGGCGCAAATATTTCAGATCTATGCAAAAAAAAAAAAAAATACATATATGCACTAGTCTCACGCTACACCACATTCTTCTACTAATACTTTCCAGCGCTTGTCTCCTGTATTTCTCGTATTGATAAAGTTTTCGCTTTCCATAAAAAGAGTCATAGACAATTAAATATAAATTAATCTAAAGAAGATAATAAGGCGCTGTTATTTCTCTAACTAATAAAGAATTTACAAAATTAATTGTGTGCACAGCTTTAAAAATTAAAAGCTCTAAACAAATTTTCCGTAAAAATACAATCAACTTATTCATCTATTAAGTCACCCTGTATAAAGTAGGGTGTCCATGAATTTTTTTAACTAGAAAAGGTTAATATTTTAATAAACATCTTCGGGTTGGAGATAAAAAAGCTTATTTGAAGTTCGAGCATCTGCCCTGCCAAAATAGGACCGATCTGAAAGGACCTATTCGCTAACTAGCCCTGTGTCAACTGAAAACAGAACCCATCTGAAAATTCCTTCCCGTGACTGCTAAAATAGGACCGATCTAAAAGTGGCTACCCTGCCACCTATTCCGTGACCGGTAAATATTGGATAGACTCATCACATGTCAATGAAATAGTACGAAATCGATGGCTTAATATAAAAAGGCCCTAACTGGATTTTTTGTTACATGATAGGAGAAGGAAAAAACTTAATAAAATCCGTAAAATTTCAGATAAAAAAAGTTTTAATGCAATTTCCAAAAATGTGTTGCCTATTTTTATTAAAAATTGCATTAAAACTTTTTTGTATGTAAAATCTTACGTTTTTTATTTAGTTTTTTCCTTCTCCTGTCAAGTAACAAAAAAAAGAGTTAGGGCCTTTTTATATTAAGCCATCGAAATATACTTAAGAAAACATAATTTTTTTTATCTATCCGCAATAAATTAATTTATTGAAAATTAGATTGAGTCATTTGTTAATTGTTGCACTTATTGATTGTTTGATTTAAAATCTTATCCAAAATCAAAATCAAATTTAAATTTTTTATATATCATTGCAGTTTAATTTAAATTTTTAACTTAGATAGATTTTTAAAATTTAATTTAATGTTATTTACATTTTTTATGTAAAAATATCAACATTTTAATTGACTTTTTATTGTAGTTTCTGCATTTTAATTTTTTTTTCTTAATGTAGAAGCAAATTTTTATTTTTATACCCTCCACCATATATGGTGAGGGTATATATCAGTTTGTCATTCCGTTTGTAACATGTCGAAATATAGGTTTATATATATTCGTGATCCTTATGCAATTTTAAGACGATTTAGCGATGTCCGTCTGTCTGTCTGTTGAAATGGCGATCACGACGCGAAGGTGCAAGTGGAGGTGCCTATTTTTACCCAGATTATTGAACATCCTCCCGAGCAGTTTGGTATTTAAAATGAGCGAAATCGGCTTAGCGGTTCAAAAGTTATGAGTGAAAATGTGAAGGTACCTCTAAATTTTTCATACAAATTTGTACAATTTTTCTGTATCTATTTTTTTTTCTTTTAAGTAAGTAAAAATGTTATTAAGTCTTCTTATTGTTCGATTACATTTATTGTCTTACATAGAGAATAATAACATTCTTAGAGCTATATGTGTGTTACTCTGATAACTAAGTTAACGTAAAAATCAACAATGTTAAAGTCGCTAACAGAGCAGACCTCTGTAAATAACATTGTTAAAACTAAATAAATAACATTACTAAAACTAAATAACAAAAGTTCGTTACATAAATTGACAAAACATATTCATATTACAGTTCATGCAAAATTTAGTATATACGTATATAATCTTCAGCCCCTATGGTGGAGGGTATTCAAAGATTCGGCACAGCCAAATTTAGCCCATTTTTACTTGTTTTTTCTCCATTTTAGTTACCTCACTGAGATTTTTAAACTAAAATGACCTCAAAATAACCTAATCTGTGACCGATAACGCGATGCACAAGTGATTGTTTTGTTACCCGTATTTTTGGTGTTTTTTCCATTTACATTTTTTCGTTTATCACTCAGAAAAATATTTACCATATATAAAGTAATTTAACTAAATTTTAAGAAATTTGGGAATGATTTAGCTCCAGAGATTTGAACTTAAGTCAAGTATACCCTTTTCTTAAAAACAAGTACAAATACTTTACTTAAATTAAGTAAATTTTTTTCTTAAAGTAAGTAAATTTCTTCTTAAATTTTAGTATATTGTTTACTTTATTTAAGTATAAATTTGTTCTTAAATTCAGTAAAAATTATTTGTAAACAAGTAAATTTTTCTTAAATTTTATTACTTTTGAACTCGTGGTATAAACTTTATTTTTTATTTATAAATTATTTTTATGTTACGTACATTCAAAAAACACACACACAAATTTCGCTTGTTAATATTTATTAATTTGTAATTCTCATTAAGTTCTAACTTTTAGATATATAAGTATTTTAGTTTGCATCACAAAATGTAATTAATCAATTTCATTTTTTTTTTGTATTTGAATATTAACGAAAACAATTAGAATATTATTTTCGTTAATATATACAAATATTTTCAATTTGAAATTTATTACTTAAATATTAATTTTCTTAATTAAATTAGTTATACAATAAAAACTATAAACCAAATGAGAATTGCTTAAGTTAAAAATGTTTTAACCCGTCTTAGGAATGTTAATTACTTGGTTTAATTAAGTTAAAATGTTTGAACCAAATCTAAAGAAGTTCTATATATATATATTTTGTATTCTTATACAATTTTATTTTTTAAGTTTATAAATTCTTAACATTATAGATTTTTTACTAACAAGAAATTAATATTTATCCTAAATAAAGAAAGAAAAATTAAGGAAAGTGGGTCCCTATTTTTAAGTTGATGAAAGTTTTTCGTAAACTAAAATCAAATAAATTTGCATTATTTTAAAGCATTTTTATTAATTTTAAGGAAAAATGTATAGCTTTTATTTATTTTAGAAAGGTGTGAACTAAATTTTAGCTCATACATTTTTCTGAGTGATTGTTTAGTAATCTTTGTTTTGTTTTTTCTTTCTTTTGTATTTATTCGACCAGAAAATAAAAACAATATATTGTAAGAGAACATTGTGTTATTAAACCCCACTGACGCCAAGTCGATTTTTTTAAATTACTATTTTAATTAATTGAGAGAAAATTTAATCTGAGACTCATGCACATTTGAAAATTTTGATTTTTTACGTCAGTCTGGACCAATTACGTGACGTGTCATGTGTCAGGTCTGGTTCTCATACGGTAGACACAGTAGTTAGAATTTCGGAAAAATGTGAGGAAAAATGCAACGTTGTACTTCACCCCCTTTATATTTTTTCTACGGGAAATGGACCAGTCACAGAGTTAGTCACGTGACCGGAACTTTGTGGCAGAAACCGGTCCTGGAGTTGGTTCTTTAACATGGGCTTGTCATAGGAGGTGTCAATTTCCACCTTTTAAGCTACTTGTGACCTTGTTTAGGTTACCATATCACTGCACTGATGTAAGTGAATGCGCAACATAACAGGTTAGAATTATCTAACTCATAACTAGTCTCATGTTAGACACTACGTGATGTGTATAGCAACTGGTGCAACATGAAATGTTACGTGGCTGGTTAAAATGTATATACCACAGGACTGATGACAAGAAATTAATAAAAAAACTGGTTACATATCAATTACAATGTGTTATGTTGCAGAACTTGTAGGGAATCAATAGTTTCGTGATATATCACTTGACTGTTGCAAGTGGACATGTTACAGAGCAAACGGAAAATAATTAGCATGCAACCTGTTAACATTTCTTCCGCGTGTTTCATATTAAGACGTGTTTTCAGTCACTGAATTTACCTGCAATGCTTATTACAAAAGATTTTGGAAATTTTTATGTTTTGCGATTTTAAACTATTTCCTCAAAAAAAAAAAAAAATCACGGAATGTAAATATTTTTCAAATTTTAATAAAATTGAAGAAGAAAAAATTGTTTGCTATTTAATTAAACAAAAACTTAATTCAAAAGTTTCGAATTATGGGTGGGATTAAAAGCAGGTCTGTGGAGGCAAGTTTGCCCCAGACAGCCTTATTCACGCTAATGCTCTAGGACGAATTTAAGCTCTTTGGCTGCCAATGTTTTTCCACTTTTACTTTAATTTTACTCTCAAAATCGCAGCCGATCGCCAAAAAAAAAATATTTTTCCATAAAGAGAATTTTTGGAAAATTTTTAGACCGAAAAGATTTTTAAGTCAGGAGGAATTAAATTGGACTTGAATATCGTTCCAAAATCGGTTCTGTTTAATTCAGTTCAGTATTATGTCAGCTATGCAATAGTCGCGGGATTTGGGTTTTCGCCACCGATTGACATTCTTTAATACACAGCAAAATTTGTTGATCCAGTTCCGTCTTCTGTCATTATTTCAACTATAACAATCCTAATGTCTTTAGTCCACATTGATGTTATGTTCACATGATATATCCAGAAAGAACCAGTCAATGTTCTGCCACCATTTCAATATTTGGTACACTGATAATTTTACAGCAATTACTACTTTTTCAGACACTGAATTATATTTTACACCAGTTTTGTAACATGTCCTTCATATATCTAGCACAGATTTATCACCATGGATCAATCGACCCTTCATTTCCCGTTGGGTTATTATACGTCCATTATATTGCCTATCGGCGGGGCTTTTTTTGCATATCGGAGGCTAAAAAGCTAATTTTTGTTGTTCTTTTAGCAAAAAAATATAAACTATTAAAATATTTTGATCTTATAAAACTGTCCCAATTATTCCATCTTTCACGATCCGTTACAACGTTATTCAGTTTCAAAAACTAAAACTACAAAAATCTAAATTTAAAGCTTGAACTTTGGTGAGAATTATCTCCGATAGATCTTTTCAATACAGAGTTTTTCAATAAACTAAGGTATAAATAAATTATTTTTATATTGGAATTATGGTAAATATTTAAAATTTATCATAACCAGGCCAAACAGTTCGTATTAATAAATGTTTCTTTTCGTTAGCTTGAGAACAGCAAAAATTAAATATCTTTGGAAATCAAGAAATTTGCAACTAATTACCATTGACTTGTTAAGAATATTTTGATGCATATTTTTGCATAGTTTGCTAAAAATTTATATATTGATGCATATTTTGTTAAAAAATTTGACAGCAAATATTCATATATTTTATTTTCATTTATTCATATACATATATTTCGTTTATTTTTGCATATTCTGTCAATAAATGCATATTTTGAAGCAAATTTTTGTTATTTTCCAAAATTTAATTTTTTAAGATTTTTTTAAACAAGAAAACGAAAAAACTACTGAAATTGAATTGAAAATATTGTAAATGTTACGATAAATCAATAATATTGAATGCATATTTTTTTAAAAAAGTTTTGGATTTTTTTTAGTCATATTTTACGTATATACATAGAACACGATTTCTAGTGCATCAACTACGAGTAGCTTGTCCTAAAACTTTTTTTTTTTAATTTTCTTTCCAATCTACACTCAAAAAAAAAAAAGACATGAACTAAAATGTAATAAAAAATTTCCTTCAAAATAGTTTATAAATTGTCCTCAATTTAAGTAAAAGTATTATTAAAACTTAGAAAAATTTTCTTAAAAAGAATAAAAATTCCTAAGTTTGAGGGAAAACGAAATGGTTTATATACTCAGAAATAGTTCATATTTTTCCTAAGCAATAGTTCTTGATTTTAGGGAAAAAACAAGTCAATTAAATAAAAATTTATTAATTTTAAGAGAAAACATCTTAGTTTTAAGAAAATTGCACTCAAATGTAATAAAGTTAAGTTTATTTAAAAAAAAATTTAGGACATAATTTACTCCCATTAAGTTCAAAAAATGTGTCTAACTTAAATCGAGAAAGTACTTGAACTTAATAATGTGTGTTCATTTTTTGTTCGCGAGTAGTAAAATTAACTAAATTTTAGAAAGCCATTTCCAAATTCAGTTTTCAAGTATACCACTTTCTAATTTTGAAGAATTGTTTTCTAAAAATTAGTTCAGACAATTAAAAACAAAAAGTAATAAATTTTTTCCTATGTAATATAAATTTACTTGATTTTAGAAACTGATGAACTACTTCTAAGGAAAATTTTCATGCAACTTAGTTCAGATAAATTTTAAAAATTTTAATTAAATTTTCCTTTTTTTTAAGTAAAAGTTTACTAATTTTTAAAAATAATAAAATTCGGTATATGATTTTTTTTGTTGGAAAACGTTTAAATTATTTTAATATTCTATTTCAAAAAAACAATCAATTAAAAACAAACCAGTTAGTTTTGCTAATTTTCAAGATAAAATATTATTAAATAAAGGAAATTAAAGTAACCACGCATCTAAAAATCGAAATATATATGAGCATACATGATCATACATGGGCTTGTATATGGTCATACATGGGCATACATGTTCATATACGTCCATACATGATCTCATATATGATCATATATCTTCGGATCCGAAACTTGAGGGTATATGGTGATATATGTGCATATATTATTATACATGCTCATATATTATTCATGTATGCTCGTATATGATCATATACGTCCATATACCCTTAAATTTCGGATCCGAAGATATATGATCATATATGAGATCATGTATGGTCATATATTGAACAATGTATGGACGTATGTGACCATGTATGCCCATGTATGATCATATACAGGCCCATGTATGACCATGTATGCTCATATATATTTCGATTTTTAGATGGGCATTTAAAAAAACTATCGTACGTGATTGTAATTTTTGGTTCGTGATCGTACGTAAGCGTGAGTCAAAAATCTCTCACGTGTCCATCTCTAATCTTAACAGTCTTAAATATTGAACTTAAAGTAGCTTGAAATTTATTTTAAAATTTTGTTAGCAAAAAAAAAAAAAAATTCGAATTTGCTCTTTTATGTAATAAATTTGTTTGTTGACTACAATACGAAATATCGCAGGCACATTTTCTACATTACGGCATAATGGCTTTCTTATAATTGACTTTATATTTATCGAACTATTTTTTTCACTTAATAATAAAAAAGTTCACACAATAATAACAAGAAATGTAACTGTGATATTTTGTATTTTTGCAACAATTTCCTTAAATTAGTTAGTTTAAGAAGACAAAGGACTCCCATTCATATCAATTTTTCATTTCAATTTTTCCTCTAAATAAGTTAATTTTTCTAAATTCTAGTTCATTTTTTTTTTTGAGTGCATTAAAAATTCCAAACAACATCTAAAATTTGTTTACTTAAGTTCATGCTTTATTAAAAACAAAAGTGTGGGTAAGTAATTCTGTTGCCACAATTACAACTGAAATTCTCTGCATTTCAATTCTATTTTCTATTATATAATCAGAATTTTATTAATTCATCTTCTTTAACTTGTTTAACATTTCATATTTATTTTAGTGTCTGGTTTTTTGAATGTTTGCCTGTCTTGTCTTTTTATCCTATCGTTTTATAAAAAGCAGCATTCATTACGTTCAACATAAGGTGCGAGGAAATCATTAAATCATCAAATTTTCATGGCGTCTTATTATGCATGAAATTATTTTCATTTGAATAAAAAAAAATACAAATGAGAAGAAAAACACAATTTAACCTTTTTAAATAATTATATTCTGTTATTATTGTAGTTGGTTTTAAATTACATTCGTTATATTGTTGGTATAACAAAATTTATGTTTTTATATTGAAATATACAATATTTGTTTATATTTCTTAATCCTGTGCGTTAAGGGGTTATATTCAATATTTCAAGAATTTATTTTGAGAAGACCTTTTTATTTAAAAAAGTACACATACAAGTACACAAATATATTACATATATTTCAGTAATTTTTAATTCTATTTTAATATTTTTTAATTTGTAAAAATAATTATTTGCAAAACTGTTATACTCCAGATAAAAAAAAGGATTTTTTCATAATAATGAGTTTCACGTGAAAATAACTAATTTTAAATACAAACTTAGTATACAACACTATTATTTTTCTGATGAAAAAGTGTCATTTTACGTTTGTTGTAATTATGTCTTTCTTATTAAATAAAAAATGTTGTTCTCCTTCTCAACTTAAATTACCATTTAAACTTTTAAAGTTAACGTGAACATTTTTCGCAGGAAAACAATTTCCTTTGCTTTAAAAGTTTGTGTTTGACTGGTAACAAGTGCAAATGTGAGGGAACACAACATTTGCACTTTTTAACGGCCAAATCCCACTTTAAAAGCAAATTACCCAACATACCAAATGACTTGAGAAAAATATTATTATAAGCTTACAAGCACAAGCCTTAAGCCTGAAAAAGACTTGAGAATATATTGAAAAAGGCTATCGTAACAATTGTAGAAAAATCAAAACGGAACCCTCGTGAAAATATTATGTGTGTATGATTACAATAAGCTTATTCTTGCAATTGTAGAATAAGCTTACAAAAATAATATATTATTAATAGTTGAAAAAGAGAAATCATAATTATTTTCTTTAATTTAATTTATTTTTTATTTTAATTTTAAAAATAAATAATAATAACTCATTTTAAATATAAATAATAATTATTCATTTTAAATATAAATAATAATAATTAATTTTAACCATAAACAAAAATAATTAAATTTAATATGCAACTATATAAAATTTACAACGCAAAACACGTTTGACAAATTTAAAGAAACTTGTGACACTTGTTGTATGCATTATAAGCTTAGAACAAATATAACAAGACTAGAATGTATTGAAAAATATTTCTATTTTAATCGTCATATTGCGTTGGTGTTGTATGTTGTTCATAAGCATACTTGAGAAAAAGTTATGTATAATAATCTTTTCTCTAGCATTGTTAAATACTGCTTGTGAATTCACATTTTATAAATATTATAATAAGCGAAATTAAGAAAAGCTTAAAACACACTATTAATATAAACTTATTCTCAAGTTGTATTGCAGTTTGATTGCTATATGGTATATTGGGTATATTATTGTTTTTCCCGATAAAGAATGTCACTCCAACTTGAATGGTCTCAAATCATATCAAATATCTAATAAATATGATCAATTAGCCCTTATCCGTCCGATATTTTTATTAATTGAACTTTTTTTTTTTTACTATTTAAGTCAAGTATTTCTCTATATTTCTACCCCCATGCTCTTTCCGGAATGGCTTAGTGATATAATTCAATATTAACCATTCTACTTGGTAGAGTATCTGATCGGTCGGTTTTGGCCTATTATAATATTCTTACATGCTTTTATTTATATAGTATATAAGGTATTCCACTTCAAATCCCAACTAGGTTGTGATAACCTCCAATGAAACTTTTTCGTCTACGTGGTTACATTGTTGTTGCTGTTAAAACTTGATCAAAGTTGAATCATTCGTTCATACGGTTGTGTTAACTCCCAGCTAAATAAAATATTATGATTTTTGCGTATTTAAATATACATATGGCATTGAACTTATTTTTAATTTTTTTTTTAAATATGTTTGTTATGTATATTAGGGTGTCTCAAGAAATGCTGTTCTTACAAAATAGCTGAAGTAACAGGTGCTCAAAAAACAACCACGAACTCGGATTTTTGTCCACCAACATTGTATACTAAGAACTTCAGTTACAGTGTTGCTAAAGTGTTGTCATAATTCTTGCTTTTCTGAAATTGCAAAACTTTACGAAAACTTGCTTTTACCTCAATTTCGACATTTTCTTAATAACAAAAATCATAATTTTTTTTTTAATTTCTTTAAAATCCGTTTATCTTTTTTGTGTTAAGGATATGTCTTAACATGTCAAATGATAAGTCCCCGGCCTGACACATAGATGGCGCTACTAGACTTAAATCGATATGATTTTTAGTTAGCCCTAACCTTCAAAAGACAAGTGTATAAATTTGATAGCTATCAAATCATTAGTTTGTGAATTATAGCATTTTAAGTGAAGCAACTTTTCTTATTGTGAAAAAATGGATGAAAAGGAATTTCGCGTGTTGATAAAATATTGCTTTTTTAAGGGAAAAAATACAGTTGAAGCAAAAATTAGGCTTGATGAGGAATTTTCGAACACTGCCCCAGGAAAATCAACCATCAAGGATTGGTATGCTAAGTTTAGACGTGGTGAAATGAGCACCAAAGACGGTGAACGCAGGGGACTTCCAAAAGAGGTTGTTACGGACGAAAACATCAAAAAAATCTACAAAATGATTTCAAATTACCGTAAATTGAAATTGAATGAAATATTAGGTACTCTAAAGATATTAACTGAACGGGTATGGGAAAGCTCTGTGAAAAGTGGGTGCCGGGCGAGTTCATTTTTGAGCAAAAAAAAGTTAGTGCAAACGAAGGCGAAAATCCACGAATTGGGCTTTGAATTGCTTCTGCATCCACCGTATTCTCCAGATCTGGCCCCTAGCGACTATTTCCTGTTCTCAGATCTCAAAAGAAATGCTCGCTGGGAAGAAATTTTCTTCGAATGAAGAGGTGATTGCCAAAACTGAGGCCTATTTTGAAGCAAAGGACAAATCGTACTACAAAAATTGTATCGAAAAGTTGGAGGGTCGCTATAATCAGTGTATTACCCTTGAAGGGAACTATGTTGAATAAAAAAAAACGAATTTTGCCAAAAAAAAAATGTGTTTTAGTATGGTAGGCCGGGGACTTTTCAATTGACCTGTTATAGGCATATCTTGCCGGTATCCTGTGAGACCAAAATTATAATTTATTTTAAAAGGAGAGACTTCACTCTGTTTTGTATTTTTTTTCTTAATTTTGTTTCGTTCTAAAATAATTATTTTGTTAAAATTTTGCTATTTTTTTTTTGCTTCCAAAAAGTGTCTAAAGGACAAAACACTCGTTCATTAGAAATTTTAAATTTTTCAAATATAAACTGGAAGTTAGTTATGGCCTAAAGGCAGCCATCGGCGTAATGGGATTAAGGAAGAAAAAATACTTAAACAATTTTTTGATTCCAGTCCCCACTATCGTTCAAGGCTGCCAATAAATTTTGATTTCTTGTACAAGAACTATGATATTATTTTTGTATTTTTTATTATAAATGTACACACAGAGAAAAAAGATTCTGGCTAACCATATAATTTGGTTGCAGCCATCGAAATATATGTTTGTCGCAACCGAAATTTGCTTAATGCAACAAAATTTCGGTTGAAAGCAAATATTTCAATTGCATCCAAATATTTCAATTGGTTGGGACAACTAAATATTTTGGTTGCTGCAACCAAAATATTCAGTTGGCAAGAAATTCTGTTATCACCATGAATTTTGTTTTCTCTTTGTAGCAATAGTAAACCAAAATTGCCCTAAATAAGGTTTTGAATATTTATTTTTTTTTATATAAATACACCAGCATTGCCAACTTTTAATAAACGAATTTTTAGTGTTTTCATTTTTCCCATAATTATATGTTCATCGTTTAAATGTTATAACTTTAAATATTTTTTTTTTTAAGCGGATACCCTTATTTATATTTTTAAAATATATATGAATTAAAAGTGATTAAAGCCAAATACACGCTCATTTGTTGCAAACTTTTTTTGTTTGTTTTATCTCTGTTAAAACACTAAAAATAATGAATTTAATACATTTTTAATAAAAGTAATAAGAAATAATACAAAACTTTACTCAGGCATCTGTTAAAAAATCTCATATTTCAAATTAAATTATAAATGTAAAATATTCTACATGTGTTATTAAATTACAAAACGAAAATCGGCATTGTTGGTTGAACTGAATGAAGTTTCTGATGTTTTCTGTAGTCAAGTTTATGTTCGTGCCAAGGCAACACTTAAAATAATAAGTTAGTAACAAAGACTGTTAAAACTCAGGAGGGGACAGATAGATACAGATCACAAAATCGAATCAGATAGTTCGCCATTCTATTTTCAGTTCATACCCTGCGGGAAAAGGACCTATCCCAGGACACGTCACATGACCGGTTCATTGTGATAGGGACCGGTCACGGGACCGAGCACTTTAATATGGGCTTGTCCTTGGAGGGGGTCAATTGCCCTCTGTGACATGTCACAGCACTGGTCTAAAAGGACATGTCGTGACTTTTAAACCGGTTACGTGATAGGTACTTTAGGAACCGGTGCTCTTTTCACCTATCTCGTGGTATTTTTTTTCGAAACCGGTTTAGTTTTCACCCATCCCGGGACAGGTCCCAATTCCCAACTGATCCCTTTTTTTCCGCAGGGTATTATTCGGAATTATTGCGAGACGGAATCGATGGAAAATTTGAATAATGAATAAAAGGGGGAAAATAACACTTTCTTAGTATTTTTTTTAGAAATGATAAAATAATCGAAAAGTATACTTCATTATCTTTCTTAAAACGAATAGCAAATGGAAATCGAAAGAAAAGTATTCAAGTTATTACAAATGCCCCAGGCTAATAATATGTCAAACATCACTAGGTTAGAAATTTAAAGAACAAATTGCTTTTTTTGTACAGTTTTTATTTTTAAGATCCATAAATACTCAAATATGAAGTTCCGTTCCTCTAGTTATTGAGTATAATATAAAATTCCATATTTTTTTAGACAGTTTCACAACTCTAATTTAAAATTTTTAAAAATTTTGTTCAAAAAAATTAAAAAATTTAAGTTTTGCACACTGAAGTACATTTGAAGAACTTAATGCATTAAATATTTCATATATCTCTCGTTTAATGAAGTGAGAGCAGCTATTCAATTTCGGTGGAAAAAAATATGCTTAAAATCGAACCACGCCAAAGGTCAAATGACAAGGTCAAAGACGATTTTTTTTTTTGAAATATCTAATATTTCCGAGTCGCAGAACAAACGTGTTTTGTAGCATTTTTTGAGAAATTCGCTTTTTGTTATTTTTGTATTATGTGGGATAAAAGCTGCTAGTTCTTATTAGCCTAATTTATGTTATTATTACAACAAGAAAATCGACTTTTTAAAAATGGTCCATAACAAAACGTACTTTTTTATATCCCATTTATACTGAACACCAAAATACGTATTTTCGGTTTTTCAACTTTCAAATTCAATACAAATTTTTAATCTTGAAAAAATCGAAAATATTTATTTTGGGTTTTTTTCCATATCGTCAGAAGTTATTTAACTCAAAATTTCTTACTTTTTTTATATATTAATTTTTTATTTTTGCAGTAAAAACTGTCATCATAATGTACGAAAAATACAAAAATATTTATTTAAGAAAGTTTTTTGTTGTTTCATTGGTCTATAATTTTTACCAAACAAATGCGTGTATTTTCATAATATCAGTATTTGGCTACCACAGCTTTTTTAATACCGATAAGAATAATTTAAAAATGCGCTTTCATTACAGACATGTGTCTTTTTATATAACCGGCTTTCCGGATTAATTTTGATATATATTAAACTACCGTTATAATAACGCTAAACTACCGAAACACAGATTTATAACGGTATTTTACAGATAAAACAAAATTTAACATGTAATAAATACTATGAAATAACCCCGTGATATTAAAAGGCACATGCCACTATTGGAATCGCAGTTTTAAAATGTTCTTATCGGTATTAATCTGAGTGTGGTAGACAACTACCGTTATAGTGAAAAGGATTTGCTTGCCAACCATGATATTAAGATAATTTGAGATATGCAAATTTTTGTATATATTATTCGATCTATCTGTTTAAATTATATATTTAATTTTATCAGGCTCGAGATCATAATTCAATGTTACTAACGAATAGTAAACAGTAATTTTTTTTATTAATTGGAAAAAATTGTGAGGATTAACGCTAGAAGGAGTGCACACTTTCGACCCGAGCGACCAGGTCATCATCAGCCTCCTTACGAACCACCCAACCCTCAAATAACTCATGGTTTTGAACAGGCTTTTATATCACACACTCTAAGGAGAAATGACTGTGCGAAATTCCATTTTTCAGTTAGTGAATGATTGCCCGTACAAATGAGCTTTTTCCATCTATTTATAGAAATACCCTTTGGCAACCATCTTCAATTTTTGAAGCACAAATTTACAGGCTTGCTATTCTAAATGTTCATGTTTCCATTTCTGGGAATGTTTTGGGAATCTGGCATATTAATATTTTTTCTTTTACAACATATTTGAGTGTTGTTTATTATATTAGATTATAAATTACATCGTGTCCTATGTTTTTGTATGTATATTATTCGATCTATCTGTTTTAATTATATATTTTTAATTTTATCAGGCTTGAGAAGGAAAAAGCTCATTTGTACGGGTAATCATTCACTAACTGAAAAATGTAATTTCGCATAGTCATTTTTCCTTAGAGTGTGTGATAGATATATAAGACTGTTCAAAACCATGAGTTATTTGTGGGTTGCTCGGGTCGAAAGTGTGCACTCCCTCTAGCGCTGATCCTCACAATTTTTTCCAATGTACCTAAAATTATCTACGTTTATTTATCTTAAACCGTTTTTCGATTCTAAAATTACAAAAAAACTCTAAATTTATATGTTATACTATAAAATTTGTTCAAAGTAGCCGAACACAACTGTGATTTCGGAAGGTTATAGCTTTTTCAAAACTTCGTATTTTAAAGAGAGCTTTGGTCGGATCGAAATATTTATATATATATATATATATATATATATATATATATATATATATATATATATATGTGCTCGGCGCATGTTGCGGGGACGGTTTTTCGTTCCACAAGTTACTATGAAGACATTTTGCTACTTTGGGGACTGTCCTTAAACTTTTCGCTATCCTACTGTTTACACTGAAGACATTTTACTGGATAAAGCGCATTTTATAGGGACTTTTTTATATATATATATATATATATATATATATATATATATATATATATATGCATTGCCCATACTTTGAAGACATCTGTATATACAGCCAAAAAAGTCCCTATAAAATGCGCTGTGTCCAGTAAAATGTCTTCAGAGTAAACACTAGAATAACGAAAAGTTTAAGGACAGTCCCCAAAGTAACAAAATGTCTTCATAGTAACTTGTGGAACGAAAACCCGTCCCCGCAGCATGCACTGTGCACATATATATATATATATATATATATATATATGCATTGCCCATACTTTGAAGACATCTGTATATACAGCCAAAAAAGTCCCTACAAAATGCGCTGTGTCCAGTAAAATGTCTTCAGTGTAAACAGTAGAATAACGAAAAGTTTAAGGACACTCCCCAAAGTAACAAAATGTCTTCATAGTAACTTGTGGAACGAAAGCCCGTCCCCGCAACATGCGCTATGCACATATATATATATATATATATATATATATCAGCCTAGCTAAAAATAATTGATTTGCTTTGATTTAGTAAATATACGAAGGTTGAAAACTCGCTATAAATAAACAAAAATTACTAAAAAAAAAAAATTCGATGTATTTAAAAAAAAAGAAAACTATAATTAATTTTTTTTTTTGCATAAATAAATATACTATCTTAGATCTTAATAGTTAGGTAACGTCATTGTGCCTGTTAGGAAATCAACTTATTCAATTTTTTGATTGCTAAGAAGACAGTTCTGAAGAGATTTTTTGCTGGATCAAAATATTTATATGTATCAGCCTAACTAAAAATATTAAATTTGCTTTGTTTTTAGTAAGTGAAGAATAAAAGTTTTTCTATAAAAATTTTAAACACTGTTAATTTTCAATCAGACTGCCTCTCATTGATTTTCAATTAAATTGTATTAATTATTTTGTGTTGTAATTGTCAGATTGTCTCCCGTCGGTTGTAGGAATCGAACACGTTGTCCTACATTACAAACATAACTATGCTATGTTTTTGTTGAGCTCGCTATAATTAAACAGAAATTTATTAGAAATAATTAGAAATAATTTATTAGAAAATAAAAACTTGTGCAAAAATCAAACACGGGCATGTCCGGGGATGGTGCGGAAAGCGGTACAAATTTCGCAAAGATGTCTGATTCATTTTTATGGACAAGGCACAAAAAATGAAATGATCTAAAAACTGTACTTAAGCAAATATCCGAAAGGTGGTTTAAAAGGGGAACTAGGATTAAATATAATCTGATTTCCTTTTAATTTGGAACCCTAATAAAAAATTTATTTTTTAGGGTTCAGCATCGCAAAAAACATAAATGTTATAAAAAAATTATCCAGTTTGTTTGGAGTTTTGGACAACAGTGCGGCCTTGGGAATTACTTCAACTGTTCAATGTTGAATATTTAAATAGCAGTTCTTAAATGCCTTTGATTTAATTTTCAAAAACTTAGATTTTTTCCTGTATTTTTTAATTTTTTTTTTAAACAATAGAAAAACTTAATAATTTGTTATCTGTCTCTCAGTATATTTTAATTAAAAATCATGCTATATCTCATGTTATAATTTTTATTTCATTGATAGTTCTATGAGTGTCTGTTATTTGTATGAAAATTGAACAATGAATGCAATTTTAATAATTCTTTTATATTTTCACTATAACATTTGACATAATTTTTGTCAGTTAGATGAACAGATTTAATATGCATTAATGTCAATTAATATTTGCGTAAAACGTTGTTAGTTGCGCTATTGGCAAAAAAAAAAAAAAGAAAAACTCAAATTTTGTTTAACCCATATTCCAAATATTTTTTCAATTGCTGTAAAGAAAGAAAAGAAATATGGCACCATATATAGTGTTTGAACAATAAATCAAGCTGTATTTATGTATAAGTCTTTGTTGAAGTTTTTATATTTTGTTTGAGTGCCATAGAAAAATAAATAAAAAGATTAACTCCTTTTCTTTGTGGTAAAAACATGCAGGTAAAAAGGCTCTTATAATCAAACAACAAGTAACACCAACTACAAGTACAATGTTAACTTAGGATTAAACAACATGTTTTATCGACCTAACTTTGAAAATAAAAAAAATGCCAGGCAAAGCAAACTTATGAACAAGAAAAAAAAAGGTGGTAAAGAAAATAAATAATAATAACACAAACTAGTTTAGTTGATTGTGTGTGTGAGCACTTAAGTACATATTGTTGTATTTCTATGCGATCAAAAGAATGCCAGAGTATGTATATGTGTGCGTGCGTGTGTGTGTGGGCATAAATGTGGGTCTCTAACAACCGCAACACCTTTTACTTGCACTTGAAGCTGCAGGTGTGAATTATTTATTTTAACCTTTTTACAGGAAGGAAAGTGGTAAGGATGTGTTATGTTGCTACAGACACACACATACATACATACATACAACACAATGACAAACAATTTCTATTTTTTTTTTCTTTCTGCTGTGTATAACCTTTTCAGACATTAAATAGAACCAGTTGAGATAAAAATCTGAAATTTTCAGTATAAGCTAATTTGAGGGTGCTGATTCCAAATCTGAAGTCAGATTACAGGTAAGTAGTCTCACCTGTCCGCAAGGTGTTGTCCAATATATTGGACAAAATTACTCGGTGGATATATTTCTCCTAAGCAAACTTTCAGACAATACATGTAATTAAATGAGACAAAAGTAATAAACAAATTTATTTTGTATGATATTTAGAAAAGCAATTGCTTTCACGTTTTACACAAAGATAAACATTACATTTTTTGCAAATAATAAATGACTTTTTTGAACAACCGACCATTTTACAGCGACCAGAGTTTGTACTTTTCAAAAATTCTGGTAAGTGGTTGTGACCATCGTGCTGAACTTCTTTAGCAGGAGCACTTTGGTTTGTTCTTTTTCGCTTCAGTGGTTTTTGTAACGGTTCAGTATCAATGGTTGATATGGAGCTTTTTGGTGTTGTTTCTGCCGGACATGTAGAAGTTCGAGATGGTCTGCCTCTACGCGGTGTATCAATGTCATTATCTTTTTTCTGCAATTTTAATAACACATTTGCTACATCAGCTCGAAAATTCAAAGAATCCAAAATATCTTTTTGAGGAACTCCATTCACGTCACATGCTTTTTTATACTCCATCCACGAAGCTGTTAGCGCCAAATCAACAAAATGCATTATTACACGTACGGTCCATTTTGAAGTACGAATGTTGATTCGATAGTACTGTAGCATTTGATCTAGGAGGTCCACTCCACCCATATTTTCATTGTATAAACGAACAACTTCAGGACGACTAACCTCCACGTATTTTGATGTTTTTTTGTCCCATCTCTTCGCCATATCTGATATACCGACTCCTACAAAGTTCGAAGCTAGGTTTACAACTTTGTTGTCAAACCACCTAATCAAAAATTATAAACTCGTTCAGAAATAAATATGAGGATGAAACTTAAAACCTACCTTGTAAAAATCACTTTTCCATTTTCACTACAGCATTCTGAAGCAGAACCTCTTCCACGCTTACTTAATACTTTTTGATCCGGCAAAGGTGGATTGCTAAATCGATTGCTTCTAACAGTTCCTGCTGCATAAATACCTCTGTCCAGCAGAATTTCAAATAATTGAAAAGATGGGAAATAATTATCAAAGTATAACTTATGACCTTTAGATTGCATTGGAATACGCTTTGCTAATTCTAATACGACTGCTGACCCACTTACTACGGTCTTAACTAATATTTCGTTGAGTGGTGTTGTAGAACCTTGGTAGACAATGAACTCATAGGGCAATCCACTTTTACCGCACAAAAAGAACACTTTGATACCCCATGGACAAGGTTTGCCTTTAATATATTGCAGGCCGGTAAATTTTCCTTTGAATGGAATTATTTGCTCGTCCACGCAAAGATTTTCCTCCAAGGGCAATTGGTGAAGTCGACGACGTACCTGTTCAATTACTGGCCTTATTTTGTACATTCTATCCTGACATTGTTTTGGCCGAACTGAAATATCTGTTACATGAAGATAGTTACGTAATAAAAAAAAACGATTGACCGTCATATTTTCATAGAACATAGGCATTCCCCAACGCTTATCAAAGTACATACGCACTCGAGGAAACTTTAAACAACTCATCATAATATGAAGACCAAAGAATATACGCATTTCATCAGCGTTGGATTGTTTAAAAGACGACTTGCCTTGCTGTACGGCATATAAATTTGTGTTATATGCGGCGTTTTCAAAAAATTCATCATCGAAATATTTTTGGAAATGTTGAAATGGAGTTTCTAAAATAATGTTATCATTTGGCGGAACAAATGCGACAAGTTCTTCATTTCGTAAGAGCCTATTTTTCCATACAATATTCTTTTTTTTAGTGAATTGGATTTTGGTGCTTTCAGAATTTTCGAAAGAGTTTTGTGGTACTAAATCCACCAAGTGGGTCAGTTCAATTCCCAGAGCCGTAAATTCAGTTTCCGAAAGAGTGGGCACCTCAATTTCTTCTAAGACTTCGTCATCTTCAATTTCTTCCGGCAATGTTTCATGGTCTTCAACTTGACCCACTTTATCAGGCAACTTACTAAGAGGAAACTGATGGTCAACCTCATCATCTTCTCCTGCATCGCTTACGTCAGAAGATTCTTCTAACAGTTTTAAGATATCTTCTTCACTTAGTAGTCGTTTTGAAGTCATTTCATAAAAAAACACCAGTATTGGCAAAAAATAAATGTCGCAAATTCCAAAAACTGCAACCACAAAGTAAATTTGTCCAATATAAGGGACGTGTATTAAAATGCTTCTAAAGACTTTATTTTTATTAAATTAAATGGAATAAACATACTAATAGCTTAAAAACTAATTAAGTAATACTTACTAATTTTTTTCAAAGCGTAAAATAACGTTATTTTCCTTTTAAACTAACACTGAATATACCAAATCGCACAATAGCAAAATTACTTTTGAAAACCACTTAGTTTTACAAGAATTAATTAAAAATAACACTTCTAAAACACGTGCGTGTAAAGTTTAACAAACACACTTTTTATAACGGTAAATACCTTAAAAATCGGTTTATGTACATATGTCAAAGCTACATTACTTCAAAGAGAAAAAAAACAAATGTCCAATATATTGGACAAAATGTCTGAAAGGGATAAGGGAGTTAAAAAAAGAGATATCGTGGGAATCTTTGTGTCTAACTTTTCGTGAAAAAAGTCATTGCAGAACAAAGTTTGCACAAATGATTGTTAAATGTATATAAAGTGTATTTGTGTGAGTGTGATTGTGTTTATATGCAGGTGCTTAAATGTTGTTGTTAAAGTTAGCTTTGTTTGAAACAAATAATGAAATCAAAATTGTAGTTGCTGGTAGAAATAGTTGCTGCTGGTGTCGTTGCCACTTTTACGTCTGCTGTAGTTTTTTGTCATTGGCGTAGGTTGAAAGTCTTAAGGGAGTCCTTTACACATTGACTGTTTGAAATGACATTCGTGATGAATTAAAATAACTTAAAAATTCATTTACATGCATTTCTAAGGGTGAATCATTGTTTTATATAAATCCGCTTAGATAAACAACATCATTAATATTTTTTTTTCTGTATATTTTTTATAACTTTTGAACAAACTTTTTTTTGCTGATTAAAGCTTTATTCGTGGGTGGAATCTAAAATTCCAATATATTCCAAGGACATTTGTTATAGAAGACACTAAATTACAAAATACTTTTTCTTGTGATTTTGTATCGGTTATGTTTGCAATCGTTTGTTTTTTTTTTATTGAATCTTTCTTATAAGAAAATAACAATAAGTAATCAAATCTTAAACTAAATACATTTAATGGAAGTTGCAAATTCCATTCTTATTTTATTCAAATCTTAATACTTAGATAATTGAGCAATGTGTGAAGCACAGCACAGGAAGATAGAAAAGGGCCTAGCTGCCCAGATCCAGAGTATCCATCCTTCTTAATCGCTGATGTCCTTCAAAGAGCAGGAGTTGTCTTGCAAGATGATTTGGGTGAACTTGAAGCTTGGTGATGTATTTTGTACAGAACCGCTTGATTTCTTCTTGTACTGAGGAAATATTTAAATCCCTATGAATATTGTCATTTCTGACAAACAAAGGAGCGCCAGTTATCAATCGTAAAAGTTTCGATTGTCTTCTCTGTAATTTAGCAACATTCGAAGCCGAAGCCGTTCCCCATAATTGAATACCATAAGTCCATATGGGCTTGATTACCGATTTGTACAAAAGGACTTTGTAATCTAATTCTAAAGCAGAATTGGGCCCAATGAGCCAGTTAAGTTCAGCAGATTTCAATTTGATCTGGGTTACCTTACAATCAATATGATGGGACCATGTAAGGCGTCGATCTAAATGAACACCAAGATATTTGACGTGACTACTTTCAGGGATGTTTGTGTTGTTTATTTTAATTGTAGGACAATTATTTTTTCTTAGGGCAAAAGTTACGTGAACACACTTAGTCGGATTAACTTAAATTTTCCATTTGTCTAGCCATTTTTCAAGCTCATGAACATGAGTCTGCAGCAGCGCGGAAGCAACCTTACAATCAGAGTTAATGCTCATAAAAGCTGTGTCATCTGCGAAAGTAGATGTGTAAGTAAGAGCATTGGTTGGCATATCTGCTGTGAAGGTAATATATAGCAAGGGACCTAGTATACCACCTTGTGGGACTCCAGCAGAAATTTTTCTGGAAGAAGAAAGTTCGTCTTTCGACCGTACTCGAAAGCTTCTATCAGATAAATAACTCTTGAAAAGTTTATGTGTGCTAGCAGGGAGCAGGTTTGTAATCTTGAATATAAGACCTTCGTGCCAGACTTTGTCAAATGCCTGTGAGATATGGATAAATAAAGCAGAGCAATATTGCTTATTCTCGAATGCCTTCCTAATAAGCGTTATTATTCTGTGAACTTGCTCAACTGTGCCATGGCCTTCACGGAATCCGAACTGATGATCGGGAATAATATGCCCTGAGTTTAAATATGTACTAAGGCTACTAATAAGTAGTTTTTCAAACAATTTCGAGAGGATTGATAGTAAACTTATAGGTCTATAAGATGTAACTTGGCTAACATCTTTACCTGGTTTAGGAATCATAACAATTTCCGATTCTTTCCAAGACGATTGGAAATATCCCAAGCGAAGAATGGCGTTGTAAATGTACATCAATAATTTAAGAGCTGAGATAGGCAAGTTAGTAATCATAGACGATGAAATTCTGTCTATACCTGGGGATTTTTTTGGATCAGGTTTTTGAATACTTGACATTATTAATGGGAAACGGAATTTTAAGGGCGAAGGAACAACATCATCTATAATATAAGGGCTTATATTAGAGCTCGTATCATTTGGAGTGAACACCTTTTCTAAGTGATTAGCAAAAGCCTTAACTTTTTCGCATCCATTTTTAGCCCAAGTGCCATTTTCGAGACGTATGGGGGATTCATATGATATAGGGCATTGCATATGTTTGACAGCTTTCCACAGACTATAATTTCTTTCCTTGAAAGGGTTAAGGTTACTTAGGTAATTGGCAAGATGGTTTTGTTCGTTTTCCTTTAAGGCGGCTTGGAAGTCTCTCTGGCATCGATTAAGTCGGCTTTTTATAGCTGGAGATCGACTTTCTTGCCACTGTCTTCTTAATGTTCTCTTTTCATTCACAAGGAACTGAATATTTCCTGGAGTGTTTTGAGCTACCCTACTTCTGGGTGTAAAGATAGGAGTTGCGACTGTGGCTGCAGAAGTTGGAACGTCAGTAAATATGTTCACTGCAGATTGAATATCTGATGAATTTCTAAGTGGGATATTGTATGAAAGATGAGAACTCACATACATTTTATATTTTAACCAGTTTGTGTTTCTAGTTGGATATAAATGACGCCTTTCCTGAACTCCAGTGGGAATGTCGTTCAACCATATGATTGATGGTGAATGATCAGAAGATAAATCCAGTGATGAGCTCACGGATATTTGCTCTCTTTTTATATTTTTTGTGACGGCAAAGTCTATAAGATCAGGAATCTTATTCAAGTCGGATGGCCAGTATGTTGGGTGACCGCTGGATAAAGCATCTAGACTGTGTGAAGAAATAGCACTTAATAATTGTCTGCCCCTGGGTGTGATAAGGCGTGATCCCTAAAAAGTATGTTTAGCATTATAGTCACCGGCTGCTATAAAGTAAGTAGAAAAATTTGTAAACTGTTTTCAATCCCATTTTAATTTATTTGTACTGATTTTTAGTAAAAAATTATTATTTAGCAAATCTTTTTGTTATTTACATTTTACAAACTACAGAATATTTACAGAATATTTACAAATTTTTGTTGCTAATTATAGAAATCATTTTACAAATTTTTGAAAACCGATTTGCTATAATAAGCAAAAATATTTAATAATTTTAAAAAAGTGGGTATTGATGGAAATATTATTTCTAATTAAAACTTTCACCTACAAACTTAAATTGCCTTAAAATGTTACATAGATTAAAAAAAGGATCGGAAGTGCATATACCGACTCATGTCTAAAAATAGGACATCCACTTAAAATAGCACTAAAAACTTTTTTTAGTTCAAAAATCAGCCCTAAAAGCAAAAAATTTAGTAAAATATTTTTTAAAACAGAAATTACCAAAAATGATAAATTCGTTTACGTTTTTAAAATTTTTAAGCCTTTTATTTTTTTTTAATTTTGTCTAAAATATTTTTTTAAAAATTAACAAATTTATTAATTAATTAATTAATTAAAAATAAAAAATTTAATAATTTTTTTTGCACTTTACAAAAAGTTTACTAAAATTTAGTAGCGGGTAGCTAATTTTTTCTACAAATTTCATTGTACTGCACGTCAGCAGACATGTGTTGCTAAGATAAGCAGAAAATACCGCTGGGTTCAAATTAGCAAAATTTCCTGTAATAATAGCTAAATTTTCAGTTGCCATTACAGACTTTTTTTGGTGAGTGTTCGAAATGTTTTTAATGCTAGAGTTTTTAATTTTCTTTTCACCTGCTAAACCAAATAAATACAAACTAAAATTAGGTTTATAAAATTTCTATAAAATTTAAAAAAAAAATTTAAATCCTTTTGCCAATTTGTATTTAGTTTAAAATAAATTTAATTTCATTAAAATTTTTATTTTCAAAAAATTTTTAAAGTTTTACTTCTCCCCTCTAAATTGAAGCCTGTGTAGCTTTATAAAAATTATACCCAAAAATTTCTCGTTCAAAATTTCCATTTTACACATCATTTCCGCCCCCCTCGGATAACTTAACACTACGCCAATGTCTATAGGTTAAGTAAATGTGTTGTTACTTTAAATATTTTCAAAAATTCAACTTGTTTACTTATTCTATTTTCACCATTTTCCACTTTTGCAAAACTGTGCTTTCTTGGAATTTGATGTTGCAGTGAATAATGTAAATGTAAGCAACAAAGTGGAGGCTTTTAACTTAAGATTAGTTTTTGTTGCACTTTTTCTTTACTACTAGGCTTTTAAACGTGTTTTAAATAGTGCTGTTGACGTTGTTGGTGTTTTTGTTGTTCTTCTTGTTAGTTTTGTGGTATAAGAAAATTAATTTCATATTAAAACATGCTTAAAGATGTTGGTTACATATAGCGTAAAAGGTGCTGATAAATAAAATTGAAAAATAAGTTAATGTGAAACTATAAAATATATTTTAGTTTGTTTTGTTTTACCTAATAATCCTCAGACGCCATATAAAAGCACATCACATAATTCTGGGTCAATTGTCAGCATCCGTAATCTTGACGAGATAATTTTCCACGAATATCCCCTTCTAGTTCTTAAGGACATCCGTTAAGGTTCCGCAAGTGTCCCTGAAAATTACCTTCGAAGTTTTGAAAATAATTTTTAAGGTCCTGCGAATATCCTGGAAGATCTTCCGAATATTCTTGAAGGTCCTGCAAAGGTCTTTAAAGGTCCAGCGAATATCCTTGAATTTTCAGCGAATATCATTGAAGCTACTGCGAACATCCTTGAACGTCCTGCGAATATCCTGGAAGGTCCTGTGAAGATCATTGAAGTTCCTGTGAATGTCCTTGAAGATTCTGCGAATATCCTTAAAAGTCCTGCAAATATCCTTGAAGATCCTGTGAACATCCTTGAAGTTCCTGCAAATGTCCTTGAAAATCCTGCAAATATCCTTGGAGGTCCTTAGGATATTCTTGAATGTCATGTGAATATAATTGAAGGTCCGGTGAACATATTGAAGGTCCTGCAGAAATCATTGTGAGTCCAGCGAATATCCTTGAAGGTCCTGCAAAATTTTCTAAAGGTCCTGCAAAGAACATCGAATGTCCTGCGAACATTTTTGAAGGTCCTGTGAATATCCCTAAATATCCTGCGATTATCCTTGAAGGTCCGACGTTTTATCTTAAAGGTCTTGCTAATATCATTGAAGGTCCGGCGAACATTCTTATATGTCATGGACAAATTCATGCAGATCACTGAAGGTAATTTAATCCAATATGAGCTAACAGAGGAAGTTTGTTGTTCCAGGTTGTTGTGCCGACGTAGACGCAGCTCAACAGAGGTAACATACTGTCCCAAATCGTTGTTCTCCCTAATCGAAGTCAAAAGAGAAAAAATTCATTTCCAGGTCGCTGTCCATTCCTAGATACAGCGCAATAGAAGAAACGCTCCGTCCCAGGTCGTTGTCCTCCCTTGAATACCTTCCAGAAAGTATGCAGGCCAAAGTGACGATCATTTAATGACCCACGTATTCTTTTATGTCACGATTCGAACCTTCTTCTTAATATTATTTATTTATTTATTTATTTATTTATTTATTTTATTTATTTATTAATCATATAATTACAAATTATATGTTAATACCCTAACCGAGCACTAGCAACAAAGGCCTTTGGCTCGTTGTAGCGAAAACAGACCAGAGCCTCTGGTGGAAATTGAACCCACGACCCCCGCACTGATAAGCTAGCACGCTACCAACTAGCCTACCGGGGCGCTCAGTCCTTAATATTACATGTGGTAATTATTTTAAAAAATTAATTAAGTTTCTTGCCCTCGGTCACTGAATCAAATAAGTTTCTATGACAATCCCTAGCGCTGCAAGCTTAGAAAAATTCGTCGTTACTCTTTTGTACAACACAAATCAATTTTGTGAACCTTGAATTGGAGCATACATTAAAGTTTTTAACCTCAATACTAACAAAACAAAAATATAACTTTCACAACCTAAAACTTTAAAAACCTACATTTCATATAAGCGTTTGAAAAATTCAATTTTGCTGTTTAGCAGGGGTGCAAGTCAGCAAAAAGAAAAAAATAAAAACACAATAAACAGAACAGAAATAAAAAAAATCCAGAGTAACATCAAATGTCAAGTGACAGTAAAAGATAAAAAATACACACACATAAATACAATCTTTCAAACACAGACACAAATCCAAACACACTTCTAATCGAGGAAAAAATAAATACATGAATAAAATGAATTTTGAAATGCTGCATATACAAATGCATACAATGGCATTCATAAAATTTATATCACATAAATACATTCCTATGCTTACATAAATGCCTAGCAAGGTTGGTTAACGTGTCAGGCTTCTTTTCTAGCCAAGAAATAAACTCTTTGGAAAGTATGATCTTGTTAACATCCCTACAAGAAATTGATGACTGAAACTAACACATAAACAAAATAAAATATCTGTCATTTCACTCTTGCATATATGCAAGAGTGAAACAACTAATATAAATTGCATTTTTTGTTGTTAAAAAAAATAAAGTTTCGGTCAAGTTTTTCATATTTTCTTTAAGAACTTGATAGAAACTTTGTTCTACGCATTGACGGGTATTTCCGTCAACACTACCAGTCAAATGACCGGTCATATAACCGGTCGTATTCTTGTAGGGATGACTGCTTTCAATTTTTAATGGATTTAATACACTGAGGCGTATGAGTGTTAATTTATTATTATTTAATCAGTATAAAGTATACGTCCAGTGGGTCCACTAATTATGAATAAATATTTTCACGTTTATTCTATAATTCAATATGATATATAAATCTTCACTAATTAAATATTAAGCAGTAAGAAAATAATTTAAAGAAATCCTATAGGATAAGCATACAAAGTGTTTTCGGCGTATCATACAAAAGGTTTGTTGTAGGTACTAATCATAATTGTAATGGAATG
This sequence comes from Eustalomyia histrio, assembly GCA_949748255.1. Taxonomy (NCBI): domain Eukaryota; kingdom Metazoa; phylum Arthropoda; class Insecta; order Diptera; family Anthomyiidae; genus Eustalomyia; species Eustalomyia histrio. The sequence goes on from OX456523.1 coordinate 11,828,648, forward strand.
AAGATGGAAGAAAACGAAACAATATTTTTTCAAAATAAAAGAACTAAAACTAAAACAAATGTTTTGTAAATGTTCCCCTGGAACTCATAAATTGTGCCACTCTTGGGAGAATTTTATTTAAGAAGTTTATAAATGTTTATCGATGTTATTGATTTTTGTTATTTGTTATTGTTACTATACATATTTATATATTTTTGCAATTAATTGTAGGGTACAAGCAAAAACTTTAAAAAATCATAGTAATAAACCAACATCAAATACAAATATTTATATGTTGAGTTCTGTGCATGTTTTGATATTTGTATTGTGGGAGTATTTGGATCAATTGGTTTTCTAGCATATACCAACAGGCTCTTCTTTGTCTTGTATGTCTATTTTATGCTGCCGTTTGTGGATTTGTAATCTGTATGCATATATAAAAGAGTAAGATTACTGAGGCACTCATTAGCGCCCAGTCCAAACCGATAAAGTTAGGAGCTTGAAATTTGGCATGTAGGTACCTCTTCTAGCGTAAGCATCGGCTGTTTACGCCGATGAAAACGGTATAAGTCTTTGCCTTGACGGCCCAAAGCTCTGTGACTGGAAATCTGAAATATGTATTTACTGGATCTTGAGCTAAGTCACTCATAATGTTCTTTTGTACTATCCGTCAGGAACGTGGTAAAAATGGGAGCTAAAAATAGAAAGTCTCCCCTTAACGGCCTACCCCCTTAATGGCGTTGGCTAGAAAACCGATATATTTTATATATTTATTCCCTGTGGAATTTCCGATAGGAATGTGGTAAAATAGGGACTTAAAATGAGAAATATGTCCCTTTCAACGGCCTGCCCAAACTGCTTTTATCTAGAAAACTTAAATTTAGAGAACGTGTTAGAATTGGAACCCAAAAATTTAAAACGTAATGAAGTGAAACGGGGAAAGAGTGGAATCGAAACAGAAGACAAAAAGAACAAAATAGAATGAGCGTGAAATAAGTATAGTGGAACATTAGATAAGAGAGCCGAAATATAAAAAAAGGTGAATGAGAGGAATTAAAACATTATACAATAGAAACGCACTGGAATGGGGAACTGGTGGAATTCAAACCACTAGAGAAGGGTAACGAAATGGAATGGAATGGATCGGGAAACTAGTAGAATTTGACGACTAGAGAGCGACAATGAATGGAGCGGGGAACGAGTGAATAACGGGGAACGAGGGAATAAAGCAAGCCTGGATTAGTAACACCATGCGGGAAAAGTACCTTTCCTAGGACACTCCACGTGACCGGTTCATTGTGATAGGCCACTTTAACATGGGCTAGTCTAAAAGAACATGTCATGGCATTTAAACCGGTCACGCGGTAGGTACTTTAGGAACCGGTGTTCTTTTCACCTAACTCGTGATATGTATTTTCGGAACCCGTCCAGTTTGCACCTATTACGGGACCGGTCCCAATTCCCAACTAGGTATCGCCAAAGGTACTTTATCGATATTATTTTTAACAATTTTTCTCCTACTAACTAATGTTTTGCTTTTTTCGGAAAGGTGATAGAGGGGATTTGAAAGGTGGTGAACGATGAAATGCTTTAAATATGGCAACACTGTAATTGCGCGAGATGATAAATTTCAGAACAGTTGTGCGCCATTTGATGGAGAGTTGGCGAAATTGTTGAAGCTTTTTAGTTCATAGCCCTATTAAGTTGTTTTACTTTCGGAACACCAAAGGAAGCCTATCGCAACAGGTATGAGGGATAGGAAACTCTTACATTTTTTAAGAATGCACTTTTTCCTTTTAAAATAAAAACACGTATTTTTTTAGATAGTTGTAATTTTTTATTGGATTGTAAAGAAGACATGTTCCGATTAAGTATGGAACAAAATAACCTTAAAATGGCCCCCACGGCTTTGATGATAGGCCATTATTCTTTGTGGAGGTCATTTGTCAAAATTCGCTACGTAGTTCTTCGTGAAATTTGAAGTTGTTGAGAATGATGCCGAATTGATATTTTCGCGTTTTCAGCGACTCTCTGGTTTACAGCAGCAATGTTTTCAAGAGACCGACCAGAACGTTGACTCGAAGGAGTTCATCAGTTTCAATTTTTTTGACAACTCTTTGAATGGTTAACACAATAGGTGCACTTTCTTTGAAGTTTGCGAAATTCTTTTGTAAAGCGTTTCATTTTTAATAATCGGCATAAACATAGGCGATAGCTGCCAAATTTCAGAGCTGCCACTTGCACAAAAGAATATTACTTTATTTAAAAAACTGACTGTTACTGAGACACCCTATTTTTCTAAACTGATGTTTCCGTAGCCGGGGATCGAACTCGCAACCTTCTGTGTAACAGTCCAACACGCTAAATACTACACCACAACGCCCCCCACATTGTTTATGTAAGAAATAAAATAAAAGCAGTGAAAAAAATATTTATGAAGTGGAAGTCGTTTTTGGATGTGAAAACATTTTTTGTGATGTAAAAAACAACTTTTCAGTGAAAAAATTTTTTCATGGTAAAAAAGTTTTTAAGTAAAAAAAATTGTTTGATGTGAAGACAAAATTGAAATGAAAAATATTTGAAGTGAATATAATATAATATTCACCTGTAGGCGTCTGGTAAAAATATAACCAGACGATAATCTGCATTGTATTGAAATACACAAATTTTTACTGACAATTTAGAGGCACCTTCACATATTTTGAATGAAAATCTTTCAAACGCTCCACCGACATAATGATACAAATGTATTAAAATTTACTAGCGAATCAATAAAAAATCGTCGGGGTCACCAATGTTAATGTGTTGTATTCTATTTAAAAATTACAATTGATTTCAAATTTATTTTTTCTAAGAAAACTAAATTATAAAAATTAAAAATTATGAAACAAACAAAAATGAAAAGTTGATAATTTATAAATTTATTTTCAAAGTGGAAATAAGCAAGGTATCCCCACACATATTTATATATAACTTTTTACCGCTACACCGATTTTGCTTATTTTCAATTCCAAACTGTGCGGAAGAATAGCAAACAATCTGATTAAAGCTCTGCTTGTGTCAACGCGCCATAGTTTTCATTCTAACGGACAGACAGGTAGACATACAGGGAAAGTTGGGCTTAGAATTTTTTAAGGATCATGAATAACATATAATTCTTAGATTAATATTTCTATATGTTACAAACGGAATAACAAACTGATATATACTCTTCCATATATGTTGAGAGAAGAAAAAAAAAATAAATAAATAAATTTTCTCCATACATATTCCGATATTTAAAACTACCGGCAACGAAGTATCGGGTTTTCTTGTAGGTATTTCATATGAAATTTTTATATTTTTTTCCCCCAATAATTTTTCATATTTTTGTCCAAGTTTAAAGTACAAACGTACGCAAGTACATGAATTACTATTTTAATTTTTTTTTTTTAACTTTTAAAGTCCATTCATAATATTGCATAAATCTGTGATTCAGATTGGATTTTGTTGCCTTCTCCTCCTTTGCAGTTATATTTTTTTTGTATCTGTTTTTTTACATTCCAGTATGTTATACTGCACACTGTGTCATTGTGAATAGACCTACAAATTGAAATTCAAATATTTTAGTTTAGTAGTATGCATTATTTCATTCATTTGTGTATGTGTTTTAATTTTTTTTCCACATATAATAAAATTCCTTTTAGTTGAAAAAATTAGGTTTTTATGTTCCATATACCTAAAAATCATTGTCAAAGGTTAGTATTGCAAAATTCTGACAGTTTATTATTTTTCTATTCTAAGAAATAATTAAAAATCATACTGTTAACACAGAAATATTAATTTGTCATTAGGTCATAAGAGAAAAAAAAATTTACTTTTGACAGTTCTATTAAAGACTTTAATTTTCTTTCAAAGAAAGGTATGTTAACTACTTTTAATTAAATTTATCTTTGCTATTTTTTCAAACAATATTTTTTAGTTTTAATATATTTTGTTATTAGGTCTCAACTTAGTTGGAAAGATTAAAAAAATATAGTTTGCTTGTGGAAGAGAGCTTTTAATATTCAACAACGCAGAGTATAAATCTAGTAAATTAAATTTTCACAGTTTTTCTAATTTTTGATATGTTGTATATGAATATTTTCCCTCCAGAAAACAATATTAGTTGTTATATTTATCTAAGTTTTACCCTAATTTATATGCGTGTGTTTGTGCTGTTATTTGCATATGTGTTTTCCTCTTTACTTGCATGTGTGTGTATGCAAATGTGATATAAAAAAATAAGGGGGAAAAAATACATTGTTATCATTATTTAAGCTAAATGGAAACAAAAAAAATTCGATTTGATTTTGCATAATTTCAAATTCGATTAGCTCGAAAATTTATGTGTCTATGTCCATTCGCATAAACATTCACAAAAATCTAATTTATTTAGATAAAATGTATTCCACTTTAGTCAATGTATATGCTTTTATTTTATTTATGATTTAGTTAATTTTTGATAATATGCAGTATTTCTAAAAATATATTGATACATTAGAGTGACCACTGTGTTCTTTTTAGAGCTGTATGAGATAGTTCGCAACAGTGTAATAAATGTGATAAATTATGTTTTTTTTTTTTTTGGAAATCGGTATTAAAAAAGTATATGTATTCCACTACATTGAATACTTACATAGTACACCCCTGTGAACAAACTAAATCATTCCCCCAGTTGCTATCAATGAATTCGGTATACATGACTTAAAATTTTCAATGCCTATATTGACTTCTCAAAACATTTTTAAACCTTTGAGATTACAATTAACTTAAAAATATATTTTACAATTAATTAAAATTTAATTTTGTTTCAAGTTTTTGCAATATTTCAGGGGAGTATGAAGTAAATTGTAAAGGTTTTCAATCGAAAGCATGAAAAGGCATTACATTCGTCTTTATCGAGTTTCTTTGAATACCCACCAAAGTGCTTCTGCTATAGATAAAATAAAAAAAATATTGAAATTACGGTGAAGAAAATGTTACAAAAATTTTGAGTTAAATATGAAATACGATGGCGGATCAATAAGTCCGTGACTTTGCGAACTTCCTTCATAGTTATATGAAATGCAACACTGCTCCCATCAAGTACCACCTGTTTATAGGCTACTGTCAAATTTTGAGCAAGTTCCGTCATTAAATTTGCGTTTAACAGCAGGATCTTTCGAGGTCTATAAAATATGCATTTGTTTGAACTATAATTTTATCGTTGGAGCTAAATCTCTTTCCGCCGAGCCATTTATTTAGGTTTGGAAATAGGAAATAGTCACTGGGGGCTAAATTCGAAGAATGAGGCGAATGAGGGGGCAATTCGTATTCCAAGTTGTCACACGATTCCGTTGGTGGTCGATTGTGAGCCAATGCGGCAGCTATCTTGCGAAAAGCTTTCTCATACCCAAGTGGTCGCTCAAAATTGAAACCACTGAGCCATGTGAGATGCCTATGTCTTCCATAATCTATCTCACATTCAATCTCCGATCGGCCAATACCATATCGTGATTTTTTTCAATTGTTTTGGGTGTAGAGACCTCAACTGGGCGTCCAGAACGTTCGGCATCTTCCGTGCTTGTAAGGCCACAACGAATGTCAGTAAACCACTTTTTTACCATTGAAATCGATAGTGCAGAGTACCCATAGTATTTACAAGCTTTTCCTTGGTTTGATTGACGGTTTTTTCGCAAAAAATAATGTTTAATGAACACTCGAAATTCACTTTTTTCCATTTTTTAAGAAATCCAAGAGGTTGTATGTTTTGAGCTGTTAAACGCAAAATAAATGACAGAACTTGCTCAAAATTTGACAGTAGTCTATTAACAGGTGGTACTTGATGGGAGCAGTGTTGCATTTCATATAACTTCGAGGGAAGTTCGAAAAGTCACTGGCTTATTGCTCTGCCCTCGTACTATTCACCTCTAGGCAATAGGCATCTGGCAACAATATGTATATAGTATAACAAAATGTTTTATTCACCAGACGAATTTGGATGCAAGAATAAAATTTTTTTTGCGATGAAATTTTTTTTATTAGTGGTGAATAAAAATTTAAAGAAAAAAAATTTAGGTGAATCCGAAATATTATTCTCATTTAGGCGTCTGGTAAATAAATACGATAAAATGTTTTATTGATCAGACGTGCTTGGATGGGAAGGCAATTTTTGTGGTGGGAAGAAAAAAATTTGTGTGGTAAAAAAAATTTTGAGGTGAATAAGAAATAGTATTCACCTTTAGGCTTTTGGTGAAAAAGTGTGATAAAATATATATATTCAGCAGATATTCCTATAAAATTGTAGTGTACTAAAATATGTATATTTAAAGCAACAATAACATTTTCGTTCATAACTTTTTGACCGCTGGACCGATTTTTATTATTTTCTAATGCCAAAGTTTCTTAAAAATAATAAAATGTTTGTCTGAAAGGCTTTAATATTAACAAGCTAATACAAACAAGCTAATACAAGATTGGGCAATAAGTATCACCCTATTGTCAAGTGCTGCCATTTTTGGTTTTGACAATTATAAAGTAGCCATGTGCAAAATTTGTAATGAATTGATCTCAGTAGCCACTTCAATAAGCAAAATATAGGAACAGGGGACGAAAAATCTACGTAACAACGTTCGAGCCGAAATTGACAACGTAAAACCACAAATGTTGCTCACAATTATACAAAATGTAATCAAAAGCGCCTAAATTTGTATATATGCCAACGGCAGTCAATTTTCGGGTACAATTTTAATGAAATAAAATTTATAATATGTTAAAAACCAAATGAGTTTTCAGTTTAAACAAAAAATATAGCAAAAGCTAATCAAATGATGGCTTTTGTCCTTATCTTTATATCGAAAATCTTTTAAAAAATATTCCTGAATTGAACAAAAATATTAAATAAATTTTTCTTTAAATAATCTCAAGTGTTTCTGGGGAAAACTTTTCTCACAACAAAAAATAAAATCTATGTTAAAATGAGAATGTTTTTGTAATGTTCTTTCATTCATTAATTAATATACAATTTTAAATTCTCTTTTATCCAAAATTTAAATGTATTTCCACATCATTTAATACTTATAGAAAAAAAAAACATTATACCACACATGGTCAGTTTGCTAATACGCATATCACGGTGATCCCTAATTGAGCTCGAGCTCTTCGTTGTTGAATTTGTGTTGGAATTTTTTCTTCTGATAATATTGTTTATTTTTAACTACTTAAAAAAAACTTTAAAATTTGTACTTATCATTCTCCCAATTACAAATGAGTTTGCAAAATGTTTCTATTTTATAACATTTCTAAGAAATAATGGAGGTTTTATGAATTGTTGATCCGTTATTTTGTAAGTGAATAGTATAGTAGGATTCTAGATCATGTAATCATATTCTTTTTATAAATTATATTATCGTAAAGAAACATGAAAATTTTTATAAGTAAATTATAGAGAAAAAAATTGAGAAATTCCTAACACTCAATATAAATAGACAATCATCAACAAGCAATGACCGCAAAAGGAGAAGAATAGCATGGATATTGACAAGGTTGGGTAGCGCCAACCGAAAATACTAAGTATTCTATCCTGCTGGCTCTGTGGAATTTCTCAATTTTTATTCTCTATAATTTACTAATAAAAATTTTCATGTTTCTTTACGATAATATAATTTATAAAAAGAATATGATTACATGATCTAGAATCCTACTATACTATTCAATTTCTAAGAAATTTTAAATTCAATTATTCGACGTTGTAGGAACTTAGTAGGAAATCTGGCAAAAATATTTGAAAACAGGCCATTGTAATTTACTAGAATCAAGTATTTATTTTTCAATGGGAGTAATTTAAAACAGACCTTTAAATAGACCCAGCTATTTCTTCTTGCAATATGATTCCGAAATTGCCGAGATATATTATCCCCAAAAATATCTCGAATTGTATTCAATTGTGTACCACCGTGATGTATGACACAATGTTTATCTTATTAAGTATTAGGGTGGTTGCTATATCCAGCATACGTCAAATAATAAAAAAAACAGCAAAAAAATACGCCTCTATGGCACATCCTGATAAAATATGACCCATACGGAATAGGAGGTAAACTTCGTTTACTTCACAAGGAAATTTTCTGCTATATAACGAAAAATATCGTGTGATTCCTTAAAAAAGATATGTATAATAAAAATATTTCCTCAAAATAATTTTTCTTGAAGAAATACCTAAAATTTTATTTAATTTGATTCATAATAAAATACATCTTGACTTATAACATTTCTGAACAATTATCTATTATAAATCGACTTTTAAATGCCATAAACTTTTAAATCGAAGACTTGAAATAAGAAAAATCTCCTACACTTAAAACATAGAGAATTTTTTTTATAAAGAATAAAAATTTCTATGTTTGACTAAAAACTAAATAGTTTATATGTTCATAAATAGTTCATATCTTTCCTAAGTAATATTTCTTTATTTTCGAAAAAAAAATATTAAATAAAAATTTATCAATATTTAAGAAAACATCTTAGTTTTTAGAAATTTGCATACTTATAATATAATAAAACTAAATTTATTAAAAAAAAAAAAATTGTACTTAAATTACTCCCATTTAGTTCAAAAAATGTGTCTAACTTAAATCGAGAAAGTACTTGAACTTAATGTGTGTTCAGTTTTTTTTGCGAGTAGTAAAATTAACAAAATTTTAAAAAGCCGTTTCTAAATTCAGTTTTTAAGTATACCACTTTCTAATTTTTAAGAATTGTTTTCTAAAAATTAGTTCAGGCAATTAAAAACAAAGAGTAATAAATATTTTTCTATGTAATAATAAAAATTTATTTGGTTTTAGAGCGCCCCGGTAGGCTAGTTGGTAGCGTGCTAGCTTATCATTTTAATAAAATATTTTTTTTATTAAAAAGTTTTTTTATGTTTTGGGAATTAATAAACTTGGGTAGAGGATTTTTTTTTCCCCAAAAAATTCTGAGTAGATTTTTCTTAAATCGAAGAAAATTTTAGTTTTTGGGAAAAAACGTTTAAGTTATTTTCAATATTTCTTTCAAAAAAAAAAAAAAAAAACAATAAACTAAAACCAAACTAGTAAATTTTCCCAATTTTAAAGAAAAAACGTTTATTTCAGGAAACAAATTAAATTATACATTAAACGTCAGTCAAAAATCGTTCACGTGCCAATCTCTAATCTTAACAGTCTTAAATATTGAACTTAAAGTAACTTTAAATATATTTTGAAATTGTGTTAGCAAAAGATAAAAAAATTCGAATTTGCGCTTTTATGTAATAATTTTGTTTGCTGACTACAATACAGATTATAGCAACAACATTTTATTCGTTACGGCGTTGCGTTGCGCCTGTTCAACTTTATATATATCCATAATAATAAAAAAATGTCAAAATTTATACATGTCAATTAAAGTTTAATCTAAAAATGACATAAAATAAAAATTTTTCCATTTTAAAATAATAACAAGAAATGTAACTGTAATATTTTGTATTTTGCAACATTTTGCTTAAATTAGTTAACTTAAGAAGACAAAGGACCCCCAGTGTTCCTTAGCTATATATGCTGTGTGTCACTGAGAGCATCCCTTTTTATAGTTCTCTCGGGGAGAGCCATTAATTAACTACGAAAAGCATGTGACTTTGTCATAATTTATTACGTTTCAGGAAATCCTGCAGTACATTTTTTAATTTGTTTACCTTTTTTCGAATAAAACTTTGTTTATATTTTAAATACATGAGTATAATATAATTCAATTTAATTTAAAGATAAACATGTATAGCAAAACATTTCTTAAAAGCAGTGTTCTCACAAAGCGTTTCAAATTTATTAGACATTTTTTTTTATCAAATTTAAGAATAGTTTTCACTTAAAATAAGTGCTATTAAACTTGATGTTAGAAAATGTTTTCTTACATTTAGGGAGTTAAATCCTAGTTTTTAGTGCAAAAAAAATGATGTAATAAACTTAAATAAAATCAAATATTTCTTAAAAACAAGGAAACATTTCCTAATTTAAAGTAAAACTAAAGTTGATGCATGAACTATTTAAGAAAAAATTTGCTATGATTTCTTATAAAAATTTAGTTCTTATTAGTAAAATTTTTTAATAGTTAGAAATTTTGGCCAAAATTTAAAGTAAAATTTGTTACTTAATTTCAAGGAAACTTTTACTAAATTTAAGAAGTGTCTTTAACGCCGTTCTCCTACACGCCGTTTCTCCTACACGCAAAGAAAAAACATGGTTGGGAGAATCATATTCGAAGAGCATCATATATTTACTATATTATGGTTATCATATTATGATAATAAAATATACATAATTTTACCATAATATGGTCCCTACAGTTATATTTTGATTCAAATATTACAATATTTTGATTCTGTATAAATATATTATGATATTGAATTTATCATAATATGATTGCATGTAACCATAGTATGCTCAAAATATTATTACATTATGGTGCCCATAACTATATTATGATTTCTGGATTATCATAATATGATCCATATAAAATCTTTATATAGAATCTTTTTGACAATGAATTGATTATTGTAAATTATATTACATGTATAAGAAATTTGCGAAAAAACCCTCAAAAAAAATCTTCTAAAGTTAAGAAAAAAAATAAACTGGATCTAAATAGGTCAATTGATGAAATGTTTAAATGCCACATGCAAGGTATTTTCTGTCCAGTTTTAGTAAACAATATATGTATGATTGTTTTTTAAGACATTTTGGTTTTTATGAAAACAAGACTATACTCGTATTAGGACTGTAAATGTCAAAGTCATGTTTTATTTGATGTATAATTATTCATTGATTGTTGACAGCATTTTATGGTAACATACTTATCATATTTTTTTCATAGTCAGAATTTGTGTTACCACAGTATGGTTACAGCCAATCATGTTATAAAATACAAGGTGTCAATCATAAAATAGTGAAATATTTACTATAATAATGATAGTAGCGACCATGTGGATGGTTATACAACCAATAATATAGTTGTGACAACCATACCCGATTGCAGCAAGCACAATACAGTAGCAGTGATTATGTTGCAACCATGTTTTTTCTCTGGGTGTAGGTTCATAATTGATCCTTATTTCTGCATTAATCCATGAAATATAAATATCTTATTTGTTTTTATGCCAAATATTTAAAATATTTGCAACGACCCTAATATACCAAATCTATCAACAATATGATTGCGAATAATTTAAAAAAATAAAACATATATCGAATAGATATGTTATTTAAAAATTCAAAAGCGTATTGTTTGTATTAACTGTGCACAAATTAGTTGATATAAAATTTTTAGTAGTTGTTCAAATTAGTGACGTAATTTACATTTTGATTTTATTTATATCTTTTTTTATTGCTAAATTTAATTTTATATTTCATGGAAAATATCTCTACAATTTAGTATTTACTACATATCGTTTAGTTTTGTTCATTTAATTTTTCTGTGTTCATACCATTAAGTTTTTAATTGAAATTCACAAATTTTAGTGATTTCCATTTAACATTAGTTTTTTTTTTGCTTCTATAAAATCTTTCAACTCCTGTATTTAGTTCAATATGCTGATAATTTCTTTTTTTTTTTTTTGGTCAGTAAGTCAGTCAGTCAGTCAGTCAGTCTGTCTTACTAACAGCCAACCATTAGTAACGAAAAAAAACTAAAAACCTGAATGAAATAACTTTTGCCAGTTAGTCTGGTCGTATTTCTCTTTTTTTTTTTGTTAATGGTCTTATTTTATTGTTTCTACGGGTTGCTGCTGCTGTTCCTTATTTTAATTTTCACTATTTTTAACTATAGCGTTGAGATTTGCAATGCAATGTTCTTGCTAACATTGGCATTGCTATTGAAATTTGTTGTATCCCAACAAAAATAAAAATTTTCCACTTCAAAATTAATAGCTTTTTAATAACATACAACCTAACGGTTTTCACAAAAAAAAAACTGATTTAACGTTATAACATGAACAGATCCACGCATACAACTTTTTTACAATACACAAATCAGTTGAATTGTTTAATTATTTTCTGGGCAATGCCTTATTAAAAAGTGGTTTATAAGCTTAAAATAAACAACTCGACTATTTCAATGGCAGCTAATGAAAATTTTTTAAGTTGTTAGTTTTTGATTCATACACTACATAATTTTACTAGATATGTCCCTCAAAATATTAATCTATTGCTCCAATTCTACTTTTTGTATTAATTTTAAACCAGTTTTTTAAATTATAATTTATTTTTTTGCTGGGATGTTTTAAATGCAAGTATAAGAGTTGTTCATGAGAAGTTTTATGTAGCTGCCACTAAAGAACTAGTAGTCAGAAACAATTTCTTTTTCATTTTCGATTTTTAATTAATAAAATGCTACAAATATACTAGTCAAGTATGTACTGTGAGCGTCAAAAGAAACTGTACACGTTAGTCTTTTATGTCTTCAAACAATAATCGATTATGTGAACCAACTTTGCTATTTTAAAAAAATGAGGAAAAATGATTTTCGTTCTGATATTAAAAGATACTACTTGAAAGGTAAAATACCTAAGAAAATCTATACAAGTGTTTTAAATTAAATGAATTTAAACGTGGCCACAAAGGTTGAACGTCGTTCAGAACGTCCAGTTCAGGCAGTTACTTCGGAAATCATCGATGAAAGTCACGATATAGTTTTAAGTGACCGACGAGTTAAAGTACGTGAATTAGGCGCGGGCATGTCACATGATACAGTGATTCCAATTTGAACGAAAAATAGGGTATGAGAAAGCAATAGCAAGATGGGTGTCGCATTTGCTCACAATCAAAAATAAATGCAACCGTCTCACAGTGGCCGATTCGCCTGATCTAGCGTAACGAAATCGAAGTTTTCGACCTTTAAAATCTACCAAACTTTGGTTTCCCGTCGATAACTAATTGCTCATTTAGCAAATCGATAATTTCTAAATCGATAAATTTGCCATAATTGATCAACTGTGAGCTTTCGAATACAACATATGTTAAAACAGCTGCAACAAAAACATTTTGCCGCGTTTTTACAAGTGTGCAGATTGTGCTGAAAAACTGTGAAAAAAAATATTAATAATTCTTTTTTGGATTGTTTTAAAAGTTAAAGTTATGTATTAAAAAAAAAGTGTTTCGTGACCTGTGTCAATTTATGTTATGGTAGAAAATTGTGGTAGAAATCAACAACTTTGTTAACTCCTTTTTGTGACCGAAGTTGAAATTCTGTAGAGTAAAACTTAGTTAGCTGGTATCGGCCGGTGAAGAGGCTGTTGTTTTAAGTTAAAATGTTTCGTCTACTTTGTGAAATTTCCAAGATCTGCTGCTTTGAGTTGCTTTTGCTCATAATTTTGTAATTTTTAGGCACCATGTCGGTCTGCAAACGCATCCTTTTTTCAGTATGGCACGGTGAAAATGACGCTTTAAAAAGTTTTCAGCACTGGCGGAGTTTGTTTTTTCAGATGTTATTGAGAAATCTAACTGCACTGAGGAGGAGTACAATTTAATTATTAAAGAATTGAAAAATGTTTGCAAAAAGCTGACTGCAAAGTGGAGAGAATGTCGTAGGGGTTGCGAACGGTTCGAGCATAAGTACAAAGTTTGGTTGGACGAAGAATTAGATCTTCTATGTCAAAATACTCAAAAAGGAGCAGGAAGAAAACAAAAGGAAATTGCTGATTGTCACGCAAAACGTCAGTGTACTAAAGTTTCGGAACTAGTCGAAGGCAATACATGCAATGAACTCATGATAGCAACTCGCGTCAGCTTATACAAAGCTGGAAAACGGAGTGCATCGCAAGTTGTTTCAATGGTAGGCACTGATTCCGATGCGTCTAAAAAAATTAAAAGAAGTCTTGAATTAGATCAGCAGCTTCCTATCAAGTACACGCCAGAGGAAGCTTTGGCTCTGTATATTGATGGAGGGTTTACCAAAAACTCATATAAACTTATGCAAGCTGGTGCAAAAGCTCGAAATTCTAATATCTACCCAACATACGATGTTTTGCTATCCGTCAAAAAGAGGTGTTATCCAGATGAAAAAAAGAATCGAAGAATGTTGTGCTGAAGTTCCTCTGCAAGAACTACTGGATCACACAATTCAAAGAATTGTTGAAGCCCACCCGGAGGCATTTAGCCAAATATCTGTTGATGAAGACAAATATGAACATCCAACTGTTATAAATGGGGATGCGATGGAAGTTCAGGACACTCAACGTATCGGCAAAGCTTTACCAATTCTAAGCACAATATGGTAGATGAACATTTGTTTGCAGCTTGTATTGTGCCACTACAAGTACAACTGGGTAGCTGCATACTCTGGAAAAATCCGCGGCCATCATCAACTCGGTATTGAAGACCTCTTAAAATAATGTTTGCAAAAGAGTCCGCAGATTTGATTCGTGCCGAGATTGAAAAATCAAATGACAAATTTTGAAACTTGAACCCACGCGTCTGAGCTGTTTTCAAGTTCAACACAATTTGCAGCTTACAATGATCGATGGCAAAGTCTTTAGCGTTATTGCAGAGACTTCCTCGCAAACATGCGGCATTTGTAAGGCCTCGCCTAAAATGATGAATGACCTAGATCTCATTACTAGCTTGCCGAGAAACGAAGATTTGCTTCAATTCGGAATATCGACCTTGCATGGATGGATTTGCTGTTTCGAGTGTATGTTACATTTAGGATATCGACTACCAATAAAATAGTGGCAAGTTCGCGGCTTGGACAAGAGTGTAGTTAACCAAAGAAAAGCTGTGATCCAAGACAGATTTAGGGTTGAAATGGCTTTATTGGTTGATATCCCAATGCAAGGTTCCGGCAACACGAATAGTGGCAATATAGCTCTCAGGTTTTTTGAACACCACGAATTGTCTGCTCAAATAACCGGCGTAAATGGAAATCTAATTAAAAGACAAGGTGTGATTTTACGCTCTATGGCCTCCGGATACGCGGTAAATGTTTACAGTTTTCGTGAGTAAAAGAATATCCATGGTTCTACATGCCTAGCTCGGTACATAAGATATTGCTCCACGGAGCTGATATAATTGAAAGTGTACCACTTCCTATTGGTATGATGTCGGAAGAAGCCTTGGAAGCTAGGAACAAAGATTTCCGAAATTTTCGGCTTAAGCATACACGTAAAACTTAGCGCAAAAATACAATGGAGGACCTTATGAACTCTTTACTAATTTCTTCGGATCCTTTAATAACGTGTTTATTAAAGCCCGTCTCGTCTTTCAAATAAAGACATTTTTTTGGATAGGGATATGAAATATCTTCTTTTAGATGCTGTTGAAGTATCAGGAAAGTCCGATTCAGACTGGAGTACTAACTCGGAATAATTTAATACGCCTATAAATTAAAAAAAATTAAAAAATAAATGAAAAAATAAAAATTTTAAAAAAATTTTAGAAAAAATTTTATTTTAAATTAAAAAAAAAATTTAAGTTAAAAAAAATATTTCAGTTGGTTCCTTATTGGGTTACTATTCCAGGAAAATTATCATTTTGAAGAAAACATTATTACTTTTTAAGTAATTAATTTCGTTACGCTAGATTAGGCAAATCGGCCACTGTGCGTCTGACTGATACAGTAGGTGATTCACAGCTTTTCCGCCGCGAGTTTGATACATAAATTCACCACTAAATATTACACCAGAAATGAAAAAAGAATTAAAACAATAAATTTTACCATATGAATCTGCCCCAAAGAAAGCCAAGACAATAAAATCTACTCGTAAGGTTATAACAACGATTTATTGCTTGGATATTTCTACATTGACTACTAAGAAAACAGAAATACAATAAATTGAGAATATTATTTATCATTATTGGGACAATTAAGCGTGTAAAAAAATGCACTCATTTAGCAAAAAAAAAAAAAATGATCTTCCATCAAGATAAAGCTCGGGTGCACTCTTGTGCAGTTTTATAGGCACAAATACACGAGCTGAGGTTTGACTTGGCTCTCATGGACTTTTTCCCGTTTTAATATTTAACGAAATGGCTCGGCGGAAAAGCTTTCGAATAGGATGAGGAAGGAGGTCATCTCTGCAACAGAATTCAAAATCATGCTTCGCGGAGGGGTTATAATTGTATCGATCTTAAATGCGACTATGTTGAAAAATAGAAAAAAAATCAACCCAAAAAGACTTATTGTCTTGCTCTCGTATTTTATTTATTGTAAAATTTATCTTGCGCAATTTCCTAAAAAAAAGAGTTCGAAGAAAATGGCAATCGCACAGATCTCCTCAACTTAAAAACAGACTTAAAGAAATCACGAAACGGTTAAGAGATATTCTGGAATCCCGAAGAATTGCATCCCTAGAAAAATACCTGGAAGGTCTTGACGCTAGCCTTCAATCCAACTAGTCATTATGGCGTGCAACAAGAAACCTTAAAAGTCCTATTATACGAAAGTCTCCTTTGCGTACTTCGTGTGGTGGTTGGGCAAGAAATGATACCGAAAAAGGTAATTTATTTGTTAACCATTTAAAAAAATGTATTCATGCCAAATATGACTAATAATGTAGTTCAGTTGCCACCCGTAGATATTGAACCAGCAATCTCCCTTAGATTTTAATTAGGAGATGTTGCTACTTTAAACTCTAAGAAGGCCTATGGTTGTGACAAAATAAGTAACAAGATGCTAATGAATCTTATTCATTTAGCAGTTAAAATAATTCTCTTTATTTTTAATGCGATTTTACGCCTTGAGTACTTTCCCCATGAATGGAAGGTCTCTCTGATTACTATGATACCTAAGCCAGGAAAAGACTACACTAAGGTGGAATCATATAGACCAATTAGTCTGTTATCAAATTTGTCAAAAATATTCGAGAATATAGAAAATATTAATTACTAAACTGAACCCAATCTTGAGCGAGAAAGGATGCATTCCGAAGTATCAATTCGGATTTAGAAGACAACACAGCACAATTGAACAAACGCCCAGATTGGTAAATGTAGTAAAAAAGGCTTTTGAGGAAAGAAAATCTTGTTCTGCGCTTTTCATAAACGTGTCACAAGCGTTCGATAAAGTCTGGCATAAAGGACTAGTTTACAAGTTAAAGCAAAACCTGCCCAAAAACTTCTATAAGCTTCTAAAATGTTATTTAACTGATCGAAAGTTTATACTTAAAGAAGGACATTTTTTAAGCTTGCCTCAACCAATTAAAGCTGGAGTTCCCCGAGGATACTACCCATTTTATATTTGTTATATACATCAGATATGCCAATTGGCAACTGAGTTCACACTTCGACATTTGCTGACGACACTGCTTTTTTAAGCATTCATGAAATCCCCCAAGTAGCATCCCAATATTACAAGACCATATATTTCATTTGGAATTGGGGTTGTAAAAATGGAGAATAACATTCACACTGCTTAGAGACTCATGCCCTTCTATTCGAATAAATAGCTAAACTATACCTCAGCACTCGGAGCCTAACCTGGAAAAGTCACATAAAAGCAAAATTGACACAAATGAAGTTGAAAGCAGTGCAAACAAATTGGCTTATTGGCAGAAATTCAACCTTAAGCTTAGATTGCAAGCTCCTACTTTATAATTCGATCCTTAAACCTGTATGGTGCTATGACATTAAGTTATGGGGTACTGCCTCCGTGTCAAACTTAGAAAAAGTTCAAAGGCGCGAAAATAAGATTTTAAGAATGATTACAGTAGCACCTTTGTATATTAAAAATTCGAACATCCACATAGATTTAAACGTGCCTTCAGTTAAAGTATTAATAGCTAAATACGCTGCACTGTATTTAAAGAAGCTTGAAATGCACCCAAACCCGCTGGCACGAAACATCCTAAATGATCGTGGTTACGTTCGACTAAGATGGAGGTATATTGCTACTCTTGTCCGAACATCAGACAGATGACCCCCAAATCATTACAACATCCATGTCTAGTACTGGCTGGACTTAATTAAGTATATTTTTAGACTTAAGATATGAGTTCTTATTGTTAGTTCATATCAGAGAACTGCATTTGCTGATTGCAAAACGTTCATACGCAATCAACACAAGAATAAATTGTGTTTGCGTTCAAACGCTGAATATACTCCAACACACATATTTGTTGATGATTTTAAATCAATCAAACGATGTGGAAATTGTTTTGTCACTGGTTTATAATCATCGGTCGTTGTTAAACCTTTGTTTTATTCTGTTCGTTCGAGCCAACAATAATTATTTTGATGTAGAATAAATCAGAAAAAACAACAAACAACGTGTATGAGTGTAATCATAATTAAAAAACAAAATAGTTTCTTATCTATAAAAAGGGGGTGGTTTTGTAAAAAAACATATTTCATAAACGTTATATGTATATTAGGGTGGATCTAAAATACGTTTTTTTAGAATTTTTATTAGTAATACCAAAAATATTGTTCTTTGTGAAATTTAGTTATTTTTTTAATTTAGGTCGATATCTCAGGCTCTCCCAATCCGGTTAAAGTAAAATATTGCCTAATTTTCCAATCAAAATAGATGAAAAAAAATTTAGACAATATTTAAATTTTTCCGGATTAGGCAAGCCTAAGATATCGACCTAAATTTTTTTCCAAAAAAATATTTATATTTCACAAATAAGAATATTTTTATTACTAATAAAAATACTAAAAAAGCGGATTTTAGACCCACCCTAATATACATATAACATTTAAAAAATGTTTTTCTACAAAACCACCCCCTTAAAAAATGTGTTTCTATTTTGTTTTAATTATGAATAAACTCATACGCGTTTTTTGTTGTTTTTTCTGATATATTCAACGCTGACTTTTTGTTAAGTGATTACATTTGCATAAAACATAAACGACAGATGATTCACACTAATTCCAATTACGCGTTCAGTAACATGATGTGGATTTTATTCTACAGTGAATTTTGTTGAATTATTAAAAGTGAACAAGAATTATTGTGTATGATTAAATCAAGAAAAAAGTTGATTTTGCAGTTCTCTGGTTCATATACATACATTAAAGATACAATATATAATAGGTATATATAAAAAAAAAACATAATTTTCAATAAAGTATAATTGCAAAAGAGTTAATTGAAATTGTAAATTAATAAAACAATGTGTACAATTTCTTTTGACGCTCACAATATGTACCATTTTCAAATGCAGCAAAGGTGTATTTATTCTAAAGTTATTTTTATTTTAAGGATACGCTGCTAAAAATTAACAGATAAAAAAATCCAAATTATTGTTTTATTCTCTGATCATTAGTTAATTATGTTTTAAGCTGTATTTCGATATTCTTCATAAGATTTCATATATCTGGCCTTTATATTGTGGATTATTAAGTGATATCCGACTGAAAATATATTCACACCTCTATCAAGTGGTTAGGAATATTGATTTGGTATTACCAAAAAGTAGTAGCGATTATGCTTTATTTAACACAACATAATTTTTTATTTTGAAGCCATATAGTTATCTTAATATGAATGTTTTTAATCATTCATATTAACATTTTTCTTAGACTGTAGCCAAAGTATGTATGTATAGGTGTTTAATGTCTTCTATGCATTTTTTTTCTCCCTTTTACTTTGGTAATTTGAAATGTATTAAAATGATCACAATATTTTTTTCTCTCTCATTTGAAGTACATGCTTTTTATAGCGTTTTTGAATTGAAATTATAACCTTGGGCATTTAATTAATTAAATGTTTTATTTGCCACCTTGATTGGTATTGAATGAAAGGTAGCACAATTTCTATTTTTACAAAAAAAAAAAAAAAAAAAAATCAAGGACTTAATATATTTGCGCGATTTGTTTGAATTTTTATAAGGGAACAACTATGGCCTACTAGCAGAGTATTATTAACTATTAATGGAAAAATATTGTGTTATATTTAAGGCGCCATTAAAGTGCTTCAGGTTATAAAGTTTTATTCTACTCGTGTTACAGCTTAATTTTATGTTGGCTATGGTACATTTAACAAAATTGTTCTGCAAATATTAACTGTAATATTTTTTTTATTATATATTGAAACTCTTCTTTCTACAATGTAAAGGGTGTCCCAAGAAGAACGCAATTTTTAAATTTTAAATAAAACAGAGATATTTAAAAAAAAAATCGTGAAACTTTATTATATCGTAAAGTAGACAGAATGAGGTTATGTATGGAAAAATATATCGTGCAGATGGCCGCCGCAGCTTTGCTGGCATGCACGCGATCTTTTAATGAAATTTTCAATGACCGTTTTGCATGAATGCTGCGGTATTTCATTAATGCAGCGTCCAATTTGCTCTTTTAAGGCTTGAGTCGTCGTCGGCTTATTCGCGTAAACCATCGACTTCAAAAAACCCCAAAGAAAAAAATCTAATGGTGTTAAATCGCACGATCTAGGCGGCCAATTCTGATCTTGTTGGAACCACATGCCCTCCACATTCATTTCTTCAATTCTAGGCAAGAAAAAACTGGTTATCATTTCACGATACCGAACACCATTGACTGTTTGCGGTTGACCTGCCTCATTTTCATAAAAAAAAAGTCCAATGATTCCTCCAGCCCAAAAACCACACCACACAGTGACACGTTGAGGATGCATTTGCTTCTCGTGAATCACTCGAGGATTTTCCTCACCTCAAATGCGAGAATTCTGCCTATTGACGAAGCCATCAAGATGAAAATGGGCCACGTCACTGAAGAAGATTTTATCGGCAAAATCAGCATTTTCATGTTGTCTCTCTAATACCCAATTAACGAACTCCCTTCGCTGTCCATGGTCAGCTGGCTTCAGTTCCTGAGTCAATTGAACTTTGTATGCATGAAGATGCAAATCTTTCGTCAAAATTCGCTGCAAAGTGGATTTGGAGACACCAATTTGCTGAGCTCGGTGTCGAATTGAGGTGGATGGAGTTTGAGCGACATCATCACGTACAGCTGCGACATTTTCGGTCCATCGACCTGGTCGATGGCGCGTTGTTGTCTTTACATCACTAACAGACCCAGTTTCGGCAAATTTATCCATTAATCTCTTTACAGTTGACTCTTTTGGAGCATTATTGTGATTGATCGCAATTTGCGAACTGTAGCCGCAAAACTTTCACCATTTTGGTAAAACAATTTCACAATGAGAATGCGATGTTCATTCGTGTAGCGCTCCATTTTTACTAACCTCGTACCTTCTTCTAGCAAACAATAACAATTGTTCAAATGTCAAACAATGACACTTCGAATGTTGCCAGATTTAAAAATTGCGTTCTTCTTGGGACACCCTTTACATAAGATTTATTTTACCTACTGCATTGAAAACGTTAATACGTGTCGAATCGCAACCAAAATTAGGGAGTTTTTTTTTAATTTTCAAATAAAATACATTTTTTTTTGTTAATTCATAGCGACCTTGCAGCCTCCGTATATCTACAAATATAACTTTTGTGTAGGCTGATACTTGTACATCGATGCGGCAAATATATCTCCTCAGAACCCGAAGTTTTTTGGAAAGCTAAAGCCTCCAGAAAAAAGCAGAGCTTTAACAGGAAACCTATTTAAACGAATAATTTTGCTATATTTTTGTATTTTTAGCAATCAAACATGTGGCTCAAGTTATATTTTTTTTAGACATCGACATCGAAACAAAAAATGAAAGTGAAAAAACCGCTCAAAAATTATTCATACAAACATTTTGTTTTTATTTTTGTAGCTTCCCTTTTAATTTTTAAAGAATTTTTTTATGAACAATAACAGTTTGCAAATATTAAAAAAAAAATTGTTAGAAATTGAATTTAAAAAAATATTCATATATGCAGATGTATAGGGTCCGCCAAATAATTTTTTTTTTGAAAATGCTATAAAAAAAAACTACTGAATATTTTCTCAAATTTCTTTTTTTATTTAAAAGTGCAATCCTTCCGGTTAATAATGAAAAATAATTTCATTCAAATGGCTGCTTCGGCTGGCCATGCAGTAGCCTACACGATCGGTCCAATTTTTAAGCACATTATCGGTTGTGTGCAGCTGTATTTCACCAATGGCTTCAGTCAATTGTCAATTGTCTCTGGCTTGTCGGCGTAACAATTATCTTTGACGGCACCCTACAAATAATATTCCAACGGTGGCAAATCGCAGCTCCGAGATGGCCAAACGACATCAGCTCTGCGGCTGATAATGCGATCTTCAAAAACAGGGCGCAAAACATCGAGTGTAGCTTCGGCTGTGTGGCACGTAGCGCCGTCCTGTTGAAACCAAATGTTGCCAATATCCTCCTCTTCAATTTTTGTGAACAAAAATTCGTTATACATGGCCCGATAACGATCGCCATTGACTGTAACGGCCACTCCCTGCTCATTTTCGAAGAAAAATGGCCCAATTATGCCTCTGGACCAAAATCCGCACCAAACAGTGACTCGTTTTGGGTGCATCGGCTTTTCAATGTATGCGTCCGGGTTTTCTGTGCCCCAAATGCGACAATTTTGCTTGTTTACATACCCGCCAAGATCAGATGAAAAGATGACATTGAAAAGATGACATTCTGCAATATTACCATGATTTTCAAAGTAATGTCACAATATTTCCCAGTGTTGTTCAAGCGTATACACAACCATATTCGTTCAGCGGAAGGATCAAACTAATTATCTGTCAAATCTAACATGAGCTAAGTGTTACCATTCACGAAATAAGCACTAGTTGAAAAAAAAGTTAGATGGCGGACATATACATGTATAGCTAATCATATATGACCATATACGGTCATATACCCAAAATAAAATTTAGAATCGGAAGCTATATGGAAATATATGAGATCATGTATGAACATATTTTGAACTATGCATCGACGTATATGATCATGTATACCAATGTATGGTCGTATATACAAGAATGTATGTTGATATATATATTCTGATTTTTACATGGGTTACTAAAATAAATTAGAATTAAAATATCATTTACATTTTAATTAAAACAGTGCATTTATTTCCAAAGAAACTTTCTTTTAAGATATGAGCTTAAAATATTTTAAATACTTGTGTAAAAATCGAAATATATATGAACATACATGATCATACATAAGGTTCTATTTGATCATACATTGGCATACATAGTCATATACGTCCATACATGGTTCAATATATGACCATACATTATCTCATATATGACCACATATATTCGGAAATATGAGGGTCTATGGCCGCATATAGTCATGTATGATCATATATGGGCCCACATGAATAATATATGAGCATATGTTATATGATAACATATGACCATATACGGCCATATATCCTCAAATTTCGGATCCGAAGTCATATGGTTATATATGACATCATATATGTTCATGTATTTAACCATGTGCGGACGTATATAAATATGTACGCCCATGTATGATCATATACAAGCCCATATATGATCATACATAATTTTTTTGCTAACTGAATATTTTGGTTGCTGCAATTGAATTATTTAACTGTCGCAACCAAATGTATTCCTATTATAATTGAAATATTTGGTTTCAACCGAAATTCTGTTGCATTAGCCGAATTTCGTTCGCGACAAACAAATATATTGGTGGACCCAAACAAACCATATTTTGGCAAAAAATTTGGTTGACACAATGAATCTGTTTTCTCTGTGTACATGCAGAATAATAAATGATAATTTTTAGCTGAATTTTAAAAAGCCTTACACCGCCTCTGCAGTTAGTCATAATTTTTCTGTAGTTTTCAAGGTGCATATTTATTAC
The DNA here is from genome assembly GCA_949748255.1 of Eustalomyia histrio. Lineage (NCBI taxonomy): Eukaryota > Metazoa > Arthropoda > Insecta > Diptera > Anthomyiidae > Eustalomyia > Eustalomyia histrio. Next base: position 11,852,360 of record OX456523.1, read on the forward strand.
TTTTTTGTTTGTTTCAAAACCACTGTGCTTTAAAAGATTTTCAGTATATTTTACTTTTATTTACTTGCAAATAACAGAGTTTGATAATATACATAGATAAATAAAATACATTCATAAAATCTTACTGAATTTCGAATGTAAATTAGCGTTAAACTGCGTTTCTTATAAATTTCAATTTTAGTGTTCGCTCTTGTACCTGCACCACATGGCGTATGAGTGTTATTTATAAATATAGAACAAATAATAACACTCATACGTAACGTGGACAACGATAAATAGTAGCAGCCGAATGCATAGAAATTTTGTTGGTTTTTATAACACTATTATAAATCAATTTAACATGCAAAACAACAACAAAATTTCCTTATAAGACTGTTATAAGAACCAACTAAATGTCTATGCATACGGAAATATTTATTTACTCGTAGATGATTTATCCAAATTAACTTAAATAAACAAATAAGATTAAATATTGTTTTAAGATTATCATATTTCTACTTTAATAAAATAAATAAAAAAAATCCAAATTTTTTTAATCAGACACGAATGTCCTCAACGGTGTATTTACAGTATTGATAGATCAGAAGAATTTAAAATTCTACAGCTACCAAAAAAAAAAATTGCTTTAAAATAAAAGATTTTAGTTGATTTTTTCTTATTTATTTTTAAAATATGCAGCCTAAAATTACCCAAGTAAGGTTCCTTCGAAGAGTTTTTCGTAAAATAAAAATAGTAAAAAAAATGTATAAAACATATTCATTAAAAAATTTACCATAAGCCTATCAGTCATACCGTAGTAAATATATTAATTATATTCAACATAAAAGTTTTTGTTAATTTCTCATATAAACTCACATTAATGTTTTTTTTTTGTAAATTTTCTCTCAACATTTGATTCTAACATTTTTGTTTTAATTAAAAGTTGATTACTATAGACATTTTGTCTTTTGTGTATTGAAATACATAAATATTCTAAGTGACATTATTGATTAATTTCCATCACGTTTGGCCAATTTTATGGCTTTTTTAAGTCGAACCATAAAATGAACAACAAACGTACTGTTTAGTATATAAATAAATGTATAAATTATTTGTAATTTATACTAATTAATTTGATTATTCATCTACGATAGTTAAGTTACAAACTAATCTGCTGTCTGTTGTGTAATTACATTCAAAATAATAAGTTAGTAAAAATAATTTGTTACATTTTTATATAAAATATTTTTTTTTTAAGATTTTAAGTATTTTTTAAAAGTTTTCAAAATTAGCTTAACTCACCTTAAATCAACGGCATAGTGTTATTTCATTAACATTTGCGTGAGTAATAATTTTTTATACCTTTGTAAATTCAAATGACCACAGAAATTAAGTAAAATCTACACTCTAATAAATTTCTGATGAAATTTACCCAACTTAAAGTAGGAAACTGTACTCCTACTATAAATGGGGTAAATTTACTCTTTGTGCGTAAACGAAAAAAAAGTACACACATTATGCGTAAGTTGATACACACATAATGGGTAATTTCACATTGAAAGTGCGTTAAAATTAAATGAAATTTTAAAAGTAAATCGAAAATTTACTAAAATTGTGCGTAAACAAAACTTCTTGAAGAGTAAATATACACATGAAATGCCTAAAAATGCATATATATACGCGTAATTATATAAAAATAATCCGTATATTTACCAACGCATGGTTTCAATTAAACTGCAGAAAAATATTTTTTTTGAAAGAATAAAATTATTGTATGTACGATTATGTATTATTTAATAATAGTCAATTATAAATACAATACATAATATTATTTCGAATGGGTATGTGCTGTCATGATGGTCATCTTGAATTTAAATTCACAATATTCACAAATATTATATTTATAACTTTTAAAAAATTAATTTTCATTTTAGCTTTTTAAATATTTTCCAATTTCCAAATGTCAAAATATTTATACCATTCTAAGTTAGTATATTTACAAAATTTGTGAGTAAAATTTTAGTTTAACAAAAGAATACTAATTTTAAGCACAAAGTGTTTAATTTTAAACATATTATATCTAAAAATACTTTTTGTGTGTATTATTGTATATGAAAGTGTGTACAAAACATTTTTAAACATTTTTTGTTTATATTTACCGACTTTTCGTAATATTACATAAAACTTTACTAATTTTATTGTAGTATATTTACAAACATTTTTTAGAGTGTAAAATATGCATACACTCTAAAAAATGTTTGTAAATTTACTACTATAAAACGGGTAAATTTTTGTGTAATATAACTCATAGTTGGTAAATGCGTAAAAATATTGTGTACACACTTTCACATACAATAATACGCATACAACGTATAAATAAACACTATGTGTTTATAAATAAACATGTTGTGCCTAAAATTAGTATAGTTTTCAAATTTTAAACACAAGTTTGTAAATGTACTATCATATAGTGGTAATGAAAATATTGACACTTATAAATTAAAAAAAAAAACGTATACAAATTCAAAAAATATTGGAAAGCAACTAAATAACGAATTTTTATGGCTGAAAAAATTAAATGCATATAAATCCGATAAAGATAATTAAGATGACCTCACTACTACGGGGGAAATGCTATATATCGTATCCTACTATCCATTCAACAAGGAAAATACTCATATTAACAATGTGAACGAAGTCTCAAGCGATAAGGACACACATGTACACGATCAAGATGTTTATTAAAAACACTACTCAATGCAGCACGAGTATAACCACCGAAATATATTATATCGCCAAATACAGAGAATATTCATAATTTTGTAAGGACGAATGTAAAAAACATTTTAAGGAGGAAATCCCCAAAGAAAATGTTTATGCCGCTGGAGATCCATTTTGGTAAACGCCCTAAAGTAATAATTTTTAATTGGCAAATATATTGTTGTTTTATTAAAAAAAAAAAAAATTACCCGATTTATAGTAGGATAAACAGTTTCTTACAATAAATTTGGTAATTTTAAGCAAAAATTAATTAGATTCATTAGGATTCATAATAATTTATAAACAAATTTTTAAAAATATTGATTGCTTTTATTTTATAATATAACGCATTATTAATAAAAACACATAATTAAAATAAATTTATTGTTTTTATTACAAAAATATACGCAATTTTTTTTGAGATTACGCATTTTATGGGTATATTTACACGTCAAACGTGTTTCTTTACTCACAAATTTAGTAAATTTACTATTTAATTTGGAAATTTATTTTAATTTTTACCCTTTTTTAATGTAATTTTACTAATTTTTTGTTTACCAACTTACGCATAATGTGTGTATTTTTTTTCATTTACGCACACAGAGTAAATTTACCCAACTTATAGTAGGAGTACAGTTTCCTACTATAAGTTGGGTAAATTTAAACAGAAATTAATTAGAGTGTATCGTATATGTACCACAAGATTTCTCTGTTTAATACTGACCACTGACCTTATCTTTTGAGTGTATTTGCCAACTGACACATATAAATATTTAAATATTTATAAATAATAAAATCAAAACATTTTTGGACAAAACAGTCCTATCATTTATTTGTAAACCACAAATATAAACATATCAATTGTATATTAAATTACACTGTACAACATAAATGGGTCTGCGGAAAAATCAAAGTTGCCAAAATAGCTTTTCAAAGCCTTTTCTTTAGGTAAAAGTCTTTCTATAGAAAATAATTTCTGGGAATCTGAGGATTGTTCTAAGCGAAAAGTCCCCAAAATCTTTAAATGTTTTTATAAAACAGTTATAAGACTTTAAGAAAATTTATATTGAAAGAATACTCATCATATTAGAACTTCGTATAGAAATAAAGGTTTTAGATGGTGGACTCTTAAGAAACAACTTTATGAAATGTAATGGATTTTTTAGAACCTGAGGTTGATTTTTACGATCCCTTCAAATATGGACATTTTACGATAAAAAGCCTTTTAGGTTCTGAAAATATTTTCATATAAATTCTCAGATTCCAGATACTTTTTTCTGAAATTCTGAGCCTTTTCCTATAGCATAATCATCAGATTTGAAGGCATATTTTCTTCAAAAATGTTCTCATACTCTCAAGACTTTTCTCCAGAGATTCTGAGGACTTTTTCTATCGAAAAGCTTTCAGAGTCTGAAAATTTTTCCTGCAGTAAAATCCTCAGATTCAGAGCTTTTCACAGAATTTTTCCTATAGAACAGAGTCCTCCAAATATGAGTTCAATTCTGTAGGTTTAAATTCTTTTTTTTGTTAAAATTTTCATAAACTAAACATCTCTCAGATACTTAGAACAGAAAGGACTTTTTCCTATAGAAAAATCCTTGCAACTTTTCCCTGTAGAATAATCACAAATTACATTTTTCTTAAAAAAAATCCTCAATACGAATTTTTTCAGGAGAGAATTTCTGAAATTGTTAAAGCATTTCTATTTTTAAATCAGTAGAATTCTAAGAATTTTTTGTTATATAAAATTCTGAAAACTTTTTGGTTGAAAACCCCTCAGATTCTCAGCCTTATTTGTAGAGAAAATATGAGGGTCTAAAGATAGTTTTTATCTATAGGAAATTGAAAAATTTTTCCCTGAGAATATGAAGAATTTTCCTACACAGAGAAAACAGATTCATTGTAGCAACAGAATTTCCTGCCAAACGAATGGTTTGGTTGATTAATCTGTTTTCTCTGTGTATAGATAACGCTGAGAGTCTGTACATTTTTCTTTAAGAAAAACCCTCAAATTCTAAGGAATTATCTTCCATAGAAAAATCTTCAGATTCTACACTCAGAAAAAAAAGTTAGTTAAAAAATTTGTAAATGGTTTTCAATCCCACTTTACTATTTTTGTACTCATTTTAAGTAAAAAAATTATTATTTAGCAAATCTTTTTGCTATTTACATTTTACAAATTACCGAGTTTTTGCAGAATATTTATTTAATTTCAGAAACCATTTTACAAATTTTTTAAAACCGATTTGCTAAAATTAGCAAACAAAATTTACTAATTTAAAAAGCTTAAATTGTCTTAAAATGTTACATAGATTATACCGACTCATGTCTGAAAATAGGACACCCACTTAAAATAGCACTTAAAAGTTTTTTAGTTATAAAAATCAACCCTAAAAACAATTAAAATTTGACCTTAAATGTAAAAAAAAAATAAATAAAATATTTTTCAAAACAGAAATTACCAAATAAAAAAAAAATGATTAATTTTTTTATATTTTAACAATTTTTAAGATTTTTAAGCCTTTGATTTTGTTTTTAATTTTGTATAAAATATTTTTTAAAAAAATAAAATAAAAAAAAAATTGATGCTGGAAAAAAAAAATAAATTTAAAATTTTGTACTAACACTTAGTATTTTTTTTTGCTGATTTTAGCAAACAGATTTTAAATTCCACTTTACAAAAAGTTTACTAAAATTTAGTAGCGGCTACTATTTTTTCTACTAATTTCGTTGTACTACACGTCAGCAGACATGTGTTGCTAAGATTAGCAAAAAAAACCGCTGGGTTCAAATTATCAAAATTTCCCGGAATAACAGCAAAATTTTCACTTGCCATTACAGACTTTTTTTGGTGAGTGTAAGGAATATTTTCTGTGTAAAATTACATAGATTCTGGTTCCATAGACACGGTAGAAAACTAAAAAAAAAAAAACGACAAATTCTGGGGACTAATTCTCTTTGTTAAAGTTCAGATTTTAAGGTTCCATAAAATATACCTCAGAATTTGAGTACATACACTTAAAAAAGTTTGTAAGTTAAAATAACTGAAAATATCATTTAAAATTAAATTAAATGCCATTTGTTATTTATTTTTAAATGTTGATTAATCAACTGACACATCCGTAAGAAACAACTGATATAATCAGTTAAAATAAATGTCAAAATTTTACCCACCAATCCTTAAAAAATAAATGTTTTTTTTTCATTTATTTGAAATTATTTCCGTTTTTGTATTTTTTGTTTTTTTTTAATATACTTGTACAATACAAAATGTATGTATGCATATGAACACTTTTTGTGTGAATGTATTTGTATATGTATGTGTGTTTATGAAGTTCTTGTAAATTGTATTGAAAAATTTTGTATATATACAACCAATTTAAATAAAAAAATAAATTTAAATTTTTTGAATATTTTTTTTTTTTGAAACAGACCGCAAACAAAATTTAAATTTGTAATAACTGTTACGGACACAAATAAACCACAAGTTTCCGTTTTGTGGGTAAATTTTTATTAAATTTCAAACAAACGAAAAAATAATTAAAACTGAAAAAAATCGGTAAATGATAGTAAATTATTTCGAATAAATGTATAAAAAAGTTAATATAGATGTTTCTTTGAAAAATAAATGTATCTTCCTTTATTTTTAAATCGAACGGAAAACTTTTTTATTAAACTACAAACAGTTAACTACATAATATTCTGAGTGTACAACAAAAGTAAATTTTTAAAAGATTTTATGTAATACCGGAACGCATACCGCCAGATTAGGAGCCCCAGACTTGCACTTGGATCTTAGACCAATAACACCACTACCGTTTAAGTTCGGGTACGTTCGTAAATGCAGTAAATTTGTGCATCACTGCGGCAGTTATACCAAGTTTTGTTGCTGATGCGTGATCAGCTGTTGCAGATACTTTCATATTATCAAATATTATTGAAAACTTTGATGGTAGAAATGACAGCTTTTTGCTAACTTATAATAAAAAAAGAATTACAAGAAAGATGAAAAGACTTTTGATTATTAAAAATCAATTAAAACGAAAAAGAAGTCGGATTCCTAAAATAAAAAATTAATAATATTCCTAAAATAAAAAATTAATATAAAATCTTATAGTATAAAAGAATTAAAAGAAAGAAGAAACGACTTTTGATTATCAAAAATTAATTAAAACGAAAAAGAAAACTGATTTTGCACTATTGCATCAGAAACTTTAATGATGCCATAGTTGCAAAAATTTGCGGCAGCACTGGCAATTTTATACATAAAAAAACGTTTGACGCAAATCAGTTCTACCAAATGATGCAATTTTTGAACGTTTTACTTTAATTATGCTGCAGTGATGCGCAACTGCTGCATTTATGAACGTAGCCTTCATTTTGTCTACTTGAAATGCATCTGCTTTATCAATACATTTTTGTTTCAGCACAAACTCATTTCACACTGACGACGTAGTATTGGTGTAGGGTATGATTAAAGCTAATTTTGCAAAGACCTTTGGGTTTTTTTATGTCAAGTTAAAACTATTGAAGTTGTTATTTTTTGCTGCACTGTGTTATCACTAATCACCAAAATATGTGTACATGTATTTGAAAAATCTCATTCACATAATTATCTTCTTATTGTTTATTAAATCGTAAATAAACTAAAAAGCTTATGTCATTCATGATAGTTTAGGAATACTAAGGGCTTAAAAATATATTTAAAAAAAAAGTATGTCCCAAGATTTGGTAAAAATATTTACTTTTTCTACATTTAAATATAAAACTTTTGGTTATCACTTTAAGAGATCATTTTATATTTGAAAATGTATGTTAACATATTTTAAAGTTTTGTTGGTTAGGAATTAAAAAAAATTGAGTTAAAAAATAAAAAAAATTGAGTTAAATTCGCTAAAAAAAATATAATTACCGGTTAAAAAAAGAAAACAACAAAACAAAAATATAAAAAATTTTCGTTATTTTTTGAAATTTGTTAATTCTTGACGAAATTAAATTCCGTAAATTTTACGTAATTTTCGTATATTCTACGAAAAAAATAACCACGAAAGTTTCCAGTGTAGGTGGAATATGGAAAGTGATTTAAAATATAAAATTACATAATTCGTTTTCAGCTTATATCAATTTAAATAGTTTTTAGTTCTTATCGTTTAATTATATTATTGTTCATTTTTTGTTTAAGTATTAATTATAAATTTAATAATATTTAAGATTTTCTAAAGATTTTTCATTTAATCCAAAGATTTTTTCTCTCTTTAAATGGATTTTGTGAAAGTATATACTTTACACAGCTACATACACATACACCCACAGACATACATATACATATTTTGTAAATGCCCAGTGGGCACTATAATTAAAATATAATTTAAATAATATGTCGGTCGGTGTGTGTCTTGGTTTAATTAGAAATTGTAAAATAATTATTTTCATCTTATTTTTCAAGTGAATTTATAGATAGGCAAATAACAACAAAATATATATATATATGTATTTGCATATTTGCATATACTTATTTAGTTACATAAACTATACTAACAATATGTACATTTATTTCAAAACCACTATAACATACAAAGACATTGGATAAATAGAGATCTGGTACATATGATAGATAGACATAAACCTACATACATATCATTCATTGTATTGATAAATTATCACAATTCTATAGTAAGTATGTAAAGTATATTGTTACACTGGAAAAAAATTTTGAAGAAAATACGTAATATGAATATTAGTTGAAAATATATTGCAATAGAGACCCTAAGCCAGTTTCTAAAAAATTAGTTTATATATTGTCAAAATTATCATAAACAACATGTCAAACTATGTGAGTTTGAAGTACATTTTATATTATATTTATTAATGATATATAATTTATAATATATTGCAAAAAATTAACATTAGTTTTGTTTTTTTTTTTGCTTTGTGTGAAAAATGGTAATTTTTTCTTAGTCCATGAAATATGTTTGCATATAACTATATTTAATTAAATATAATTGTAATCACATAAGTACAGAAGCAATTTAGCAATTAATTCAGTCATGACATGTAACATCCCGAGTAAAAAAAAATTATCTGGCGTAATATTTAATCATATCCAATTTGATATTCTTTAGTATCTGCTGTGATATCTAGATGATGTCATTTGATCCGAAAAATGGTAGATTATAATGGGTGGTCCAACCATAAGGCATCATGTTAATAAAACAAAACAAATTCAGAGAATCACCTTAATATTTTTTATTATGATAGAAGGATCTGTGACAATTATGTGTGAAACAAAATATCGGTCAAATGCTCGTCACGCCTCTATTCGATGGTCCGTATTTTCAATGACTTTGAGACATAATTGAGGTTCAATGCCGTTAATGTGCCGAATTATCTCATCCTTTAGCTCCTGAATTGTTCTTGGCTTATCGACGTACACTTTTTCTTTTAAATATCCCCAAAGAAAGAAGTCCAACGGTGTCAAATCACATGATCGTAGCGGGCAATTAATACCGCCACGACGTGAGATAACACGGTCATTGAATTTCACGCGCAAAAGAGCCATTGTTTCGTTGGCTGTGTGGCAGGTGGCACAATCCCGTTGTAACCACATATCATCCAGGTCCATATCTTCAACTTCTGGTATGTCCGTTATCATCTTGCACGACGACGAGTCGAGGTTGACGGCTCTTCTGCCACACTATCGCGAACAACAGCAATATTTTCCACAGAACGAACTGGACGAGCATGCATAGGTGTTTACACATTTCCTAAAGACCCGGTTTGCTGCAATTTTCGCATTATTCTCGCGATTGTGGGTACATTTGGTCGATTATGCTGACCAAAAAAATCACAAATTCCACGAAATGCATTTTGATTTGAACGCCTATTTTCGTAAAAGCCTGCAACAATCTTAACGCGCTGTTCAATTGTGTACCTTTCCAGGGTTGAATTTGTAAAACACTGAAACAAAGAAATGTCAAATTAAGTTGAGCAAAAAACACGACGTTAAGGTGTGACTCACAATTAACATCGTGCATTATGGTTGGACCACCCCTTATTACATCCAGCAATTTATTCAAGGGATTAAACAAAAGAAAACTTAAATTGTACCGAAAGGGGTTCAAATTTGAAAATGTTGTAAAAATTATTACTGAGAAAAAAAAATTAAAAAACAAAAAAAAAAAAAAAATTAAAAAACAAAAAAAAAAAATTGTTTACCCCTTGTTGGGATTCGAAATCAAATCGAGTTGGTTTGCAAATATTGTACCATATATAATTATTTCCTATATTGGACCATATATTGAATCATATAAAATTATATCTTATACCATATTAAATTTTTTTTTTTGATAATGGACCATATATTTATTTATGTATATTTATGTATGATTCTGTATGTCATGTATAAGTAAATGTAGTACCGTGTAAGCCATATATAATTATAAATAGAGTTATATAAAATTTTATATGACATAATATATACCATATCTTATATAAATCATATCTAAAAAAATAAATAATTATATGGTTACATATGTACCATATAATATAAGGCAAATTAAAAAAATTAATGTAATATATTGTTACACGAAACTTCTACACCTAGAAATTTCTTCACACTAATTTTAACAGCTGGAAAAATCTAGTGTCGTAATAAACTGGAAACAACTAGAATACCTGACTACTCATATAATTACTGGTACTCGGTGACGCAGCAGTTCAGTTCATAAGTAAAACGCAAAGTGTGAAGAACTAAAGTGTGGCTAACGTTTAGTTTATCTAAATCGTGTAAATAAAGTGTGCTATTAAAGTGTATTTCTGTAATTTTTAGTGACGGTTATAATAAATAGAGCTATAAATAATTTTAAACAGTGTTTATTATTTGCAATATAGAAAGAACTCGATTTATTTAAAAGGTAAATAAATCAACGATTTTATAAAGGGTAAAATCGTAACAATATAATTATATATATAATATATAATGCATACTGATATATGTAAATATGGGTAATATATTATTAGATGAAGCCACATATGATTCTATAATTTTTTTTTCCAAATTTCTGAATATATAATCATATATAAGTCCCGAAAATATAATTATATATAACAAAATTATACGAAAAATGTAATCTAAAAAATCAGCAATTATGTATTGCAGTGTCTGGCTGGGTAAGTTAAGTGGTCGATTACAACTCTGGCAGCCCGAGTTCAACTTCAGGCGAAGGCATCCCAACAAACAATACGTTCCGTCTACGTACCGTTTTCGATCCGTCATAAACGGAATCCAACTCCATTTACGTACCGTTTTCTGGATCCAGAAAACGGATTTTAAGGAACTCGGAACTGCTTCGAATCCGTTTAAAAACGTCAATGATGGACCGTTTACGGACCGGATATATCGGATGAAAAACGGAGTTATCCGTTGAAAGTCCGTCAATGGCGGACCGTTTACGGATCCGTATTCCTACCGTTTTTTTTTTAACAAAAAACAGATTTATGTATGTAAATGCCTAAATTTTTTAATTTGGAATAACATATTATAGTTTTTTTTTCTTTAAATTCATTTATATAGATATGTAATAAAATAAAATAACAAAAAAATACTTTAACAAATTTGATTAAATGAATATTCATCTCCAGCATAACTACAATCTCTATCCATTAAATATCATGAAAAATAAAACAAAATTTTAATTTTGGTTTAATTAGTGGCGTTTACGAAATGATGTAGCATACAACGCAAATTTGTGCTCTTTTTACCAAAATCTATTATGAATTGGCAGACAATATTTTTATTTGTAAAATTGCATATTTTTGCGGATATCACCGTAAAACTTGTTTTAAATTTCAAATTTCCTCAAATTAAATTTATTTTCCGTGTATCTGTTTTTCTAAACTTTAGCGCGCGACCCATGTAATGATCACAGACATGTTACAATTATTCGTTTTTGACACCAAAACGAATTCAAAAGCAACGGAAGAAAAACTAATGAAATTCGAGGAAGTCCGTATTTGACTATACAGAAACTAATGCACCAAAACGGAGTCAAAACGTACTATTTTCGAAAATTCAATTATACGGTTCGTTAATGTTCCGTTTACGTACAAGCTTTGACGGATACGTATTTACGGTCTGTAAACGTGCAGTAGAACCGGATTCAAGAATCCGTACGTGTCGGAGAGTCCGTAAAAATGTTTCTTGGGATTGTTTGTTTTTTAGAATCCTTAGATTTTAAATTTTTTATTATTAATTTAATTTTATAAAATCTTTTTTTATAAATTTCTTAATAAACTAGATTTCGTATAATGTATTGTTGGATGTAATGTGACAAAATTGGATATTCCATTTTTCGGATAAATTTGAATCTTACGAAATCCCCAAATATGTTGCTGGATCTGACATTTTTCGATTTAATTACGATGTTACTTAATCTCCAAATAAATATATTTCTGGATTTAATTCGATCTACCATTTTTGGGATAAAATAGTATTAGCTTAAATTGGACTGGCCCAATTTTTTTTACTTGGGGTAGTATCTAATTAAATAAATATATACACTCATAACTATACCAAACGTGGAGCATTTTATTAAGAGATGTTGCTACTGACTTAAAGCCTGTAGAGGGTTGCCAGTTTGGTTCCCAGTCACGGCATACACTTTGTGTAAACCAGTTCTTCATACAGAGACATTCAAAAATAAAAATATTTTAGGTCAATTGACACATAATCTAACAAATCTTAGGATGGAATGAAACGATGCTAGTTTGGTATTTGTTACATTTATTTAAAAAGAAATTAACATTTGAATGATTTTTTCAGGGATTTTGTAAAGTGTATTGTGTAAATGTTGTGGTTGTGTTTTTGTTGTTATTACATTTTTGTTATTGTTATATTGCCATATTATGTTGTTATGTTCAGAATTTAATTGAATTGATTCAATACAATAATATAGAATTGCATTATTTTATCTATCTGGTTTTAGCTACTGATTTATTAAAATTGCATCGACTGATTTAATAATATATTGAAGGTACACATTTGTATATTATAGCAATTCCGTAGATATTGATTTACAAAAAACATACACGCTGAAAAAAAAACGTTATGCTGGTATAATAATTTATTGATAATATAGGGTCCGCCAAATAACTTTTTTTTTTTGAAAAAGCTATAAAAAAACTACTGAATATATTCTCAAATTTCTTTTTTTATTTGAAAGTACAATCCTTCCGGTTAATAATAGAAAATAATTTCATTCAAATGGCTGCCTCGGCTGGCCGTTACAGGCGATCGTTATCGGGCCATGTTGAACGAATTTTTGTTCACAAAAATTGAAGAGGAAGATATTGGCAACATTTGGTTTCAACAGGACGGCGCTACGTGCCACACAGCCGAAGCTACACTCGATGTTTTGCGCCCTGTTTCTGAAGATCGCATTATCAGCCGCAGAGCTGATGTCGTTTGGCCACCTCGGCGCTGCGATTTGACACCGTTGGACTAGTATTTGTGGGGTGCCGTCAAAGATAAGTGTTACGCCGACAAGCCAGAGACAATTGACGCTTTAAAGGACAATATTCGTGAAGCCATTGGTGAAATATAGCTGCATACAATCGATAATGTGCTTAAAAATTGGACCGATCGTGTAGGCTACTGCATGGCCAGCCGAGGCAGCCATTTGAATGAAATGTTTCCATTATTAACCGGAAGGATTGTACTTTCAAAAAAAAAAGAAATTTGAGAAAATATTCAGTAGTTTTTTTTATAGCATTTTCAAAAAAAAAAAAAAAAAAGTTATTTGGCGGACCCTATATATTATACATTTATTTGAAAAAGCTTTAGAAATATATTTTCCATGTTTCTAATATAATATGTTTATTTGCAAAAAAAATATATTCGCCTGCAAAAATATGTATATAAGATTGGATCAAATAAATACAATCTACCGTCAATGATTTATTTATTTATGTTTGCATCCCACAAAAATAATATTATTAAATACAAACATTGCAATAGTTACCTGCAAACATAACTATTATTAAACTTAAATAATTGCAGGCATACTTCAAACATGACTATGAATATATTCAACAATATCTTTTTTCTGCTTGTATGTATGACTATTACATGTAAGTGTATAGAAAATGCATAATATATTTTTCTATTTATAATCTTAAGATAAGCATTGTCAATCACGTCACTATCAAGACTGTACCATTGAAATATATATTTTTTTCTTCATTTACACCCAGTGTAGTATATCAGTACTAGACAGACCTGGGCGATCTCAATTACATTTTGCAATTCTTCACTTGCGTAATTTGTTCATATTAACAATTCTATCAAACCTATGCTCACGTTTGTGGGATTAAACTTTTCCTTGGAAAATTTTTAATACCTGACATGGGGAATAATGAATATTTTTGTGTTCTTAAATATCATACAATTAAATGCAATTACTTCAATTACATGTGATAGATGTAACTGAGTAATTGCCATGGAATTGCCCTGTAATTAAGCAAACAGAAATACTCCCCATGTCTGGTATTAAAAAGTTTCCAAGGAAAAGTTTAATCCCACAAAAGTGAGCGTATGTCTGATAGAATTGTTAATATGAACAAATTACACAAATGAAGAATTGGAAAATGTAATTGAGATCGCCCAGTTATGGTACAAGATATATTTATGATAACGGTAACTTTTCATATTACATTTCCCTTTACAGGGGGATTTCGCGAAATATCATAAGTAATGCTTGCACTTCAGCATATCAAAATAAAAAAATATATAAATAATGAGTCTAAAACACAATTTTTGAGAAAACAAAAATTATAAAAAAATAATTATTTATTGTTTTTTTCGTAAAATATGTAGAATTATATCTGGGACTCCAGATTGCCCGTCATCATGTTATATTTGAGAGATACAAACATAAATGAGTTGCCATACACAAGGATGCTTCCGCGCTAGTATACAATATATCAAAAATATGTGGTTATATAAGGTTGGGCAATAAGTATCACTCTATAAGAAACTGCTGCCGTTTTTGCAAATGGAATCGAATGCCACTTTTTCTTTTGACATTCGTAAAGTAGACACGTGGTAAATTTATTGTGAATAACAATGAATCCGCTATTCACCTCAAGATAAGACAATACGATTTTTGGTCGCAATAATTTCAGCTCCAATATCCCAATCGTGAAGCGCCAATAGAGTATTCAATTTGACTGAAAGAGGAAATTGATGATTTACCATCAAAATTGATCAGGAGCGTCTGGGCTCAATTTTATCAATAAGCAAAATCCTCGTTTCTGGGTGACGAATTATCCACACATAATTCATGAAACTCTATTACATCCTCTCAAAGTCCCCGTGTGTTGTGCAGTTACATCGAAAAAGGTGATTGGGCCTTATTACGGTGAACGGTGACCACTATAGAGCCATGTTGGCTGAATTTTTCCTAATGGAAGTTGACGATGTGTATTTGGAGGACATGTGGTTCCAGCAGTACGGGTCATACTGCACGCAACACAATGCGTATTTTAAGGGATGCTTTTCTAGCGCGTTCCGGACTTAATTCTCTGGCGATATTTGAAGTCGTTGGTGGACGCCCCGTGCCTTGGGGGTGTTAAAGAATATGATTCGAGCCGAAATTGACAACATAATACTGCAAATGCTGTGGACAGTTACACAAAATGTAATTAAAAAAAAAAACAAAATTTGCATTAAAGCCGGCGGCGGCCATTTTTCGGACATAATTTTCAAAATTAATTGAAACTTATAGCGAAAGAAAATCAGATTATGGCTTTTGCCCCAAACTGTGTCTTTACCAATGTCGAAAAAAATATTAAGTCTAAAAACAAATCAAAAAAAAAAATACAAAAAATGTAAAGCATTACTTTATATATGAAATAATGATAAAAATAAGTCGTTATTAATAAAGCATTATTTTTTTTTTTGAAATAATGGTAAAAATGACTGTTATTTCATTTTAATAATTTTATTTTTATTTTACCTATTAGTAAAAAAATATTACATGTTTTAAAGTAATACAGAAAGTAAGTTGGTATCATTACCAGTAGTTCGAAAAATAGTTATACGTCATTAGCGTCTCCACACTGGGTATATTCGATATAATTTTATACTGTTCCAAAATATAGACCTTACAGTTCTTGGACTTTTTTTCACAATACGGTAAACATTTGATAAATTAAAATGCTGCCAGTACAGTGTGGCCCAAGAACATTCACCCGATATTGTTTTGCTATATTGTTCAAATGAAACAACTTACAATTCTTTTAAAATGTTTATTTGGACTTTTTCATCAATTTGCGTTAATAAAAAATCGCTCAGCATGGTTCTGTATCGTTCACCAGTCACAATAAATAAGGTACAATGACACCTCCGTAGTAAATCTCGCGCCTTGCAGTGACTTTGTGCGGATGTAATGGCTGGTTGTAAGTTTTAAATGGCTTATCAGTGCCACAGAAGCACAAATTTTGTTTGTTTACTTTTTCGCTTAGATAAATATGGGCCTCCTTACTCATGATAAATTTGTTAAGAAAATTGTCCATTGCAGCGTTGAGGTTTAGGAGAGCTTGAGCGTGGTATAGGAGAGCTTGAGCGTGGTATAGACGATATTGTAGGCAGTATTCTGTATCTGTTTACTTCTCAAATATTAAAACAAAACTGAAACAAAGTTATAGCATCTTCCGCTAGGGTGATACATTTTGGGTCAGCTTGTATGACCCCTTATGTGCTATTGGCATATTTTAGTAAAAATTTCATAGTTAATTGAACACAATTTTCAATTTTTTTTTTTGAAACTGCCCATAAATTTTCTTAAATTATAACTTTATTGAAATTTTTTTTGTACGTTTTCTGTTTTTAAAATTTTTTCGAAAATTTCAGTTTTGGCAAATTTAGACGTTTTTATATCATTCCTTTTGTAATATGTCGAAAAATAGGTCGAAAACCTATAAAGAATTACATATACAGGTATAAATTCTTGATCCTTATGCGATTTAAGCCGATTTAGCGAAGTCCGTTTGTTGAAATAGCGATGAAAGACACAAGCGGTCATGCTCATTTTTAACTAGATTAACGGTATTGAAAATGAGCAAAATAAATCCAGCGGTTTAAAATTTATGAGTGAAAATGTGAAGGTACCTCTAAATTTTCTATACAATTGGAGTATTTTAGTAAAATTTCATAGTAGCAAATGGGTTTCACCAGTCGCTTCGAAGTGAATAATTTTTTTTATTCACCTCAAAAAATTTTTCAACAAATTTTTTTCACTAATTTTTTTTCACCACTATTTTTTTTTCACTGCAAAATTTCTTTTCACCTCAAAAATTTTTTTACACCACAAAAATTGTTTTCACATCCTAAAAAGTTTTTCATTTGAAGCAATTTTTTTTCACATAGATTTTTTTACATTATTTGTATGAAAACACTGTAGAGGACAGTAATGACTAAGTTTGTATTTAAGTACATTTTGTCGGCTATTAATGTCTTAAAAGTATTATGGTACTTCTTTGACTCATTTGGTAATATTCACAAATGTTTGCTATCTTTTGGTACTTAACCGACAATTTTAGCAGCCAGAAAGTAG
Organism: Eustalomyia histrio; assembly: GCA_949748255.1. Classification (NCBI taxonomy): domain Eukaryota; kingdom Metazoa; phylum Arthropoda; class Insecta; order Diptera; family Anthomyiidae; genus Eustalomyia; species Eustalomyia histrio. The sequence continues at coordinate 11,869,711 of OX456523.1, forward strand.
ACTTTAGTTTTCAGAGGTTGAGTGGGTCCCCTAATTTTGAGCGTACACATATGTTTATGTTTGATTTTTAGAAAGCTTTGTAATTTGTTCTTTTAGAAAAATTTGTAAAATATGTAAGGTAAATATGTGCGGAGCTCACAAACATATTCAAGGCCGTTTATTTTAAAACACTATATCTAAAAGTTCTCGGAAGTTGAAATACAAAAGGAAAAACACAAATATGTTGTTGTATAACATCAATTTACCCAAAACATCGATTATATTTTAAAATATTTTATTGACATGTGTAATGCATATCAGTGATTTGGTAAACCCTTATTTTCTTAGAGCGTGTGCGGAGGGTGTTCAGAGATTTGCCAAGCCGAATTTAGCATTTTTTACTTGTTAAATATGTTTGTGAACTACATTATTTATATTAAAATTAGTGCTCCATATTCACCTGAAATGCTTTTTCATCATAAATTTTAAACAATAAAGTCTTATATAAATAAAAATGTATTCATATCCTTCATAGGTGGTTTTTTTAATTACATTTCAAAGTTTTCTCAAATTTATTGAATAAACCTTTACACCAAAGATCTGACTTTTGCACACAAATGCTCACTGAATATATCCAATATAGTGTAGATATTTTATTAATCTAGTACTCGTATCTCTTATATTTAGTTTGGGTTTTAACAATTTCAAAATATGTATTATAACCATTTATAACATTTGGTTATTTATCATCACACACACACGTTTTCACCCATACAACTATAATGTTTTACTTAAACTTTAGGTGTATACAATGTATGTATACTGTACATACGTAGGTACATTAAAATCTATAGATAATTGTATAGTCTCTAACACATTGTCATAGTATTCCATTGAGTTTGGTTGTTTCGATGATTGGCTAGTTCCAGGCAGTGTGATGCAACAACAACAACAACAGCAGCAGCATCTTGTGGTAAACCATTTTCGGTTTTAAATGTGTATCTCAATTAATTAGAAAATGTCGTTGACAACGTAGCTATAAACGTAATAGTATCTACAGTTATGGTTGAAGACCGAAAGTGGTGAAAGAAAATTGATTCTATGCAAGCGTCCTTACATACAATATTCTATTTCTAAAGCAGGCATATGCACCTATAGAGTCTTTGTCTTAGTTGAACTACGACGTTATGGTAATTAATTGAAATATTTTCTTTTCCTTTTAACAAAATGTGTATGTTAGTTATATGAAATCTAATGAGAACCATACACTTAAAAAAGTTTGTAAGTTAAAATAACTGAAAATATCATTTAAAAGAAATGATATTTTATTTAAAAACCGGTCTACTTAATTTTCTTCTAAATTAAATGTCATTTGTTGTTTATTTTTAACTGTTGATTAATCAACTGACACATCCGTAAGAAACAAATGATATAATCATTTAAAATAAATGTCAAAATTTTACCTACCAATCCTTAAAAAATAAATGTTTTTTTATTTCATTTATTAGAAATTGTTTCCCTTTTTGTATTTTTTTTTTTTTAATATACTCGTACAATACAAAATGTATGTATGCATATGAAGCTACCCTGTACACACAAAAAACAAAATCATAATATTTATGAATATTTTATGAAAAATTTGCCAATGTACTAATTTAAGAACTTCTTCATAAATTCTGGTTGTATTTATGAACAGTTGATAAAAAAAATACTGGTAAAGTTTGTGTACTGGTTTATTATGAAGTGCCCTTCAAAATACATGTAGATATACTTACTATTTATGAGAAAGTACTTAAAAAATTTGCCAATGTACAAAATCATAATATTTAGGAACTAGTACATAAATATATATAATACTAGGAATTGTATGTACCTTTTCTTAAATGTTTAGAAATAATTCATTATATTATAAATAAATTTCATGTACCTATTCATATATGCTAGGAACTTCTCCATAACATAAATAAAATTGCTGTGTGTATTGCTTTTCTAAAGTTGTATTATTATTTTTTAAAGCATTACTTTTTAATTAACAAAAAAAAAATAAAATTCTTTGTTAAAATTATATAAAAAAAATATAAATAACGGATTGTAAATTTTTAATACCAGTTTTGTTTCGTGTAGTCAGAAACTATATAAAATTATGAAAAATTCTGACATAGAACGATACTGGATTTAAAAATCAAAAATTCGTAATTTTATTTAATTTACAAACACTTTATTTATTTATTTTTTTTTTTTTTTTTGATAAAAAACACACTATTTTTTTTTTGTTTTTTTTATTATAACAAAAATAATACAGCATCATCGTTTCTATAACAAAACTAACGGCATATTTTTATTAAGCCTGTATTCAATGTTGCCGTTTTGCTGCTTTTTGTGCTTAACTTATTAAATTTGAATACGTTGTGGGTAAGCGGAAAAATAACAACGTATTGTAAAGCATCTAACATATAAACAATTAATAACGTGTCACAGAAAAAATATTAACATTCAAAAAATCAAAAATATGTCAAGTTACCCACGGTTTTTTACTTTTTTTTGAGACTTGTCTTAGAAAATATTATATTTTTATTTAATTAAAAAATTTTGTGACTAACTAAATTAATTTTGAAGTTGCATTTTACTGAAGTACTTCGGCTCACGAAATACAAAAACTAACGAATTGCTATTTAAGTGATATACTTGCAAATGGTTTAAACTTCAAAATGCTATTTTACAACCATAGAAAGTTAGCACTTAAACTCACAGTCCCTTCAATAATTCTAAAAAGTCGCGAAGATAAATATTTTTTGAAATATGAAACTATATATTTTAATAGACGTTTGTAAAAGTGCAAATAGTGAATTTCTAAAGTTTTATAATTTCTAAACTTTATTCATCTTAATATCTTTAGCCATATTTGAGGAAAAATTATATTTGTTCTTTTTTACGCGTTTGTATTTTTTAAATTCAAAAGTTGACAACACCTAGAAATTACTTTAGAAATTCTGTTCTTACATTTTATGTTATTTGAATTATTATGAACTACTTCTTAATATTTATGGAAAACGTAACCTGTAAAATATGAAGTATTTCATAATATTTTGTAATTATGAACACGTTCTTAAAACGTATGAACAGGTTTTTATTTTGTATGTACGTCGTCATTATATAAAATAGGGAATTGTAGAAACATTTTTAAATTATGAAATTTTCATAATATTTAAGAATTTGAACACATTAAATATGTTTTTTTTTATGCACATAATTCATAATAACTATGATCGAATTTATAAAAAAAAACATTGGGAAGTTAGGAACACTTCATAAATAATAAGTAAGCTTCATATATAATATGAACGTTAAAAATTATGAACAATTTTCATAAAAATTATGAATTTTATTTTTTTGTGTGTAGGAAATGTCGATAGTGAAACTGTACTGATTCTCTATTACATTGTCACCAGTACTGCAAAATAATTATGCCCCAGCCAACGTTTTCTGCTGTAGACATTTAACATGTGCGTGTCATTGCGAATATACACAACTATTGACTAGGTGTTGACATTGGAACCAGAGGTTCACTAGTACATTTTGGTAATTCTAGTCTTCACTTTTGGAACTTTTTACTTGATTAAGATTAACCAGGTGCATTTACTTTGTTAAATTAGATATTTTATTAATAAAAATTTTTTTTTAAATTTCAATAAATTTTGAAGTAGACAAATCTTCAAAAGACTGCACAAAATTATCCACAGGCTCCGTAAAATTTTTATAAGGCTCCACAAAATCTATAGAGTTGCAATTTTCACTAAAAATTGTTGCCTCTTTCTTGTTTTTTTTACAAGTTTTTTGTAATTTCTTTTGCTCATTATATATTTTATTCAAATTTGTGAATTGAACTTTTAAATTAATTTTTCTTTATATTTTTATTGAAAACTTTAATTTTGCATGCAGCTATGCACATGTATTTTCAACTAAATAAAACAATAAAAAATCAAGAACAAGCACAGCTTTGCAGCTGCAAAAAAGGAATGTAAAAAGTATAGACGCTTTGTGGACATGTCACCAAAATAGTCGACAAAAGTGGTGACTTGTAGGCACTTGACCCCAGGCTTGCTACAGGGTATAAACACTTTTTGTGTAAATGTGTTTGTGTATGTATGTGTGTTTATGAATTTTGAAAAATTTTGTTAAGATACAAAATTTTTGTATACATATATACAACCAATTTAAATAAAAAACAAATTGAAATTTTTTGAATATTTTTTTTTGAACAGTCAGCAAACAAAATTTAAATTTGTAATAACTGTTACGGACATAAATAAACCACAAGTTTCCGTTTTGTGGGTAAATTTTTATTAAATTTCAAACAAATGAAAAAAATAAATGAAACTGAAAAAAATGGTTAATGATAGTAAATTATTTCGAATAAATGTTTAAAAAATTTAATATAGATATTTCTTTGAAAAATAAATATATGTTCCTTTATTTTTAAATGGAACGGAAAACTTTTTTATTAAACTACAAACAAATATTCTGAGTGTAGATGTACAACATTATGAATTAAAGTTAGTTAAATTAGAGAAATATTTTAAGGAAACTATTTTGGGTGTTTTTTTCTTTCAGATTTTGATGATTTTTCGGATATAAAATAGCGAAGACAAAAGTAATAAATATTTGATAAAAAAAACTAGAGGTCCAATTATATTTTGTTACGGTTTTACCTTTTTACCCTTTATAAAATCGTTGATTTATTTACTTTTTAAATAAATCGAGTTCTTTCTGTATTGCAATTAATAAACACAGCACTATTTTATTTATAACAAGCACTAAAATTACAGAAAACACTTTAATAGCACACTTTATTTACACGTTGCAAATAGACTAAACGTTAGCCACACTTTAGTTCTTAACACTTCAGAGTTTTATTCAAAAACTGCCTTTCTGCATCAACCAAGTACCCGTATTTATATGAGTAGTCAGGTATTCTAGTTATTTCCAGCTATTACTACGCTAGATTTTTCAAGCTGTCAAAGAATTTATTATTTCGCGTGATGAAATTTCTATTAAAAAAAATTTCTGTAACAATATTTAAGGGATAAAAGCTTTCATTTAATATAAAATTTATAAATCGTATCTTTGAAATGAATATAAAAATTAAACAAAAAATTTAAAATGAGTTAAGTTACTTTTCCTTAAGGATGAGATTAGACTGGCAAAATATTGCTCATATACTGCTTATATACTGTCTCCCCTTAATCTCATATCCAAATTCCATTGCCATCAGAGGCAACCCATCATCGAAATTTTCTTGTTATTTCAACGATCCATATAGTAACTAAAAACTTATTAACAAATTTTGTAACAATACAAAATACGAGTATACTTTATGAAGCGGTAACGGTTTATATAGTATTTATGTTTAAATATAATTTGTTAAAATTAATTAGTATGTAATAAAAATTAGAGGAAATTTTCATATTACAACAACTGACCAACATCAAAGTTTGGTAATTTTGTAGAAAATGCATTAGGGGGGAATGATTTAATATAATAGTAATAGTAACAGAAAAAGAAAATTATATTTATTTCTACACTACTTAATAAGGGGGTTATTTAAAATTGGGACATAAAAAATTTATACGGAATTTTGTAAGCTAAGGTTATACATTAATTTATATTAAATCTAAAAGGTATTTTGGAAATCTATCTCACAGTGTATAAAAATTTCCAATCAAACCTTAATTTTCGTGCAATTAATCAAAATGTCTCTTTTTTATAGTGCAGATGCACTGTACTGATCGTACCAATGATCCAATAAATTCTGAAAGTAGAGTTAAATGCAGTAGGTGAGGCAAAAAGCATCATCTGATTTTCTTTCGCTATAACTTATGTTTAAAGTGAAAACTCATTTATTTTTTAATTACTTATGTTTATTCTGACTTTTAAATTTTGTTTCAATTAATTGTGGAAAATGATGTCCCTAAAAAGACCGCCGTCGTCGATGATGTAAATTTAGGCTCTTTTGATTACATTTTGCATAACTGTGCGCATCGCTTGTGGTGTTACGTTGTCTATTTGAGCTCGAAAGTTGCTTTTTAACTCATCCAAGGACTTCAAAGGAAGAAGTCCGAAATAGTTAAATTGGGAGATCCAGCAGGTCAGGCCAAATCACTGAAAAGTGAGATTACACACGCTGGGATTTTATCCTTCATAATAGCACTGAGAAGCATGCAGTATGACAAGTGGTGCCGTTCTGTTGCAACCACATGTCCTCCGGTAAGAAATATTCAGTTAGCATGGCTCTATAGCGGTATACGTTCACCTTAATGACATTATTGTTGACTCTTTGTAAAAGAACTAATAAGTTCCGAACTAACTGCACACCATACAGTGACTTTGAGAGGGTATAATGTGTGATTCATGAATTATGCGTGAATTTTGGTTATTGATAAAATTCATTTGAAGCGAAGTCGCGAATAACGTTTTAAGCGACAATTTTTACAAAACCTGTTTTTTCCAGATTACAGTTAGAATAACTCTCTTTTATGACTTAAAAATGAAATTAGACAAAATTATGCAGGATTTCGTTATCAAAATGCAATCTAAAGAAGTCAGTCAGTGGGATACACCACAAGTTCTAAAACGTTTTTTTCGATTTCTCAACAATTTCAATTTTGTCGCTTACAACGTTATTCGCGGCTCTGCTTTAATTTGCAATTTTTATGCAAAATCCTCTACTTCGTCTTTAAGTTCCAAAATCTTACCGACGCCTCAGACATTTGGTAACAACTTGAATTTTATTAGGGGTAAGCTGTACCGTGTTGTGCCGCTCTCTTCAGATCAGATAGCCAGAGGTCGAATTATTTTTGCTATGGGAAAGGCCAATGATTTCTACATCTAAAGCCCTTCTTATGGTTTAGTGAAAAATTAGATCTTTTGATGGTCCCAGCAAAAATGAAGCTGGCAAAGAAGCAAAGGGATCACTTCTTTTCTGATGGTTTCATCGATGAATTTAACATTAGCGTGTCATAGGATGGAAGTATTCAAATGTAGCTACAAGCATTGCTCATACTTTACTCTAAGGAAGCAATGAAAATACAATGATTTGATATTCTTATGCATGAGTGGAAAATGTTCATATAATATTTAAGCTTTGATGAAAATTTAATTCATAAGAATGCAGAAAAATAAGTTTAAAGAAGCGAAATTTATGCATTGATATACAAATACTCTTTATTAAAACAAATAAATAATTCTGCATTAGTAAAAAAGCATTTTTGAAACATTTTGCAAAAATTTTAATGAATTTTTAGACATATTTTGAAATATTTTTGGATAAATTAAAAACTGGTTGTACAATTTGGAAACATTTTTAGACAATTTAAAATATTTTTTAACAATTTTAAAACATTTTTGGGCAATTTGAAATAATTTTTACACAATTTTAAAATTATTTTAATAAATTCTGAATTAAAACTGGAAATGGTGTAGTGTTAAATAATAAACACAAGCAAAAATGCACAGATCGCGACGTCATAAATATTAAAGGCCAGCTAGTTTCAATTAAAGGTTAAAAAAATCTGTTTTTCTTGATTTTTTAAAACTTTTATAAAAATTGCATAAATTTTAACCCTCAACAAATTTTAAACTAAAATATTAAAAATGATTTATTAAAAAAATTAAAAAAGTTTATCAGAACCATTTTCTCAATTTGAATAAATGCTTAAGATTCAAAAAAAAATACACTCAGAATATTATGTAGTTAACTGTTTGTAGTTTAATAAAAAAGTTTTCCGTTCCATTTAAAAATAAAGGAAAATACATTGATTTTTCAAAGAAATATCTATATTAACTTTTTTATACATTTATTCGAAATAATTTACTATCATTTACCGATTTTTTTCAGTTTCATTTATTTTTTTCATTTGTTTGAAATTTAATAAAAAATTACCCACAAAACGGAAACTTGTGGTTTATTTGTGTCCGTAACAGTTATTACAAATTTAAATTTTGTCTGCTGTCTGTTTTTTAAAACAAAATATTCAAAAAATTTCAATTTGTTTTTTTATTTAAATTGGTTGTATATATACAAAATTTTTCAATACAAATTACAAGAACTTCATAAACACACATACATACACAAATACATTCACACAAAAAGTGTTTATAGCTACATATGCATACATACATTTTGTATTGTACGAGTATATTTAAACAAAACAAAAAATACAAAAACGGAAATAATTTCAAATAAATGAAAAAAACATTTATTTTTTAAGGATTGGTAGGTAAAATTTTGACATTTATTTTAACTGATTACATCATCTGTTTCTTACGGATGTGTCTGTTAATTAGTCAACATTTAAAAATAAATAACAAATGGCATTTAATTTAAATGAAAATTAAGTAGACCGGTTTTTAAATGAAATATCATTTCTTTTAAATGACATTTTCAGTTATTTTAACTTACAAACTTTTTTAAGTGTATATGATATACTATAACTTATGTATGCTTTAGAAGTAATGAAGAGTGATTTTTTAAGATATGCATCGGGTTTATATCCAGATCACTGCATTTGAAATATGAACACATGAATTCTTTTGGAAGTGCCTTAGAATAACACCAAAAAATCATAAAAGAATGTCAACTGAAGTTTAGGAAGCAATGAAAGAAGTTATAGTCACAGAATGACTACCATTTTTTTTGCTGGGTTACTTTATTCGAAATTCTTGCAATTTTTCCCACAATAAATTTTTTACTTTTTGTAGCAATAATAACCACGATTTTAAGAATTTAAAATCTGGTAAATTGTAAGTTAAAGATTGAAACAAATCTCCTTAACTTAAAGCTTAGTTATAATGTCAAATTTATAGAAAAATATCTATGATTAATCTTTCATTCAAAATCACACTTTTAGAAGTTATTAAAAAGAACTCCCCTAGAAGAGAAAAATCTGAACTAAGTGATTCTTTTGAATCAATGAAAATTTGATTCCATAAGAATCACTTCCATTTATTTTTGCTAGGCAGTGATTCAATTGGCATTAAGTGGATTTTGCGAACATTTTTAGTTTAGTCGCGAGATATGAATGCATGAAAACGTAAATGGACCCGGTTTTAGATCCATATTATGGAGACAGGGCTTACACAATGTCGGTCGGAAATAGTAAATGTTTAATAAGATGATATAAGAATATTTTATTATATTTGTTGTACAAATTAATCCTTTAGTTCACTTTTAATAAATGCATCATTTTAATGTGCAAAAATATGCACTAAAAATCAACACATATTCACTTAGGATCCAAATATTCCAAAATATGTATTAAAAAAAACAAAAAAAATATATATTAAAAAATACTCAACAACAAATCGATGAGATTTTGTAGCAATATCATTGATTCGGAAAAATAGTTGCTCGAAATCTGTTTTGAGCTACTGACTACAAACATGGATCTTCTCTGTTTCAAAATTTTAGCTATTGGGAGTTTTTTTTTGTTTCCAAAATGAAAAATAAAATAAAATTCATATTTACCGCCTATGAAGATTGGGATTTAGTACTGAAAACTAACTTTACTTAAAAATTTAAATTTTGTTAAGGCATTCCCTAGGAATGTCTTAGCTGCTGGGATATTGAACTGTATACACTTATAGTTTTATTTTAAATAAGTTCAATATTAAATCAAAATTCGTAAACGATCCATGCTAATGTACACCATCACATAGACACAGACATACGTACATATATGCAAAACTAAAAGCTGGCTTCCGTACTTTAACTAAAATTATTTTTATAAAGGGGGGTTAAATTTTTAGGGCCGATGTTGATTTTGAATAAAACACAAATTATTTAGGAAATTATTGTCATTTCTTTTTATTATGATAATATGGTATGGTTTGATTATGTATGGAACAAAATATCGGCCAAATGGCTGCCGCGACCTAGGCGGCACACCTCCATCCGATGGTCCAAATTTTCGATGACGCTGAGGCATAATTGAGGTTCTATGCCGTTAATGTGCCGAATTATCTCATCCTTTAGCTCTTGAATTGTTGCTGGCTTATCGACGTACACCTTTTCTTTCAAATAACCCCAAAGAAAGAAGTCCAGTGGTGTCAAATCACCTAATTTTGGCGGCCAATTGACATCGCACCACGTGAGATAACACGGCCATTGAATTTGTCGCGAAAAAGAGCCATTGTTTCGTTAGCTGTGTGGCAAGTGACACCGTTCTGTTGAAACCACATATCGTGCACATCCATATCCTCAATTTCTGGCTTCAAGAATTCCGTTATGATCTCTCGATAGCGAACACCGACGGCGAGTCGAGGTTGACGGATATTCTGCCACACTATCGCGAACAACAGCAATGTTTTCCGCAGAACGAACTGGGCGAGCATGCACAGGTGTTTTCTTATTTCCTACAGACCACATTTGCAGAAATTTGTGCACAATTATCCCGATTGTGGACACATTTGTTCGATTATGCTGACCAAAAAAATCACGAAGTGCACGAAGTACATGGTTCAAATTGAGTTAGTCTAAAATTGAGAAATGTCAAATGAAATGCAGAAAATAACTTGACGTTAGGTGTGGTTCACATTCAACATCGGCCATTAAAATTTAACCACCCTTTATATATTCATATGTGCTATATAAATATGTGTGGTAATTATTACATGTTTAGCGTCATTATCACCATCATCACTGTGCATATAAACACTCAAAATAATAAATCAGTTGATATTTTCAAAATTTGTTGGTAAAAAATTTCTGCTTTAAACAAAAAACGGATTCCTAAAATTTGCTTAAATAACCCATTACTTTAAAAGGAGAAAGCTATTACACTGATTATAATCCATGTATTAAAATACGAAAATATGTCAAAATAACAAAAATTTTTTATAAAATATACGAAAAATGGTTTACTATTGGGTGTTTTAATTTGTGATTTCTAAAATCAGAACCTTTTACCGCCATCCACCAGTTAATTTCAGAAATTCCTTGTTTAAATGAAACTTTTAACAAGAAGTATATGTTAAATAATTATTAAGCCGCAAATTTGACAGCATTTTAATAGTAACATTTTTTTTATAACGAGCTTTTTATTTTTAGTGTATGTATTATATGTAAATTCGCTTTGTAATGTTTTACATGCTCGTTCATAGTCATAGTCAAAGTCATAGTTGTTGTCGCTGTCATTGTTGGCATTTTGAAATGACTTCCGTTTTTGGCTGACTGGCCTCACTTTGCCAACACTTACACCACTACTACTAGTACGATAGTAGCAGTATCAACCACTAACATATATACGCTATGCAAATATCATATGTTTCTTAACCACTCATATGTGTAACTATATTATTGTCTGAGTGTGTATGTGTGTGTATATTTTCATTTTCTGCAGCCGATATGTAGTAAAAAACACTGATAAAAATTGATAGAAAATTGTGATAATTTAAAAACTGAAAAATGTTATTTCAAGTATATTTTAACGTTTATATGATAGTTGAATCTAAAATATTTATTAGAAGTTTTTTATTTAAAACCTTCGCAGAATATAATTTTTAAACAACTGTTATGATTAGTAGCAAAATAAATTCCTTCTTTTACTTTAATGCTTAACAGTAGATACTATAATAACTTAATTTTTTTGTTAGTGTAAAAATGTCGCTTATATTCAAGTAATAACAATAAAATGCATTAGCAACTATGACACTGCTACAATGACTACTACTGCTACTACTAAAATTTATAACAACTATTGTTGATGAGGATGGTGATGATGATGATGAGAATGGTGTTTCTGCTGATGATAATTATGATGATGATGTAGATAGATATGTTGATGCAAAATAGTTGTTTTGAGCTTTGTACTTTGTATGAGAAAGGATATCCGTATATGAATTTAAATTTAAGGAATTTTCTTTACAATCAGGAAACGTTCAAGACTAATAACATGTCATACCAACCAATATATTTATGTAGCAGAGAGAAAGTTTTAACTTTATACTGCACACTTGCACAAATACCCCTACATAAATTGACATATCGCCCTTCATTTGCTACTACTGCTACTACTACAGCAACAACAACAACAATCATAACTATGTAGTAGAATAGGGAGAAAATAATATGATGTACAAGAACCCTAAAGAAAACAAACAAAAACAAAAGTTGGTTTTCTTAACTAGAATAGACCAAACGGAAAATAAACCAAACATAACTGAACCATTGCCATTAGGATTATTACATATTGTTATTACAAGGAGATAAGATGTTTTAGTTAAAGTTATATGCAGTACTGCTAAATGATCAATTCATTAAATTAAAAATTTTATAAGGGAATATAAAAACATCTGACTTTTTATTTAGGGTTTGTTGTATGTCTTATTGAGTTGTTGATTTAGGCGATGTCCTTTGCATGTAGAATCAGAGTGTACATGCTATGAAGTGGGAAGTTGGTTGCAGTTTTAGGTGATAATAGCAGCTGATGAAGGCGTTAATAAAAATACGATTATTATCCTTATTATCCTTTGTTTACTGACATAAACACATGCCAATATTTTTACGTATTTTTGCCAGCTAAACTTTAAAATCACTTTTAATTTTTGTATACGAGTAGATTAGTTTGATACAATTTTTAATGAAATTGAATATCATGACAATATTGTTTGGTCGAAATTAATGATATAATTTTTGTGCTTTCGTAGTAACCAGTAATGCTCGAAAATTAAGTGAAATACCGGAAAAATTTATAAAAACAAACAAATGTCACATTACGTATTAGTGTTATTATTTATTTACATTGTTTTCATAAATATCACTCATACGCATCACAGTGAGTTGTAATCAAAATATTTAGCAAATACCCAGCAAAAACAAAAATAGTAGTCATTCTGTGACTATAACTTCTTTCATTGCTTCCTAAACTTCAGTTGACATTCCTTTATGATTTTTTGGTGTTATTCTAAGGCACTTCCAAAAGAATTCATGTGTTCATATTTCAAATGCAGTGATCTGTATATAAACCCGATGCATATATTAAAATATCACTCTTCATTACTTCTAAAGCATAAGTTATATTATATCGTATATTTTTTTTGGAATCTAAAGCATTTATTCAAATCTGATGATCTTTTTTAATTTTTTTATTAAATCATTTTTTATGTATTAGTTTAAAATTTCATGAGGGTGGAATTTATGCAGTTTTGAAAAATCAAGAAAAACTGATTTTTTTTGACCTTTAATTGAAACTAGCTGGCCTGTCACTTGCATTTTTTCAGCCTTAATATTTATGACGACGCAATCTGTGCATTTTTGCATTATGTATTTTATTTAACACTACATCATTTCCAGTTTTAATTCAGAATTTACCAAAATAATTTTAAAATTGTGTAAAAATTATTTAATGTTTTAAAATTGTGCAAAAATTATTTAAAATTGTTCAAAAATATTTTAAAATTGTCTAAAAATGTTTCCAAATTGTACAACCAGTTTTTAAATTATCCAAAAATATTTTAAAATTTGTCTAAAAATGCATTAAAATTTTTGAAAAATGTTACAAAAATGCTTTTTCACTAATGCAGAATTATTTATTTGTTTTAATAAAAAGTATTTGTAAATCAATGCATAAATTTTGCTTCTTTAAACTTATTTTTCTGCATTCTTATGAATTAAATTTTCATCAAAGCTTAAATACCACAAAGTATATGAACATTTTGCACTCATGCATTAGAATATCTAATCATTGTATTATCATTGCTTCCTTAGATTAAAGTATGAGTAATGCTAGTAGCTACATTTGAATACTTCCATCCTATGACACGCTAATGTTAAATTCGTCGATGAAACCATTAGAAAAGAAGTGATGCCTTTGCCATAGTACATAGTGATGCTTTTATTGCTTCTTTGGTAGCTTCATTTTTCCTGGGTAATTTATTAATTTCTTGCTGGTTGGTCACATTGCCATGAAACTTCACTTTACAACTGAATAATTTCGAGCCCACCAGCAGGATTGCCATAAGGCACCTTCGGCAAACAAAAAAATTTAAAAATTACTCCATTACTTTTGTTTGGAACAAACATTTCTATCAAACAAAGAATATTTCGATTAAATATATTTTTTCAGGTTTTAAATTTAAAATTTTCAAATTAAGAAATTAGAAAATACAACATTTTAGGCAGCCTTAAGTGAAAATGATACCAATATACTTTTGCTTTCATACTACCAAAGCCTCTAAAAATTAGTAGTTTATTTTAGCCTCAAAGTTTTTTTTTTGTACAGCGAAAGATTTTCAATCCAGAAGTACAGGGTGGCGCAAAAATAACCTTCCGATGTTTTTTTGGCTGTAATTTAAAAAAAAAATTAAAAACTATGATTCTTCTTGTGGAAGTCGAGAATATGATGTCATGTAAATGGCCGCCGCTACAGTTGATTGTCATTTGAGCCCTTTTTATGGCATTTTCCATCACTTTGGCCAAAACTTCCGGCGATAGGTCCTCACATTCTTGACGGATATTGTCTTTAAGAGCTGCAAGAGTATGAGGCTTGTTGACATAAACCCGCGACTTCAAAAAGCCCCACAAAAAGAAGTCTGGAGCGGTCAAATCAGGCGATCTTGCTGGCCAGTGCAAATCGCCAAAACGGGAGATTAGGCGCCCGGGAAATGCATCCTTCAGCATATCGGTTGTGGCACGTGCAGTGTGTGGCGTTTCACCGTCCTGTTGGAACCACATGTTTTCCAATCCCAATTCATCAAGTTGCGGCAAAAAGAACTCGTTGATCATTGCTCTGTAGCGCTCACCATTCACAGTAACCGTTTGGCCCGCGACGTCTTCGAAGAAAAAAGGTCCGATGAGTCCTCCAGCGAAAACAGCACACCATACAGTGACTTTAAGCGGGTGTTATGGCTCTTCGTGGGTTACACGCGGATTTTCAGTGCCCCAGAAGCGTAAATTTTGCTTATTTACGTACCCGCTAAGATGGAAATGGGCCTCATCACTCATGATTATTTTTGATGAAAAATCATCTTCATTATTGCTCAAATAAATAGTCACCAATATTCCGCGTTCTGGAGCAGTGTAGCGTAACATTGTTTATTAACGTGTATTTCGCATGTGTTTACTACACAAATGTCAAAACAGAACTGACATTAGGGGCCAATCGCAAAATTTATAGCATTTTCTGATAGGAGGATTACTTTTGCGCCACCTTGTATGTTAAGTTAAAATTTTAAAAAATGAAAAAAATAACTTTTTAAAATCTAAAAAAATATTTAAAAATCGTCAATTTTCAAAAAGCGAAAATCGCAATAACTTCTGAAATAAAAACAATTTTTGGTGTTATATTTTATTTTACCGATAATGTTATTTAAAGCAAAAACCTTGATATTGATTCGCCTTCAGCCTTTATTGTATTATATCGCCTAAGTAAAGCGATAAATAAAAATTTAAATATTTTTTCATGCTCAGTGTCCAATGAAAAATATATAGTATAAATATTACTGCAATCAGAACATAGAGCATTAGAGGGTTAAAAGTTTTTTTAACCCTTTTTGGACAACAGGCAATTATGCTTGCCGAAGGGTTTTTGCCTCTTATACTTAAGAAGAAAATAGACAGAGTAAATATGTCTAAAGGTGATTTGTAGAGAAGGGTTTGGGCAACAAAAATATAGTAGGTGGTATATTCCTACCTGTTTCAGCTTTTCCCTTGGAAGTTATTTAAAATGGTAAAATATAGTTATTTATTTAAGAGGTAAAAAGAAAAAAAAATTACAAACAGGAGACTTTTGGCGAAACTGAACAACTGTGTTATAACCCAGCAGTAAAAAAATGTTATCACAAATGGCGCTCGAGTGGGGGGGAGACCAATCCAGTGACGAAAACAGCGGCAAAACCCAACGAAATTGGAGTGGTTATGTCACACGACAGTAAAACACACCTAAACTCTGAATATTATGTGGTTCACTGTTTGTAGTTTAAAAAAAAAGAGTTTTCAGTTAAAAATAAAGGAACATACATACGATACATTTTCACATTTTCAAAGAAATATTCATTTAAACTTTTTAAACATTTGTTCAAAATGATTTACTGTCATTTACCGCTTTTCTTGTTTCATTTATTTTTTTAATTTGTTTGAAATTTAATGAAAATTTACGCTCAAAACGGAAATTTTCTGGTTTACTTCTTTCCGTTACAGTTATTACAAATATAAATTTTGTTTGCCGTATGTTTCAACAAAAAAAAAAATGTATCCAGTCACAATTTTTTTTTTATTTAAGTTGTATGTTTATATACAAATTATTTAAATACGAATTACAAGAACTTCATAAACACACACACATGAGGCCATTCACACAAAATGTGTCTGTAGACAAACAAAAATACAAAAACCGGAAAAATTTCAAATAAATAAATAATAATTTATTTTTACGGAATTTGTAGGTAAAATTTTAATATTTTGTTTAAACAACATTAAAAATTAATATTAAATTGCTCCTTATTAAATTCTTTTTATATTGATTTTATCTACGATGAAATTATCTTATTCGAAAAAGAATTAATATTTGAAAGTCCTGTTGGCAATGATTGTTGTTCTTGTGGAATTATATACATAGTTTGCCATGGTTGTTTTTGTTTTAAAAGAATATTTGTAGTTAAAGTGTATAATGACAGGAAGGTTGATTCAAATTAGCAGGACTTTATATAATTGCAAAAGTGTCATAGAGTTCTTCTACAACTTCTGCAAGTCGTTAGTAGTGGTGGTGGTCATAAATATTTTGTCGTTTTGTTAAAAGTTATTTAATAATTTGTATGAAATTGCTAACATTTTGTTTATTAGTTATATGCATATGTGTTGGTAAATATTTATTACAGATCACAAAATATTCAAATTCATTTAAAGTTGGAATAACATATTTGGAAAATATAATATAGGTAACATTTTTTACGGCCTAAAATTGTCTTGAGGAAACTTTTATTAATTCCGATATTATATTTTAAATCTTGTTCTGACATACAAGAGTCAAGTGTCATTTATAATTCATTCAATTTGTGCTTTATAATTCTGAAATTCAAAAAAAAGCAGCAACCACTCTTGAATATACAAATAATAACTAGTAACTAGTTATTTACTATGCATGTTAAAGGTAAACTT
Source organism: Eustalomyia histrio (assembly GCA_949748255.1). NCBI lineage: Eukaryota > Metazoa > Arthropoda > Insecta > Diptera > Anthomyiidae > Eustalomyia > Eustalomyia histrio. The sequence continues at coordinate 11,886,839 of OX456523.1, forward strand.
ACATTTGAAAAGGTCTTACCAATGCTTTATAGATAAAACGAAATAAAAAATATTTTTTTAAGTAAAACTTTATGAATTTTTTATCAAGTACAAGTGGTAAATTAATGTATACTACACTTAACAGTGGGGTGAATTTAAAATATTTTGAAAATAATTCAGCAAACACAAAGTCGGTACTTAAAAGGTTCAAAAATGTTTTTTTTTGGCCTTACCTTCCAAATTACAAAAAGGATTACATTCCAAAATTTCCCCATGTCTGAAGTGTTTTTAGCTTTTTCTTAAATTTTTATTTTTTAAGTTTAAAAATCGTCAACGAATTTTTTTAAAATGAATTCAAAGAGAAATTATTTAAATAAAAAAATTCAACTTAAAATTTCACAAAAAATATTATGGGACTTATATTTTTGTGAATATTTTATATTCACCTCAAATCTGTTTCACCTCAAAATTGTGTTTTTTTAAGTTAAAAATTCATATTTTTTTATTATCAAATGCAATATAAAGCCTCGGCGCCATTATGGCATTTTAGAGGCGAAACGTTTTTCACCACAAAAAAAATCTATGTTTTTGTTTTGAACAAAAAAACACTTTAAAGCCGAATTTAATATTTTTTTTCACCTCCATATATTTACAAAAATAAAAAATAAACTTAATTATTTTTACCTAGGTTGATAAATGAATTTTGATCCGGAATAATATCACATCAGAACCCGAAGTTTTGGAAGAGCTAAAGCCTCCTGAAGATTTTTCACTTTATTCTTGTCATGCGGGTAATCAACCACGTGGTTAAGTTTCTAACAAGCACTATGACGTTAGTAAAATTTTCTCCAATAGAAATATAAATTTTTGGATTTAACATTTTTGATAAATATTTAAAATTTGAAAAATATAGAAAAAATAAAAAAAAAATTAATAAAATTTAAATTTTGTATGAAACGCAAAACAAAAATATATATGGCTAAGTCCTTAAATTCGTATGAAAAACTTATTTATTGAGAAACGAAAACAAATAAGAATTGTAGAGGACTTAATTATTTCTAGCAAGCGAAAAAATCCCGGGATCCCGAAAAATACGGTAAAAATCCCTTTGTGCGGGGAAAAAAGCCATAGTTATGAGTGAATAAAGTATTATGCCACACATATTTTTTAATCCGGCACACTGTATCTACACTCTCATATATGTAAATACAAATATAAACAAATAAATTTTTGTTTACTTTGTAAGCCAAATTCTTGTGATGACAACAGACATTTTAAATTATTAATTTATTCAGATATGGCAGAACATGAAAATTTTTGTCAGATGTAAAAGCTCAAGAGTTGGGTTTAGATTCGATTATAAAAAAAAGGGAAATTGTTTAAAATACATTAGAGTATATATATGTTTACTAAAATGTCTTAAACATTTTGATGACTTCTAATCTCATTTCAATTTGTCCATATTAAAGAGTTGACAAAAGGGACAAATGTATATAATATACCTTCTTGTAAATATATCTCACAACTAACCTTTATTGTTTAGCTTAAATATACATAAGGATGTCCCGGTAAAAAAAAAAAACAATAATTTAAACAACAGTACACTAAAAATTTATATAACACCCCATTTATACTGATCACCAAAATACGTATTTTCGTTATTTTCAAGTTGTCGATTTAACATTTGTATGGAATTTAAATCACAAAAAAATTAAAATATGTATTTTGGCGCTCAGTATGAATGGGGTATTAAACCGGTGAATATAAAGAAAATGAATCTTTAGATGTCTACCAGGAATCTTTAGTCCTCTACCAGATTTTATATTGATGAAAAGGTCGTTGCAAAAAATATTTCACATTTTTGTTTTAGTACCTCTGATCGACTAATGTTTGTTTTATAATAAAAATCATGCATGACAACCATGGTATTTTTTTAATACCTTTTTTTTTAAAGTTTTTAAGACAAATTTATTATTATTTCGTAATAAATATTAATATATTAATATTATTATTATTATTATTAAATACATGATATCATACATTATATGAACTATATGAACTTTTCATACATATTCTTATACATGCCACATATCTGCTCATATATAAAATTATGAATGTTCATTTATTATCATTTAAACGTGGGCGGTGTAATTTTAGTCCACCATTGCATTTTTAAGATGTAAATTTTTAATTGTTTTTCCAAATCGGAGCAGATATGTGACATGTATAAGAATATGTATGAAAAGTTCATATAATTATTTTAGTTTTCTTCGATCTTCTCTATTTATATTATATTCCTTATTGAGCCAAAGATCCTTTATTTATAAAAAATTTAATTATAAATCTTTATTTATCCCAATATTTCGTCACCACATTGGGTGACTTCTTCAGGAGAAATTGTCTTTTTTTATAATTAATAAATTAAAAAAAAAAAAAAAAATTATTTATTATAAAAAAAGACAATTTCCCCTGAAGAAGTCACCCAATGTGGTGACGAAATATTGGGATAAATAAAGATTTATAATTAAATTTTTTATAAATAAAGGATCTTTGGCTCAATAAGGAATATAATATAAAAGTTCATATAGTTCATATAATGTATGATATCATGTATTTAAATATATGTCATATACTGTTCCATATATGATGAGAATTTTATTATATAAATTCGTATATTACTATGTATATGAATTTATATATCAATTTATATTCACATATGTTCAGATATCATTTACTTAGGAACAAAAATTGATTATTGTTGTTTTTTGAAACTCGTGAAAAGTTATATTTAAGGTTTGCGCGATTTACTAGTCACAGAATTTGATTTTGTTTTAAAAAAATCTTGTGACCGTAATAACTTATATTAACATATATGCTACACTCTAAAAAAAATTTGTAGACAAATTTGTAAACAGTTTTCAATCCTACTTTACTATTTTTGTACTGACTTTTGGTAAAAAAAATATTATTTAGTAAACTTTTTTGCTATTTACATTTTAGAGAAATTACAGAACTTTTACAGAATATTTACAAATTTTTGTTGCTAAATTCAGACATCATATAACAAATTTAAAATTAGCAAAAAATTTTATAATTTTAAAAAGTGGATATTGAAGGAAACGTTATTTCTGATAATTAAAACTTATACATACAACTTAAATTGCCTTAAATGCTACAAAGGTTAAAAAAAGGGATCAGAAGTGAAGATATTTTTCATATCCAAAAATAGGACTAGATGTCCTATTTAATTATTAAAATACCACTAAAAATCCGTCTTTAAAACAGTTAAAATTTTACCTTAAATCCAAAAAATTTGCTAAAAATATTTTTCGAAACAAAAATTAACAAATTAAAACAAATGATAAATTTGTTTATGTTTTAACTCTTTCCGGGGCACTATAAGATATCAGTGAAAATTAAACAAAATTTTAATTTGCTTTCACTTATTATCGAGTTTTATTGAAAAACATGTATTAAAAAAATTTTATTCTTGAAGGATTTTGAGCAAGGCCATAGTATTACATATATACCACCGCGCTTATTAGAGGCTTATTACAAGTCGTGGTCGATAATTGTAGTAGGTCCCTGTTTAGTCTCAGAAAATGATGTTATCTGACCTATAGAATTTTGCTTACTTTTGGCACTTCACGACGTTCATCTTTGTACTGAAATAAATCCCATATATATTTCTTTTTCGCACTTGAAATATTTTTTTTTTTTTTTTATAAAATATAAGCTTTAAATTACATGTTAAAACGGTATTTGTACCATACCAATGCGCACAGAATTTATATTTAGAATAGTGGTATGACTGTTATACCACCGGCCCGGAAAGAGTTAACTAGTTTTAAAGCCATTGATTTTTTTTTTTTTAATTCTGTCTAAAATATTTTTTGTTAAATAAAAAAATGTTCAATAAAAAAAAAAAAAAATTGTATATCGAATTTATAAGATAATTTCAAAAGAAATTAGCGGCTTTAAAGTGTAACAAGGGTATCTAAAAATAATTGAGTTAATTTGTGAATTTTAATAATTTTTTTTTATAAATTAAAATTTATAGATTTTACAATTCATTGAGCTTACAAAAATTTACTCAAATTTAGTAGCGCTTACTAATTTTTTATACTAATTTCATTGTACTAATATTAATAGTACTAAGCAAATTTTTTTGCTGATTTTAGCAAACCGATTTTAAATTCTACTTTACAAAAGGTTTACTAAAATTTAGTAGCGGCTACAAATTTGTTTTACTAATTTCATTATACTACATGTCAGCAGACATGTGTTGCTAAGATTAGCGAAATTTCCCGTAATACCAGCAAAATTTTCAGTTGCCAATACAGACTTTTTTCGTGAGTGTATATACCAATAAAAATGTATTATCATTTTAACCTGGACATGAACATTTTTTAAATGTAATTTTTGTATAAAGCTCATTGTTACGTTACTAGTGATACAAATGTTTTTAAAACATTTTTTACCCAAAATAGTCAGACGCTTCCAGGCTTCTCTTAGGTGTTCAACCTGTACTCTATATTCTTGGTCGTGATTTTTATTAATAGGTTTCCCTAAAGGTTTTTTTTTTTGGAAACATTTGCAAATAAATATATTCAAAGAAAATCTTTCTCTAAAATATCTTGGGATCTTAAATCTCTGATAGAGAACTGAAGATCCTAGTAAAATTTTTTTTTCTTATTTTTTTTTTTTGCGTTATTTTAGGTTTTATTATAATTGATTTATTTACATAATTTAACGGCAAGCTTACGCATTCAATATTACCGATCATTTTGTAAAAGAAAATAATCATTCAATCAAATTCTTTTATTGTTGAATTCTTTGATTAGTTGATTTTTAAAAAAAATTGTATATGTACTCCACTTGTTACTATAGAATTTTCAAAAAAGTCTTCATTCGCTTTTTAATTTTTCCATATTAACACACTTGAAAAAAATTTTCTTTTTAAGAATTAATTTCTGTTCAATTTTTGAATACGTATCGTTTGAGTGCCACTTCGTAAAAACATCCTTTGTCGGGACGCCCAAATAAACATACATATGAAAGAAAGGAAAAACTTAGAAATTGAATTTTATTATTTTTGCAAACACTTCAGGTAACGATGTTAATGATATTTTGTGGAAATGAATTGAAACTGTTTGTTGTAGATGATGCTGTAAATAATTACCAAAAATACAGCTTAGGAATACAGACAATATTGTATCATAATATGCTGTCAATGTCAGAATATATGCACGTACTCTACATAATTATATACATTTACATTCATTAAAAAAAAAAACAAAGCACTATGGCAGAGATAAAATAAAGTTGTTGTAGTGAAAATAATACAAATATGAATGAAGTCGTTTATAAACGGTTGTATATATTTGTGATATTCAGCAATAACAGCGTATGTCACAAAATGTAATTTTTTAGGAAAGCCAAAGCAACGTTCTATTTGCCATTCCGACCGCAAGCAAACGTATGTCAAGAAATGTTGTTATTGATAGAAAATATTTTGACAAGCACTGAAGTTATGTTTTATATTGTTAAAACCCATATTTGAAGTAGTCTTTCTTTTACAAATTTTGAGCCAATGTGAAAAGTTTTAAAAATTTTTAAAAGCTATTCATGAAAAGAAAAAAAGGTTTTTGGGCTTGTGATTGTGCCAAACGTAGAAGTAAAAATAATTTAATTCTATTAAGATAGTGAAATTATTATTATTTTATCTTAATATCTTATGGCAATATGAAGTATTATGTTATAAATAAAATTCATAATTATAATCCCTGTAGGAAATGTCGATAGTGAAACTGTACTAATTCACTATTTACTTTGTCACCAGTAATACTAACTTATTATGCCCCAGCCAACGCTTTCTGCTGTAGACATTTAACATGTGCGTGTCATTGCGAATCTACACAATTATTGACTAGGTGTTGACATTGGAACCAGAGATTCACTAGTACATTTTAGTAATTCTAGTCTGCACTTTTAGAACTTTTTACTAGAAGGAAATAAGATTAAATAGGTGCATTTATTTTGTTAAATTCGATTTTTTATTAATAAAAATTTTTTTTTATAAATTTCATTAAAGTAAAAAAAAAAAAAAAATTTCGTGCAAATTTAATTTTGGAGTAGATAAATATTTAAAAGACTGCACAAGATTATCCACAGGCTCCGTAAAATCTTCAACAGGCTCCACAAAATCTCTAGAGTTGCAAGTGTCACTAAAAATTGTTGCCTCTTGTTATTCTTATACAAAATTGATAGCTTTTTGACAAGTCTTTTGTAATTTCTTATGCTCATTATATATTTAGTTAAAATTTGTATATTTACCTTTTAAATTCATTTTTCTTTATATTTTTATTAAAAATTTTAATTTTGCATGCAGCTGTGCACATGTATTTTCAACAAAATAAAACAATTAAAAAAATTAAGAACAAGCACAGCTTTGCAGCTGCAAAAAAGGAATGTTAAAAGTATAGACGCTTTGTGGACATGTCACCAAAATAGTCGACAAAAGTGGTGACTTGTAGACACTTGACCCCAGGCTTCCTACAGGAAAGTGGCTTGTATCGACAGATGATAGTTGTTGCTTTCACACAATACAATAGGATCACCCCAAATTCACAAAAAAATATATTTTTACATATAAATTTTGTTATTTTAATTTTTAATTTTCCAGAAACATTAATATATTTAAAAATGGTTCACTCCATTTCTTACAGGATACTGACACAATTTGTATTCCATTGGTCGTCAAAGGTCAAAAAGAGAATGTTTTTTTTTTCAGTTTTGAACAGTTTTAGTTTACATTTAAATTCAAGTAATTTTTATTTGATTTCATTTTCATAGATTTTTTTCCCCTGATTCCCCTGGTCTCTAAAATTTTCTATTTCTTTACAATTTTGAAAAATTGTACAAAAAGGATCCCAGAAAAAAAGGAGCAAAAGAAGAGAAAAAGAAACAGTGATTTAGATTTCGGTGTTGTGAAAATTTGGTTCGGAATCATTGATTTTTACATAGGGAGGAAGTCATAGGGAGGAAGTTTTTTTTTATGAGCCTTTTTCATTGTATCTAAAGCCCTTCTTAGCGTTTAGTAAAAAATTACATCTCTTGATGTTCCCAAATAAATTTTGAATTTGTAATTTAGATTTTAACAGGACATCAGTAATTTCATTTTCACAATCTCCCGATAGCCTCTACCTGGGAATTTAACTGACACATTTGTTGCTGTTTCCCATATAAAGTTTGAGTTTTACTGTTGGTTGAATCATAACGGGACATTCAGTAATCGGGCCTTATTTATTAAATTACTTAATTCTTACATTTTTACTTTTTGTAGGAATAATAACTACGATTTTCAGAATTTTAAATCTGGTAAATTGTAAGTTAAAGATTGAAACAAATTATTTAAACTTAAATCATAGATATAAATGTCAAATTAATATAGAAATATTTATGATAAATGTTTAACTTTGGTTATTTTTAAAATAAGTTACCCATCATTGATTTGAAAAGTGTTAAATTCCATTAAAAGTCACATTTTTAGAAGTTATTAAAAAAAACTGTGATACTTTCGAATCAATGAAAAATTAATTCCTTAAGAATCATTCAATTTATTTTTGCTTGGATGCGACATAACACAAACAATTCGACACTACTCTAAATTAATTTGACACTTCCCTAAACTAAATAGTAGGCTTTTACCTGTTCACTTGCATGTTAAATTGTTTTATTAAGCTGTAATCAAATTTAAACTTTTTTTAATTTATAATTTAATACACAATAATAAATAAAGTTATTTATATATAAAGGGTGTCCCAAGAAGAACGCAATTTTTAAATCTGGCAACATTCGAAGTGTCATTGTTTGACATTTGAACAATTGTTATTGTTTGCTAGTAGAAGGTACGAGGTTAGTAAACATGGAGCGCTACACGAATGAAGAACGCATTCTCATTGTGAAATTGTTTTACCAAAATGGTGAAAGTTTTGCGGCTACAGTTCGCAAATTGCGATCAATTTGGGGTCAAAATAATGCTCCAACAGAGTCAACTGTAAAGAGATTAATGGATAAATTTGCCGAAACTGGGTCTGTTAGTGATCTAAAGACAACAACGCGCCATCGACCAGGTCGATCGACCGAAAATGTCGCAGCTGTACGTGATGATGTCGCTCAAACTCCATCCACCTCAATTCGACACCGAGCTCAGCAAATTGGTGTCTCCAAATCCACTTTGCAGCGAATTTTGACGAAACATTTGCATCTTCATGCATACAAAGTTCAATTGACTCAGGAACTGAAGCCAGCTGACCATGGACAGCGAAGGGAGTTCGTTAATTGGGTATTGGAGAGACAACATGAAAATGCTGATTTTGCCAATAAAATCATCTTCAGTGACGAGGCCCATTTTCATCTTGATGGCTTCGTCAATAGGCAGAATTGTCGCATTTGGGGTGAGGAAAATCCTCGAGTGATTCACGAGAAGCAAATGCATCCTCAACGTGTCACTGTGTGGTGTGGTTTTTGGGCTGGAGGAATCATTGGACCTTTTTTTATGAAAATGAGGCAGGTCAAGCGCAAACAGTCAATGGTGTTCGGTATCGTGAAATGATAACCAGTTTTTTCTTGCCTAGAATTGAAGAAATGAATGTGGAGGGCATGTGGTTCCAACAAGATGGCGCTACATGTCATACAGCCAGAGAAACAATTCAATTGCTGCATCAGTCATTTCCCGGTCGTGTTATTTCGCGTTTTGGAGATCAGAATTGGCCGCCTAGATCGTGCGATTTAACACCATTACATTTTTTTCTTTGTGGTTTTTTTAATTCGATGGTTTACGCGAATAAGCCGACGACTACTCAAGCCTTAAAAGAGGAAATTGGACGCTGCATTAATGAAATACCGCAGCATTCATGCAAAACGGTCATTGAAAATTTCATTAAAAGATCGCGTGCATGCCAGCAAAGCGGCCATCTGCACGATATATTGTTCCATACATAACCTCATTCTGTCTACTTTACGATATAATAAAGTTTCACGATTTTTTTTTAAATATCTGTGTTTTATTTAAAATTTAAAAATTGCGTTCTTCTTGGGACACCCTTTATATATTTGTTAATTTAACTCCTACAAGGAGCATAGGGCCATAACAAAAATATTCCAATATTATCGATCTGATGTACGATGTTTTATTTCACTCCAGCGAAGATGAAGATGGGATGTCTTAATATCGATTTGTCGTTTCCAGATATGTAAAGCTGTTCTCATACGACGACTGCCTTGCGGATTCCAATCAATAGCTTGTTTGGCAGTATCTGTTGATGGTTTCCACAATGTATGTCCGATCCAACACCATTTACGTTTTCGAATTTCCAGACGGATCGGTTGTTGTCTGATTTCTGATCATAGGTCATTGTTCGAAATTGTTCTGGTCCAGTAAATATTTAGGATCTTCCTTAGGCATTTGATTACAAAAACTTGTACGGATTGTACGTCACGTGCTTATTATTATTATCTTATTATTATTTAAATCAATATAATAAAATAATTAACATATTCAGAAGAATAATTCAGAATCGAGAAAAAAGGACTTATGCGGTTATTACTGAAAACTACAAATATAAAATACAAATGAAAATGAGAGAAACAAATTTCAATTTCACTAAAATATTATGCAGCACTTGAGTTCACTGTATAATTTGACATTGAATGTGTTGTTATACTAACATACAAACACACTTTATTCATAAACTTTTACAAACAGATAAACAGATATGCAAAAGAATTAAATCTATTGAAGGAAATACCAAAATGTATCAGTAAGTTTTCAAACCTTAGAGGTGTTCTTACATTTTCATTCATAACTTTTAAACCGCTTGAATGGTTTTTATAATTTTCGACACAAAGCTACTTGGGAGAATAAAAAATATTTCAAGTTACCATCAAATTTTAGTTCAATTAATTTGTTTGTATAATGATCTACTTTCATTTAGCATTGGAGTATTTGAATCTTATATTTCCTCTTTCCACTATATTACCTACAGGGTGGCGCAAAAATAACCTTCCGATGTTTTTTGGCCGTAATTTAAAAAAAAAAAATGAAAAACTTTGATTCTTCTTGTGGATTATTTTTATTTTGTCTTTTAATTTTTTTTACATCAAGTCGAGAATATGATGTCATGTAAATGGCCGCCGCCACAGTTGATTGTCACTTGAGCCCTTTTTATGGCCTTTTCCATCACTTTGGCCAAAACTTCCGGCGATAGGTCCTCACATTCTTGACGGATATTGTCTTTAAGAGCTGCAAGAGTCTGAGGCTTGTTGACATAAACCCGCGACTTCAAAAAGCCCCACAAAAAGAAGTCTGGAGTGGTCAAATCAGGCGATCTTGCTGGCCAGCGCAAATCGCCAAAACGGGAGATTAGGCGCCCGCGAAATGCATCCTTCAGTATATCGGTTGTGGCACGTGCAGTGTGTGGCGTTGCACCGTCCTGTTGGAACCACATGTTTTCCAATCACAATTTATCAAGTTGCGGCAAAAAGAACTCGTTGATCATTGCTCTGTAGCGCTCACCATTCACAGTAACCGTTTGGCCCGCGACGTCTTCGAATAAAAAAGGTCCGATGACTCCTCCAGCGAAAACAGCACACCAAACAGTGACTTTGAGCGGGTTTAATGGCTCTTCGTGGGTTACACGCGGATTTTTAGTGCCCCAGAAGCGTATATTTTGCTTATTTACGTACCCGCTAAGATGGAAATGGGCCTCATCACTCATGATTATTTTTGATGAAAAATCATCTGCATTATTGCTTAAATAAATAGTCACCAATATTCCGCGTTCTGGAGCAGTGTAGCGTAACATTGTTTATTAACGTGTATTTTGCATGTGTTAACTACACAAATGTCAAAACAGAACTGATAGGAGGATTACTTTTGCGCTTTATTCGTAATTTAAGTTTTTTTATTTTAATTACCACAATATTATGATTTGATCTGAACAATTACTTCATTTCAAGAAGTATTTACTCTTTAAAGAACCTCTTGTATAGACTGCAAAATATGTATGTTTGTATATTGCCTAAGTACGTGATTTATTTGTGTGTACGTATATTGTTTTTGCATGCATGTATTTGTATAAAATTAGAGTATTATTTCCGCTTGTTTGTACCTTTCACATTCATGTTAAATACTTTGACACAGCCATTGGGGTATTATTAACAATTTATATGATTCTATTTATAACAGAAGTATATTAATTAAGATAGCATACAGAAGAGTTGTTCTTATGTTATATGTTTCCTATATTAATTGCACAAAAATATACATATCATTGTTATTAGGAATATATATGTGAGAATAGTTTCTAGAAGGATGACTTAGAACTTTTTAAGAATAATTAAAATATTCATAAATTTGGTTGGTGGTTTGTAGCTCTTATTGCAATTACAAAAATCTTTATAAAGTGGTTGAATTTAGGAATATATTTGTATATCTGAAACATAAAAATATTTTATAATATTTATAAAATTTTTTTTATCATATTAATGAAGTTCTGATTTAGTGAGGATTTCATACTTTTCATAAATAATAACAACTAAGGCACTTTTCTGCTTTTAACATCAATTTGTCTTCGCTTTTGAGCAACCTCGTTATTTTATTTTATCCAATTTAAATGGGTCTTTTTTTTTGTTTGATTTTTCCAATTTTAAAGCATTGTTGGAAAAGAGTTTATTAAGGGATTTTTGCTGGTATATTTTAGAATTTGATGTTATGAAAATTTTGGGTAATTCTATGTCTTTGGCCATAGTTTCTTAAGAATTCATTCCTTCATTCGATTTTTAATTCTGGTTAATTATAGATTGATTAAATTTTCAAACTACAATTTTTGAATGGAAATGAATTCTTAGTTGGTCTCTATCGTTTTAATTTTATAAAACCTCAATCGTTTTTCATCAATCACTGAATTCAATCATTGAGAATTCTATCGATATTTACTCAATCGTTGTGCAAAGTTGGGATTTATTGTTCATTCGATTTTATTTTATTCGATTGTCTTATTTGGGAATGACATTCGATTTTCTTCATTCGATTTTCAAAGTTACAAAAAAAAAAGAACTACGATATTAGTTTTAATTAAAGGAAAGTGAAGGATTTTTTTTACAAATACAAGAAAACCAAAATTAAAAAAATTTAAAAAAATAAAACCAAAACAATAGAAACAAATCGCTAATTTGAAAAAATTGCCAAAATTTATAAAAATTACCAAAACTAAAAAATCGTAAAAAAATGGTTTTAATTGGAAAATCGCCAAAAGTATTACTAAAAATATTAAAAAAGCACTTGAATTTATAAAAGCCAAAATTAAAAATTGCTACAATTCGAAAAAAGGCCAAATTTAAAGAAATCGCTAATATTTGAAGAATGTTTCCAAATTAAAAAAAATTTAATCGTTTCTATTCGATTAAATTTTTTTAAAATAATTATTTTTTTTAATAAATCCCTCTTAAATAATTTTCGAAATCCAAACGCTCTAAGAAAAACTTTTTGCACCACAGGTCTCTTGCCGATATTTCAGAAGGCGTTTATCTCCAGAACTCTTCATTGTTGAAAGAGGGCTATAACGACGATATTTTATTTTAATTATTTTCGAGATTTGTTCACTTTTGACGATTGGGTTTTATAAATTAATACTATATTTAGTTAGGTTAGGTTGATGTGGTAGCCTGCCAAGCATACTCACTTAGACTATAAAATCCCTTGTGATACCACGGAAGCTAGTAAAAATTATATCACTAGCTTCCCCTGTCGAACCATCCCGATTGCCTCAAAAAGCCCCTAAGTCGCCCGATATCGATATCAGCCAAATCACCTAGGTCCCCAAAAAAACATGAGCCCAAATGCAGTCCCCTCCTGCGAACCAGGGCAGGACAAGTGCAGAGAAGGTGCTCCACAGACTCCTCCTCCTCTTCCTCAACACAGCTTCTGCAAAAGTCACTAGCCGCAACCTTTAACCTAACTGCGTGCCTTCCAATCAGACAGTGTTCCGTCATGACGGACACAAGTAGGGATATATCGGGTCTTGACAGTGACAGCAACCTGTGCGTGCGCTTCCTATCCACACGGGGCCACATCTGTCTGGAACGAATACAACCACGGACAGAGGCCCACCTATCTCTTTCCAACCCATAAGCACTCTCCCGCAGCCAAAACTTGCAAGTGGCCAGAGGCATGCCCACAGATTCCATTTCGTCTGGAATGTTTAATGTAGTCCCCAGTCTTGCAAGCTCGTCTGCCCCACAGTTCCCTGGTATGTACCTGTGGCCCGGCACCCATATAACATGGATGCTGAACTGCTAAGCAATCTCGTTAAAAGATCTGCGACAGTTAAGATCTGATGTTGAATCCAGGAAGACAGAATCCAGAGATCTAATGGCAGCCTGACTATTAGAGAATATATTAATCCTCACCGTTGTGAGGACATTATACTATTAGTTACTAATATCTAAATAATAAGCAGTAAGTATAACAGGGTCTTACTGCATAAAATTCGGTGTGAAAACCCATTACTTTAATTCGATAAGGTTGGGTTTGTAAGTAGTTTTACATATTCGCTAAATGAAAAACCATACACAATTTGTGCACCTGCTTACCCCCTGCATTAAAAAACTATAAAAAATAAGAAGTTAACAAAATAAATAGTTATATGTGTGATAATAAGCAGTCAGTGTCAAACTGTGTACTTTTAACGCTTTACAAATTTTTGTATTTTTTTTTTCTTTTTTAACATTAATTTTAGACAAAACAAATATTTGGAATATTTTCTAGTACCAGAATAATTTTGTTTATGTATATCGACAACGGTTGTTAATTTCAATCGATATTTTAGTGGTTATCTATATCTTATGGGACTACATCTTAATATTAACAGATTTTCATCCAATAAATATTTCTTTTGAAATAAATACTTGGCAGCACTAAATAATTTACTCTTACCACTGCAGCCAAGATGTTTGTTAATCTTATAGATAGTTTAAATTTATCAAAAATATTTACATATTTCTTAGAATATTGTCAAATAAACTCAAGATAAATATTCTTGAATTTTATTTAACATTAATAAGATAATATTTATGTATCATCTCTATCCCTTTTCCATGATATTATTTAAAATTTAAATACCAGATAACCAATACATTTATTTCATAAGAAATTCTGAAAGATAAGGGTCATTGAAAAGCAAAAACGTTACCACCCAAGCATAAAATGTAATAATCAAATACTAAAATAGGGTAGCAAAAATTAAATATACAAATTAACGGCTAAAAACACAGACAAACTTACAACATAAAAACGAAAAAAAAAAATATATATATATATTTTTGTATCATCGCAAATAATCAAACAACTTTCAAAGCTATTTACCATAATTTGTCCGTATAATTTGTCTAAGAAAGACAAATACAATAAAACCGAAAAAAAGAAAGAAAAAAGAAGAAAAAGTTTTGACTTAATTAGAATAAATTCAATTAGTACCATATAACATAAATAAGATGATACGGAATGAATTGAACCTATAAAGTATTGAAAAAAGGCAAAACTTTGTTAGGAGGGAAAAAAGTTTTTTTTTTTTTTACATAATAGTTGCGGTACTTCTCAATTAGGGGTAAACTTTGGTAAAATCAGAGTAATATTAAAATCTTCTCACAAACTGAAAAAAAAAATATTCAGAAGTACGTGAATGCAAAAAAAAAAATACTTTTTTAGTTCACATTGTTTTCAAAAAAAATATGAAACTGCTTATAAGAAATGGTCCTAATATAAACCAGGATATTTACAAAAACTACAGAAAATAATATTTATTAAAGTAACTAGATTAAAGTAACTAGAGCTTAACTACTAAGCTCTGCTTATTCTCAGATAAGTTATCATTCTACAGATGTGTATAAAGAAGACAAAAATTATAAAAAAATATTTTAAATTTTTTCTTTTTAATTTTTACAAAGTCATAATCAAAATTATTACCTACAAGTTTTTTTCTTTCCATTTTTATATTTATATTTTATTTATGAAATAAGGAAAATTTGCATTATTTTTTAAATCCTTGTTATAGTATTTTTATTATTCCTTTAATGTCTATACTTTTTTTTTGGTTATAAATTGTGGTTAAAAGTTTATGACAACCACAGCATTCATAAAGACAACGAAAAAAATAAAAATAAATACTACAAAAATAACTCAAAAAAAGTTAGCACCAAAAATCGACATAAAATTTCATGTCAGCAACAAAAAATTTACACCAATGTAACGGTTCATACAAAATCAGAAAACAATAAATTTGAAATACTTTTTGATCACCAGATCACCCCACTATGTAAATGGGGAAAATAGAAATAATTTAAAAATAGTTCAGCAGTTTATTACCGGCTTGCTGAAAATACTATAAGATTTTACACAGTCACGAATGACCCCACAGACCCTCCGATTTTTGAACAGATTTTTAAGAATGAAATATTTTTTTAATATGCTAACAAAGGCCTAAACTGGTCGGTTAGCTTTTTTTTTTGGCTCTGACCCATGAAATTTCTTTGTAATCCAATCAGTTAGTAGGAAATGGGTGAAATATAAGTCCGTGACTTTTTAAATGAAACAAAGTTTTTTTTTTTTGCAAAAAAAAACTTTATTTTTCAACATAATCTCCCTATAGCTCAATACACTTAGTCCATCGTTTCTCCAATTTTTTTATCCCTTCCAAAAAATAGGATTTTTCGATGTCCATAAAATAGGCATTTGGTTGATTAATAATTTCATCGTTGGAACTAAATATCTTTCCATCGAGCCATATCTTTATGTTTGGAAATAGAAAATAATCACTGGGGGCTAAATCCGGAAAATATGGCGGATGCGGTACCAATTCGTAGCCCAATGCATTGAATTTTGCCATTGTGACTACACACATGTGCACCCGGGCATTATCTTCATGAAAAAGAACTTTTTTCTTTCCATATGGGTCGTTGATCTTAAAATCCTCGTTAAATCGGTCCAATAAGTTGGCCTAATATTCGCCATTTATTGTTTTTCCCTTTTGAAGGTATTCGATGTGGATTATTCCCCATGCATCCCAATAAACTTATGCCATCACCTTATTGGCCGACAAACTTACCTTGGCCTTCTTCGAAGCCGGTTCACCCGGAAAATCCATTGTTTAGACTGCTGCTTGGTCTCCGGAGTGTTGTAATGGATCGATGTTTCATCCACAGTTACAAACCGCTGCATAAACTCATTCGAATTGCGGTTAAACATCTCCAAACAATCCTTTGAAGTTGTCACAGGATTAAGTTTATGGTCAATTGAGAGCAAACGCGGCACCCATCTTGCAGACAGCTTTCTTAAATCCAACTGATCATTTAAAATCGAAACCACACTGCCATATGAAATGCCTATAGCATCAACAATCTCATGCATTATTTATCTTCGATCGGCCAACACCATATCGTGGATTTTTTCGACATTTTCGGGTGTATTGACCTCAATTGGCCGTCCAGAACGTTCAGCGTCATTTGTACTTGTGCGACCACAACGAAAGTTAGTAAACCATTTTTTTACAATTGAAATCGATGGTGCGGAGTCCCCATAGTGTTTATCAAGCTTTTTCTTGGTTTGATTGACGTCTCTAAATTCACTTTTTTCCATTTTTAAAAAAATCCACGAGGTTGTATGTTTTGAACAGCTGTTAAACGCAAAGTAAATGACGGAACTTGCTCAAAATTTGACAGTAGTCTATTAACAGGTGGTGCTTGATGGAAGCAGTGTTGCATTTCATAAGTTCGAAAAGTCTCGGACTTATTGATCCGCCCTCGTAAATATATTGAAACATTGGGTACGTTCGTATATGCAGAAATTTTTTTTGTTAACATATAATAAAATAAAAAAGAATCAATAGAAAGATGAAACGACTTTTGATTATTAAAAATCAATTAAATCGTAAAAGAATACTGATTTCGTATTATTTCATCAGAAACTTTAATGATGCCATAGTTGCAAAAATTAGCGGCAGCACTGTCAGTTGGTTGCATAAAAAACGTTTGATTTAAATCAGTGCTGCCAAGTTATGGTTTTTCGAACATTTTACTTTTATTATGCTGCAGTGATGCGCAACTACTCCATTTATGAACGTACCTTTTTTTTGATCGGGATATTAAAATTTCCATGAACCCTTTCGTAAATATTAAAAAATGAATTGAATGTAAAATAAAAAGCTTTACCCAAGTCAAAAACAAACCGAAAATGTGACGCATTTGCTTTTCATTTTCTAAATAAACAGCACTTTACGTTTCATCTTATTTAAACCATTATTCTCTTTTGCTCGGCTTCTTTTTCTACTTGCCCTTATTTTATTAACGCTTTTATTATTTAACATTTCGACAAATAAACAATAATAAACTCTTAAAAAATGAAGCAGCATTTGTATTCGAACAACAACAACAACAACATCCACGACAACAACTACCACACCATCTCTAACAATTACAACAGAGCAGCAATATATTTTCGACCATTGCCATCGTCAACAATAAACATCAACAGCAGCAGCAACAACAACAACAACCGCTACAGAAAAAAAAAATAAAAAAAAAAAATATTAAATGCGTGTCATGTTGGTTGAATGTAGTGTTTAATATGAATAGACAGTGGTCAGTGGAATATATTAGAAAGGATACAAATTTTGTAGATAGTTTTGTCGGAAAGTGCTCTTCACCATTATGGGTAACCGTAGTTACAGTAGTGAAACAAATTCTAGTTTATTTATTTTATTGGGGATATACACAAAGCATCAGTGTAATTTTTTTTTACCATCATTTTAAAATTAAATATAAATCTGATTAAATTAAATATGATTCTAGTTATAATAATTTTTTTCGTATTTAAATCAATATTTCAACATATCAGATTTTGCCTTGGCAATTTCAAAATAAGAAGATACATATTTAAATTAAAAAGAAAAAAAATTAGTTTGATTTCAAAGCTTCTTCTATAAAATTTAACGTTGTTTATACTTGATTCTAAAATATTTTTTTTTTTATGTGTGTAGACAGACGTCATTGGAAAACAATTAAGAGCGGCTAAATTCGGCTATGCCGAATCTTATATACCCTTCCCCATGGTTGGGAAAATAGTGAAGTTTATATGTGGACATCTATGGAATGGGCAGATTTATAAACGGACATCTTTAAGTGGAAATTAACCATTTAGTTTGGTGATAAAACTTGGACTCGGGAAGATTTATGGTTCCCGAAAATAGGTATTTAAAAAAATGTATGTTTTGGTCATAACTATTATCAGCAAATATGTTCTACTAAAGATTTTCGATCTTTGGATATACAAGACGTATCTATAGGTTATATTACAGCTCTAAAATTTTAGTTTTTATAAAAAATTTGATGTTTTTAGCCCATTTATGGAGTATTTAATTACGGTCTTACCGTTCTTAAGATATAAATTAATCTATTTTGTGCCACACTCAATTCAAGGACCCCGCCCACATTTGGTCAGATGTTGTGTATTGATAACCAAGATGCTTACACCTTATTTGGAAACTTTTCCTCTTTCCGTTCTCCAATTATACAGAAAAGCTGACCGACATCGTTAAGCCAACTGTGCTGGACGTATTTGTTTTGTTAAAAAAAAAAAACAAAAAAATAACAAAAAAAAAGTCTTAAGAAAATCAAAAAAAAAAGTGTTAAAAAAATATAAAAATAAAAAAAGGTGAATAGACGGGGCTCGATCGCGCGACTAAAATAAAAAAAATTATTTGTGACAAAGCGCTTAGACCACTGAGCCATTGAAGGACATAAGCAAACGTCGGTAATAGAAGTAAATAAAGAGTTTTCGTTTAAAACAGATTTGTTTGGGTTTTATTTAAATAACAAACCTTTGTATGGATTTGTTGTTTGTGTATAAAAGCTGAAGGAGGAGAATTAAAACAACAACAATCACGATCATAATGCCAATCAGTGTTGCCATATTTTTTTTTCAAAAATCTTTTTAGTCCTAAAAAATGCTTTTTTCGACCAAAAAAATATTTTTTTACAATTCGTTAAAAGATTTCACTAGAACTGCATGTGTTTTATTTCTAAAATTTGCATTTGGGATATTATTTCGCCTTTTAAAAAACTGTTTTTTATTTCTTTAGCTTAATTTTAAAAATTTGAAGGAAAATAGTTCATAAAAATTTGTTTTATAAATTATTATCAGTTATGACCTAAAATAGTTTCACTCAAAAAGGAATTATTTATAAAATTCTCTTAATATATGAGAAATAAAATGGTTTAAAAATCTTTTTATAAATTCTTTTAAATCGGAGCAAAAAATATAAAGAAAACCGTTTGTATTTTGTTTGTATCAGAGGGTTTTTATAAAAATTTTGATGTTTTTAGCCTATTTATGGATTGGTTTGGTTTTTGTTTGTTGTTTGTTTATAAAAGAAGAAGTGAAAAAAAAGAATTTCAACAAATGGTTGTGTTTGTTATGCGTAAAATTCTGCATACATCTTAAACAAAGGGATTTTACGGAATAAATTATAGGTAGTCCTGGTTTTTTGCTAATATCTCAGCCATTCTGGCTGATTTTCAATAGCAAACAGAAATGGATCACATGTAACAGAAATATATAACAATCAAGTCCTCATCATGTCTGGGGTCTTCGGAAAACCCATTTCAACACACAGACGGACAGACGGACATCTTTAAATCAACTTCGCTTTTCATAAGAACCCAGAATATATATACTTTATAGGGTCTAAGATCAATATTGTAGAAATTATAAACGGAATGACAAACTTATATATACCCTTCCACCTGTGGTGAAGGGTATAATAACAGGGGTTTTGTTCATCTATATTTTATTTATAATCTTTATAAATCTAAGATTATTTTTATAAAAAATTGCTTATTGTCTGAAAAACTGATATAAACCCTTTCATACCTGAATTTTTGTGTGAAAATACGAATATTTTTTGATGGTTTTGTCACTTCACATTATTATTAAAATTTCAAGACTTTTAAAAACTGGTCAAAGTCATGCAGAGCTAGTTCTGAATTTTTAGTGTAAGGGATATATCAGTTTGTTTAAAAATCAGCCAAATTTATTTTTTAGTTCTAAAAAAAGCTAAAATATTTTTTCTATCGAGTGAAAAAGTTTTAGAGAATTGCTCGACTTCATTTTGGAAAAAATATTCCTTGAGCATTGCGGTTCGTTCCACATGCCTTACAGCGGGTACCCCTATATTTTGTATAGAATTTCGAACGCGGGAAGCCAATCTTTTTAATCTTTCTTTCCATTGTCAAATTAAATCCTTAGAGGGATAGAAATTGTGTTTATTTTTTGCCAGAAGTTACCCCTTTACCTTTCGTTCGGATAAAATGGTAAAACTGTTAAACCAGCTGCTTTTCATTTGTCAAAATAAATAAAAAAAATAACAAAGCTATGAATAAAAAAATAAAATAATCGGGCATGTTCCGGATTTCACTTTTAGGTGAATCTGAAAATTTTATATTTTCTTCTCTCAATTTCTTTTATTTTCATTACAAATTTAAGATAGTTATGATTGTACAGTGGTCATTTAATGCAGTAAAATTGAATTCGAATCGAATAAAAATATTCATCACGATCGCGATCGAACCCTAATCTAAGAATTTAATTTAATAATTAACCTCAGAATGTAATTTATTAATTCTCTTTTGTTTTTTAACAAATATTTTTAATTACTTAAAATTTTGCTATACTTTTTTTCTGCGTACCATATGCTGTTTCCTGTAGTGGGACAGTGAGTAATAAAAATCCTCATACATTGAGTATAACCTCATACATAAACAAATTTTTTTTTTATGAATTCTCAGAGCCAGAGTATCCTACTGAGTATATTAAGTCTTTTTTTCAATTATTAATCGCAAAAGCTTCATGTACCATTTTGAACTTTTCCAACCCAAATTTTTTTGTTTATTTTATGTAATTTTATTTCGGGAATTTCCAAATTTTCTGTCAAGTTTTATATAAAATGTTTATAACTTTGTTTAAACTATGGCTCTACAGTGCATCACTATGTTTAAAGCAGAGCTGTGACTTCTTAACAGATTTTGAAAAAATTAATTTCTTTATATTTTATTTATAATACCTTATAAAACAAATCTTCTTTTATTCAACTAAAAAATTTTATAAAAACTTAATAAACATTTATTCATATCAGACAATTTTGAAGTAATATGTTGTAAACTTAATTTTTCTTAAAGAACAAATTTTTTTTGGTCAGATCTTGGCAAATTTTATTAGGTCTCTTTGTATTAGATCTAAGTTGATCTCAAAATAAATTTGACAATTAACTGAATCCAATAAAAAAAATTCAGATTTAACACACCTTATATTATAAGATTCTAAAAAATTTTTTTAGTAAAAATCACTTTAGGGTAGTACTTTTGAGAGAGTAATTTAAAGCTCAAAAATTTTACGAATAAACTATTTCAATGCTTAAAGCTGTAAAATCCAAAAAAGCAGAAAAATTAGAAAAATCAAATTTGTCATGTCTGCTAATCATAGAAAGTGGTCCAAAATGTATAATTTTATCGAGAGAAGCTATAACTTTTGCGACTGTCACTTTTTTTTAATATTTGTGAAGTAAACAGATACAGAATACATGTCGACAAGCCATGAAACGCTATACTCCTCAAATACCTGCGACTAATTTTTTATGGAATAATTTTTCAGTGATATTGTCTCAACGTGAAAATCAGCGTACTCTAAGGCATTTTGTACGCTCATATTGAGACACTGAGAATCCTTCTATCGTTCACGAAGAGCCATAACATCCCCTCAAAGTCATTGCATTGTGCTCTATTTACGCCGGAGATGTGTTGGGGCCTTATCTTTTCAAGGATGCCAAGGGTAAAACGGTTACTATGACTGGTGAGCGATACAGAACTATGATCAATCAGTTTCTATTGCCGCAAATTAAATAATTGGGAATGGTGGACAAGTGATCTCAACAGGCCGTGGCGCACACAGCTCCCGCGACAATGCAGTGGCCAGCACGATTGCCTGATTCAACTGCTCCAGACTGTTTTTTTTTGGCGTTTTGCAGTCATGGGTCTTTGTGATCTATCTGCAGACACTGGAAGCTCTCAAAAGAATATCCGACAAGAGTGTGGGAACTTATCGTCCGTAGTTTTCTCCAGAATTATATAAAATGCGGTACAAAGAGTACACTCAGAATATTATGTAGTTAACTGTTTGTAGTTTAATAAAAAAGTTTTCCGTTCCATTTAAAAATAAAGGAAGATACATTTTATTTTTTTATACATTTATTCGAAATAATTTACTATCATTTACCGATTTTTTTCAGTTTCATTTATTTTTTTCATTTGTTTGAAATTTAATACAAATTTACACACAAAACGGAAACTTGTGGTTTATTTGTGTCCGTAACAGTTATTACAAATTCAAATTTTGTTTGCTGTCTGTTTCAAAAAAAATATTCAAAAAATTTCAGTTTGTTTTTTTATTTAAATTGGTTGTATATATACAAAATTGTTCAATACAATTTACAAGAACTTTATAAACACACATACATATACAAATACATTCACACAAAAAGTGTTTATAGCTTCATATGCATACATACATTTTGTATTGTACGAGTATATTAAAAAAAAAACAAAAAATACAAAAACGGAAATAATTTCAAATAAATGAAAAAAAAACGTTTATTTTTTTAAGGATTGGTAGGTAAAATTTTAACATTTATTTTAACTGATTATATCATTTGTTTCTTGCGGATGTGTCAGTTGATTATTCATTATTAAAAATAAATAACAAATGGCATTTAATTTAAATGAAAATTAAGTAGACCGGTTTTTAAATGAAATATCATTTTTTTTAAATGATATTTTCAGTTATTTTAACTTACAAACTTTTTTAAGTGTACAAATGATCATTTGGCCGATATAATCTTCAAAAATTAATGGACTTAAATGTCCAAATTAACATTAAAAAAATTTATTCTGTTGTTTCATTTGATAACAATATCAAATCAATGTTTTTGGATCAGCCTATAATTGACCAGATCTGGCAACAGATTTAATAAGATTTAATATTTCTTCTTTATACTGGTTTCTATTCTTTTTATAAAAATAAAAATCTGTCAAAATTCAATTAATTTGTTTCTGGTGAAAATAGAGATAGAAACTTATTCAAAAAATGAAAAAATTTGCTATTTTTATTTTATTTTTTTTATTCACAAGTTACAGCTATGATTTTAAATGTTGTTGATTTGTGTATGTATTAAGACACAACATGGACATCATGAATAACAAAAAACGAATAATTCACACACACATAGGCAAAAAAAAAACTTCTGGTACTATGTATAAACGAGTGTCCGTTGAGAGTGTTGAATGTACCATCAACCAACCGTTTATGACATTACCGTACAAGTATGTTAGTTTCATTGTATGTGACATTACTAAATGTAAGTGTATATCTGTGTGTGTGTGTGTGGATGGGTTAGTACGGATGTATTAACAAACACTGCTGGAGTTTCATCATTTGCAATTTTATTTAACAGACCAAAACTATAGTTTGAGTTTTGTGTGTGTGTGTGAGAGTTTTTTATTTTGTAAATATTTTGGGGGTCCTCTGGTTTGGATGTCCCACATTGTTGCTTTTTTTTCTCATTATTTTGTTGTTTTGGTTGCTATTGTGGTAGTAACCGTACACTTTGGATTTATAATACCACTGGTTTAAATGATGCTCCTGATAATGTTGTTGCAGTTGTGCTTGAAAGACAGGAGTATACATATTCAGCTTAAATTGATACACGAATATTTTGTTGTTGTTGTTGTCTTCTTGTTGCGTCCTTATTAACTTTGATGTCTCGATGTTATGCCATGTTTTGAGGTAGTTATGTCGTGTGTTTTTTTTTAATATTTTCTCCAGCATACTAACGATTATATTCTGGTGACTGAGTTTGAAAAAAGAAAACTTCCCTCAATATATATGTAGTAAACAATGCCAACATCCTTGTAGGATTTGCTTTGATTTTTTTCCGTTCAGTATATTTTTTTTTCTTTGTCTTTTTTTTTATCAACGATTTTCTTTATTGTGGTATTGCGTTACGTTCCCGTTTTAATACCATCACCATCTACCACAATGAATCGTTGTGTTGTCGTTGTAATTGTCATCATCATCATCGTCATCGTATATGATGGTTTGACATTTCACTCTAATGGCCATCAAGCGGTCTTAGTGTTTACTGACAGACAACAATGTTAAAAGATGCAAAATCATGGAAATAACACAGTATAACAACAATAACACAGAATCATCAACATCAACAGCATGCAGGCTGGTTATATTCAACATGATGATTTTTGTTTAAAATCCCAACAATCACTACTATGATGTTTTTAAATTCATTAATTTTTTTATTTTGCTTTCCCACTTAAAGTTTTCTAATCCAAAAGGATATTAAAACACAGAGCCAAATACTGTATGTCTATTCCAACACGTTAATACAGCTGGGGGTTTTCCCCAACATTGCATAAGTATGAGAGCAAGTGGTGGTTTAGGATTGTTGTTATCTTTAAATAAAAAAAAAGAAGACACAAACTTAAGATTAAACAAACTTTAGCGGTTTGTTTTCTCCGTCCAGTAATTCATTAAATTGTGTAGTTGCCACCGATGGATAAGTCTTAATGACAACCATTAATCTTTAAGTACATTGATCGTGTTATAGAGGTGTTCAAAATAAGATTTTAATACTCTGTTTTAATATGTTTTAAATTTATTTGGTTGTTTTAATAAAACAGAAATGTATGCAATGACTAAGGAGATTAATCATTTTTTTTTTTTTGCAAGGCTTGGGGCAATTTCGATTTCAGCACCCTTTTTTGGTTTATATTTCGTATTGACTTTCATAAGTTTTGGAACTCGGTTTTTTGTGGACTTTTTAAAATGGAGGAATTACTAAGATGTGATTCTCACAAAGTGTTATTGTTCTGGTTATTCTGTAACTACGTGAAAATTTGACACGTTTGAATATGTAACTCTGATATATTTAGCACAGCTTGAGTCACTAATATCAAAATTATATTTAGGTAAATTTTTGTATATACCTTTAGGAAAATTTAACATTTGTGATTCTCCCTATCCTAAATATGGTAGAATTACATATTTCGATGTGACATCTTTTCATATACTTACGAAATAATCCCATCAGTCCTCACTTCGTCCATGGTTGTGTGTATTTTTATTTATTAAATGCAAAAAAATATCAATATCGCACAATTTCATATTTTTTCAGATTTTTTGAATTTTAATTTGTTTTATTTTATTGTTATTTTTTTTCTATATAATTTTTTGACGTTTTTAATTTGCTTAAGTTGGGCAAAATGAATTTCGGTTATAAATTAACTGATTTAATAGAGATGGAACTTTTCAAAAGTTGACTTAAGCTAAATATGACGTTAGGTTCTTCTATCGGCGTAGACATCCGCAAAGATGGAAACTTTAAAAATTCCTGCATTTGTCTTAAATAAAAAAAAAAAATAATAAAATAAAATAAAAAAATGTTGCTCATTAAAAAAAATTTAAATATGTATACTCGAATTCGTAAGGCAATTTCAAAAGAAATAAGCAGCTTTAAAGTGTAACAGAGCGCCACGGTAGGCTAGTTGGTAGCGTGCTAGCTTATCAGTGCGGGGGTCGTGGGTTCAATTCCCACCAGAGGCTCTGGTCTGGCTTCGCTACAACGAGCCGAAGGCCTTTGTTGCTAGTGGTCGGTTAGGGCATTAACATATAATTTGAAATTATATGATTAATAAATAAAATAAATAAATAAATAAATAAATAAATAAATAAATAAATAAATAAATAAATAAATAAATAAATAAATAAATAAAATAAAATAAAACAAAGTTTAACAAGTTTTAGATACACTTAATTAATTAATTAATTAAAGGTTTGTTTTTTTCGAATTTTATATAAATATGCCATACAAATTTAAGTAGATATAGACTTGCTAAGTAGTTCTAGATATAGCTATTTAAAAATTAAGAATTTATAAAAATGCTGCCAAGTCGAAGAAATTAAATGAAATTAAAGACGGTCCCAAATGTTCAAATTATATTTGCTTACAAAAAATAAAGAAAAGTCAGGTTAGTAGGGATAATTGTTTTCTCTACAAATAATTATAGATATACAATTTGAAAAATAAAACAAACCTTAAGTTAATTTGCGCATTTAATTAATATTTTTTTTAAATTAAAATTTTGCTATATTTTACAAATCATTGAGTTTACGTCACTAATATTTATCAAAAATTATTGTTAATTCGAGATTAATTATTTTAATAAACTTTGTACATAATTTTACCATTCTTAAGTAACGGTTATTAATTTTCACTAATATTAATTTAAAATTGCAGTTTAGTAAATTTTTTGCTAATCTTAGAAAACTGATTTTAAATTCCGCTTTATAAAAAGTTTTCTAAAATTTAGTAGCGACTACAGCTGACATGTGTTGCTAAGATTAGCAAAAAATACGGCAGGGCTTAAATTAACAAAATTTCAGTTACCATTACAGACTTTTTTTGGTGAATGTACTGCGATAATAAAAATAGGTTAGGTCCAGGAAAGATCCCGAGGAGTCGATTTAAAAAATCAGGCTATGTAAAGCAATTTAAACATCCCTTTTTTTGAAAACAAATGCTTTTTTTGATCAATTGTAAATTGTTTTTAAGGCATTAGCATAAGTAGGACAAATGCTAATGCTGGAAAATTTCATTACCATTAAATGGTAAAGAAATTTTTTTTGGCATTAGCATTACAACTAGCTTTACAACCAATGCAAATGAAATTTCAATGCCAAAATCCCAAGTATGATTATTAATTCTAATGAAACTTGGACCATTATTATTAATCACTAAAATGAAATCCTTAATTCATATTCATTAATTTAAGTGGGCAATGACAATGTTGATGATAATTTGGGCTCTTTTTACCGCATTTTCCATCTTTCTCGCACTCTTATCGGAAATTCCATCCGAGAGCTTCCAGAGTGTGTGGCTTTTTTATGTAGACCCATGACTTCAAAAAATCCTAATGCAAAAAGACTAGAGCGATTTAATCGGGCGATCTTACGCTGTCGCGCGAACGGTGTGTGCAGTTGTGCCCTCCTGTTGGAACCACATGTCCTTTAGTCCCAATTCATCAATTAATGGCAATGAAAATTCATTCAACATGGTTCTATATCGCATACTAGTCACTGTAACCCTTCAACCCACGGCGTCTTGGAAAAAAAGCCAGGTGACAACTCCGGCGAAAATGGTGCAACATTTAGTGGCTTTGAGTGGATGTAGCCCACGTGACGATCTGTATGCAGAATTCTTTATCTGTTTACTTCAAAAATATTAAAATAAAATTGATAGTTGCCATCACTTGCAAAAGTTTTAAATGCAACACCCAAACTATTCGGGAATCATAATGCCTTAACCAATAAGTACAAACCGAACTTATGGATTGTAGAAACCAAAATGCAATTTTCAAATCGGTTTAGAATTTATTTTTCTGTGCGCAGTAAAGGCTAAGAACATCTTGAAAATGGGGGTTTATCCGTTTTGAAATTTAAAATAAATTTTTAACGGATTATTGGCAGAATTTTATGGTTATGTGTTTCATGGGGTATGCGATAACTAACTTAAGATATGGTTCTTGGAACTTTCAATTAAAAACGTGGTAAGATTAGGGTTAAAAAGGGAAAAAATGGTCCAGCACAATCTGCGAGGTCTTGGAATTCAAAATTTGGTATGTGGATTCTTTCAAATTCCCAAACAGTTACTACGTAACGATTTTGGAAGTTTCTGCTGGGAGAGGAAAACAAAGGGGAAAGTCTCCCTCTTAACATCCTTGCTAAACATTTCATCTACATTTATATTTTCTCTATACAATTGAAATACATTTTAAGTTAGAAGTGATTAACATATGAAAGCCTACTATAGACATACTTAATATTTAATATAATATTTTTATTGTCTTAAACAACACATACTTATGTGCATAAATTATCCATTAAAATGTTAAACTTCCATAATAAACTCTATTAAGGAGGGAAGGAGTTTAATAAATTTATTTTATTATTTTACTTTTACTTTGATTTTCTTCACTTGTGTACTGTATTTTCTGCTGATGTTTGCCCTATTATTTCATTTTCCGTTTGTTTTATACATTTTTGTTGTGAAATTTAAATAAATATGTATGAAATAGTTGCGGTAAGAGAGACGTTAGATGAATATTTTATGGTATGTTGTTGTTTGTTGTTGTCAGTTAACATTTCTATTTTTGTTTTTCCTTCCATTTCATTTTTCCGTTTCCTGTCTGTCTTTAGTTTTGATTTTTTTTTTAACTGGGAGTTAGTGTTTTTCTACTGTTTATATATTTTTTTTTGTTTCATTCTTAATATTATGAAAATGACTTCCGTTGCGGGACAATGCAAAATAACAATAATAATATATTAAATCTCACTTTGATCTTTATTTGCTATTGTCTTAAACTAACAAGGAATGTATCTCTGGGGTTACCCACAGATTGTGATAAAATTTTAATATGTAATAAAGGAGAGAAGATTATTAAGATTTGTGTGGTATATAGCTAGTCATCGAATTTAGGCGAAGATATGTTATTAATATTCCTTTAAGCTTGTGGTTTAGACCGCGTTTTTTGGAGCGCTAATTTAAAATATGTATCTAGCTCATACACAAAGAAACAGGTATATGATTTTTCAGGGTTTTAGCCAAAAAGGTTTGTGCAGACCGTCAAGGTGGAGATTTCCCTTGTGTGCCCCTCTATTTACAGATGTCCAAAAAGAAACGTCATACCAGTTTGAATATGGTCTATTTCTAGCATACATGTATTTCCAATTTCAGGTTTCCTGACAAGAGGGGATTGGGTAGGCTGTTAGGGGGGAAACTTCCCTGGAACAAATTTCCAAAAATCCTATCTGAGTAGAAGTCTACGCAGGAACAGAAACCTATATACCGAATTTCAACTTCCAAATCCTTTCTTTTGGAATTTCCAAAAATACCGTCTGAGTGCATGTCGACACCGGTTAAGTGGAGGAGTTTTACCCTTTTTTACCCCTTCCCTTAGGAATTTTCCAAAAATCCCGATTTGGCTAGTGTCTACACCGGAGATACAGTCTTTGTACCAAATCTTTACTATTTAGTTGCAGCGGTTTGGGTAGGCCGTCTGGGGGAGATTTGTGTTCTTTTGAACCTCCTGGCGAAAATTCCAAATTTACCTAATTATTAACTCAGCCCATATTGCAGGGAAATATTTTTTAAATTTCTGGTTTCTATCCAAAGGGGTCCGGGCAGGCCGTCAAGATATTTCCCTACAAATTTCCAAAAAGTCCCGTCTTAGCTGATGTCTACACCGGAGGTAGGACCTACAAATTTCAGCTTCCTAGCTTCAGCGATTTGCGCTGGGCAATGTTGAGGCATTTAGTCACTAACGTTACTCCTTTATTTGTCAAAATTGATTGGAATTCAGATATTTTCAGTAAAACAAATCTGCCTGCTAAATATGCGCTTGTTTTCCCTCCTTTATCAAATTTTTTCAAATTTCAGTGAAATCGCTGTGTAACACCGGTGATAACTTCCTTGTAAGCTATTGTTTTATTGTTATATATTATATTATTATTTTGTTTTATCTGTCTGCATATTTTGTTGTTCTTTGTCATTTAGCTTGTCGAGTCTTATAATTAAAACGGATGCGAAGCAACCAATCATTAAATATTTTGCGTTTATTTTTTGTTGAACATTAAAATTCAACACCATACAAATTGACAAAATATAATACTTAAGGCTTATTTACTTATGCCAAAATAAAACCAGAAGTTATTTAATTTACACAGGGAAAACAAATTCATTGTGACAACCGAATTTCTTGCCAATCGAATGGATCTGTTGCAGCCACTGATATGTTTGTTTTTGGAGACAGAAATTCGGTTATTATAACAAAAATTTGGTTGAGACAGTAATTTCAATTGACAACTAAATTATTCGGTTGATGCAACCTAATCATTCAGTTGGCAAGAAATTCCGTTGTCACAATGAATCTGTTTTTTTCTGTGTAAAGAACAAAAATACACGTTTACCGTATACGGTAAACGTGTACCAAAAACTAGCAAATATGCTCTAAAAAATGAGTTTTATTCGCATAAAACATGCACTTACAATTTAAAAAATATACTCTAAAAATAAAAAAAATGTGTATATTATTTTAACTAAAAAAATATTTTTTAATAAAAATCGAAACAATTTAATTTAATATACACAAAAATTTGCGTACTCATCTAAAAATCGAAATATATAAAGGGTGTCCCAAGAAGAACGCAATTTTTAAATTTTAAATAAAACACAGATATTTAAAAAAAATTGTGAAACTTTATTATATCGTAAAGTAGACAGAATGAGGTTATGTATGGAACAATATATCGTGCAGATGGCCGCCGCGGCTTTGCTGGCATGCACGCGATCTTTTAATGAAATTTTCAATGACCGTTTTGCATGAATGCTGCGGTATTTCATTAATGCAGCGTTCAATTTCCTCTTTTAAGGCTTGAGTCGTCGTCGGCTTATTCGCGTAAACCATCGACTTCAAAAAACCCCAAAGAAAAAAATCTAATGTTAAATCGCACGATCTAGGCGGCCAATTCTGATCTCCAAAACACGAAATAACACGACCGGGAAATGACTGATGCAGCAATTGAATTGTTTCTCTGGCTGTATGACATGTGCGCCGTCTTGTTGGAACCACATGCCCTCCACATTCATTTCTTCAATTCTAGGCAAGAAAAAACTGGTTATCATTTCACGATACCGAACACCATTGACTGTTTGCGCTTGACCTGCTTCATTTTCATAAAAAAAAGGTCCAATGATTGCTCCAGCCCAAAAACCACACCACACAGTGACACGTTGAGGATGCATTTGCTTTACTCGAGGATTTTCCTCACCCCAAATGCGACAATTCTGCCTATTGACGAAGCCATCAAGATGAAAATGGGCCTCGTCACTGAAGATGATTTTATCGGCAAAATCAGCATTTTCATGTTGTCTCTCCAATACCCAAATAACGAACTCCCTTCGCTGTCCATGGTCAGCTGGCTTCAGTTCCTGAGTCAATTGAACTTTGTATGCATGAAGATGCAAATCTTTCGTCAAAATTCGCTGCAAAGTGGATTTGGAGACACCAATTTGCTGAGCTCGGTGTCGAATTGAGGTGGATGGAGTTTGAGCGACATCATCACGTACAACTGCGACATTTTCGGTCGATCGACCTGGTCGATGGCGCGTTGTTGTCTTTACATCACTAACAGACCCAGTTTCGGCAAATTTATCCATTAATCTCTTTACAGTTGACTCTTTTGGAGCATTATTGTGACCCCAAATTGATCGCAATTTGCGAACTGTAGCCGCAAAACTTTCCGCATTTTGGTAAAACGATTTCACAATGAGAATGCGTTGTTCATTCGTGTAGCGCTCCATTTTTACTAACCTCGTACCTTCTACTAGCAAACAATAACAATTGTTCAAATGTCAAACAATGACACTTCGAATGTTGCCAGATTTAAAAATTGCGTTCTTCTTGGGACACCCTTTATGAGCATACATGATCATACATGGGCCTGTATATAATCATACATGGGCATACATGGTCATATACGTCCATACATTGTTCAATATGTGAACATACATGATCTCATATATGATCATATATCTTCGGATCTGAAATTTGAGGGTATATGGACGTATATGATCATATACGAGCATACATGAATAATATATGAGCATGTATGATAGATAATATATGCACATATATCACCATATACCCTCAAATTTCGGATCCGAAGATATATTGTTATATATGAGATCATGTATGGACGTATATGACCATGTATGCCCATGTGTGATCATATACAAGCCCATGTATGATCATGTATGTTCATATATATTTCGATTTTTACATGGGATATTAAAAAAATAAGATAAACATAACAATAGGAACTTATGTTTAAAAAAGGTATTACGAAAAACTGTAAATATTTCCATATTTCAGTCAATTCTACATTTAGTAAAAAAAAAAATATAAGTACTTTTTTTATTTGGTTAAATGTCTCTTCCCGACCCTTTTGTGTCTGATTTTTGCGATTTTATTTTTTTTAATCTTTTTTTTAACGGTTTCTTCTTTTTGATTAAAACAATCTGTATGTGGAATAAAAGAACAGGAAAGTGTTTGAAAAATGACATCATACCAGATTTTAAATTTTTGGACGGTTATTTTATAAAAAAATACGATTTTCAATAAAGGTTGTTGTTGCAATAAACTACAAAATTTTGACTTAAATTTTCAAATAAAAACCGTTGTCTGTTACATCTAAGCAAATTTTTGTACATTTAAAAGTTCTGATGTAATGGGGGCGAGCTTGACATCATATGCCAAAACTGATTTTATTGAAGATTCAGTCAGCTGTTTGCTAATTCTTTTTATTACTTGCAAACCATCGATTTTTCTTACAATCTGTTCAAGTTTGTTCTTTATATATTTTTTGGTATATCATTCTGGTACATTGTCAATATTTTTGATTGTTTCTGTTACTAACCCATATTGCTCAACAAGTGGGGGTTTGGAAGGGGGGTATAAAAGAAGTCAAAATATGCCCGAAAAGACACAAATATGCTCTAAATATGTAGAAATATGCCCTAAAAATATGCTTTTACCTGAAAATATGCTTGTAATGCTGAAATATGCAAAAAAATATGCTCTTATATATGCAAAAATTTACTCTAACAAATCGATGCCAGAATTCTTAAATTGTTTTGAATCGGATAAATAGTTTATACAGGGGTCCATACAACGCAAATGAAAAAAACACGTCCATTTATTTAACCCATTGTTTATTAAACATGTATTTTGACGTTTAATTATTAAATGGGGTGTTATTTTTACAAAATATTTGTCAATTTGAATAAATATTTTGTTGTGGTTGACCAATGCATATTATTTATTTTAACGATGCATTTTATTCAATTTATCTTTATTTTATAAACTCATTACAAATCCTTAATTCTATATTTAATTTTTTTTTAATATTTTATCTATTACCACCATTTGCTGAAAATACTAAAAGTCTTTACTTAGTTTAAGATTTTAAGGAAATTAGTGCAATTGATAAAATATAAAAAATAATGAAATGTGAAATTAAAATTATAGCAAATTACTTAAACTTGGTACTTGTACTTAAACTTAAACAATACAGGAACATTTTAATATGCAAATCAATATAAATTTAATTAAAATAATAATTTAATAATTCAATTACATATTAAAAAAAATAAAAATAAATTATACAGCAATTAACTATGAAAAACAATTATTTGAAGACAGAAAATAAAATAAAGAATTTATGGCATTACTCAAATTACAATTCCCATAAAATTAATATAAAATAAAATTTACTTATTTGCATAAATTCATTAGTAGTAAAACAATAAAGAGGCACAATTATTTTGCTAAAAGTCACTAATGACTATAATTTTAAATTATTTCGTAATAATACTTTTGTATTAATTTATACATTTTAATAATTTTTTTTTTGGTATTTGTAGATGGCAACCATACTACATCTTTTTACCATTAATGACGCTACAAGAATAAGCACGCTAAATTATTTTCTACAGCTAGAATATGTATTGCTTTAAATTGGGAATAATTTTTATCAAATTAACTTTACTACTTATTTTACAAATCTTCATAGAATTAAAAAATTGAATTTTGTTATTTTAACAAACACCTTGTCAAAACGACTATTGCATTTAAAAAAAAAATGTTTTGATTAAAAAAAAAATACATTAATTGAATAAAAAATAATCAGACTAACAACAAGTTTAATCAAAATTTAAAAAAACAAATTTTTCATGATTTTACTTACAACTTTTTGTTCAGTGTATATGGGTTATGGGTGAATAACAATTGTATATGAATTTAAAGAAATTTAAAATTTTATTTTAATTATAATTAGGTAAAAGTTTACAAAATAAACACTTCATCATTTAATAATATTAAACATTATAAAATATTTGCTTTAAATAAAGCAACTCTTAACTATTGAGGATATTCATTAATTTGTATAGTTGTTAAAGTTTCAAAAAACTTTTTACATATACATATATAAAGTTCATATATAGTTTCCTTTTGATAACGTGTAAATTTGTTAAAAAAAGAAGAAAAAAATTAATAACGTTTTTTTTTTTTTTTTTTTTGAGTAACCCAAGTGATTTCCTTTGGCATATTAGCTTTCGATAATATTGGTTTTCATCAATTCCCTTTTGATTTATCCATACTTGTCACGCTATTTTAAGCAAGGGTTTTGTATACAAATATTTTGTTGGCAAATATTTTTTACCAATTGATTTTTATCGTTGCAACATGAATACACTTTAAGATTTTAGTTTTACATAAACATTTGAATAATAATATTGAAAGTGTAGTAGTCAACCGGCTTTAGCAGAGTGTGCGATAAAAGTTAAAAATATAATTCAAATAATGTTAATATTTGTAAATTTTCAATGGCCGGTGTGCACAGCAGCGATGGTAAGTGTTTATACAACAAAAAAAAAAAAATAAATAAAAGAAAATTATGACAGCCTCATGGTTTAGTTGGGAAATTCGAATGAAATGTTTGCATAATTAAGGCCATGTGCGAGGTGGCTAAATAAATTCTAATCTATATACAAATTGACAAATGGTTTTGAACTTTCTTTAAAAAAATATTTTAAAAAATTTTCAAATTTCATAAAAATTTGGAAACCTGAATTTAGTTTAGATTTTATTTAGCCATTTCGCACCCACCCTAAATACACAGTAATTTAACTTTAGCCCGAATATATCAATTTTGGCGAAAGTAGTAAAAATGTTTGGTAAGCGAAAAGACTGAATAATAGCATTAACTTCACAGCGGCGTATATATCGATATTTACGCTGATGATTTTACATCAAAATTTATCATGAGGGACGAGACCGATTTTGCTATTAGCGGTCATGTCAATATGTAAATTTCTTGGTTTTGGGGGATGGAAAATCCAAGGCATAATTCATGCAGCACCATTACGCCCTCTCAAAGTCACCGTATGGTATACATTTACTTCGGAGTAGGTAACTGAACATAAGTATTTCGAAGGAGTCGAAGGAAATAAATTATTTAATAAAAAATATACAATCTTTAGTTACAAGGGCGGATCAATAAGTCCGTGACTTTTCTAACTTCCCTGATAGTTATATGAAATGCAACACTGCTTCCATCAAGTGTCACCTGTTAATAGACTACTGTCAAATTTTGAGCAAGTTCCTCCGTCATTTTCTTAACGTTTAACAGCTATTCAAAACATACAACATCGTGGATTTTTTTAAAAATGGAAAAAAGTGAATTTCGAGTGCTCATTAAACAGAATTTTTTGCGAAAAAAAACCGTCAATCAAACCAAGGAAAAGCTTGAAAAATATTATGGGGACTCTGCACCATCGATTTCAATGGTAAAAAAGTGGTTTACTGACTTTCGTTGTGGTCACACAAATACAAATGAAAAAATCCACGATATAGTGTTGGCCGATCGAAGAGTAAAAGTGCGGAGACCAAGCGGCAGTCTATACAATGGGTTTTTTCGGGTGAACCGGCTCCGAAGAAGACCAAGGTAAGTTTGTCGGCCAATAAGCTGATGACAACAGTTTTTTGGTATGCGCGCCGGATAATCCACATCGATTACCTTCAAACGGGAAATGAGGATTTAAAAAAACGACCCCATATGGCCAAGAAAAAAGTTATTTTTCATCAAGATAATGCACGGGTGCACACGTGTAGTCTCAGTGGCAAAATTCCTTGAATTGGGCTACGAACTGGTACCTCATCCACCATATTCTCAACATAATTTCCTTTTAGCTCAAATTATGTTGAAAAATTATTTTATTTTTTTTTTTTCATTCAAAAAGTCACGGACTTATTGATCCGCCCTCGTATTTTTGTCAAAAAAATTATTCCTACCAAAGTTTTATCATAAAAATTTTTTAGTATCTATATTTTTTTTTGAGATGTCGATAACATTAAAAAAAAATTACATTCTTCAAAAAAAAAAATTAAAGATTTTAAATAAAACCTTTTTTTAATGAGATTTAACAAAATGTGAGAATTGTTCTGAATAGAAAGCGTTTTTAATTAATCATATATTTATAAATTAGTGTGTACAGAGCAGAGCCTCTGGTGGGAACTGAACCCACGGCCCCCGCACTTATAAGCCAGCACGCTACCAACTAGCTTACCGGGGCGCAAATTACACTAAAGTAAAATCAACATAAAAAATGTTGTTAATTTTTGACGACACCAATTGTTAAAATAATAATCTCTGTTTTATTAAAATTAATTTATATGTTTTTTGTTTTTCAAATCAACCAATTTTATTAAAATGTACATTAATATCGTCGGCACACATACTTTACGAAGCAATTGTCATTTTGATAAGTTTTCAATTGTTAAAATTACAAAATTCAATTTGTTGATTTCACAAATTTGTAAAAAGGGCAGTGAAGTTAATTTTTACTTCTAATGAATTTATTTCATTGAAAAATTTTATTTAATATTAATTTTATGCAAAATAGTAATTAGAGTAACACAATAAATTATTTTTTATATTCTGTCTTCAAATAAATGTTTTTCATAGTACATAATTTATTGTCTTTAATTTATAGTTATTTCAACCTATGTGATTAAATTACTAAATTATAATATTAGATAAATGTATACAGCTTTGTTTATTAAAATTTGAATGTCTTGTTGTGTCAGTTACTAGTAATTACCATGTTAAAAATTCACTAATTTTCTTAATAACGTAAACTTAGGAAAGGCTTTTAAGAAATAGATAAAAATACATAAAATAATTAAACATAAAATAAAAATTTTTATAATGAGTTAATACTCGTATAAAAGGGTTAAATTAAATAAAATTCATTGGTCAAACACAATAAAATAATTAGTCGAATTGATTAAATATAATTGTTTATATAACAAATATTTTGTCAAGACAACACATTAAATTATAGATAGGATGAACGGCTTTTGTTTACTGTATTAGTTTATTTTTAACGTAGTGTAGTACGCTAATTATTTTAGAAACTAGTTTAACGTTAAACGTTACAGAAGTTTTTATATACAAACATTTCCGTTTTTCTTTAATAAAAGGTCTGTACGAGGTAATTTTGGGTAAATTCTGGTAAAATGAGAGTAAACAAAAAAATATCTCACAAAACCATAAAAATGCCCAAAATACTGCGAACGCACAAAACCATATTTCATAACCAAAAATAAACGTCAAATTTATTCATATTAAAAAACAGCTTAAATAATAAATATATTTGAAATAGCAAATATCTATTTACATTTCCAAATGTATTTTTCATTATTAAGAAGGAAAAATTCTTTATAGTAAATTTTTATTTAACTTTAATTTTTTTAAAAAATGCAAAACAGCTAATTTATTAGCAACAGCTGATGATTTGACAATTTTACCCAAACAAAAAGTACGGGTAAGTTATGGTAAAATGAGAAACACAATTACTCTCTCATGAACGCTCTCATTTACAAGAAACGCTTTCTGGTAAGATTGGGATCCCGCGGGCACCCGCGGTAACGTACGTCGAACACACCTAAAATCTTATCCCTATAATTTAGAAATTCACCACACTGTAGTTACCATGGGTACAGTGTTGCTAAGTGAATTTGTTCAATTCATATTTTATTTTTTGCAATTGTAAACAAAAACTACCATGAGGTTGTCAAGCTGTAGTCGCTATTGTATTTATATTAAAATTGACACTTGAATCAAAAAATAATAAATTTTAAATAAAAACATAGTTTTGATAAAGTACATAAAAGTAAAAATAATAATATGTAATAAATTAAACTTGGTATGTAAAAACATTTATTGATATAAAATGTTGTAAGTTTCAGATGTTTCCTGGATTGTTTCCCCTACAACAAATTTCAAAACAATATTGCAGATATATAAAAAAAGTAAAAATGCTGATGATTGCAGTGCTATGACTTCCAAAAAACTATTTTAATATTGTTATAGTTTTCTGTATAATTTTTTGGCATTTGCTTTTGTTCTACAGTGAAGTTAAAGTTCTGAGACACACCGTAATTTTTAAAATTTGTTAAAAAAATAAATTATTTAAATGTTAAAAAATCGCAAGAAATGGAAAACTTTTTAATTTTTTTAATGTAGAGTCCATTACACCAGCGACGTATTAATAATAAAGGGTGATCCGACCATAATACACGATGTTAATTGTAAATAAAACAAAAAGTTTTTTGAATTTAAAAAAAAAAACAAAAAAAAATATCTTATTATTTTTTATTATAATAGAAGGATCTATGACAATTATGTGTGAAACAAAATATCGGTCAAATGCTCGCTACGTCTTCGGTGGCAAACCTCTATCCTATAGTCTATATTTTCAATGACTCTGAGACATGAATGAGGTTCAATTATCTTCCCCTTTAGCTCTTGAATTGTTCTTAGTATTGACGTACACTTTTTATTTTAAATATCCCCAAAGAAAGAAGTCCATCGTCGTCAAATCATATGATCGTGGCGGACAATTAACATCGCCACGACGTGAGATAACACGGGCATTGAATTTCTTGCGCATAAGAGCCATTGTTTCGTTGGTTGTGTGGCAAGTGGCACCATCCCGTTGGAACCACATATCGTCCAGGTCCATATCCTCAATTTCTGACCACAAGAAGTCCGTTATCATCTCGCGATAGCGAACAACATTCACGGTAACTGCTGGGCCGACCTCATTTTTCGAAAAAGTACGACCCGATGACGCCGCCAGCCCATAAAGCGCACCAAACAGTCACTTTGGGGATGCATCGGCCTTTCAATAATCACTCGTGGATTCTCATTTGCCCAAATGCGGCAATTCTGCTTGTTATCGAATCCACTGAGGTGAAAGTGTGCCTCACCGCTGAAGATGATTTTCTTTGTAAAGTCACCATTCACTTCTTTCTGTTCAACCAACCATTCGGCGTATTGACGATGCTTGAAATGGCTAATAGGCTTCAGCTCTTGAGTCAATTAGAACTTGTAAGCGTGTAAATTTAAACCTTTATTAAAAATTCTCATCAGTGATGTTCGTGAGATGTTCAATTGTTGGGCACGATGACGAGTTGAGGTTGACGGCTCTCCGCCACACTATCGCGAACAACAGTAATGTTTTCCCACGAACGAACTGGGCGAGCATGCAAAGGTGTTTTCACATTTCCTACAGACCCGGATTGCTGAAATTTGCACACAACTCTCCCGATTATAGACAAATTTGATCGATTATGTTGACCAAAAAAATCACGAAGTGCACGAAATGCATTTTGATTTGATGGTCCATTTTCGTAAACGCGCTGTTCAATTGTGTACCCTTCCATGGTTGAATTTGTCAAACACAGAAAGAAAGAAAAGTCAAATTAAGTTGGGCAAAATGGTTCGACTACCCTTTATTCGTCGCTCCTGGGGCCGAGATATGGGCAAATTCTGTTGGACAAAAATAAAAAATATATTAATAAAACCTGTTTAATGCGATTTTCTTATTAATCTGGCTTGAATGTATATAGTTATATATAAAAAAACATATTTTCATTTAGTACGTAAAATGGCTGTAAACAAGTGAAATTTATTGGCTGTATTTTAATTATTTTTAAATAAATATTACATTTATGTATATTTATATGTACAATGATAATAATAATTGCAAAGAAAAAAAAAAAAAACAGCGAACAAACGCAACTATGAATCATTAAAATCAAAACATAATAAAAAATAATTAAAAAATGAAAATTGTAAAAGATGGAGTCAGTTTCATTTATTGAATTGTAATTTGTATACACATAATGTGTTGTGTTAACCATATTTTAATAATATGCATATGAAAAAAAAAATTTTAAATATTTTTAATAGTACCTTAACTTTTATAGTACCTTAACTAAGGTAGTTTTAAACATCGGAATTAAGTAAGAATTTTTAAAGGATCTCTCTTGATAAATTGTGTAGGACTAGCCCAGATAATTCAAGGTTCCCCATTTTTTACAGCGATTTATTTCGAAATTAAAAAAAATGGGATATTTTCGGTGAGTAAGGGAAAATGTTTTTTAAATGTCAAATTTATAGCCAACGATTTTTGGGAAGAACACTAACGGCGAACAATTTCATGCAAACATTTCGAAAAACCCCGTTTTAGTGGATATCTACAGTGAATGAGGAACCTACATGTCACGTCTCAACTTCATAGCTCCGGCGGTGATAAAGCGGAAACTTGTTTCTTCTTTAACGCATTTTTTATGCAATAATTTAAAAAATACCATATAGATAAATTAATTCATATGCTTAAAATACCATTTCAATCAAAATAATATTTAAAAAACGATCTACTTACTTTTCATTTATATCAAATGGTTTTTCTTAAATCATGTTGTTTAAACAACTGACACTTCAGCAGAAACCAATTAAATAATCAGTTAAAAATAAATGTTATAATTTTACCAATCAATTCCGTAAAAAATAACTGATTTATTTATTTGAATTGTTTCCGTTTTTTGTATTTTTGTTTGTTTTTTAATCTTCAAAATGTATGTCTATAGGCACATTTTTGAAACAGACAGCAAACAAAATTTAAATTTGTAATAACTGCAACGGAAACAATTAAATCATAAATTTCCGTTTTGTAGATGAATTTTAAATAAATAAATTTTAATTTAAATGAAAAAAAAAATTAAATAAATGAAACTAAAAAAAATCGGTAAATGACTGTAGTTCATTTTGATCAAATGTATAAACATGTTAAAATAAATATTTCTTTGAAAAATAAATGTATGTTACTTTATTTTTAAATGGAATGGAAAACTTTTTAATATTAAACTACAAACAGTAAACATAATATTCTGAGTGTAGCTGTGGGAAATTATGGCCGTTGTAGGGTAATGGTTAGCGCATTAGATCATTTCACATATAATTAGGGGTTCGAACCCCAGCGACGGTAACAACAATTTAGAAAAATAATATGGACAACAAATGGTCTTAAATTAATCATCAATAACAGTGTTGACATATTTGAAGTCCTTCATTTTTAACCACCTGTCATCTCTGCTCTATCGTCTTTTCAAAGAAAGGTAGGGAGAATTTACTGAGTGTTGCTTCTCTTTGGATAAAAAAAAACCATCTTTTTTATTTTTTTTAATTTTATAAGGCCGTTAAGGGAAGCCTTTAAACTTGTGCCTTTTTTACCACGCTAATGGTGAAAATTAATAAAACTACCTTAAAAATCCAATAATCCAGGGAACAACAAAAGTCAGTTAATTACTTTTTTACCATTAAAATCGATGGTGTTCAAAATTTGTCAGTAGTCTATTAATAGGAGGTACTTGATGGGAGCAGTGTTGCATTTCATATACAACGAGAGAATTTCGAAAATCACGCAGTTATTGATCCCCCCTCTTATTATACATTTCAATTTGCTAGACAAAGCAGTTTGAGTGGTTCGCTAACGGGAGATTTGAATCACCTTTACACCAAAGATCACACATTGTTTGAGTGGTCCGCTAACGGGAGATTTGAACCACCTTTACACCAAAGATCACACATTGTAAATTTCAGATTTATATCCACAGCAATTTGGGCAGCCCATTGCGGGAGCTACTATCCTCTTTTGTACCACCATATTTGCCACGTTCTTAATGAAAATTTCATACTTCAGCGAACACATATTTTTAATTTCATTTTTTCCCTCCCTTATTCTATTTATAAAAATCCCTACATGTTAAAAGTATAATTCGAAGGAGCAATTTTATAGTTCCCACTGTGGGCTGGGCTATAGCATTTCCTTATTTTTACCAAGTTCATTAGCATTATTAAAAAAATTACAATTGACAGATAATATTTTCAAAGTCCAAATTCAAATTCCAAGGCCGCTCTACTCCTCTGTCTAGTATTTCCATTTCAATCGTTCTCCTGCCTAGCGGTAAAAGTAATTAAAATCTAAAAAACATTTCTTTTGTAGTAGAAAGAAGTGATTTTTTTTTAAATGATGAAAAATTGATAAACGGGACAATAATATTTAGGTATAGATATAACGAAAATTGTAAATTATATATTATGTACATCCTTTATATACTATATTATGTTTATTTTCTATATTTGTTGCTATATTCCTCATTGATGGTGTTACTGATACATAAAATAATAATAATAATATGAGACTTTCCATACCAACTGTCCAGCTAATAAAAAAAACTATATCGTACATATTAATGTCCAACTTACAGTATTAATTGTACTATATGATAGGAATAAAAATTTAAACAGCCTTTTCATATTTATTTTTATTTATAAAAAAAAAGTTCACATATTTTTCCATCGATGCGGAAAGCTTTAATATTCTAATAAAGACAATTAATTCTGTAAGTTTTACATTGATACAATATATTTTATAAAGGGTCAGTTGGTATTAAAAGCCATATATAAGTTACGAAGTTTATAATAAAAGACGTGGTGCTGTGGTGAATGTAGTAACAACTGATTCTTTATTTAATTCTTTTCCTTTTTATAAGCTCAATTTGCTTACGTTATAATTGACAACTTATTTTAACCTAATTTAGTATTTGTCTATTGCACAATTTATTTCAATAAAAGCTTAGTTTACAATAATATTTGTTTTAATATAATTTTAATTATTTGTTTGGTAATCGAATGTTGTAGTTGGTAACCTAATTTAGTATTTGCTTATTGTACAATTTATTTTAATAATATAAATTTAATTGAATATAATAGTTGGTTGAACTCTAGTGTGTTATTGTTGTTGTGAAAGAATAAGGTTCTTGTGTTAGCAGTTTTTTAAGTACGTGTGGTTTGTTGCATTATAATTTACTCTGGTGTGTTATTGTTGTTGTGAAGGTATAAAGTTCTTATGTTGTTAGTGGTATTTGCTGGATGTGTTAACTCCCCCCTTCTTAAGTATCAGTGACCCACTGATCAAGTAAAAGCTAAATTTTCATGGGTAATCTATTTTGAGTTCAGGAAAATTTACCGAAGGTGGAAATTGTACCGATCTTTGGCGATTCTTACATTTTGAATATACTTGAATAGTCAGGATTATTGAAAAACCAATTAGAAGCAAAATGTAATTGGAACCTATGGAAACTAGTCCTTTATATGAAAGGCTGTCTAAGTGCTCAATGTTCTTGAGATGAAGATGGTGAAGGTATTGTAAATCCAATTTGATTTCCTTCTCCGTCAGGTTGCCCTGTAATACTGGTGGAAGAATTTGAAATGAAGTTGTTTGCCAATTTGAATACCTGGCATTATCAAGAGTGACTGTTTCATTAAGAAAATTTATCACAAAGGTGCCATTTAGAATTTGGGAGTTATTACCGTATGTAAGGTTCCCAATGTAATTGGTCAAAAATAGTGTACCCTCTGATATAAGTTCGATTATCGGTCGTTTCTCTATTTGGTATTCGCAAGTTGCATTTCCTCCATTAAGTATGTTAACAATACAATGACTCGAAGCAAGCATTTCTACTTGGTCCTCTTTACATATTACTACTTCCTCAATTACCATGCAGTTTCCCTTGATTCCATATTTCTCCGTCTGGGATACGAGTAGGTTGGTGAAACTAAGATATACCCTCTTGTTGTTTCTAACTGTTGAACGAAGAACGACATTATTGAACAGAGTGTCCTTTGTTTGAGGTAATGAGATGATATATAGAAGAAGAGAGTCTTTAATAACCATGGAAGGTTCCGCGTATTGGAGGGCCTGCAATTCATTCTTGTATGGAAGTGTTTCGGTTTGGGATAATATGTTCGCAATGTCCCCTTTATTCAATATCTGGGAATGGACTATACCTTTCTTCGCAAGCTGACTTGCCATTACGAATTCGGCACTATGTTGGGAATTATCGTCTGATGATGACAATATATTAATTTCAGGAGGTAATCTTGAAAGTGCATCCGCGACAACATTTGTCTTCCCTGGTTTGTAAATAAGTTTATAATTGTACTCCTCTATTCTGGCCTTCCATCTCTTGAGTTTCGCGTTGTTATTAGAGTTACTCAATGCGAATGTTAATGGCTGATGATCTGTTAGAATTTTTATTTCCTTGGCTCCATAGAGGTAAGAACGAAGCTTGTCCAGAGACCATATAATTGCCAACATTTCCTTCTCTATAGTGGAATAGATTTCCTCCGTTTTGTTAAGAGATCTAGACAAAAAGATGATTGGGCGGTCTTTACCGAGTTCACCTTGGGAAAGAACAGCTCCTATTGCAAAGTTTGAAGCATCAGTGGTAAGAATGAATGGTTTCTCAAAGTTTGGAAACGCTAAGATTTCGGATGATGTAAGAAGTTC
This sequence comes from Eustalomyia histrio, assembly GCA_949748255.1. Lineage (NCBI taxonomy): Eukaryota > Metazoa > Arthropoda > Insecta > Diptera > Anthomyiidae > Eustalomyia > Eustalomyia histrio. The sequence goes on from OX456523.1 coordinate 11,931,376, forward strand.
CTTTAAGCCATAAAAAGATTTCAGGGATTTATCGTCCAGGCTAACTGGAATTTTCTTGGACTGGCCAGCCTTAATTTGAGCGTTTTCCCCTCTTGTCAAGTTCGTCAAAGGTTTTGCTATTGCTGCAAAATCCTTAATGAATCTTCTATAGTAAGATGCCAATCCTAGGAAGCTTTTCAAATCTTTTAAGTTCCTAGGGGGAGGAATTTGCTGTATCGCCGCGATCTTTGCTGGGTCTGGTTGTATACCACCTTGTGATACGATATGCCCAAGAAATTCTACGCTTTCTTTCAAAAATTTAGACTTTTCAAGATTTACCTTTAAATTAGCTTCGCTTAATAAAGAGAATACTTGTCTCAAATTATTGTTGTGCTCATTTCTGTCTTTGCCAAATATGATTATATCATCAATATAAACATAGCAGGCTCTTCCCAGTAATGGATGTAATACGTCATTCATCATTCGTTGAAAAATCGCAGGTGCATTTTTCAGACCAAACGGTAGCCTTACGAATTCAAATTTACCATTGCTCGTTGAAAAGGCTGTTTTTTCTATATCCTTATTACTCATTCGGATTTGATGAAATCCGGAGGTTAAGTCGAGTGTCGTGAAATATTTACTATCCCCCAGGCTAGAAAGGGTGTTGTTGATGTCTGGAATCGGATAAGCATCTGAAATAGTTACCGCATTTAACCGTTTAAAGTCTACCACTACTCTGTATTGTCGTTCGCCATTCGGTTTAGGTTTCTTCTCGACTATCCATAAGGGTGCGTTATATGGACTTTTTGATGGTCTTATGATACCATCCTCAAGCATTTGGGTCACCTGTTTATCTATCTCAGCTCTAAGGTGGCCAGGATAAGGGTATGGTTTGGCGTAAATTGGTTCATCTGTCGATGTTCTTATTTCCGCGCGAACGCTTGTTTCGATTAATCCGCTGTCGGAAACTGGGCCGAAAAGTATATCGAATTCTTTTATCAGATCCTGTATATCCTTTTCCAATTTTAGAATTGTACCAATATTATTTACCTGTTTAGACCTTCTGGCCTTAGGATGAATTTTGATGCCGTTACGTAGCTGTAAAGTATTATTCTTACGGTCAATTATAGCCTCAAGCTCCCTGAGCGTGTCATCGCCTATAATGCCATCAAATGAACGAAGTCCAGGAAGGACAAAAAAATCAAAACAATTGTCTATATTTAGACTTTTAAAGAATTTCCCACGAACTTTATGTGTAATAAGAATTTTGCCACCAGCTGATTGAATTTCAAAAGGTGAGTTTACGGGTTTGGAGTTGAATGACATAGATTTGGAAATAAAATTCTTGTTTGCCCCCGTATCCACCAAGAATTTTAGGATTCCGCCGTTTCCCAGGCGTAGCTCTAGGTATGGTACACTAGAGAGGCTCCTATCATAAAATTTAATTCGTCTTGTTCATTCTCAGGAGTTGGTTCATCGTAAAAGTCTTCCTCGCCCTCATGATCTTCGTTCTGCGTTTCATATTCCTGGCCAGGAGACTGTTCATAGGCTTCCATAGTCTCAGTATTGAAGAGGCGTTGCTGCTTTCGCGGAATGTTGGAAGAGTAAGTTCCAGAATTTGGAAGAGGAGACTCTTCAGGTCTATTCATGTAATTTATCTGCCGTGTTCTTATGGAAGGATCGATTTCCATTGGTATGGGTGGCTTTGGTTGAGTGGGCCTTGGAGGTGGATTATTTTGTACGTATTGTTGGTCCCGTCTTATTGGGATCGGCGCATTATAAATGCGAACTTGTTCAGCCGTATTCAGATTCCTGTAAGGAGTTACAGGTTTACTCCTATTCATCTGACCGTGTACTCGATTATTAGGTGAGATAACGACATTATGCCCACTATTGCGTGGGTGAATGGAGGTGTTCCTATAGTTCATATTTTGGAACTCGAGACAAGAAGTATATGCCTCTGGAAGCGTTGTTGGTTTTTGAATAGCCAACATCCTCGATATGTCACCATTTATCCCCCTGACAAATACATCCAAAGCTCTATTTCTGTGACTTGAGATTAAAGCTTCGACTGTCTCGGCCGAATAATTATCCGACTTAATTTTGTTTATAATCAGCGATAATTGGTGATTAATTTTCGCATAAAATTCATCAACCGTATTATTACGCTGTGACATAACGCTTAGTTCGTATTCCAAAGTTCTCACATCCCGTTTATCTGCATAATGCAAGGACAAACAATTTTTTATCCTCTCCCAACTCTCGTCGAATATGTTATAAGATATTAGGGCCGCATCGGCAGGACCTCTCACTTTGTATCTTATATGTTGTAGGATTGCCCTATATATCGGTTTATTCCTTACTATTGCATAATCTCTTAATATGGATTCCACGCTGTGGATCCAAGAAATATACTGGACGGGGTTACCGTCAAAGACTTGTAAATCCCTTACGCAATCGGGAAGTTTCCGTATTTCAACCAAATCAGCTCCGGTCTTTGGAACGGGGAGTGTTGTATCTTCCACAGGAGAAGGATTAGGTCTTTCCTCCAAGGCAGCTATTCTACCGGTGAGGAGTCTCATTTGCTCTATTTGTGCATTAAGGGCACCGGTAAGCTGTGTTATAGCATCCTGAACCCGGTCCATTTCAAATAATAAGAAAAGTTTGTTTTGTTCGAATAATTTATCTCTAAAGCCAAAAGGGTGTTGATTCGTTGAACCAACGATGTGTTTCCACTAAGAACTTATTTCAGAAATGGTTTTTAAGAAATATTACTTTCACTTTGTGTAGAAAGGTGTTTGTGTATTTTTGTTTTTTAAGCAGAGAAAAAAATTAAATTTACAACTTATTTAAAAAAATTTCGCTAAAAAAAAATTTTAATATTCACTTCCTTAATTTTTATAAAATGTTTGATTTAATTTAAAAAATTTTCCAAATTTATTTTAATATTTATACAAAAATTTGTTTGTTGGTTAAAAAAAAAAAAAAAAAAAATTTTAAATTTGTTTTAATTCAAACGGTAAGAATAGTTTAAAATATTTTAAAAAATTTGTAATTTTTATTTTAATTACAAAAATTTATTTTAATTACAAAAACCTGTCCGATTAAAATATTTTAAAAATTTTGTAATTTTCACTTAAATATTTTTACAAAAATTTATTTCGTTTTCGTTTATTAAAAATTTAAAAATTTGCTTTAATTTCCACGAAAAAGGTTATTTAAAATATTTTCTAAAAAATTTATAATTTCCACTTTAGTATTAAAAAAAATTATTTAATTTTGTTCGTTAAAAAAATTTAACATTTGTCTTAGTTTCCACCATAAGGATATAAAAAAAAATTTTTTAAAAAATTTGTAATTTTTACCTTAAAATTTATTTCGTTTTTTGTTCGTTAAAAAAATAATGTTCACTTCTTAATTAAAATTTTTATGACTTACAATAAAGTTTGAATGAAGATCCACATTGGAGAGTCCGCGGCGTCCTTTTTGAAGGTTTCAACCGTCTACTAGGGTACGGTAGTTCGTCACTGATGTGTTTCCTCTTGTTGTTTCCCTTTGGTATCGGTGGTGTGTCTCTTCTTGTTGAGCTTACTTCCACGTTCTTAGGGTGAGTTGTAGAGTGTTCCACAGTTACTGAAGGGCTTCTGGAATTTTCCTTTCCTCAATCGGTCTTTTTTCGATGTATTGTAAAGGTTTGACTTGGTTTCCACCCTTTTTTATTTCCACAATTGTTCTTTTATTCTTTTAAATCGTTTAGTTCGATTCAATTCTTCGTTTTTAGAGAGTTCTTTATTTTCTGTTAACCGTTAATCTTTGGGCTCTTTTTATTTTATTTTTGAACCTTTTTTTTTTTTTTAATTGTCAACTTCCTCAAATCGTTAAGTTTATGTTTTTTTTATTTTTTAAAAAACTTAAGTTTATTCGACTTTTGTTTATAAAGAATTTTCACTTTTTTTTTTTTTTTTTTTAACTGTTAGTTTTGGACTCTTTTTTTATTTTTCGAATCTTTTTCTATTTGTTAACCGTTATGCCGTTTGGGTTTCCTTTTTTTTATAGGACTTTTAGCATTCGCTCGGGCGCCAGTTACGAAGTTTATAATAAAAGACGTGGTGCTGTGGTGAATGTAGTAACAACTGATTCTTTATTTAATTCTTTTCCTTTTTATAAGCTCAATTTGCTTACGTTATAATTGACAACTTATTTTAACCTAATTTAGTATTTGTCTATTGCACAATTTATTTCAATAAAAGCTTAGTTTACAATAATATTTGTTTTAATATAATTTTAATTATTTGTTTGGTAATCGAATGTTGTAGTTGGTAACCTAATTTAGTATTTGCTTATTGTACAATTTATTTTAATAATATAAATTTAATTGAATATAATAGTTGGTTGAACTCTAGTGTGTTATTGTTGTTGTGAAAGAATAAGGTTCTTGTGTTAGCAGTTTTTTAAGTACGTGTGGTTTGTTGCATTATAATTTACTCTGGTGTGTTATTGTTGTTGTGAAGGTATAAAGTTCTTATGTTGTTAGTGGTATTTGCTGGATGTGTTAACTTATATACGTGTTATAAAAATATTTTTCATACACCATCACAATCCAAATCTCATATTTTTTTAACACGTCCATCATCCTTATAAATGAAATTCAATTTCTGTTATTATATGATAAGCATATTAATTACATACATATTATAAACAATTCATTATTAAAAAAAAAAAAAAATATTCAATTAATTTTTTGCTTTTATATTTTTATATTTTTTTCTCTCTTTTTTTTTTTAATAATAATTTATATTATTTCATTTATTTTTCATGAATATAAACGTTAAATAAATGTTATACTATTAAATTTTTGTTTTTCTTTATTTTTTAATTATTATTTATATTAATTTCCTTCCAATATTTCATATTATATGTAAATGATGTTTAAATAAGTTTATAAAATGTATTGCATAGTTTATGCCCGCGCTGCTAAATTATTGATTTGATTCGTTAGAAATATATGAATTAGTTATAAATAAGAATTTAAGTACACCATCGCATTTAATTTTTTTTTTAAGTTTATGCTATTTTTTAAACTTTTTTGCCTCATTATCGATAACTATCGATTTACAAACGCAGTTCCACTTATCAAAAATTTTGATTTACATATATTCAAAGCATTTTAGGAATAATAAAGATCAATGTTTAAGAACTTAGTGCCTGCAATAATGCCTTAAAATTTAATCATAAACAATTTATTCCCCTCAGAGAAAATACATGCTTCAGTGTTAATTGTGTAGCATTTGCAATAAAATAAAATTTGTTTAAAATTGTACGATTAATCGAGTAACGGTCAAACGATTGATTACCCTAATAAAAATGTGTATATAAATCGTACTTACATGTATGTTAATTATAATTTAATAATAATATTTTAATTAATACATATTGCATTTAGTTTTAGTTAAATTTATCAAATTATTATTATCAATAATTACCCACAAGAACATTTGTAAATGTGAACTTAACATACAGGTTGGTTGAAAAGTTCCTGCGCTCGAAATGAAAGAATACTGTTTTTGTTACGAAATAAATTTTTTTATTCAATGATATTCCAATAATTTTATCCCATCCTTATAATGGTTTTCCGGAAGCTCTGCAAAATAACCGTCTACGGCTGCTATGGCCTCTTCATTCGATAAAAAATGATTTCCACGAAGGAATTGTTTGAGATTTATGAAGAGATAGTAGTCACTGGGAGCCAAATCTGGTGAATACGGTTGATGTTCAAGCAATTCGTACTTTAATTCTTTGAATTTAGCCATCGTCAAGACACTTTTGTGAGCAGGTGCATTGTCTTGATGAAAAATGATTTTTTTCTTCTTTAATTTTTTCATCCAGCTGATCCAAAAGGCTGCAATAATATTCAGAGTTGATTTTTTTACCTTTCTGAAGATAATCAATCAACAAAATTCCTTTTGCATCCCAAAAAACTGATGCCATAACCTTCTTTGCTGATCGTTGTGACTTCACCTGCTTTGGAGCTGAACAACCAGCTTCAGTGAACTGTAAACGTTCTTGTTTTAATTAAGGATCATGGTGGTAGATCCAAGTCTTATCCATAGTTATAAAACGACGCAAGAGGTCGGTTTTACTCGGCTTAAAACGCTCCATATTACGCTGAGAAATTTGTTTTCGATCCAGTTTTTGTTGAATTGTTAATGTGTGCGGCACTAACTTTCCAAACAGTTTTTTTCATACGTAATTCTTCATGTTAAAAATGGAGTACTCGTTCGTCTGAGATGCCTATGGCATTAGCAATTTCACGGCTAGTCAAACTTGGATATTCAATAACCATATTATGTACCTGCTCAATGATTTCTGCTGTGGTTGCAGTTTTTGGTCGTCCTTCGCGTGGATCGTCTTTAAGGCTGGTACGACCACGTTTAAATTCACCAGCCAAAAATTCAACGGTGCGTTTTGAAGGTGAGGAATCCTTATACACACAAATGTTCATAAATTTCCTTTGCTTTTAAACCCTTCAAAACAAAGAATCAAATGACTGCACGATATTCAATTTTTTCCATATTAAAAAAAATCAATGACACGTCAACTTCAAATGACTTGTAAACAAAGAAAGAATTGACAGAATGACTTGCAACTTTGCATGTGTTCTCAGGACAGTTATATCAACTTGAGAAAAAAAAGTTTGGAGCTTGCAGTGCCATCTCTTGGTGAGCGCAGGAACTTTTCAACCAACCTGTATATTTGAATACAGGGTGATGAAAAAATTCGGTGATATTTCGAATTTAAAAAAATTGATTTTTAATAGAGTGAACAGTTAAGCCTTTGTGACAGTTTCTAAACAGTTTATCAGTAAACCTACCGCAAACAAAAAATAAAATATCTATTTCTATTTCAATATGATATGATGATGATAATATCTATTTCTATCAAGGGTCCGGTCGACTTTTTTTAACCTGTGGTGCATTTTTTTATATCAATATACATTTTTTTGCAAGGCGAACAGCTATTCAATATCGTAACTAGACAGCAATTTTTTGAAATCAATCAACACTACAGATTAAAATTCACACCCTGTAAGTCACCTTGTATTGGAACGGGCCCCTCCTCTATAGTCACTCTATACCTATGCTTCTACAGCTAAGAGATTGAAATTTGGTATGTAGGCTCCTCCGGGGAGAAGCAAACGTAAGGGACTGCCACTATTTCTTTATGCTATAAACCTAAATATTTATTCCCTGGAGTATGGAATAATTCATTGATTAGGTAATTTTTGGAATTTTCATCTGCAGAAACCGTTTAATGGAGTATGGGGTGGTAATGCATTTTTTTAAATTTTGTCCGAAACGTGACAAAAAAGGGGTTCAAAAGGAGCCTAACGGCCTGTCCAAACCGCTTTCGGTTTCTAATATTTTAAGTATATGTACGAGAGTGTACCACCTTACAGACAAAAAAAAGTGCACCGTACACCTTCGAATATAAAGTAGTGTTGCAAGGCCATTTATAATTATTTTTTTTTTTTTGCAGAACGTGGGGGTCGCTTTTTTAAATTTTTCGTTATATCTTCAATATTTGCAGTCCGATCTTAAAGTGTGATATAACAATTATTTTTTGTTTCAGGGATAACAATATTTTTGGTCTAAGGTCCATTGATCTCAAGGGTCCCGTTTTAGTACTTACCCTCCCAAATCTCATTTCCTACCATCCTATTGAACTATTTTAAAAATGTTTTTTTATAATTTTTTTTATTGCTGAATGTAGGGGTCATATTTTTAAATCTTTCCTAATATCATCAGTATTTACAATCTGATATTAAAGTATGATATATTGATGGTGGAGTTATCGAAATACTTCCTAATAAAAAGTTTTATGGTTTTTTGTGAGCTTTAGTTTTCTGACATTAGGGTCGGACATTGGGCTGGTAGGAACTGATATTTGGGGGGTTAGTACTAGAAAGGAACATTTGAGATCAATGGACCTTAGAGCAAATATTGGTATGCTCAAGAAAAAAAACGATATATCACGCTTTAAGATCGGACTGTAAATACGGAAGATATAACGAAAAATTTGAAAAGGCGACCACTACGTTCGGCAAAAAATACATATATATTTTTTTAAATTGCCTTTCAAAAACACTTTATATACGCTGGTGTACGGAGAATTTTTTTTTTTCTGGTAAGGTATGTACGCTGGAATATTCTTTAAATCACTCATAAGATAAAACTTCCTCCAGCGAGGAAAAATAGGTTTCCCGTGTACAAAAGATTAGATCGGGTCAGATTAGCTTAAATATAGCTAGACATGATTGAAGATTAAACAAAGAGTAAAATCCTAAAGGCTCAAGTAACTTAAACATTTGTTTAAAATATCTTCATACATTTGAATCACCCTGTATATTCTTTATAATTAATAATATTAATGCATATAATATTAATTTGCAAATATATTTTTTTTTTCTAGCCAGAACGTATACGACTACGTGACAGTCATTATAAAAACGCTTTACATTATTGTGCTGCTCATTCCGGTGACCTCGTGGCTGCTGCCAGTATTGCCGTCGCAGCTCCAGAATTACTGGAGTCTGCTGACGAAGATGGCTTCACACCGCTACACTTGGCTGTTATTCAGGGCAACTTGGCTATGGTCAATTTGCTGCTAGCGAACAAAGCCGATGTGAATGCGGTGGATAAGGAAGGTCATTCTGTGGTACATTGGGCTACAGGTGAGTATATGAAGTACATATTAAATATGGAATTATTGTTATACTCATTTCTTTTGTTGTGTAATTAGTATGTGGAGAGGTTGGAGCTTTAAGATCGGTCTTAGCTGCAGGAGCAAATGTAACTACACCGGATATAAATGGTGGTTCTCCTTTGCACTATGCTGCTCAAATGTGTGGTGCCAGCTATGAGGGTAAATTAAGTCAAACGAATTCCTCTAAATTAGCATTAGAGATTTTGGGTATTCTATTGGCCCATCCCCAGTGCAGTGTTGATGTTCAAGACAAAGACGGGCGTCAGTCTTTGTTATGGGCTGCTTCTGCGGGCTCAGCTAAAGCGGTAATAGCTTTAGTTAAAGCTGGTGCCAGAGTTGAAAGTGCTGATAAGTTAGTTTTTTAAAATAAATATCAATGTTATACTAAGATTTTAAATATTTTCCTATTATTCTTTCAGAGATGGTTTAACAGCTCTTCATTGCGCTGCCTCAAGAGGTCATACTGAATGTATTGATACTTTAATAAGTTTATGTGGAGCTCCCACAGATCTTATAGATACCAATGGCTGTACTGCTCTTCATTATGCTGTTACTTTGGGTCATGCAGATGCCACCTCAAGACTGTTAGATTTTGAGGCCGACCCCAATCGTCAAGATCGTAAAGGACGTACCCCAGCTCATTGTGGTTGTGCTAAAGGTCAATTTGAAACTGTGAAATTGCTTAAAGAACGCAATGCTAATTTATGGCTACGTAATGCCAAAGGAGATCTTCCATTACATGAAGCTGCCACATCCGGACGTCGCGAATTAGTGGAATGGTTGTTGGAACAACGTCCGAAACAAGTAAATACTACCAGTAATGATGGTCGCACTATGCTGCATATAGCTGCTCATAACGATTACACCGATATGTGTAAAATGTTACTGGACTATGGAGCCGATGTCAATGCGGTGTATCGTAATTCCAAGGGTATGGTTATAACTCCTCTAGATTGTTCCTTACAGAAAGGACATCGTTCTACGGCAAAATTTTTACAATCTCATGGTGGGCTTCCAGCTGGTAAATTAAGATTAGCCGCCAGACGTTCAAATCCCTTTAACAATACCTCAGTTGATGTCATAAAACCTTTGAAATATGTGGAAAAGGAAGAAATACATGATTTAAGTAATTCCAAGAAATATGTGGTCTACTTAAAACGTTCAGATTCTGAAGGGGGTGAAGAAGGTAATTGTAGTTGTACAGAGCAGACGTACAGAAGGGAGCAACGTTATGCTCATACTTGTCATCGTCATCGAAGTCACAAGCGAAATCCATTAAGGAGACGTACCAGTAGTTGTGGTGAACCCAAAGAATCCAATGGAGAGTGTAACAACATTTCTCGTTCAAAAAGTAATATTGAGATAAGTCGTCGTAAATCCCGTGGAAGATATTATAGTTCAAGTGAATGGGAGGTGGAGGATGATGAAGAGGATTCTTGTGAAAATTGTTGTTATCACAAGCGTAAAAAGCAGCGAGTTATACAACGACGAAGATCGACACCTTCAAAAAAATCTAAAGATAATAATGATTCTGATGATCAAGCTCATGAATTTGCTAGAGTAGAGAATAACTCAAAATTGACTAAAGAAAAATCAGATGTAGAAATGGAAACTATCAAAAAAGATGTTAATGACTCAATAGTACCTGACACAGCTGATGCAGCTAAATCAAGGCCAAATTCGAATACAAAGAGTAATTCAGGATCTCCTACAAAACAGTCAAAACCTTCCACACCCGTAACAGCCAAAGAGGGAACATTTATTAAAACGCCTTCAGAGAGTCCAGTGATAGTTAGAGAAGATGCCAATAATGAACTATCAGTTGATGTCTCTAATCAAGAACTAACAGATGAAGAGGAGCAAACACAAACAGCCGGAAAAAGTGTTATAGCTGAAGTGCAGGTCCATCATGGGGCAGATGAAGTCGAACTAAAAAAAGAAGAACAAGACATGGATAAAAATTTGATTGAAGAAGTAAAAACAGAAGGTAGTAAAGAGGAAATAACAAAAGAAGTAAATAAAGTTTTAGAAACTGCAACCAGTGTGGTAGAACAAAGCCCAGTTGCTATAGAGAAGAAAAAGGACATTGAAGAGCCACAAAAAGTTGAACAAGAAAACAAAGATCAAAGTAAAGAAACAATGAAAGAACTGGAAAGTGTTAAAATCGATAAAGATCAAAATGAAACTAAACAAGATGAAGTTGACAAAACAGAAGCTGTTAAAGAAAAACCGGCTAACGAAGAGAATATTGAGAAACCTCAAGATCAAGTTATAAAAGCTGACAACACAGAAACACTTCCAAAAACTTCCGAAATTGATAGCAAAACAAATATTGAAATTTCTCAAAAAGTAGAGGAAACTGATAGCAAGCCAATTGAAACAACTTCCAAAAGTGATGTAACACCACCACCTCCAACTACCTCAGATGATCATAAAACTCAAACACAACAACCAGAAGATCAAAATCACAAACAATTAAATGAAAATCAAAAGCCATCCTCAGTAAATGAAGAACGCAGTGAAAGTAAATTATCAAATTCAAATGATGCTTTAGAAGAAAGTATCAAATCGCAAAATAAAACAGCAGCTGAAAGGGAACAGGAGTCCAGACGTTCTTTTACTTTACTACCTTCTGATTCGGCCGAAGATGAGGCAGAAGTAGAATCTGAAGAACCTGTAAGAAAATCCAGTTTTCAAGTTTTAAAAAGTGACGAATCTGTTGTAGAGTTAGAAGAATCTCCTTCGCCACGTGAAGACAATGATTTAAGCGATTCTACGGTATTTAAAATTTTACCAGATCCCCAACAATCTTCACTATTTCAAGTGGATAAATCCGAAGATTTATTAACCAAAAATGAATTGGAACTAGAGGAAGATATCAATCCGATTGGACGGTTTAAAATTGAGGAAGCCGCCGCTACAAGTCCTTATGATTATAGCACTGGTCGTAAGAGACGTTTAAAAAAACGTGTCAAAAGTGGTGCTAAGACACGCGGCGGTAGCAATTGGAAACGTACCGAAGGTGAGACAAGTGAGTTACAGCAAAATACTAGAGATCAAGATTCAGGATTTGAACCCAGTCCACGCACCACAAAAAGTAAAATACCTACACCACGTAATGTCTACACTGCCCATATACCCCGCCGTCCCTTATATACCACATTGGATGGTCGTTCTTGTAGCAGCCGTTTAGAAAATCGTAAGGCTGGTGATAAGGGTGCATGTGATATGTCAGCCGTAACAAGATCCATACAACGTAATATAAGAAGGTAAGTGGAATAATAAAAACAAATTAATATGCTATCATATTATATTATATCATATTCTACGCTTCAATTTAATTTCATATACCCTGCCTATTTTTTTAAAGAGAATAAATACTCTAGTCTCTTTAACTTTACCTTGTTTCATTATCCTGCATTTTCAACAGACCAGTTTTAAGATTAAAAAATTAATCTTACAGGTGGTCTGTTCCTACTATTTTTATATTCTATTAAATACAATTTTATTGTTAGCCTGAAGGTATGACTGTCTAACTGAAAATTCACTAGATAACTAACTTTAAATTTTACCGCATGGTATAAACTTGAGGTGGTCAAATTATTGGGGATATAACAAACAAATGTATTTAAAACATGTTTACTCTAACTTTAGCTCCTACAATATACTAAAAACTCTATACTGAGAGAATTATCTGCATGATATTAATAAATTTTTGCATTAAATGAATACCGTTTCTCTGGAACTCATCCATTGAACTTTTTCATTGAAATATTTCAGTGTTTATATAAAAATTTATTTATTAAAAATGTCTTACACTCAATGAAGAAATTTCATAAAAATTAAGTTTCGTAAAACTTATGAAGCAGTTCAAGGATTATTTATTCACTCAGTAGAGCAAAATTCATTAGTTTACTGAAAAATTGTATTAAAACTTATCCAAGAAAACTCTCTCTGTGTAATATTCCAGAATATTATATGTTTTGTCATCTTTCTAAACACAATGCTACAGAATAAAAAGTTGACCACCTTGGAGTAAAAACTTTTGAGAGTAAGTTTCTACACAAAAAAAAATTCTCATTTAGTGGTTACAAAATTTTCAACTGAGTCTCAGGTGAAATACCACTTACTGAGCTTCAGCTGGTTGATTAAATTGTAAACTAAATTTATTTTAAAAATTTAATTTAACTAAGCCCTCGTTTAAATAAATAAAACAAAATGAATTTTTGTTCAATAATTACAACTCTTATTAAAAAAAATAAAAAAACAAAACAATTATCGGGAAACTTTCTTTTTAGCAACACGGTTCTTGGCAGCTCGGCTGTTTTCGTGTAACATGTTACTGTCATATATTTAATTTATAACTTTATATATAATTTAACCTTGAATCGACTTACAAACGATTGCAGATCATTGAATTTTATTATTAAAATTCATGCTGGGTTAAGAAAGTGCATCGTGCACTTCTTACATTTTATGATCAGTTTGGACGACCTTCTGAGGCGGCTTTTCAGAATCTTTTGACTAAATTTTGCACAAAATTTACATTATTGGACATAAGACCACCAACACATATACGTATAGTGCGGATAGAGGAACATATCGCAGCTGTATCCGCCAGTGTTGTCGATGATCGTGAATTATCGATTCGGCGCCGTTCGCAGGAATTAGGTCCCTGTTACTTCACTACGTGGAATTGGACTTGGCTTACATGTGAATTCAACAAGACGGTACCACATGCCACACAGTCCGCGAAACAATGGCCCAATTGAGAGGGGAGTTCGGTGAACAGTTTATTTCACGTTTTGGGGCCGGTCAATTGGCCGCCCAGATCGTGCCTTTAGATTATTTTTTACGGGGCTATGTTAAGGTTCATGTCTTATTCGTGAGGTACTGATTGATATGTTGGAGAGAGTATGGCAAAATTGGACCCAGCGTATGAACCATTTGAGGCGCAGTCGCGGTCAACATTCATCTTTTAACATTGAATTATATAGACCGTTCTATGAACACAAATAAAGAATGCATACATTTCTCTTAATTTTATGTTTTTTTTTAATCAAATCCGAAAGATTTAGAAAAGCACCCATTATTTTACCTTTATTGAGTGGAATAGTTTTAATTCTTTGTTTTCTCTTGATGGCAGGTTAAAGCATTCCTTAGTTATCTAACCTATAGAAAGTAATTTAATTAATTAAAATTTTTAGGCAAAACATGCATTTACCATAAATATTACAGTGTTTGATTTTTTCTCTTTTGTTTTTTAAAACATCTTGCAAATTTATCGACAATTAAGTCATTTGAAATTCGTAGGCTGACCCAAAAAAGGTCTTTATCGAACGAATATAAGTTGCTCGGAGGATTTTTTAGGTGAGGTAATAATATTTTTATATTTAAATATTTGTTAAGGGCTGGTTGCTTGGAGTTACGCTGTTGTAATACAGGGGGAGCCATAGATTTTAAATTTTCGATGTTAAAAACCTTTTAAAGAATATAATTTTATTAAATTTAAATCGATTTCAGCCATATTTTCACAGATGGGGAAAGGATGGGTTTGACTTTGAGATAACTGTTAGAGTCACCCTGTTACAACATAGGCTAATACAATTTAATTCTGGATGTGGTGACCAAAATATATTTTTCACTTCACTAAATTAAAATTTTCTTAAATTAGACGATGGTCATAACCTCCATGAAGATTATCCCTATTTCAATTTGGGAATTATGACCGAAAATTTTCGGGTATAATCTCCAAATGAAAATTACGGCATATGACCGTTTACAAAAATTTACCAGGTGAACACTGCTGCATAAAAAGCTTTTAGCGAAGCCGGCTTTCGACTTTCAACAAATAAGAAAACCCCTAAGCCGGCTTCGAACATACTACAGAGTTTAAAACTTCCAAGCCCAGCTACAGGCCGCCAACGCAGGAAAACTTTACAAGGATTTTGACAATACCCATAATGGGGTTTATTTCCTTTTAAAAAAATGTCTTAAGGCCCATAGGAAATATTGCACTACAACATCTAAAATTTTCAGTAGAGACAAAAAGCTGTTTTATTAATATTTTCTATAAAATTTAAAAACAATTATGTCACTGTAAAGAAATACGAACAACGGTATTTGGTTTTGTAATTTTTTAAGTAATTATCGAAAAATAACATGTTTTTTGAGTTATTACTCTTTATCTGAAATTTGTTTATTTATTTTATGTAAACCGTTATGACATAAACACAGGCACGACTTAAAATCTTTCCCTTTAGTTGAAACAAAACTGATATGAATTGAGTTTACATTTGGGAACAACTCAAAATATTTCCCTTTAGTTGATTCTAAAGAAGTTAATCTTATATTACCAAGACCAATTGTAGGCAACTAACTTAAGATTACGTTTTGAGGGGGCCTTAATATACACCAGTGATGAGCAGGTGGTATTATTTGTTCGTACTGTTACTACTATTTTTTGTTCATGTTCTTATTTTACAGGACTTATTTTACTCATTACAAGTATGTACTTATTTTTAGCCAAGTGATTTCAATATTACAAGTAACTACTTATTTCAGTACTTTCTTGGTAAGGACTTTTATGTGTCTATACTCTTGGTATAATCATTTACCTACAATGACTCCCCCATGTTAAAATAATGTTTGACGATAGTGTAAGTCCTTACAATTTTTTTTGTCTTCTTCCATTTCCCATAACCTGGTAATATCAAGTTTTGCTGGGAACACACCCTAAATGTGATTTTAAGTAAGCTTTATTACTTATTTTAAGAAAATATTTTACTCGGTTTGCAATGCGTATCCAATGGTCAATCGTCTTTACACAGTTAGCCACACCCTGTAAGATTTTAATATATTTTACATGTTGTTCCATTTAGTAGGCTTCATGTAGAGGAAACTACACCAACTTGATCCTTAAGAACACTTGATCTCCTTCTTATATCTTCAAATATTTTATTGATTATATGCTTTTCAGCATACAATAAACATAAAGTCCTTATTATTTTTTGTAGAAAAAACTGACAAATAAAACAAAAATAATCTTTTTAGCAAATGTGTACTTGTTTTTAATAATTTTGAAAAATTAATTAAATGTTGGAGAAAATTCTCCGAAATGGCGATTTAAAAACTTGGATATATTTGTGGCATATTACGTATGTAGATTAACCTTTAGAGACTTCACTAAATCAAATTATACTATACAAGGTAAATATATAATTGGGTATTAACTGTATTTAGTTTCCCCTAAATGTTCTTCAGTATGTCCCTACCACAGCACTTAAGCTAATCTCCGTTAAATTTCATATTATTTTCTTTTTTTTTTTCTTCTCCACAAGATTTATTTACTCTTGATGGAATTTAAATGGTTAGTAGCTCAATCTCAACCATAAAAATAAAGTCAAAGAAAGTAAAAAAAAACAGGAAATCACTTGCCCAAATGTTTGTTTATATTCATAGTAGATATTGTACTATACGGACGTACGTTGTCTACATCAAAGTTAATTTAGTTGAAATTTAATAGCGGGCCCGTCATTTTTCATTTATGACGGTAGCTGTTTGTAATTTGACATCAACGAAGTAGAACCGGGTAGTAGGTGCTGAATAAAGTAAAAGTTTATAAACTTAAATAACTCTATACTCGTAACAGTAACTACCAGTAGTAGTTTTTCATAATGTTTATAAGTACTATATACTTTTGGCTCTGTATATAAATATATATGGTGACTGTTAATTTTAAAGACATTTAAATGTGATTAACAGCAATGAAAATGACATTTATGAGATTTTTCATGGTTTTTTGGGATTATAAAGTTTGTGAAAATGATATAAGAGATTGTCAAAAGTGGCAAAAGGAATGTCTGTCGTTGGTTGCATATCCTTGGTAGTTATAAAGTCATATTTTTGAGATGTGGATAGTATTTTAATTGTTGGTGAAATGTCTTGTGGTTGAACTTAATTGTTTATTATTTTGCAAGGCTTATCAATAATGAAATAAAATACTTACATTTTAGAATTTAATTATGTTTACTAAGCAATAAATATTAATTTTCCACATTATTTATTTTTATTTATTTTCGTAAATAAAACTATGCTACAATATATACGACTATGCTTAAATTAACATTAGACAGAGATGTTTTTATGAAAATTTTACTCATTGTTAAGAATAAATACCACCTTGGCTACCTTAACCAAGAGTAAAATTTGTTTTCAAGTAACTCGGGATAGTATTTAATTAAGCTCACTTTTGGATAAGTTAGCCGACCTAAATGCCAGAGTAAAAAATTTTTGATATAATCATTTGTGGCTTTATCTTATAATAATTTTTTTAAATTACCTTATATTGTACCATGTATAACTACATCTAGTTATATATTGATCTTTATGAATTTGGATATGATTTGTATGATAAGATAAAATTATATATAGCATTATATACATATGGCTTACACGAGACCATACTCACTTATATATGGCTTATACAGAAACATATATAAATATATATGCTATATTTTAGATATAATAATAAGGGTGGTCCAATGTGCACGATGTTAATTGTAAATAATGCACGATGTTATTTGTAAATAAAACAAAAAGTTTTCAGAGAATTATCTTAACGTTTTTTATTATGATAGAAGGATCTATGACAATTATGTGTGAAACAAAATATCGACCAAATACTCGCCACGGCTTCGGTGGCATACCTCTATTCATATTTTCAATGACTCTGAAACATAATTGAGGCACAATGTAGTTTATGTGCCGAATTATCTCATCCTTTAGCCATTGAATTGTTCTTTTAAAATCACCAAAGAAAGAAGTCCAACGGTGTCAAACCACATGATCGTAGCGACCGTGAGATAACACGGCCATTGAATTTCTCGCGCAAAAGAGCCATTGATTTATTGGCTGTGTGGCAAGTGGCACCATCCTGTTGGAACCACATATCCTCCATGTCAAAAAGTCCGTTATCATCTCGCGATAGTCAACACCGACGACGAATTGAAGTTGACGGCTCTTCTGCTTCACTATCGCGAACAACAGCAATGTTTTCCCAACAACAGCAAATTTCCTACAGACCCGGTTTGCTAAAATTTGTGCACAATTCTCTCCATTGTGGACGCATTTGGTGGATTATGCTGACCAAAAAAATCACGAAGTACACGAAATGCATTTTGATTTGAACGCCTATTGTTGCAAAAGGCTTCAACAATCTTAACGCGCTGTTCAATTGTGTACCTCTCTAGGGTTTAATTGGTCAAACACTGAAACAAAGAAATGTCAAATTAAGTTGGTCAAAAAACGTGACGTTAAGGTGTGACTCACAATTAACATCGTGCATTATAGTTGGACCACCCTTTATATGAAAAATGTCTAATAAAGTCAGCCACATTCTGCAGAGTGCTTAACAGAGTGCAGACCGAATACAAATACTGGCGAAAGCATTGTTTTTTTAGATTTTTATATTTTTTTTTCTAAAATGTTTTATTCGTTTTTTAATAAACTAGATTCCGTATATATTATATTGTTAGATCTTATCTGATACAATTTGATCTGAAATTTTTCGGTGAATTTAGATCTTTCTAAATCCTCAAATATATTGCTGGATGTAATTCGATCTGCCATTTTTCGGATCAATTACGATTTAACTTAATCCCCAAATAAATTGCTGGATCAGCTGGATATTACAGCATTACACGATTTACACTTCAAGTTGCTTCCGCACCCATTATTCTCCAGATTTGGATCCCAGCGACTTTTACCTGTTAGCGGACTTAAAAAAAATGCTCGCCGGAAAGAGGTTTGACTCGAACGAGGAGGTCAATACAAACGCCTATTTTCAGACCAAAACTAAATTGTTCTACAAGAAATTTATTGAAATTCCAAAAGTCCATAATCTAGGGAACACATAATTTAAATTTCAGGTTTCTAGGTAAAGCGGTTCTGTCAGGCCGTTATGAGGGATACATTTCTGGAGAAGATTTAAAAAAGTACTTTAGCAGTGAAATATATCATACGTCAAGACACGCACATTTTAAACTTCTGGTTTGAAAAGCTAATTTTTATTCTATTGCCGCAATAATCCTATTATTTTGGTTAAGAAGTTCTTATATTTCAATGAAATAAGATATTATTGACATAATTAGGGCTAGGAAAACCATGCATTTAAAATTGTGTTTTATGTGCCTACCCAATGTGCATAGGTTTCAAGTGGTTGAAGCACAAACTTGGTTAAATTTGGTTAGAATCGGTCCATATTCAGATCTACATCCCATAGAAGGGTCCTTTGGAATTGGACATTAATTTTATTTAGACACACAAACCGTCTGAAATTTGGATCATGAATGTTATATACTACCATAAATGATTCCCCTAAATTTAAAGAAAATCGGATCAGATTTGAACCTAGTCCCCATTTTAGAAATATAAATCTCCATATTTTCCGCCCTCTTCATTAAAAATGATTCAACCCTCTTTCTAGAAATTGATCCACAGTCTTTAGATACATTTTGTGTGAATGATCATATGTGTGTATGTGTGGGTTTATGAAGTTCTTGTAATTTAAATTGAAATAATTTGTATATAAACCAGTTGCGTCCAAACACTAATACTATGAAATTTGCGTTTGTGAGCCTTTTTTTCAACTTGAAAATAACTTTCAAAGAAACATTTTCAAACACACAACGATCAGTCTATGTTCACTAAAAAAAATACATTTAATAAAGCGTGGGAACAGTTGTTTTTGTTTTTTGAAAACAATGACGGTGATCCCGTATGTTTGGTTTGTGCTTATAATGCTAAACGCAATCACAAACATACCATTGAAAAGCATTTTAATACATGCCAAAAGAGATTTTTGAATACAAATTTAGATAGGGCCAAATTAGTAGATGAACTGAAATTAAAGTTTCAAAAGAAAAATTTGCCAATCGACCAATTTCAATATGAAAAAAATATCAAAGAAAAGATTCCTTTTGTTGTTGCTCTATCCTTAGCAAAGCACAGCAAGCCTTTTGAAGATGGCGTTTTTTGTTTAAAGACCTTTCAAAAGAAGTATTAAAGTGTTTTGGCTTAAATTAATTATATAACTTATAACATTTCGAAATTCAAAATTTCCATCCTTGTATTGTGCTCTCATATATGTGAAAGCTATCGTCGAAGCTCCCTGTAGGTGAAAAAGCTCTTTTGTAAAAGCTTGCACATTGTGCATATGGAGTGGACACAATTGATATAAACAAACAATTTAAATTATAAGCAAATTGGAATTTTTTGAATATATTTTTTTTTTTTTTTTTTTTTTTGAAACAGACTGCAAATAAAATTTAAATTTATTATAACTGTAACGGAAACAAATAAATTACAAATATCCGTTTTGTGGGTAAATTTTTATTTAATATCAAACAAATGAAAAAAAATAAATGAACTGAAAAAAAAAATCGTTAAATGACAATAAATGATTTTGAACAAATGTATAAAATGTATAAAAAGTTTAACATTTTTCATTAAATTTCAAACAGTAAACTACATAACATTCTGAGTGTGTAGATGTCTGGTTGTTATTTGAATTGTGAAGAGACTCATAATTCATGCCTTCAAATTTAAAGGAAATCAGACCACAGATTGACCTAGTTGACATACAAGCCCTTAAATCCAGAACTTCTAAAGCAATTTTATTCATGTTTTTCACCGTTAATGCTTCCTCCTATATAATAACGGATTTTTTTGGGCTTGTTTTGTATTCCTGATAAAAAATGAACGAAATAATTTTATAAATTTGAAAAATATTTTTTATATTCTAAAAGACATAAATTGTGCAAAAACCTAGTTTTTAGTATAATATCGAAAATTTTAGCAAAAATATGCATATATAGCAAAAATCGACGACTTTTTGTTGCAAATATGTTTTACATTATTTTCCAGCTAACGGCCACAACTATGTATTTACTTATACTTCCTAGCCCTAGTCATTATATATTCATTTACTTTTGGTTTCACGTTAAAGCTTAACGCCCACCTGATTTTCTTTTTTTGATTTAAACATAATCGCTGGTCGCGTATTCGCAGCTTATAAGTAAACTCGATTACCTTAAGATTACTGTCACTTTTACTGCCCACAATAGTGTTTTTATAATTTACTTCCTACTTTTTTTTTTTTTTGATATAGAGTTTAGGAACAACATGTACACCTTCCTCCAATACCTTTATAAACATCTGTTGATAACACGTAGGTACATCAGGTATTCTTAGTTTATCAGTTATTCAAAAGTCCTCTTTTTCATTTTCAACTTTGTACCACCACTCGTGTAGTTGTTGTTGGCATAATAACATTTATATTTGAACAGAGGTTGAATTTTTTATTCGTTTTTTTTTTTAATCAGTGTTTATAATGTAAATTTTTTACTTTCATTGTCTACTGGTTTAATAATGTTGATATTGTTGTTGCTGTTATTATTGTTGTCTTTTCATCTTTATTATTATTTTTTTCCCCCCTTAAACTTTCTTATGTATTTTTTTTGGATATTTGTATTACTGCTTTAGTAGCTGTTCCTGGCATTATTTGTTGGCTGCAAGGTGAGATAAGATTAAAAAAAAAATAAGAAAATAAGTTTTTACAAGTTTCACTAAACTTTTCAGTTGAATTTTTGTTTTCTCGAACAAAACTTGTTTTGCTTTTGTATTACGTTTTTTTTTTAGTTTCTTTCGTTTTCTTAAATAAAAATGTTTTTCTTATATTTTTTTACGTGTTTTTGTGTGTGCTACAACACTCTTCGGTTCAGTTTTTTTGTTTATTTTTTTTATTTTAAAGTCAAGTTTGTTGAATTATTTGTGTGCGCCCAAGTCTTATAAAGTATTCATGACTAATGTTGTAAAATTTTGTACGTAGAACAAACAACACAAACGAATAATATAAAACAAAATAAATAATTTGAGGGATATTTCTGTTATTTTTCTTTCTTTTTTTTGTGCATAATTTTTTAATATGTACATCTTTTTGTACTAATAGTCTAATGCAAATAAATACATTAGTCTGTCGGAAATTTTAATGGAATTTCATTATAAACTAATTTAATTAAAAAATGTTTGTATTTGTTTTAATTAATTGTATTTAGTTGAAACATTTTTGTTTTTAATTTACATATTTTCAATATTAAACATAAATTACACTATAAAACAGCCTAAAATCCATTGACATACGCCATTTCTAAAATGTTACGATAAAAAATTTCAGTATTAGTATTTTAGTAAATATTTGTTCATTTTTTTTTTTGGTGTGGACTTCAAAATCACAATATTTTTAAAATAAAATACTCAATGTTGTCTAACTGTCCGTGGGGTCACCAATGCCATATGAAAGGTGGCGACATTGAGGAATCGCATGGTCTTGGTGTTCTGGACATAAGAATCCAATGTGCATTATTTAGATGTCCAAGGAAGCGCTCAATTATAGGGTTTCTTAATCGATATCCACCCAGAAAACAGTATCATTGTGGCCGCCGAAATTCTCGCAAATCGAATGCTGGGGTCTACGATTACTGACTTCATATTAAATTATATTTTTAGTTGTGAAATTTAGTATTCAGTTGTTTAATTTAATATTTATATTCCACATATTGTACAGGTTGGTTGAAAAGTTCCTGCGCTCACCAAGAGATGGCACTGCTAGCTCCAAACTTTTTTTTTTCTCAATTTGGTATTACTGTCCTGAGAACACATGCAAAGTTGCAAGTCATTCTCTCAATTCTTTTTTTTGTTTACAAGCCATTTGAAGTTGACTTGTTATTGATTTTTTTTATATGGAAAAAATTTAATATCGTGCAGTCATTAGATTCTTTGTTTTGAAGGGTTTAAAAGCAAAGGAAATTTATGAACAATTGTTAGAAATGTATAAATTTTGGGCTGGTGAATTTAAACGTGGTCGTACCATCCTTGAAGACGATCCACGCGAAGGACGACCAAAAACTGCAACCACAGCAGAAATCATTGAGCAGGTACATAATATGGTTAGTGAAGATCCAAGTTTGACTAAGCGTGAAATTGCTAATGCCATAGGCATCTCAGACGAACGAGTACTCCATATTTTACATGAAGAATTACATATGAAAAAACTGTTTGGAAAGTTAGTGCCGCACACATTAACAATTCAACAAAAAATGGATGGAAAACAAATTTCTCAGCGTAATTTGGAGCGTTTTAAGCCGCATAAATCCGATTTCTTGCATCGTCTTATAACTATGGATGAGACTTGGATCTACCACCATGATTCTAAATTGGACTGAAGCTGGTTGTTCAGCTCCAAAGCTGGTGAAGTCACAACGATCAGCAAAGAAGGTTATGGCATCAGTTTTTTGGGATGCAAAAGGAATTTTGTTGATTGATTATCTTCAGAAAGGTAAAACAATCAACTCTGAATATTATTGCAGCCTTTTGGATCAGCTGGATGAAAAAATTCGTGAGAAAAGACCTGGTTTAAAGAAGAAAAAAATCACTTTTCATCAAGACAATGCACCTGCTCACAAAAGTGTTTTGACGCTGGCTAAATTCAAAGAATTAAAGTACGAATTGCTTGAACATCCACCGTATTCACCAGATTTGGCTCTTAGTGACTACTATCTCTTCAGAAATCTCAAACAATTTCTTCATGGAAAGCATTTTTCGTCGAATGAAGAGGGCATAGCAGCCGTAGACCATTATAAGGATGGGATACAATTATTGGAAGATCATTGGAACAAGTGTATTGAGCTTCTAGGAGATTATATTGAATAAAAAAAATATATTTCGTAACAAAAACAGTATTCTTTCATTTCGAGCGCAGAAACTTTTCAACCAACCTGTAAATATCAAAATATTATTTTAAGAAAAATTTTATTTTTAGATTTTTCACGAATTGAACCGTGGTATTCAGATTCATAGTTCACACTCTTGCTTACTGCACTACAACCAATTAAATTTTTCTTTGATATATTTGCTATTTGAATATTTTATTTTAATTTAAAAATTATTATTTTTTTAATATTTGATTTTTCCGGAATTTAAAGTCGGAATATCGCAGTACTAGGCTAACTGTCTACTCTCTAGGAAAAAATTAGAGTATAAAATTAATTCACCTATACCAATCATTAGAGGCGTCTACAATCAATGCAATCCACAATTTAGTTTGTCCTACACTTAAAATAGTTTGTAAGTTAAAATAACAGAAAATACCATTTTAAAGAGATGATATTTTATTTAAAAACTTACTACTACTACTTCAATTCGCTTTTGTTATTTATTTTTAAGTGTTGTGTAAATAACTGGCACATCAGTAAAAACAAATGATTAATCAGTTAAAATTGTACCCATCAATTCCGTAAAAATAAATGATAATTAATTTATTTGAAATTTCTTCCGTTTTTTGTATATTTGTTTGTTTTTTAATCTACAAAATGCATACTCACACAGTCTATAGACACATTTTGTATGAATGGCCATAAGTGTGTGTGCGAATTGAAATAATTTTGTGTATAAACAAACAATTTAAATAAAAAACAAAATTCGAGTTTTTCGCAAACAAAATTTAAATTTGTTATAACTATAACGGAAACAAATAAACCACAAATTTTCGTTTTGTGGGTAAATTTTTATTAAATTTCAAACAAACGAAAAAGGTCGGTAAATAACATTAAATTATTTTGAACAAATGTACAAACAAGTTAAAAATATATTTCTTTTAAAAATAAATGTACGTTCCTTTATTTTTAACTGAATACCTTTTTATTAAACTACAATCAGTAAGCTAATTAATATTCTAAGTGTACTGGAACCCTAATTTTAAGGTATATTTGTTCAGGATATCCGTATTTGTAAATATCACTTTAGAATACTGACAATTTTTAAATAAATTTGATAGTTGATTACGCTGGATGCAATTACTAAACAAATTTTATTATTAAAGGTGATTGGAAATTGTTCTTTTAGTTCCTTTTGCAACTTTTTAATTCCCAATACAATAGCTTTGATTTAATAATCGATTATAAGTTATTTCAAGTAAAAAAATAAATTTTACAAATAAATGTTAATGGTTTTGATTGAATTGTGATAAATTTTTTCTCTGACTGTACATACTTAGTGGAGCATATCAAGTAAAGTTTTAAAAACTAACAGTTTATAACCACATATGAAGTATAGTAATACAAATTTCTTACTTAAGTGCCTCAGAGAGAGATTTAAATAATAAAAAAACATCCGCCCCTGTTATAACGCGAGTTCACAGAGTACGAAGTCGTTTCAAAACGGTTTACAAAAAAATTCGGTTTAACCGAATTTTATATATAAGGGTTGATAAATGAAAATTTCAATCACTAAAAATTGCAATTTTTCAATGTGAAAAGTATCAAAAATTTTTGTGGTAAACAAAGTTTTGTGGGGTGAAATCCAAATTGGCGGTCCTTAATTATTTATTATTGTTGTTAGGGGTCTTAGTTATACATACCATTTAAGCTACATACATTTAAGCTCTGATAGCGTCTTTCTATGGCGACTAGGTCAACCAATGGACGGACTTAAACTATTTTCATTAGGAATATTTAGTATTTAATTACAATGTCGTTAATTTTTATATGGATTGATAGCGTAAAATGGAGTCAGATGAATTTGAATAGATCGGTATAATAGAAAAACTCACCCTGGAGAACAGAGTGGTGTAGGGTATAAAAAAGCGTTGTAAATAATAACACTCTCAACTCTCAAATTTTATAGCAAAATATAAGAAAAAATTCTATATAAGAAAAACCCGCGAAAAGAGTTTACCCACGTATAAATTTTTTCTTGAATTTGGCGTTAAATAAATCTAACACAATTTGCCGGATGAAATAAATGCGTTATACGAGGAAGGGTGTAACACTCATATGCCATACACAATAAATATTAAAAAAACAAATCCAGAAAATTCGAAAGTATTAAAAATTATTGTTGCAAATACTGCTTCAGTTTTATTCGGTTGCATGCATCGTTATTAACCAACCAAAGTAATCCACCACTACCACCATTATAAACCAACAACCACAACAACAACACTAGTACTATTACTACTACAATAATAATCATAATCATAAATTGTACTGTTTAAGGATTGTCGGAAATAACTGCGTTACGCCCGCAATAATCCTTAAAAAAAAGTAAGGGAAACAAGCAACAACACCAGCAGCAGTAGAAAAAGTTTCAAAATCCTTTTTTTTACCACACACACACACAAAAAAACTATAGAAAAAAGTTTAAAATGTTTAAATATATGTCTGTATAACAGCTACAACAAATGATAAATTAACATCATCTACTGGTGCACTAACAAAATGTAAATAGTTTGAAGTATTTTTCATTTATAGTAGTTTTTATTCCGTTTTTTACAACCGGCAACAACTCAGAATTTATTATTATGCTCCCATTTTGTATGTGTGTATGTGTATGAGTGTGTGTGTGTGTATGTTATTCTAACGCACTTGCGGCTCCATTTACTTCCATTAAGAGAAATGGCAAAATGTCAGTTAGCATTTGGTTATGAAAATATGTATTGTTGAATTTTTAAGGCATTTCAAAATGTTTAACAAAGAATTTTATTAATTTAAATAACCATAGGGTTCAACGCATACAAATTGAATATCAAAAAAAAAAAGATATGGTATATATTTTTGACAATCAAAATTCTGTAATGCAGAATATATATTATAGTTATTTTATTACAGTTACATTTTATGTAATAATAAAGTTAAAATATTTGTAAGGAAATCTGTATAGAAAATATGCTACAAGTACTATCGGTTCTCTTAATAACATAGTTCAACACAAAAAAAATACGGGGTTCCCACGATTGAGGAGACCAAATAAATATATACGTGTGTCGGCGTTTTGAAAGTTTACATTTTAGAGGCGGTTTAAGTTTCCCAGCTCTGGCCTGTTCTTGCAGTATATCGGTATATAAAACTATGTTTTCTTTACATCTGAGGTTCAGCAACTTTGTAGATACCGGTATGTCAAATATTTTTGTAGAACATATTAACCCTATAACTCCCCCTCATAACGGAATTTTTTGGTTTTATTCTAACAAATTGTAAAAAACACCACGAAAAAGGGTAATGGCGGGAATGATCAAATATAGAAAGTTCGAAAAACAATTTTTTAATAAAAAAATTAAAATAATTTTGAATTTTCTCAATATCGGAGGATATCCGTCGGACTAGCTTCCTTGTTATGGCTTAAAAATAAAATATTTTATAAATATCCCCCTCCTGGATAAAAATGGTGGGTGCATACCCAGCAAAAACATGGTAATGTGAGGATTACTATGGAATAAGGTCGTTACTTTTTGCATTACTTTAAAATACAAAATAATGACCTAGTTATAATGGATGGTATACTTACTTATATGTACATGAAAAATAATGATTTATTGGTATTTACTGAAATAAGTACCGAATTCGTACTTCTGTTTTTTTATATTTATTGATTAATTTTTGTTTTTGAAAAACTAGGGAACAAAATAGAAAATTATATGCTGTAAAAGGTGATTTTGCAAAAATTTTAGGATTTTAAAGGGTTTCAAATGTGAAATTTTTGAGTGTAAAAAGTAGATATTTTGAATATTTTTTTTATAATTTCGAGTACAAATGATTTTTATCGATTGCTTTAAGTAAGTAAATTTTATTTAAGAAAGTTCCACTAAGAGTAACTACTTACTTTACTATTTAAAGTAACCACTGATTTCTTCTCTATGAGTAACCATGCTGGTAACTCATTATTCTCACTTTTTTTAAAAGCAGGAGGTTAATGAACACCCATGAATTTTGGGTTATCGTGAACAAAAGTAATTAAGCGAGTAAATAGCCTGGTAACTAGTGAAACTTTTTGTGGTCTACTTACTCCCTTAAATACTTCGTAAAAATGCGGGATTTTTGGCAAATTTTGTGCGTTCATTGTGAAACATTAGTGCCACATAAATTTGTTCAAAGCATCGTTAACTAAAAGCTTTTCCCATTTTTCGGACAACATATGGATTTCGCGCCATAAGAACTGCTCATTTTTTGAGGCTAAGAATAAAGCCAATTTAGCATACTCTGTTATAAGTGAAGCGTATTGCAGTGAGAGTGCTTTGCATCGATAGAAGCAAATGGTAGTCGGATGGGGGAAGGTCAGGGCTATAGACGGGTGAGGCAAAACTTTCCAACCACTATTTTCTAAATAGTTTTTAAACAGTCTTGCAACATGTGATCGAGTGTTGTCATGATGGAAAATTACCGCTTCATGCTCGCATCAAACGAATAAAGTGTGTTCGTCACAGGTCCCCTGTGATCATCTGGCCCGATTCCGGTGGGCCATAATAGATTGGAACCTTCTGGTCCCTCCAAATACGTAGCATTACCTTGATGCCATGGAAATTCGGCTTTGGCGTCGATTAGGCTCGTTGGCGGGCTTCACATATGATTTCTTGCACTTCAAGTTATCGCAAAGGATCAATTTTTCATCGCAAATCACTTATTTTTATGGCGTTCGAACAGCATTTCGGACATCCAAAATCGCAAATAATGCTTTTAGTACATCTTCGATTTTTTTGGCAGTCCTGGGAGGTGTTTGTCTTTCGTGTCAAAATCACCGCACAAGTCATCTATTGCATGTTGCAATAGATGCAACATATTCTGGATAAGTTTCGGTGAGCAATCGATAAACTTTTTTTAAATAGAAAAAAGTAAAGTAAAACTTCCCGCAAATTATACCCTACACCACCATACGGTCAGGGTATAAATGGGCTGATGCTTGTTACTACCAAAAATATCAGACTTAGGACCATACGAAACGAGTTAGGGTCACTACTAAATACTAAACTTAATACACTCAGAATATTATGTAGTTTACTGTATGTAGATTAAGAAAAAAATTTCAGTTAATTAAAAAAACAATTTATTTTAACTTTTTTATACATTTGTTCCAAATGATTTACTTTCATTTACCGATTTTTTTCAGTTTCATTTTGTTAATAAAAATTTATCCACAAAACGGTAATCTGTGGTTTACTTGTTTCCGTTTGGTTGCTGTCTGTTTCAAAAGAAAAATATTCAAAAATTTTCAATTTTTTATGAATTGTTGATCTGTTATTTTGTAAATGAATGGTAGTATTAAATCCTACTAATACTAATCATTTACAAAATAACAAATCAACAATTCATAAAAACTCCATTACTTTAAACATAAGGATACAGTGCAAAATATAATTCAAAATATTGTCTAATCATTAACTATCAACATAGATTATGATGTAGATTTAATATGGATTAGGACAAACATTTGAAATTAACGGCTTCATATAAGCTTGGTTTTTGGATACTTTAAGAATTAAAGTTCATAACAAAAAATGTAAAATATTGAAGACTAATATAAATTGTTAAATTTCGTTGATGTAAGTCTAATTGTGTGTTGTTTTCGAGTTTGTTAATTTGTTTTCAAACACTTAATATAAAATAGACAATCATCAACAAGCAATGACCAAAGGGGAGAAAGGCGAGAAAGTAGAGCGTGGATATTGATAAGGTTGGGTAGCGTCAAACGAAAATACTAAGTATTCTATCCTGCTGGCTCTGTGGAATTTCTCAATTTTTATTCTCTATAATTTACTAATAAAAATTTTCATGTTTCTTTACAATTAAATAATTTATAAAAAAGAATTTGATTATATGATCTTAAATCCTACTAATACTATTAATTTTCAATTTCGTTTTTTATTTTTGTTATTAGTTAATCTACAAAATTATTTCAATATACATACATTTTTTCATTTTTTAGCTTAAAAAACAAAAACAAAAAACTATTTTTACGGAATTGGTAAACAAAATTTTAACATTTATTTTTTAACTGATTCATCATTTGTTTTTACTGATGTATCAGTTGTTTGAACCCCAACAATAATAAAAAAATCATTTGATTTAAATGAAATATCAGTTCCCTTAAATGGTATTTTCTGTCATTTTAACTTACAAAATATTTTAAGTGTGTTATATGAGATCAATAAAAAAAGTCGTGCAATCAAAAAATATAATTTTTATTTTTGAGTGCATCTGTTGAATGCAAAAATATTTTTTTTATTCGCAAAATTAAGACAAGTAATTTTTTTCTTTTAATATATAAAAATGAAAAAGTTTAATTCACTAAAACAAAAAACAAAATTCTCCAATTTAAGAGAATTTAATTTTTGCATTAATTGTTCCAGTTCGCAGTATTAAAAAAAATGTACTTTTACAAACTAAAAGTTTTTCACGCATCGATAATATTAACAACATTAATTAATCATATTTTACCTGCAAAACACAGCTACTTAAATTACCATAAACAACGCGAACATTATAAAAATAAAACTCATAAAGTAATTACAGCTAACTTAAATAAATAGTTGTTTAATTTAAAAAATATATAACAATTTGCTATAAATTAGAGTGCACCTTAAAGAATATTTTTTTCTTCTCTATTTAAAAAAATAAAAAAACTATGTTTCATTAGAATTAAATACAGCATAGTATAATAAAGAATTAACTTAAAATAAAACAGTTTGATATTTTTCGTCGCAGTATTTTCCTCCTTATTCCTTAGTAAAAGTTTACCACTGAATAACTTTCACCTCCTTAGAAATTTCAACTCTAAACAACTTATTTATAGTTAAGCACAGTATACTGTTAAGCCCTTGAAAATTTTGCACTCTAAATCATAATTTAAGTTATAATAATTAATGCAATAAACTAAAAATTACACTTTTTAACTAGAAAAATTATATTCTTGTATATTAAATTTGCGTGAAAATAAGTTGTACTACATTTTTAGGTGAAATAATTTTTTTTTATATGGAGTATACAGTTTTTTTTTTTCAGATGAAACCGGTACGATTTTTTTTTTTTGGTTTAGCAAGAACATTTTAAGATAAACATCGTTCATAATGTGATAGGTACACCCTAATGCGTATTACTTTTAGTTTCATTAAAGTTAAGCAGAAAAATAAGTATACAAAAACTGTAAAAATGTTGAATATAAAAATGTTGTTTAATTTAAATTTTGTTGCAGTTTGTTTGTTTTTTTGTAAGCTTTTAAATTCTTTACGAAATCTCAGATTTGTTCTAAATATTTGTTGTTTTTATAGTTGTTGATGTGTGTGCATGGTAATTTTTTTTTATGTTTTGTGGAATTTTAATTGCACTTTATCAAGCATTTGGAATACAAAAAAAAATCGTAAAAAACAAAAATGATTGCATACTTTAGGGAAAATACAACAAACAGAGAAATAAACGAATAAAATGGAATGAATAAACGAAAAACGTACAGAAGAATAACAAGAACTAGTGTACCCTGGATGATGTTATATTTTGCTACTTCTGTTTAATGCGCTGCTTAAACTTTTAAGTGTTTGTTTTAGTTTTTTTTTTATTATTCTTCTGAAATCCAGTTTTTATGATGTTGTTGGCTGAAAACTAAAAAATCATAAAAAAAATCTTACAAACAAATAGAAAGCAAAAAAGAAATACAAAATACGTAACTTCTAGTAGACCAACCATAAAAATTTGCCTAATACAGAGAGTTTAAAAATTCACAATTTTTCAACTTCTTTTCTTAACCTAATTGCACAAAACAAATGTTTTTACCTGTGTTGATTA
Source organism: Eustalomyia histrio (assembly GCA_949748255.1). Taxonomy (NCBI): domain Eukaryota; kingdom Metazoa; phylum Arthropoda; class Insecta; order Diptera; family Anthomyiidae; genus Eustalomyia; species Eustalomyia histrio. Next base: position 11,962,782 of record OX456523.1, read on the forward strand.
ATTTTTCTCAATTTCATAACCGGTTAGAAAGGAAAAAGTTAATACATATTAGGCCGGATATATCGCTAAAGAAAATAACTCTCCAACTTCCTGCTGTAATCTTGACCGAAGCATTTTCAAAACATAATCATATTAAAGGATTTGTGAATTACATGGAAAATTTTGTATACACTCAGAAAAAAAAGTTAGTAAAAAAATTTGTAAACGGTTTTTAATCGCACTTTACTGTAATGGCACTTTTCAGTTGCCATTACCGACTTTTTTTGGTGACTGTATACGGAGCCGTTGCATAGCCTTAATCAACATTTGAAGTTTGGAGATTATATTTTGGGCCTATCAGTTAAAGGATGTACACAAAATAAATTGATCATATTTAAATGCAAGTTCTTCAAATTGTAATTTTCTAAGATGCTCTAATATGTAATTGTTATTATAATTTAAACCTTTTAGGCCTCATATTATTATCCATTTGTTGGCAGCAAAAAATATTGGCGTGTCGTGCAACTGCTAGGTTATGTCTAAAAGAGGAAGGGCCATTCGCTATTTATGATCACCCAGGAATGGGAATGGGCATATTGTGAGCTCTCTTCAGTATGCCTTTAACCCATACAAGCACTCCGAAGGCGGCAAAACGGCCCCATTCCCGTGTATAACCCTACTCTACTTGCGATAGCCGGGCAAAAACAAAGGTTCACATCTTCCCACATGCCCTACATACCACAGAGTCACTCCACCCCAATTTCAGTCAGTTCCCGTGTCCCCAGACTTAAGATTACCCTTGTCCTTTCCACATCCGGGTGAATCTAGAGGATTTTTGTGATCGTACCAACATTATTCCCATTCCAGATCTCTTTTTCGTCATTCGAAAAAGGCTCGGATTTTAAAGTTTAACAGAGACCAGGTTCGATTCATCCATTGCCAGCACATCAGCCTTTTCATTCCCCTCCATTCCACAGTCAACCTCAGACGACCACTGCCAGAATAAATCTTTATTACTCTCTTGCAGTTCAAACCCGTCTTTGATTTCACAGACTCCACTGACAAAGCCCTAACAGCAGCCTGGCTATCAATGAAGTTGAATATCTGCCCAGAATAATCAGTCGCAGTTAAATACTGAATACACTCCGTAATAGCCACAACTTCCACCTGAAAAACAGTGTTTGGGTCCAAAAGCCGGAAGCACATTTTCATTCCCAGATCTCCCCAAAGGGAACTTAACCAGTTCTTCCGTCATTTTTGGAGCAATCAGTGTAGAAAAGAATTCCATTGGTATCATCCAAATACCTTCATCCCTCTATCGCTCCCAGTCATGAATAAGAAAATCGTAGTCAGCCAATACACGTTATTCCGCCGCCCTATCACATTCCATATCCAAAGTGTGAAAGCCTGGCAGATTTTCAAGGATCCTCTGATGCCGGGTACGTCGACCTCAAGGGACCACTCCGCGAGCACCATTAGTCTGCAGCCTCATATTTAAACTGAACATCTATCGGTATGAGGGAGAGTATCGACTGTAACTTTTAGCGCGATGGCCTAATACACCGAAGTAAAATAACATTCCAGGGCTAGAAACAAAAAAGCTTCACCAAGTTCGCCTAATCTGCATAAGATGATGGGCAACTATTCTAAGATTTAATATCTCGCGCAATTACTGTATTGGCATATTTGAAGACCTTTATCTTTCACCAACTTTGAACTCTCCCCAATCTCCTTCCAAAAAAAAAAAAAAAAAACAAATAATGGAAGAATTCCCTGAGATTTGCTTAAGTTTATATTAAAACAAGCATATCGCCTTAAAATGGCCTACAACTAAAATCGAGCCAAAAATCGGATATAGTTATAGTTATATCTTGAAAACCCCATATCCGATTAAATAAAATAATGATTTCCTATATTATAATAATCAAAAACATTTTTTTATTTGTTTAAAAAAAAAAAAAGAGAAACTTCGAACGGAATGCACATCAGTTTAACATTGTCTGATTAGGCACAAATTTTTATCGTAGATATTTTGGACCCATTGTCACCAAATTCTGCCCGGTAATGTTCGAATAACCAATAAATGAAAAATGCTGTCACCCTAATGCTCACTATACATTTAATTTTTTTGTTAGGACTATAGAAAAAGTTTAAACACTTATTTTTTTATACATCGTTCAATAGTTTAACTGTGGCACTGCAAGGCAATTGCACCTTTATTATATTTTATTATTATTTTATATATAAAAATGTAGATATATGTGTATGTGTTTATTTACATAAGTGAGTATGCGTATTTGTTTTTAGTTTGGTTCTTCTTGATCGCAACACACTTTTCACTTGTCACATTTGTGTCGCAAACAGGAAAAGCCCCAACAGCAACACATTTATTTATTATTTTTTTTTTTTTGCGTTAACGACCAACATCATGAAGACGACCAAACATCATCCTTGTTATAAAAAACTGCAAGAAAAATACAATAAAAAAAAAATAACAACACAACACCAACATCAACAATAACAGCAGCAAAAGCAACAAAAACTATAACAAATTAAATAGTAGTAGAAAAAGTTGTAGTAGCAAGCTTAAAACGGAAACGGAAATCAGTAACAAAATATGCCAAGGACAGTTGCATAAATATTTGCAAAAAAAGATAGATTTTCTATGTTATTTTATACATAAAAAATGTCTAGTTTGTGAAAAAATAAACATAAAATAAAAAAATTGAAATAAAATAAAACTCAAGTTACACCAACAAAAGCACAGTTGGAGAATTTTATACAAAAAAAAAAATGAGCAAAAAATGTATTCATCACAAGAAGAAAAACGTGTAATGCCCTAGAGCACACTACACTCAAAATAAATTCATTAGTAGTAAAATTTGTAATACTGTTAGCAAGACCACATTACAAAATTTAAAATTAAATTTTAATTTACTCCTTTCTCCCCCCCAGGGTTCCAATGGGCAGTATTGTGTTTTTAAAATGTAATTGCTTAAAAATATAACATAATATCGTTGCAATTTAAGAACTGAGAAGTAACATCTATTCTTAGAATTTGTTTGTTAAAAAAAATAAACTTTAATATATTAAAAAGAAAATTTAATTCTCTTGTAAGGATTGTTCTCTTAAATAGTATTTTCATTACCATATATAAAATTAATGAGAATGGTTTAAGTATTTGATTTTATTGATTAATAGCAGTCGTTTAGAATTTCATTACCATTAATAATGCCCTAATAACCAAAAAAATAATGACCATTGATAGACAAAATTTTCTAATAAACTGAAAAATGGAAAAAATCTTAAAATAAAAAAAAAATAATGTTCAAATAGATAAATATCAATAAAATCCATGCTCGCTCTATTCCATTACGTGCCTTCTAGTGAGTGCTTCGATTCGATTAAATTCCCGGTTGATTTTTATTTTGTGGCCCTTATATATTATTTTAATTTCATTCATTCAACGTTCCATTTTATTTTGTTCCCTTGTCCAGTGTTTCAATTCCACTCATTTCCCAATTTTAATATTTCAATTCCACTCGTTGTTTAAATATCAGGCTGCTCGTCAAAATTGACGTCTGGTATGAAAAAAAATTTGAAATTTTCCAAGGAAACGTTTAATCCCAAAAATTTGAGCGTCGTTCTGATAGGATTATTAATATCAGATTAATATGAGATTGCCCGGGTCTGGATAAAAGTGCAATCTTAAACCGGTGGAGCTAAAAGCTTATATTTTGGCACGTAGAATGTTACTCTGTCGTAGCAGAGAAAAAACATGTTTGCAACATGATCACTGCTAATATATTATATTTGATGCATTCAGTTATGGTTAACAAAATCAAGTTATTGGTTTATAAATAGGTTCTAATCATCAATATGGTCGTTAGCATTATAACTATAGTCCAGATTTTATTATTTCATGATTATCTCTTTCTATTTTATAACATGATTGGCTGTAACCATAATGTAACCATAATAAAATATGATAATTATTGAACTATAAATTGCTGACAACTATCAATGAATAATAAATCAAATAAAATATGGCTGACATTTACAGTCATAATACTGTCTTGTTTTTATAAAATAAATAATCAGTTTACTCACCCATGTAAAAATGTATCACTGCAGTCATCCATATAAAAGTGGTAATATATGATCATTTTCACCTGGGGGTTTTTATTTTCGAAAATGCCAAATACATGTAACATAATAATTTAAACTAATCAATTCATTGTCAAAAAGATTCTATATAAAAATTTTATATTTTTGAATTCTTTTCAATAAAAATAATAATATATTTTTTTTCTTTTAAATATTTTTATTAATAAATTTCTTGTAAAACTACGACTTTCTTGTGGGGAAAGTAATCAAAGGTTTCTTATACAAAATACTTGATATTTTTCTGATATAAATGTTTTTAGATTCTATGGACTTTTCCTTAAAGTAAACTCATAAAAACTCATATATTTTAAAAATCCTTTCTTTAAATAAAAAATTATTAGATTCTAAGGATTCTACTAGAAATTTTTTTAGACACTTAGGACTTTTTCTAAAAGGCAAATTCTGAGACTCTAGGACTATCTAAAAATAATCTTAAAAATGTCTTTAGAGTCCATGTTTTAATATTAAAAAATGTGTATGTTTTTATATCAAAAAAGTCGTTAGAATCAAAGAAGTTTTTTTTTAAAAAGTTCTTATGGTCAAATATTTTTACTTAGGAAAAACATTTCTTAAAGAAATGTTCTCAAGTATAAAGAACTTTCTCATAGTTTTGAATCATAATATTATATTTTATATTTCATTATCGTAGTGTAATAACTATATTATAGTACGACTATGGTTGGCACAATCATAATCCTAAATATATATGATCCTCTTTAAAAATTATTGTCACAGCTATGTTTTTTCCCTGCGTGTACTAAGATGGTGTTTTTAAAAATTTTATAGGAAGGGAGAAAAAGGGGTAAAGTCTCTTTTACGTTCAAGCTTAAAGCCATTTTACTTATAATCTGAAATTTAAAATATGTTTTCTCAGGTCGGCTTTTTTCCTTTTTAATCCATTTTTATCAAAACTATTAATATCTTGTCACCGAATTAGTCCATTTCTAGCCAAAGGGGTTTGGCCAGGTCGTTAGGAAGGTGACTTTATTTTCTTTCCCCTCCTCTTAGAAATGTTTTTTTTTGTTGGACATCTTCTCTGAAGAAGGAACCAACGTGCCACAATTCTAGTTCTTCGTTGCAGTGGTTAGGGATAGGTAACTTATACGTGGCATCGATATAACGATTTTCGCCTCTTGAAACAATTTTAAATGCTGTAGAGTACCAATGTAATCACTTCTTACCATCTATAATTGTTTTCTAACTTGTTTATAAATGTGTCTGTATATTTCAACAAATTGAAACCTCATAAAAAAAATAAGTATTACAAAGAAAAATTGCAAAGCAACATGGCTGCAATCAAAGCGAGCGGAAGTGAGATTGTAAAGTTGTTTGTTAAGCTGTCAGTTCAGTGCTAGTAAAGCGCCAATACCAAAGTCCTTATAGTTTCAAATTTTTTTTGGCTCTACAACTAGTCAAGTATTGAATGTGAAACAAAGCTGTAGAAAAAAAAAAATAAACAACAAAAGAAAAGAAGTTCGAAAAACTTAAAGAAGCAGCGGGGTTACCATGACCCTGCGTAAAGGGTGGATGTTAGATTTACATTTATGGTAAATTTTTCAAGTATTAAAACAATCTTGTCAAGTAGGGACCAAGTGCTTAAAAAAATAATGTGGAAAGGGGTTTATTAAGTAATAAAAGTAAAAAAGGTCAAAAGCTTTTTAGCTGGTGCTTTTGCATTTTTTTTCTTTCATTTTATAAGCATCATTAAAAGTGATGTCTGATCATATTATGTGTTGACTATTTTTTTTATATGATTTTTATGTTTAAAGTTGTTGTTTTCTTTTAAGATTTAAGTTTTGGACTCAGGCTATTTGGTTTTCTAATTTGAAACATATTAAAAGGTAATAATTTCGAATATTTTAAATTAAAAAAAAAACATACCAATTATTCATGGACATGTAATAGGGAACCCGAGTAAAAAAATTCAATCTGGTGCTATATAATCGTGTAGTTACAATTTCATTTCACCTTGTATAACCAATTTGATCTGTAATATTTAAGATATAATTCGATCTGATATGAGTTAAAAATTGATATTAGATGATAAATTAAAAAAATTATATATAATTTTATCGCAGATCCTTTTAGATCTTAAAATAGCAGATTTTATGAGTTCATATTTTTTAATTTGAGAATATATTGCGCTATATAAATACACAAAGTGAGATAAAATTATATCAATTTGTGTAAATCTGAATTTTTTTTTTGTTAGGGCAAATATACAGGTTGGTTGAAAAGTTCCTGCGCTCGAAATGAAAGAATGCTGTTTTTGTTACCAAATATATTTTTTTATTCAATAGAATCTCCTAGAAGCTCAATACACTTGTTCCAATGATCTTCCAATAATTTTATCCCATCCTTATAATGGTTTTCCGGAAGCTCTGCAAAATAAACGTCTACAGCTGCTATGGCCTCTTCATTCGACGAAAAATGCTTTCCACGAAGGAATTGTTTAAGATTTCTGAAGAAATAGTAGTCACTGGGAGCCAAATCTGGTGAATACGGTGGATGTTCAAGCAATTCGTACTTTAATTCTTTGAATTTAGCCATCGTCAAAACACTTTTGTGAGCAGGTGCATTGTCTTGATGAAAAATGATTTTTTTTAAACCAGGTCTTTTCTCACGAATTTTTTCATCCAGCTGATCCAAAAGGCTGCAATAATATTCAGAGTTGATTGTTTTACCTTTCTGAAGATAATCAATCAACAAAATTCCTTTTGCATCCCAAAAAACTGATGCCATAACCTTCTTTGCTGATCGTTGTGACTTCACCTGCTTTAGAGCTGAACAACCAGCTTCAGTCCACTGTAAACGTTCTTGTTTCAATTTAGGATCATGGTGGTAGATCCAAGTCTCATCCATAGTTATAAAACGACGCAAAAAGTCGGTTTTTCAGCTTAAAACGCTCCAAATTACGCTGAGAAATTTGTTTTCGATCCAGTTTTTGTTGAATTGTTAATGTGTGCGGCACTAACTTTTCAAACAGTTTTTTCATATGTAATTCTTCATGTAAATGGCATTAGCAATTTCACGCTTAGTCAAACTTGGATCTTCACTAACCATATTATGTACCTGCTCAATGATTTTTGCTGTGGTTGCAGTTTTTGGTCGTCCTTCGCGTGGATCGTCTTTAAGGCTGGTACGACCACGTTTAAATTCACCAGCCCAAAATTCAACGGTGCGATTTGAAGGTGAGGACTCCTTATACACTTCTAACAATTGTTCATAAATTTCCTTTGCTTTTAAACCCTTTAAAACAAAGAATCTAATGACACGTCAACTTCAAATGGCTTGTAAACAAAGAATTTGACTAGAAATCTGATGAGCAATCTTGAATTTGATTAGTTTTTGGTGTTTGTGTTAAGTTTAGGCTTTTGGTGTGTTCTGACATATATAGTAGAATTTTATGGCCAACATTTTTGAAGAACATTTCATCCCCGCCCTTCCCCTTTTTCGAGGTGTTTTTTACAATTTGTTAGAATAAAGCCAATAAATGCCGTTATGAGGGGGAGTTAGAGGGTTAATATGTTCTACATACCATTATCTACAAAGTTGCTGAACAAACCTTACACCTCAGATGCAAAGAAAACATAGTTTTATATACCGATATGCTGCAAGAACAGACCAGAGCTAGGAAACTTTGACCGTCTCTAAAATGAAATTCCGATGTAAACTATCAAAACGCCGACACACGTATATTTTTGTGGGTCTCCTTAACAAGAATTAATCATCGGAACCCCGTATTTTTTTTTGTGTTGAACTGTGTTATTAGTTCTAAAATTTTGTTATTTAGTTTTTAGAAAGAGTGAAGCTTATTGATGTTAGTAAGAGCTAATTATTTTATAGATGTTCATACCATGATCCCACGTTTCTTCTGAAAATCATCATCAGTAGAATTTCAATCCTTTGTAAGCTTTTAGTCTTTTCTTGCTTTCTCTAAATTTATAATATACATAACTTCTACTTAATATGAAACAATTTATTTTATTCTTGTCTCTTAAAATTGAAAATAAAAAATAATATTATTTTTAAACAAAACTTTCTAGTGTGATTTAAGAAAATTTATTATTCAATTATATAGAATTAAGTAGTCCTCCTTTTACATAGAAAATAACGTTATATGTTAGTACTTGTTTCTACAAAACATATTTTTCTTGAAATTTTTCATAATATTATACTTTAAATTCTTTCATATCTACAACTCCACTATTCTTTGAACGCAATATATTTTTCTGTAAGCAACATTATTTTTCCTTTTTACTTATGTATGCGTAGTTAATATAATTTTTTTCTTCCTATTTCTTTGTATAAATTTACATACAAAGATTTAATAATTCGTTTGCTTTTGTCTACGAATGTCAACACCAATTCAAGAATGAAATCGTAAAATGTTTGTGTGGTGTATGTAAATAACTATATCTGTGAATATAAGAAGAGAAACACAACATAAAAATAGTTATAACAGTTCTCAGCATGTCATAACTTAACCGATTATTTGGTGACAAACTTACATACAAAAGCGAAGCGGATTATAGAGTTTGCTTTAGTGAAGATTTTTGTATTGGCGAGAAAACTGCAAAGAAAGGATATACTAAATAAAGGCGGCTGAAGCAGCTATTGGGCCGAAAAAAGAAAACAGTAAAGGCTCCCAGAGTTTAAGACATTGCTTTTATTCAACAGCATGTTTAAAATTTTTAGTTTTCTTTTATATTAAAAATAATTTATAAATCAATTTCAGCTCACAGAAAATAATATTTTGAAATCGAGTAGAAACAACATTAAATTAAGTAGGAATAAGTTAAAAAATCACACTTAATGTAACTTTGTTTTATTTTTATTTTAAATATGTTGCTTCTTATTTAAAAAAAAACTAAAATCTAAAATGTTGACATTGATTTAAATATGAAAAACTTTATTTCATCATATTTGAGTTGGGGTGGGTTGTACAAGTCAAGAGGCGAGCCCATGGCGCTGAGAATAAAAATTGTCCATTGCACCATAAATCATATTTACTTTTATAAGATTTATAATTAGTTTAAAAATTTTCATCCTGGATTATTTGCCTGATTGAAATACATCTATCAGCCTTGGACTAGGTCCAAATATTGTCGGATTTCCTTTTAATTTAGAACCATGATTTATTGCCTCAAATAATAATCACAACCCTAATTTCAACCAAATATCTATGGCTTATATCTAAATACCATTAAAGCCCAATTTGGAATGGTACTATTTCTACGGGAAGTAGGTCTAAATATGAATTGATTCTAACCAATTTCAATAATGAAAGAAATCTGATACGACCTGTAGTTTGATTACAAGGTTTACATGGTCATGCGGATTTACATACGTCAAGAAGTAATTCTGAGTAGATTGATATACTATTACGTAAGTCTGATATTTTGGATACATCAGCACAAACTCATACCTTGATCACGTTGTGGTGTAGGGGTATACAAATTTATTTTACAGGGTGATTCAGTCACTACCCGCCGAATTTCACCAGCGTATTCCTTGGCTCATTTCCTGAAAATATTTACATTACGACCATCCCTGAAAGTGCAAGTGTGCGAAATGGCACCAATTGGTGGTCGGAGGGTAGTAGGGTAACTTCTGAACCAGTGGTGGGATTTATTTGTTTTTGGCCTTGTTGGAAAGGTATTTGGGAGACCTTTCAGAATAAATAAAGAAAAAACTAAAAAAAAATGAAATCGCCGAGATACATAGCTTTTGAAAAAAATAAATTGGAAAAAGACATAAGAACGTGCACATAACCTAAATTTGCTCAGCCAGATAACAGGTAACTTAAAAGATAACCCTACCTCTTACCTTTCCAAAATGTTTATGGCTGACTTAGGACATACTTCAGGAAACGTATTTTTTTAAATTTAAGGTTTCTCGAGGATTTCTCATTTTATCCCATCACATAGAAAATTTTCAAAACTCCCGTCTTGAATTTCAACTTCCTAGCTCTAGCGGTTTGAGCCAGGCGATGTTGAATGAGTGAGTCAATACCGTTTTTCGCTTATATATATATATATATATATATATATATATATATGTAGATTAATAGAGACTTTTGTAGCTTTTCTCCATGAGATCCTAGTAATTAACAACATCAGTATATTAGATCACTAAACAATTTAAGATAAAACAATTTTTTTTTCTAACCGTATTAACTCTTCAAAATAATCTTAAAAAATTTCCCGTAAAAATAAAACCACAAATTTGACTTACGATTTATATTGATTTATACCTTTTTTATAAAAAAAAAAACAAATTTTTAAAATTTAAAACATAGCGCCTTAAACCAAGGGAACTTTTGCTGTTCTTATTTTGGCTCTATAGCGTGCACGGTCGCTTTTATTCTGTACATCCTTTACTTTGTAATGTGCTTGGCATTGGTGTCCTCGTTGCTGTCGGAAAATGTTTCTTTTGTCATACTATTTACAAACCTATGATTAAAATGTTAAAGAATATTTCTGCAATTATTTCAGATTTAAAGAAAGAATATACAAAATTTTCTAAAAACATTTACAATTTCGTATTGCAAATTAAAAATGTTTATAAATAGGACCCTGCAGAAAAAAAACTGCTAAAATTTTCTAATTTATTTTGCTAAATATAAGTAATATAAGCACAGTAAAGAAAAAACTGTTAAATATACAAAATTTTGGTTATATTTGTGTTAAAATTTAGTAAAATGAAATTGTAGCCTGTTAAAATAAACTAAAAAATCTCAAAATATTTGAAAAATTTTCAGATTTTTTTTTTTTTTTATTTATATTTAATCGAGCCCTAAGGGCCATATATATAAATCATATAAGTAATGAACAGTAAATTAATTTACAATTAAAATTTTTTAGAATTTTTTTAATGCGAATAAAATTCTAACTCTTAGAAATCAGCGGTCAACTATTTTTTAGCAAATATTTCTAGTGACTTCAACGCACTAAACCAAAAGTTGTAAGTGAATATAAAAATATAAAAATTTTGTTATCTTTTTACGAAACCAATTTGTTAAAATAATTATTTTTTTATAAAAGTTAAAATATGTTTGTCTATAACCAAAAGATTTTACTAAAATGCAAATTTATTGTTATCGGCCAATACTTTATGGAGCAATTGTAGTTTTGGTAAATTTTTTTCGGTAATTTAATAAAAATTATCTTTAATTTGAAAAGATATTGTAGCTGTAAAAATAATTTAGCGTAGTTAATCTAGTTACATCGTTACATGTGAAAAGGTAGTATCATATAGAGCATATCATTAGTTTGACAACATCTACATTTGTTCGAGGTACCGAAGTACCAACTAGAACTTGATGTCGGAGTAAGAAATTATCAAAGGGAGCAATGTAGCTGTTATCAAACTACGAACAATAATATGCCATATGATACAATCGGTCTCCAAATGAAGACACAGGAAACATAAAACAAAAATGGTGATAATTAGGGGCGTGGCAAAAAAAAATTAAAAATTTTTCTGAAATCATCTACAACCAATCTTTAATTCTAGAGGGTGATTGACACAACTTTTTTTTAGCGTACTACCAAATTTACCTTTTTTGCTATTTTTGCTTTTTTTACTTTTATTGATTTTTCAAGATTTTTTTTTCTGGATTTTCCAGTTTCGAGCTTTAAGTGGCTTTTTCTTGCTTCAAAGTGCTTTTTTGTATTAAAAAAAAAATATTTTTTCTGCTAGTTATGTTGTTTTACCATGATTTTTTGTTTTTTCCAATATTTTTTTTTTGTTTTAAATGCAATGAATTGTACCTTTTTTTTCTTCTCTGGTGATTCATGAATTTAATATGGATTTTAGTTGATTTCACTGCTGTTTTTGATTCAGTGCAGGTTGGACTGTTATTTCCGTATAACTAAAATTTAATTTAAATGTAACTAAGATTTTGTAAACATTTTTTAATTTTTGTTAAATATTTTTATTTTTGACTAATACACTCAAATATATATGTCTGTTGGTTCATCAAATAAATTTTGTTAATTTAACAAAATTTTTTCCATATTTTTGACTTATGGTAAGATTTATTAATTTTAACGAAATTTTGTTAAATTTAACAGATATAAATAAAACAATTAAATTAGTAAAACTACAAGAAATAAGAAGATATGAAATTTTAAATTATGACAAGGTGGGTTTAGTGATTTAAAAAAAAAATTACCGAATACGCACAAAACCGTAAAAACAGTGTTATCTCTAAAATGAATATATAGATTTTTTTTTAAACTGTTTTGTTTAAAAGAGGAACAAAAGTGCCTTAAAACCATATACATACTTTTTTGGGGCATGTTTTTTTTTTTGTTTTTGGCAATGGCTGGTTTAAGATTACTTGCGGTATATGCCGTAATCTCCCAAAAGAACTTTTCAATCACTTTTTTTTTTGAAGTTCGAAAAATATATTTATTTACTTTATTGCCATAGGTTATGAAAAATAAAATGGCAGTATCAGTTTTTGAGCGGTAGAAAACAAGTAAACTTACAAAAAAAAAAGGGTTTACGTCGAATAAAATACAAAGTTTCTTACTACATATTTCCTTTTCTTTTATATTTACATATTTATTTTTTTTTGTTCTACTAAGGATATAATTTTCTGATGTATTGTATGTAAATATAAAATAGCTGTGTATGTGAGTGTACAAACAATATTTTCATCTTAAAGAACTTTCTTATTTTTTTTTTTTTTTGTTAAAACTTTAGGCTATAAAGCAACAAATAACATCATGTTCATATGATGATTTTTTACCTTTTTATTACACATTGTTTCCCTTTTTACTTCTTATTACGTTTACATTCAACACCATAAAATGCCACATAATATATGTGCATACTTACATATGTATGTGTTTATATGATTTTCTTTAATTTTGTTCTTCTTTTTCTTATTTTTTTTTCTCTTGGATTTTTGCTTAAAGGTATTATATGGAACGTAAGATCTTTCAACATTTGTTAGAACTCAAGTCACTGCAAATACGTTCAAATAAACTAAACGAAGCTGTGTTGGTTAAACGCGCTGTTGATGATTATCATAAATCATGTGCCGCCCTGGGCGGTGAGACTGGTACACGTTTGCGTCGTTATAATTTTAGTGAATATACCTTTAAAAATTTTGAATTGTTCCTTTATGAAACACTTAAAGCTCTGCAAAAACCGGGCACTTATAATTTTCAAAATATCAATGAAGTTTATGAAGAGGTGAGTGTAATTGGCTGTGAGATAAATTGTCAACATATGATTTTTTTTTTCTTTTTTCATTTCTATAGGCGGAACGCCGATTAAGTCCTGATTATAATGCATATGAAAAGGCATTACAGTGTACCACCAGAACACATCGTTGTCTTCATGCAGCTCATGCATATACGGGGATACCTTGTGCCGCATACAGTAAGTGAATTAATTATTATAAATTTGAAATGTAAATACAAAGCAATACTCTGTGAAGGGATATGATAAATTAGATTACGAAACTAAAAGTTTGCTACACTAAAAATAATATATTAATAAAGTCAGCAAAAACTGTTACTGAGTAAACAAAATTTTAGTCAGTAGAATGCTTGCAGAAAAATTAGTAATGTCAGTAAAATTGTGTTGGTGAAAATCAGTGGGCTGATCTTTAGCAAAAAAAAAAAATAGTAAATTCTTCAAAAGTTGTTCTAATAGTCGATTGCAGATATTGTAAAAAAATTATTTTAATGAATAGTAGTGACTGACAAAACAACTCAAAATATTTGTAGAACAATTTTATTTCAGTTAATTTCTTTGATATCCCCACAAAAAGAAGTCCGGAGCAGTCAAATCAGGCGACCATTGTAATCCTGGCTGTATGTGACATGGCACCGTCTTGTTGATACCACATGTTAATTAAGCCCAAAGCATGCAGAAGTAAGGTCCAATAATTCCTCCTGACCAAATTGCACACCAGACTGTCACTTTTGATGGATGCAAATGTGACTGATGAATAATTTGAGTGCTTTCCATTGCCCAGAACGGACTATTCTGTTTATTCACATATCCATTCAAATGAAAATGTGGCTTTTCAATCATAATTGTCATGGGCGAGCTGTAACATCCTATTGGCATATGTACGGCGGCGTAAATGCTATTGTGAAAGAAGCTCTTGTGTCAACTGAATCTTAAATGGAAACAGATGCAAATCTCTGTACAAAATTGTGGCTGTATTTTTTATATCTTAAAAGAGTTGTATTTTTAGTATTATTTTTTGTCTAAACTAAATTTAGACAAACTGCGACATCTACCTCTTGTTTATTTGATTGTTATCCTGACTATAAATATGTTGATCAATTAGAAAAAAACCAGTTGGTAGAAATTTAGTTCAAAGTTAGTTTATTGCTGATAAAATATGACTAAAGTTTTTGCTGAAAACACAATTACAGCAAAAAATTTTAAAAACTACTAACTTATTTTTTTGAGTGTACTGTGAAAATATTCTTGAAAAGCGTTATAGTGTAGGTTGTTGGACTGGTTGAGTATAAATTTTAATACACCCTTTTTTTCCACTAAAATAATTACAATTATTTTTTCTACAAAAATAATTATTTTTATACCCTCCACCATATATGGTGAGGGTATATATCAGTTTGTCATTCCGTTTGTAATATGTCGAAATATAGGTTTAAGACCCCATAAAGTATATATATTCGTGATCCTTATGCAATTTTAAGTCGATTTAGCGATGTCCGTCTGTCTGTCTGTCTGTTGAAATGGCGATCACGACGCGAAGACGCAAGCGGGGGTGCCAATGTACCCAGATTATTGAACATCCTCCCGAGCAGTTTGGTATTTAAAATGAGCGAAATCGGTTTAGCGGTTCAAAAGTTATGAGTGAAAATGTGAAGGTACCTCTAAATTTTCTATACAAATTTGTACAATTTTTCTGTATCTATTTTAATTTTCTGTTAAGTAAGTAAAAATGTTATTAAGTCTTCTTCTTGTTCGATTACATTTATTGTTTTACATAATATGTCGAAATATAGGTTTAAGACCCCATAAAGTATATATATTCGTGATCCTTATACAATTTTAAGTCGATTTAGCGATGTCCGTCTGTCTGTCTGTCTGTTGAAATGGCGATCACGACGCGAAGACGTAAGCGGGGGTGCCAATTTTTACCCAGATTATTGAACATCCTCCCGAGCAGTTTGGTATTTAAAATGAGCAAAATCGGTTTAGCGGTTCAAAAGTTATGAGCGAAAATGTGAAGGTACCTCTGAATTTTTCATACAATTTTGTACAAATTTTCTGTATCTATTTTAATTTTCTGTTAAGCAAGTAAAAATGTTATTAAGTCTTCTTCTTGTTCGACTACATTTATTGTCTTTCATACTATGAGAATAATAACATTCTTAGAGCTATATGTATGTTACTGTAATAACTAAGTTAACGTAAAAAGCAACATTGTTAAAGTCGCTAACAGAGCAGACCTCTGTAAATAACATTACTTAAACTAAACAAATAACATTACTAAACCTAAATAACAAAAGTTCTGTTACATAAATTGACAAACCATATTCATATAACAGTTCATCGTATATCATATTCAGCCCCTATGATTCCTGGAGGCTGGGCTCATATAGAATGAGGTAAGGTCCAGAGGAGCTGGATTGTCGTTAAGACGTCCATTGATGGTGTTTTTCTCGTTTTCGTATATTTGGCTGACAAGCAAATTATCGTGAAGCTCAAGTTTCTCAACAAATCTAGCTTGCAACGACATGGCGTACCTACAGAAGGGTAGAACATCGGTATTTTCATAGACGTAACTGTTTAAAAATCGTTTTATGAAATTTTCATAATTTTTCCCGATGCATTTTCTTAGGATTTTTCATTTAAAATATCTCCAATTCTTTGGCTACTATAGGAGATATAGTAAACCTGATTGGGTTTTTCTGTTAAGCTTTGTTGGTTTTTCGTTTCATTCCATAAAATGTATTTTTTGTTTTTGTTACCAAAGACATTTATATCTAAAGAAAGAGCAAAATACATAATTGCTTTAGTGCCGCTACTTTTAAATAGGTATCGCTGAATTAACTAAAACAATACCCTGCCCCAGGGCTAGGTCCAAAGAAATTGATATATAAAGAAAGAGCAAAATGCATAATTGCTTTAGTGCCGCTACTTTTGAATAGGTGGCACCCCATGGCGATATAGCCTTGGATTAGGCTTTCAATTAATTTATTTACCAAAAATATTCAATTAACTACAAACGTCAAATTCTAATGCATTAAGATGTTACTGGTGGACTTA
This sequence comes from Eustalomyia histrio, assembly GCA_949748255.1. Taxonomy (NCBI): domain Eukaryota; kingdom Metazoa; phylum Arthropoda; class Insecta; order Diptera; family Anthomyiidae; genus Eustalomyia; species Eustalomyia histrio. The sequence goes on from OX456523.1 coordinate 11,979,204, forward strand.
TTACATAATTTTAAAGTCAAATTTTCAAATGTTTGACGTAATAAAATAGTATTTTTTTGTTCCATTTGTATTTTTGAGAGTTGAGTGATTGTTGTTTTCTTTCATAAAAAAATACACATGAATAAAGTGCAATATTGTACTCTTAAACATCTAAATGAATATTGATTTAAAAAATTAAGGTATAATATGCACATAAAACATATATTTTTCATAGTTTTTGGCAAATATTGGTTTATGTTACGAAGAAAATAGAAAATCAATAAAACTCTACTGCATATTGTAGCACAATATGGCTAATGGAGACTAGCTCTGCAGCAAAATATGCACCTTCTGATGGGCCATCTATTGACAAATAGTTACAACTCATGTTCTTTCTTTAACAAATTAATTTCTTTGCTGTATTCTCTCCATTAGACAAACACACTTTAATTTTTTAAAGAAAGAGCATTGATAGCGTGGCGCATCAGAAAGTACATTCTCTCCATTAGGCATATTCAGCTGCAGAGCTAGTCCCCATTAGCCGGAACAAAATTGAGTATTTGACAAAAACTATGCTTTATTTTTTTTTTTTTTGTGCAGTCCATGGTTAAAAAAACTAGTGAAAGTGTAAAGGTGCCTCTAAGTTGCCCATACAAATTTAGTACAATTTCATAGTAGCGACTGGTACATAACATATTTTCTCATATTTTTTTCACCAGTCGCTTAGCAGTAAATATTTTGTATTCACCTCAAACATTTTGTCACCACTAAAATTTTTTTTCACAACAAAAAATTATTTTACCTCAAAAATTTTTTTTCACCTCTAAATTTTTTTTCTTCCAAAAAAGTTCTTTTCACATCTAAAAAAAGTTTTTTACCTCAAAAAATTTTTTCACCTACATAACTTTACTTCAAAAGTTTTCTTATATTATTTGTATCAAAAACAGTAGAGAACATCTTTTTAGGATATTGGTGGTGGGTATTCAAAGATTCGGCACAGCCGAATTTAGCCCTTTTTTACTTGTTTTTTTTTTTTTTGTGGTAATCATAATAAATATCCAGGCCTTTTAAATTACCTAATTCAGAAATTGTTAGTAGTACAAAAATCAAGTACTGGCAAAACCACTAGGCATCCAAGGAATTAAAAATTAATAAATGGCAAAAAATAATTGGCGTGATTTCAGTATTTGCGGAATCATTTTGCCAGTATATATTTTTTTTTTAAATTTCGGTGGTTTGTAGAAAAGAGTACTGGCAATGAGTGGGCTTTGACCGAGTCAGAAATTCCCAATGGTGCAAGAATCAATGCACTGGCAGAGCATAGAATTTCTAACATTTTGCAGAGCATAGAATTTCTAACATTTTGTTAAAAAAGGTTTGAAGTTGCGAGGTTTCGAGTTCAAGTCTGGTTACAGGCATTATTTATTTATTTATTTATTTATTTATTTATTTATTTATGTATTTATTTATTTATTTATATATTTTTTAAATTTTGTATGGTTCGAGATCATAATAAAATGTTACTATGGAATATAAAACTCTAATTTATAAATGTTATAGCTTAGGTTGAACTGGCTGGTCAAAGATCTCGCAAATACCAATCCCCAGCGTTATCATATAGAAAAGATAAGTAAGATGTGATGGCACTCAGGACGCACCACACTCTCCTAGCAAGTCTGAGAATTCCGATTCTAGAGGTTTATTTCAGATCGCGGAATAGATAATCTCCTTAGCAATTTGCCTCGGAGTGTTCAAGATACAGAAAGGGGCACATAATATGCTCTTTATCCAATGAAGCCAATCACCCTACTAGGCACATCTATCAAGGAATTGAAGTCTCCTACTACGAAGCCTAGAACATACGTAGAGTACCTACAAGTATTCAAATCAGGCAGAATTCTAGTTCCGTTAAGGTTCTTACGACATTCCTGTTCAAAGATAGGAGTCTCCTAGAGTTTCCCCTAGATGGAGCGATTCCCTCCAAATCCTGAATTTTTTTTTAATTACCCTGCATCACAGAAAGGGCTTCGCAGTTCGCCGTCGTACAATACACAATTCCTTTTTTGGTACTTATTGGAACAACTTGGTAACTCTATTCTAAAACAATGTATTTCAAACTTCCTTGTTTGAAGAATATATTATATTAATGTAGTTTTATATTATATAATTTCTAATGTTTCCACCATAATGCAGAACAAAAAACTACCCGAAAATGTCAGAATTTCTTTCATCAATTTTAGGTCCTAGATCACCAAAGTGTTCGAAAACGTAAAACAGCTTGTTTTTACATTTCCATTTTCTTTCACATATTAAAATTCCATTAAAATCCAAGTGTTTAGGTTGAGGTAATTTCCTTGTTAGATATTTTCCAAATGATTTCCTATTCTTATAATTCTATTTAGATTACGATTTTATAATTATTTGGTTTAACAAAATATATATTCATTAACAAGATTCTTTGCCGAGTAAACACTAATCAAAATTTCATTTTTATGTAGAAACAAAAAAAAAATATTTTAATCGGAATTATTTAAATGAACTTTAATTTTTTTTGGACACAAAACAAAAAAAACAAAAGATTAAGAAACCGCATAAATATTTTTATGTGACTGGGTAAATATAAAATTTAATAAAAAATTTTGATAGTATCTTCATGTCAATTTAATAAAAAAAACATTATTAATTTAATTTCAAAATTTTTATGTCTCTTCTAAAATTTGATTCATTTTGTAAAAGTCATCACTAATCCATCATTATAATAAATGTAATCCATACAAAATAAGAATTTTACAAAACACTGATTTCAAAACAAAGAATAGTGACGTAAAAAGAAACTTAATACCAACACACACACACTAATAAAAAAATACCAAAAAAGTGTAGCAATATAATATGCAACAAACCATAAAAGGAAGCACTATAAGAAAATTATATTATTACAAACAAAAGAGCGCTAAGTAGAATAAGATGAGGAGTTAAACTAAAAAAAATAATAATAATATTTCTACATGGGGTGAAAAGTTCGTGGCAGGCCAGCAATATCTCAGTAATGGGAGCTCATTATATTCTACAACACACAAAAAACAACAAGGTTCCGACAACGGATTCTGGTAGACGGGAGAGGGACCGCAAAATTAACGTGTATCTGCGTTTTGAAAGTTACCGTCTGCAATTAATTTCCGGGAGGTTAAAGTTTTCCCCTTTTTCACGAAAGGGACCAAAAAGACCCGTACATTGAGGAGTTAGAGGGCTAAAATATTCCACAAAAATGTTTCTCGTATTTTTTTACATAAATCTGCTTAACACTGTAAGGATCACATGGTTCTTATGCCGATTCACCAACAGGAAGGAAAATTTAACCCCCCTAAACTCGTTCATTGTTAGGCCACTGACTTTTAACTCCATGTAGTACATTTGTAATTTTAAACCTTATTATACTGTATATAACTACCAAGGAAATTGCACAGTGATGTAATCTGCAAATCTTAATGAAAATTTGATATATGGGACATAAGAACTTAAAATGCGGTAAGAGTGTAAAAATAAATTCCAAATTTTGTTCAACTGTCTTGCTATTTAAAAAATTTTTAATACTTTATTTGTTTCATTGAAGATATCTTCATACCTTTCTTTTGATACCCAATTCGGATTTAGTTCATGTAGAACCAACATGAAAAGGAAATCCCAAAATATGGTAATTTTTGACCTCATCTACATTATAATCAAGTGTTATTAAGATTTGCTGGTTACACCACTAAGTAGTTTCCTTGAAGTAATAACATCAACAGACATCATTGAAGCTCATCATCAACATTTTTCTTTGACTGTGTTTTTGTACTATTTGTGCTATGAATTTTTCATACAATTACAGAGCAAACAGTATTAGTACGAAATTATGTTTCTATTTTTAAAACAGATTATTCCACAGCATTTTTTTTTTTTTTTTCATCTTCATAATGACTAAGAGTTTTGTTGTTTTATTAATTTTTTTTGTTTAGCTTTTAAAAGCGTCAGAAATATTACAAAATATTTTGTATGTTATTTTTACATCTTATGAAAAATTATTTACAATTAAGAGTTTAATATGTGTGAGTTAAGTCAGTGCATGTAAAAATAAGTAGTTGGTTTTATAAAAATGTAAAAATATAATTTCTTTAAGGACGTAGTTACACCCAGAGAAAAGATTCGTAGCAGTTCGATCAAAACTATTAGCATTTATTTGTAAGGATTTTATTTTCAATAACCTATAATTCATTATTAGGGCAAACATATAACATTGGAAATTAAGAAGAGGGAAAAGGAACTAAAAATGAATACAATTATCCAATTATTGGTATTTCAAAACAACTTTACGAATAAAATTCGTTTAGAAATTGCGTACAGTAGAACCGACCAATTATTTAGTACAATCTATCAAATTTATTAAAAAATTGTCCATATTCAAAAATAGTAACTACAAATACGGTTATCCTGATCAAATATATCATTAAATTAGGGTTTCAGTTTAGACAACCGAAATTGTGGATTGTATTGATTATATAAGCTACTAACGATTGGTATTTGTAAACAAATTTTCTGCTATATTTATTTTCCTAAAAAATTATTTAAATTCGAAATTAGCCATCAAAATTTATAAGTGTTTGTGGGCTAGTGGGTAGAGAGGTAGCATAGTACTTCTAATTCGTTTTCTGGGTGTAGAAAGAAATCTGAAAATTTTTCTATAATTCGATTTCTAATAGTTCTTCGATGTTTCTATTTATAGTAGTAATTGATAATTGTGAAAATATGGATTTTTTACTGCGATTTTTTTGCATCGAATATTTTGCGTGAAATAAAATGCTCAATTATAATTACACCCAGAGTAAAAACATGGTTGGGACAAACATATTCGCAGAGCATCACATATTTTTGGGATTATGATTGTGGCAACCATAGTCCTGCTATTGTATATTTATCATACTATAATAATAAAATAACCATAAATTTACCATAATATTGTCCTACAGTTATATTATGATTCGAAACTATGAAAAGTACTTTAAATTTTAGAACATTTCCTTATGAAATGTTTTTCCTATAGAAGAAAATTTGATATTAAGGACTCATTCAAGAAAACTTATTTGATTCTATGGACTTTTTTAAAGAAAAATAGTTGAAAAAAATGTTTAAATTTTAAGGACTATTTTAATGAAAAACATTGATTTTATGGACTTTTTTCAAAAGAAAAATTCTTACAGCGGTATTCATAAAAATTTTAAACAGTGTTTCAAACCAATTTTAAGCAAAATTTGCTAAAATTGTATTCATAAACGAATTTTATCTTAAAATACCTTTTTTGAACCTTGTTCAAATAAACGAATTTTAAAATTGGTTCGTCCCTATTTTAAACCTATTTTAAGATGACATTATTGCTTTGTGTTTATTTCCATTTAAAACATTTTTGAAAAAAATTGTCATTTAAACAAAAGAAGTTATTTGTTTTTGTTTAATAAATAATGGACCCTCTATATTTGATGAAAATAATTGGTTAGAACCATTTTTATATGGAAAATGTTGGTATTTTTAATTGTATTTTGTTTATAATAGAAACTTTTGCCCAAATTTCAAACAATCGTCAGACGAAAATTTACAAAAAGAAGAGCGACCCGTTTTCAATTCCGGATAAAAAATTTAAGCAAAAATAATAATATTTTTGGATATTATTCATTGTGTTTTATAGTGGTGTATTGTTTAATCAAAACAAAGAAAATAAAACCGGTTATTTGAATACTTTTTTATCTACAATAAAATCATTATCTATGTAACACTTTTATTAGGCATTTTGTTTTGACTCTTTTTCTTTTTTTAGTTAATAAACAAGTTTTCATAAATTTTTTGTTTTATAAAAACAATATTTTTCTGAAAAACGACAAAAAAAAAATACATAGAAACGAGTACCGTATGGTTTAGTAATCATTGATTTGCATCATTACGATTAATATGACAAATAAAAAAATACAGTGTTGCCATTTTCAAGTTAAAAAATCATTAAATCGTTTATTAGTTAAAATACTGATTATGAATACGAATTTTTAATGAACCTTTTTTAGGCTTAAAATGTTTTTTAACTAAAATGCATTTGAAACTTGAATTAAGATTTTTTTATGAATACCGCTGTAAGTATTTTCTCAGAATCTAAGAATTTTTTAGAATATAAGAATTTTTAGAATATAAGTTTTTTTTTAAATACATATATGAATTTTTATCTAAGAAACAATTTGCATAATCTGAGAATTTTACTTTAAGAAAAGTCCATTGAATCTAAAAAAAAAAATTTTAAAATCTAGTATTTTGTATAATCTTTTCTTGGGTTCTACAGACAATTTCTTATAAAAAATTATTTTATTGTTTCTACAAAAAAATAGTTATTTTACAACAAAAAATGAATTAAACATATTTTTTGATAAAAAATTATTATTATTTTTATAGAAAATAATTGAAAATTTAAAATCTTAATATAGAATCAATTAAATTTTTTTTGACAATTAATTCAGTACTGTAAATTATTTTTACAAACTTTTTTTATAGTCACAATTTTTGCTACCATAGTACGTTTACAGCCAAATCATGAAATAAAAAAATATTTACTATAATAATGATGGTAGCGACCATATCGATTGTTATAACCAATTTGTTAACCAATAACTTGATTGTGACAACCATACACTCTAATTAATTTCTGTTGAAATTTACCCAACTTATAGTAGGAAACTGTACTCCTACTATAAGTTGGGTAAATTTACTCTGTATGCGTAAATGAAAAAAAGTACACACATTATGCGTAAATTGGTGAACACAAAACAGGTAAAATTACATTAAAAAGGCGTAAAAATTCAATTTTTAAAATTCACCAAATTTGTACGTAAAGAAACACGATTTTCCTGTAAATACACATATTCCCTTTCAGAATTCCCAGAGACTGTGTCTTGTTCACATACACTCAGAATATAATGTAGTTTACTGTGCGCAGTTTAATAAAAAAGCTTTCAGTTCAGTTAAAAATAAGAGAACATACAATTATTTTTCAAAGAAATATTTATTTTAACTTTTTTATACATTTGTTCAAAATGATTTACTGTCATTTTCCGATTATTTCAGTTTCATTTTTATTTTTCATTTATTCGACATTTAATTAAAATTTACCCACAAACGGAAATTCATGTTTTATTTGTTTCCCTTACAGTAATTATAAATTTAAATATTGTTTGCTGTCTGTTTCAAAAAAAAAAATCCAATTTGTTTTTTTATTTAAATTGTTTATATATAAAATTATTTCAATTCAAATTACTAGAACTTAATACATAAACCCGAACACATATGGTCATTCACACCAAATGTGTCTATAGACTGTGTGAGTATACATTTTGTAGATTAAAAAACAAACAAAAATACAAAAAAATGGAAACAATTTTAAATAACTGAATAAATTAGTTATTATTTACGGAATTGATAGGTGAAATTTTAACATTTATTTTTAACTAATTAATCATTTAGTTTTGCTGATGTGGAAGTTGATTAAACAACATTTCAAAATAAATAAAAACAATTTGATTTATATGAAGAGCAAATAAAATATCATTTCTTTTAAATGATATTTTCTGTTATTTTAACTTACATATGTATTATTTACAGTGTATAAACTATTTTCAGAATAACAAAGAAAAACAATGTATGGGTCTAAATTTTCAGCAAAAAAATTATTAAAATATATTTTTTCTTGAGTTATTTTCAGTCTACTAATATTTAGCAAAAAATTTTATTGGTGTCAGCCAAGATTTTTTTTAGTTACAATCGCTAAGTGTTAACGGAAATTTTGTTAAAATTAAAAAATTTTTTTGCTAGCCCCTAATGTGAAAAATTTTGCTTACTCAGCTACATTTTTTGCTGACCTTACTAATCTTTTTTTTTTTTTTTTGAGTACAGCACCGTGTTATAGATACCAAAACTAACTCCCATATATTTTGTTCTTAGAAATCCAAAATTATGTTGAAATTAATTTAAACAATTACAAAACCCCCAACCTACATTGAATTTCATATTCTAGGTTCATTACTTTTGTTGGTTTAAAATATTATGTTGTATCTGGAGTTTTTGTGTATTTTTTTTTATTTTTCTCCAAAGATAAATTACATTTTTAAATCTAAAAAAGTAGAATTTAATTTGTGACGTTTATTGTGGAATTTCGGTTAATGTTTTATTTTCAAAAAACTCTCTTTCCTTTTTTATTATTAAATAAAATTTGTTGTTTGTATACATGTGGAAGAAAGCATACAAACAAACGAATATTTTATCATTGTCATTCCTTTGTGTATAAGTGCGAGTGTATGTGTGCAAGAGAGTGCATGTGTGCGTTATTGTGTATGTTTACTTCTATAAACATGTACGTATAGATGTATTTATGTGTATGCATTTTTCTGACGTCGCCAAATGTTTGACGTTGATGCAAATGATCCCTTGATGCCAAAACCATCTGTCGTTCTGTTCTGTTCGCTATGTTCTTTTTCAGCGCTTATCTGTTTTTTTTTTATATATGTATATTATTTATATTGAAGTACGTACGAACGAACCGCTTGTAATTTAACTATTTATTCTTGTTCGTATTAAGTCACAATGGGCCAGATATTCTCTTATATTATTACCAATTCTACAGTATGGTAAACTGGAACTTCAATTACTATTTAAGTTTATATATCATGCAATATGGTATCAGTATCATGCAATATGGTATCAGTAATCGGCAGGGAAAAAACATGGTTGCAATATGGTAACAGCTACTATATTATATTTGCTTTATTCGGCTATAGTTGTCACAATCATGTTATTGGTTTATACCTAGTACTTTCAATTATTTTGACACACGGTTTTTTCTTAATTTTTTCTTATTTTAATTTTTTAAATATTGAAGAATATAACAAAAAAAAATTATTCAAAATGGCCGCCATTTGCCTTCCAACACGACCGAAGTCTGACTGGCCAATCGTCTATTGCAGTACGCACGACCTCCATAGGGAAATTGTCCACTGCGCGGATAAGTGCACGCTTAAGCGATTCCAAATTTTTGTGGTGAGTAGTGCAGACCATGCCTTCTAAAACGGTCGACAATTTATAGTCTAAAGGAATCAGGTCTGGACTGTGGCGGTTTTTGGCGTACTGGCGAATCAATACTTTTGATTTTTGCTTCCGTTTCTGCTTTAACGCCGCCGCAAGTAGATGCCCCGTGTGTCTTTTGTAAGCCCAAAGTCCCAAGTCATATTTGATGATGAATACCTTCGATATATTCATCTCCCGCGACATTATTTGCTGCTTTCGGAGTGGATTTCGATAAATTCGATTCTGTACAGCTTTAACGGCTCTGGGAGTTCGCACAGAGCGCGGACGGGCAGATCTCGGACGGTCTGCTAATCCACCAGTATCCCCAAACAGTTTCACAGCACGATAAACAAAACTACGACTAACCCCGAGCGGCTGCAATGTTCGATAAATGTCTCCAGTTTCCATTCCACATATTTTTAGGCCAATTACGACATTACGGTTTTCAATATCTCCCCATTCCATAATTTTAAGTAACGCAGGACGAAAACTTTTAACACAAAAATGAAGGTTAAATGCTAGTTGTCAAAAAACTGTCAACGTAAGGAGAGTATGTTCAGTGGATTTCTTACAGTGGGGGCGACTAACAGTGTGTCAGTAATTATGAAAGTACTAGGTAAATATAAATGTAGTCGCTACCATCATTATTATAGTAAATATTTTATTATTTCATGATTGTCACTTTATAAAATACCACATGATTGGCTGTGACCATTCTATGGTAACGAAAATTCTGACTGTGAAAAAATATGTTAATTATGGAACTATAAATTGAATAATTATAAATCTAATAAAACATGACTGATTATTGTTTCTTGTTTTTATAAAAATAAATTGTATCACTTCAGTCCCCCTTGTAAAAGTGATAATATATGATCATTTCCACCTGGGGGTTTTATTTAAGAAAATGCCGTATACATGTAACATTATAATTTACACTAATTAATTTATTATCGAAAAAATTCATGGTAAAAAGATTCTATTTAAAGATTTAAAGACTTAAAGATTTTAAATTTTTAATTCTGTGCTATTATAGTTAATTGGTAATTGTTTTTTACATTTGTAAGACTTTTCAATAAAGAGATAAATATTTTTTTTTTAAATAACGTCTTTCTCGTAGAAAAGTACTCAGAATAATAAAATAATTTTTATAAAAAAAGTCTGTAGAACACAAGTGTTGTCTTGTACGAAAAGGTTTCTGTTACAAAATACTAGATTTTTACAATTTTTTCTAATTATAATCTTAGATTCTACAAATTGTTTCTTAGATAAAAATTCAAATATGCTCAATAAAAACTACGATTCTAAAAAATTCTTATATTCTGAGGAATTTTTATCATGAAATATACTTAGATTCTAAAAAATTTTTTTTACTAAAAATATTTTAAAAATGGGCTTAGAATCTAAAAATTTTTCTCTTAGAAAAAGTCCATAGAATTTTTGTTTTTTTTATTAAAAAAGTTCTTAAACTTTAAAAAGTATTTTTCTTTAATAAGTGTTTTTTAAGAAGTTTTCTATACAAATTTTTTCTTCAGAAAAAAAAATTCTTAAAGAAATATTCTTTAATTTAAATAACATTTTCATAGTTTCGATTCCTAGTATAACTGTAGGGACCATATTATGGTAGAATTATGATTATTTTATTATATGATATGATAACAATATTATAGTACGACTATGGTTGGCACAATCATAATCCCAAAAATATATGATGCTCTTCGAATATGATTGCCCCAGCCATGGTTTTTTTCTGCGTGTACATTAATCAATTCATTGTTGAAAAAATTCATTGTCAAAAAATTATATATATTTTTTTTTTATTCTATTCAATAAAACTTATTTTTATTTAAATATGTTTATTGCTTCATATCTTGTAAAACAACGACTTTCTTGTGGAAAAAGAACTCAGAATATTAATAAAATATTTTTTTTTGGAAACAAGTATACAGAACTTAAGTTGTTTTGCACGAAAAAGTTTCTTATACAAAATACTAGATTTTAAGAAATTTTTCTGATAGAAACATTTTAAGCTTCAAGAGACTTTTCCTTAAAGGGTCATTCCATGCCGAATCGGACAGCATTCGGATTTGTCATCTCCGATTTTAATGAAATTCGCAACAAATTTTTTAAATGGGTAGTGTTTATTAAATCATTAACCTTTAGGTTCCAAACCCTTTCGGTTTTCGAAATATGACGTCATGAAAATTGGCAAAAACGTTAAAATATCGAAAAAGTGTCCATACAAAGTCGCCTGTAACTTCTAAACCATACAACCTAAAATTTTTCTATTGACCATTTTAAAGGTGAAAACCATGCCTTCAAAATGGCGTGCCAAAAGTTTTTTTTGTTCTAAAATGTTAAATGTCATTTTTATAAGGTTAATCTTCAAAGACCCATATCTCAAAATCTAATTTTTTTAAAATTCTAAAAAAATATATGTTAAAAACTAAGGCCTCTTTACATTTGTGGCAAAATTTCAAGGTGGAGACTCATTTGGTTTCTGAGTTATGAAGGAAAACATGGTCGTAAGCAAATTTCTCTTGACGGTTTCATACGAAAAATCTTTTACATGCTATGAGTATGTATGTGTGTACAATGTTTAGTATACCCAACATACCAAATGACTTGAGAAAAATATTATTATAAGCTTACAAGCTTGAAAAAGACTTGAGAATATATTGAAAAAGGCTATCGTAACAATTGTAGAAAATTCAAAACGGAACCCTCGTAAAAATATTATGTGTGTATGATTACAATAAGCTTATTCTTGCAATTGTAGAATAAGCTTACAAAAATAATAAATTATTAATAGTTGAAAAAGAGAAATCATAATTATTTTTTTTAATCTAATTTATTTTTTATTTTAATTTTAAAAATAAATAATAATAACTCATTTTAAATATAAAAAATAATAATTCATTTTAAATATAAATAATAATAATTAATTTTAACCATAAAAAAAAATAATTAAATTTAATATGCAATTGCACGTTCACTATATAAAATTTACAACTAAATGTACACGCAAAACACGTTTGACAAATTTAAAGAAAAAGTAATGGCACTTGTTGTATGCATTATAAGCGTAGAACAAAAACAACGAGACTAGAATGTTATGAAAAATATTTCTATTTCAATCGTCATATTGCGTTGTTCAATATGTGCATACTTTAGAAAAAGTTATGTATAATAATCTTTTCTCAAGCATTGTTAAATACTGCTTGTAAATTCACACTCTATAAACATTATAATAAGCGAAATTAAGAAAAGCTTAAACTAAAATTAATATAAGCTTATTCTCAAGTTGTACTGCAGTTTGATTGCTATATGGTATATTGGGTACATATTGTTGTTGTGTGTAAGCTTTTGCATATGAACTGGTCGACGAAAATGTGCTTCTCTGCGTTCTGAAAATAATAAGTTATAATAACAAGGTAATGCCTGGATATATCGCATCCAGTGTCAAGGTTTTGCTGCGTTCTTCTGCCATCATTAGAAATTTTAAAATTTCATTTAAAACGTGTATTTTATTCTAAACATATTAAATTTCTATTCCAATATGCGCGTGTCTGTATGTTGTGGGTGGTACATGCCACTACTACTTCACCACTACTGTTGTTGTATTGTTAGCTAAAATGATGCAATTTTATAATGCGTCGCTTGAGGGGACACATCAAACAACTGTGTAGAACAATTCACAAACGTCTAAAGCAATGTTTCTTTGACACAGTGTTTTATGTTTTGCCTTTTATTATATCCATTTTATTTTAAACTCATGTTGCGATGTTTGTAAGCGAATATACTTAAAAGCATCACTATTGTCGTTGTCCCGCTGATGGTAGCAATGGTGGTAACATTTCTTCATTTTTTATTTAAAAATTTACTATTGTTTGTCTGCAATTTCACTTCTTCTCCTACTATATCTTAATATATTTGATTTTCTTATACTCCCTTTTTTTTAAAAAAAAAAAAGTAGGTACCACCAAAATGTTGCTTTTCTATTATAAATATAAAAAAGCGCTAGAAGTTATACTTCTTTTTTTTAACAAGTTTTTATTGTTGTTATTTTGCTTTAAAACACATAAAACAAAACCACACTCAGTCGTCGTCATGACTCTGAATATAATTTATTTTGTAGTTTTTAGCCATTTTGCTATAGAAAATTCTTTTGGTGAATAAAAAAAAATTGCAGTAGTTGAAAAGTAATATCAAAAATACCTTAATACTGTGCACACACACACACACACACATTCATACACACCTATACAAACGCACACCACTAATGCTTGTTTGTCAAAAGGACAATGTTGCTCTTTTTTGTTTTGTTTTGCCAGCTAGCACAATATAAAATGAGTAGTCTATCAAAGTAGAGCACACGCTGCAAGGACTAAAACAATGAACAAAAAATGGCACAACCATCACACCACAGCTGGTGTTTTAGTAGTTTTTTTTTTTTTTTGGGAAAATAGAAAGAAACTATTAAATTTACTGTTTACATTTTTTTAGAGTAAGTTTTTAGGGTATAAGTGTGATTTTAGGTAGATCTGCATTAAACGAGGATACGTTCGAAAGTGGTAAAACTAGGTCAAAATGTGTTATATAATTTTCATTAGCTAACTATTATTATGTTCAAAGGAGACAAAAAAGGAATGATGAAAAAATTATGAAGCACTAAATAATTTTTATACAAAATGTTTAAATTCTTCGCAGAGACAATAGATTTATTATGGCCAGCAAAATTTTATTCCCTTTTATTATTCTACTGTAACACAGAAGTGTCGCAAAGAAATGTTTTCTAAAGACATTCGAAATTTATGCTATGGAAAAAATTAATTATTATTTATTTAATTAAACAAATAATTACAAATTGTATCTTAATACCCTAACCGAGCACTAGCAACGAAGGCTTTCGGCTCGTTGTAGCGAAAACAGACCAGAGCCTCTGGTGGGAATCGAACCCACGACCCCTGCACTGATAAGCTAGCACGCTACCAAGCCTACCGAGGCGCTAGGAAAAAATTAAATAAACTGGTACCGAAACGAGTCCTGTCATTTTATTATGAACAATTGTGTAACAAATCACAACTTATTTCAACTATTTCTTGCCATCCTCTCGGATTGCCATACAATTTCTCATTTTCCAATAAAATTAGATTGATTCATGCTGAAAAAAAAACATGGTTGGGGCAATCATATTGGAAGAGCATCATACATATATTTTTGGGATTATGATTGTACCAACCATAGACGTAATATAATATAGTTGTCATATTTGATAACAAAATGACCATATTATTATGTTTCGAAACTATGAAAATGTTCTTTAAATTAAAGAATATTTCTTTGAGAAATGTTTTTTTTTATATTAATGTATTTTTCAAGATAACTTCTTGAAAAAAACTTATTAAGAAAAATACTTTTTTAAGTTAAAGAATATTTCGAAATAAAAAAAGCATAGATTTTTTGGCCTTTTCTAATAGAAAAATTCTTAGATTCTAAGGACATTTTAAAGATTTCTTTTAGTAAAATAATTCTTTAGAATCTAAGTATTTTTCATGATGAGAATTCCTAAAAATTTAAAAATTTTTTACAATGGAAGTTTTTTTTTGGAATATATGAGTTTTTATCTAAGAAACAGTTTGTAGAATCAGAGATTTAATTTAGAAATATTTGTAAAAATCTAGTATTTTGTATAAGAAACCTTTTCATACAAAACAAGTCTTGAGTTCTACAGACTTTTTCTTATAAAAAATTATTTTATTAACATTCTGAGTATTTTTTCCACAAGAAATAATAATTTAAAAAAATATTAGTTTTGTTTTCGTTCGAATTTTATATCTATATCTATAACTACCCAGCAAAAAAAATGGTAGGCATTCTGTGACTATAACTTCTTTCATTGCTTCCTAAACTTCAGTTGACATTATTTTATGATTTTTTGGTGTTATTCTAAGGCACTTCCAAAAGAATTCATGTGTTCATATTTCAAATGTAGTGATTTGGTAATAAACCCGATGTATATCTTAAAAAATCACTCTTCATTACTTCTAAAGCATAAGTTATAGAATAACGTGTATTTTTTGAATCTAAAGCATTTATTCAAATTGAGAAAATAGTTATGATGAACTTTTTTAATTTTTTTTTTTAATCATTTTTTATATTTTAGTTTAAAATTTCATGAGGGTTAGAATTTATGTAGTTTTGCAATTTTTATAAAAGTTTTGAAAAATCAAGAAAAACAGATTTTTATTAACTTTTAATTGAAACTAGCTGGCCTGTCATTTGCATTTTTTCAGCCTTAAATATTTATGACGACGCAATCTGTGTATTTTTGCATTATGTATATTATTTAACACAACAGCATTTCCAGATTTAATTCAGAATTTACTAAAATTATTTAAAATTGTTCAAAAATATTTTAAAATTGTCAAAAATGTTTCCAAATTGTACAACTAAGGACCCTATAAGCCAGGATGAACAAACTACCAAATTTTTAGCCACCCATGATGCCAAATGGTGTGACTATTAAAAAATTTTTAGTCGAGACTACGAAATTCTTAGCCGATTTACATCTAGCAAGGATTGTACCAATTCAAACATGTATACATTCACATCACAATCACTGTACTTGCGCTACAACCCTTACTAGAGACTAAGTTTTTCTGCAAATCGGCTAAGAATTTCGTGGTCTCGACTAAGAATTTTTTTGTAGTCGTACCATTTGGCATCATGGCATCATGTGTGGCTAAAAATTTGGTAGTTTGTTCATACTAGTTTATAGAGTGCTTGGTACAACCAGTTTTTAAATTATCCAAAAATATTTTAAAATTTGTCTAAAAATGCATTAAAATTTATGAATTAAATTTTCATCAAAGCTTAAATACTAGAAAGTAAATGATCATTTTCCACTCATGCATCAGAATATATAATCATTGCATCATTGCTTCCTTAGAGTAAAGTAAGAGTAATGGAAGTACCTATATTTCAATACTTCCATACTATGACACGCTAATGTTAAATTCATCAATGAAACCATCAGAAAAGAAGTGTTGCCTTTGCCATAGTAGTGATGCTTTTATTGCTGCTTTGGCAGCTTCATTTTTGCTGGGTACTTGTAAAAAAACGACTATCCCTACTAACCTGACTTTTATTTATTTTTTGTAAACAAATACAGTTTGAACAATTGGGGCCGCCTTTGTACGAAAGCTGTTTTCGTATATGGACTGCGCGGGAACGCGAAATAGAGCAATTATATTATTTGCTCTGCTCTACCTTAACTTACAAACACATAATTCATTTGTTAGCCTTTGTAGTTTTTAATATTTTATCAACCCATCTAAAAATCGAAATATATATGAACATACATGATCATACATGGGCTTGTATATGATCATACATGGGCATACATGGTCATATACGTCCATACATGATCTCATATATGACCATTTATCTTCGGATCCGAAATTTGAGGGTTAATGGTGATATATGTGCATAATTATTATACATGCTCATATATTATTCATATATGCTCGTATATGATCATATACGTCCATATACCCTCAAATTTCGGATTCGAAGATATATGATCATATGTGAGATCATGTATGGTCATATATTGAACAATGTATGGACGAATATGACCATGTATGCCCATGTATGATCATATACAGTCCCATGTATGATCATGTATGCTCATATATATTTCGATTTTTAGATGGGAAGTTAAAAACACAAAAATTTCAAATATTTGTATGACAAATATTTTTGTTTACATTTAAAAGAGAAAAGCAAACAATTTCCAAGACTAGGCAGCATTTTTATGCATTCTTAATATTTAAGTAGCTATATTTATAACTACTTAGCAAGTCTATATCTACTCAAATTTGTATGAAATATTTATATAAAATTCGAAAAAAACAAACCTATTAATGTTTATATTGAAAAGAATTAAAAATTTTAAATCTTTAGAAAGAATCTCTTTGACAATGCATTTTTTCGACAATGAATTCATTAGTCTAAATTATAATATTCCATCTATAAGGAATTTTCGAAAATAAAACCCCTCAGCTGAAAATTATCATATGTTATCACTTTTACATGGATGACTGAAGTGATCCATTTTTTTAAGACAAGTCAATATTATGAGTGTAAATGTCACAGTTATGTTCCATTAGATTTAGAATTATTCATTGATTTTTGTCAGCATTTTTTAGTTCCATAATTATTATATTTTTTCATAGTTAGAATTTTTGCTACCAGATTTTGGGTACAGCCAATAATGTTATAAAATAGAAAGTGTAAATCATGAAATAATAAAATATTTACTATTATAATGATGGTATCGACCATATTGGTAGTTAGAACCTATTTGTAAACCAATAACTTAATTGTGACAACCATATCCGAGTGCAGCAAGTATAATATAGTAGCAGTGATCATGTTTGGCTTCATAATTGAAAACAAAATGAAATCCTCAACATTTTAATTTTCGAAATCGAACTTCTTGTGCACTTTTAGAGAGAGCCCTTATATGAAGACTCAGAAAACAGATTCGTGCTGGGAACCGAATTTGTTGCCAATCGCATGGTTTCTTTGACAGCAAACAATTTTTTTGGTTGTGATTACCACATTGTTAAGAAAAGTGAAATTCTATTATCAATTTCAAATTACTCTTGCCTCTGAAAATTTTGGTTACCTCTGCCAGTACGAATCGGTGCCGGGAATTCGCGCTAAACGACGTTATCTCAATATCTGAATTTGGGATTCGGTCATAATCCCAACAATGAAAATGGTTGTTACGAGTGTGACTCTTTACCAAACGCTCATAATACCAAGGGGTAAAATTAAATTATTTATTTAACCCTCGTTCAAAAACGTATCAGTAACATTATTTTTTACAACAATTTATAAAGTATACGTCATGTAGTAAAACAAAACAAAAAATATAAAAACAAAATTGCAAAGAAAAAAACTTCTTTTACTTAAAGTTGTGATAAATGATAATATTGTAATGTTAAATTTTTATTAATAACTCATAATACTTTTTTAATGTCAAAACATTTATTTAACACTATTTCTTTCTTTTACTCTCATTACAGTACCCATGATGAATCATCATACAATGCCAAAATTTGGATTTGGAGCATATAAGAAAACGGGTGTGGGTAGTTTTTATTTACCAAAAATATTAACCACCGGCACCGGCTGCAGTGGCAAGGTGGCACTAGAATTATCTCATGGAAAAAATAAACAATTAATCTCATTGCCATCCGAAAAATTGGATAGTAATAAACGTTATTTTGTTACATTTACCGTAAAAGAAACGGAAAAGGGTGGCCCAGCTGGAGTTGGAACGAATTGTGATGGAAAATCAGTTGGAGATGATAATTGTACAAAGGGGACAGCGGAAAAACATTAAGATATCTATAATAATTGTTATTGTATGTTATTGTTGCAATCTAATTTTTTTTTGTAACAATTTATAAATGCTTGTAACTTAATTGGGTATTGAATTTCATTTAATATATAAAAAAATAATATTGCGTTATTATAAAAAGCGTTCCTTTTTAATGTGTGTATAATAGAGTATTAAATCCAGGATCTGTGTTAGTAGGGAAGAAGGGGGAGGTTGCCACACTGGGGCACATATTTATGTCAACCACCGTTTTTTGCTATATTTAATAAAAATATTAAATTTTCATCTTTTTCATGTTTTTAAATTGTATAATTCTACACGTGGTAGTGAATATAAGACTTTTTATATTTTTCGGATGTTAAAAAATAAATAATTAATTTTTATTTATAAAACGAATATGTATTTTTTATTTTAATTTCTAAAAGGTCTAAAAAACTTACATTATGGGAATTCATAGTCACGTGGAATATACGCCCGACTATAAAGTATTGCCACCAAAAATCGGAATAGTTTTAATTCACTAACCTACAAAACAAATTCGTGCTGACAACCGAATTTGTTGCCTATTGAATGGTTCAATTGCAGAAACAGAATTTTTTAGTTGTGGCTACCGAATTGTAATTGAAGCAACCAAAATACTGTCGCCACAGTCAAATTACTCATGTCTTAATTGATTTTCAGTTATCACATTAGAAAAATTCGGTTAACACAACCAAACCATTCGATTGGCTACAAAATCGGTTGTCAGCACGAATCTGTTATCTCTGTGCTGAATCAATTTTTATACTTAAAATAATTTGTAAGTTAAAATAACAAAAAATACCACTTTACATTTATATCAAATAGTTTTTTACGAGGGCTGATCAATTAGTCCGTGACTTTTTGAGTGAAACACAGTTTTTTTTGCAAAAAAAAAAAATTTCAACATAATCTCCTTTTAGCTCAATACACTTAATCCAACGCTTCTCATGATCTCTTCATCGTTGGAGCTAAATCTCTTTCTATCGAGCCATTTTTTTAGGTTTGGAAATAAAAAATAGTAACTGGAGGCTAAATCCGGAGAATATGAAGGATGAGATTAATTCATAGCCCATTTCATGGAATTTTGCCAATCCTTTGAAGTTGTCACACGATTACGTTTATGGTCAATTGCGAGTAAGCGCGGAACCCATCCTGCAGAAAGCTTTCTTAAATCCAACTGATCATTTAAAATCAAAACCACACTGCCATATGAAATGCCTATGGCATCAACAATCTCAAACACTTTTACTCTTCCGTCGGCCAACACCATATGGTAGATTTTTTCGTCATTTTCGGGTTATTAACCTCCAGAACGTTCAGCGTAATTTGTACATGTGCGACCACAACGAACGTCAGTAAACCTCTTTTTTACCATTGAAATTGAGAGTGCAGAGTCCCCTTGTATTTATGAAGATTTTCCTTGTTTGATTGAAATGACGGAACTTGCTCAAAATTCGACAGTAGTCCACTAACAGGTGGTACTTGATGGAAGCAGTGTTGCATTTCATAAAACTACGAGGGATGTTCGAAAAGTCGCGGACTTATTGATCTGCCCTCATATTTATTTTAAAATGTTGTTGAAACAACTGCTACATCAGCAATAAACAAATGATTATTCAGTTAAAAATAAATGTTTTTGTTTTACCTAACAATTCGGTAAAAATATTAGATTATTCATGTATTTGAAATTGTTTCGGTTTTTTACATTTTGTTTTGGTTTTTTTTTCGCAAAATGAAGACTCACACCATTTATAAATACATGTTGTGTGAATGGCCTTATGTGTGTGTGTTTATGATGCTCTTGTAATTTGTATTGAAATAATTTTATTTAAAAATAAACATAAATAATAAAAACAAAAATTTGAATTTTTTGAATATTTTTGACAAGCAAACAAAAAATAACTGTAACGGCAACCAATAAATTTTAAAATTTCCATTTTGTGAGTATATTAATATTAAAAAAATAAATGAAACTGAAAAAATAAGTAAACGACAGTAAATCATTTTGAACAAATGTATAAAAAAAGTTTAAATAAATATTTCTTTGAAAAATAAATGTATGTTCCTTTATTTTTAACTGAACTGAAAACTTGTTTATTAAACTACAAACAGTAAACTAAATAATATTTTGAGTGTATATTTTTCTTATGAAAATATAATTTTTCTAAATTTGTATTTATAGCATGACAAATGTGCAACATCAAATCGCCGAATTGAAAAAATATAACAAAAGGGAAATAGAAAAAAATGGCGAATGATCCTCTTTGACCCTATGTATTAAATGTTATTGTATTTTTTTTTCATAAAAATGTTCTTAACCATTTTAACCTTTAAATGGATAAATTAAATGAGATCCGTTGTATTATTTTTCTTAAACTCCTATCATAGATTCATATAAAGTTACTTATGGTGTTATTCTGTCACTTTCCCATATACAACTATAATATAACTATATTAAGCACAGGTCGAGCCACTAATATCAAAATTATATTTAGGTAAATTTTGTATATACCTTTAGTTAAATTTAACATTATGTGACTCTCCCTATGCTAGATATGGTAGAGTTGCATATTTCGATGTGACAATTTTTCATATAGTTACAGAATAACCCCATAAATTAATTTTTTGAATACATATTACATTTTAAAGTGAATAAATTCGTTGTAGAAAAATATGTGCAAACAGTGCAAACAGGACCAGTATTAAGGTACCAACTCCGTGATTCGCTCCAATTTAATCTGATCCAAAGTACATAACCTGTGTATATTATCTCGTGATCGTTGAGAAAAATACCAGTGTAATACTACGATCCCTTGACAGGTGCTGCTCCTATCAGTGATGTTCAACAAATATGTTTGAAAAAATTTCTTGGTATGAATTTAATAACACATTATTCTAACTTTGAATTGAATTTTTAATTTAAAAATTTTTGGACAGAGAAATAAAAAAGTTTTTGAAAATATACGAATACATTTCGCCAACGTTGTACATTAATTTAAAGTATTTTTTCAGTTTCCTTTGAGTCTTTAAATTTTTGCACTTTACATGTTTTAAATTTCTTCGCTTTATTTTTTATTGCTTAAACGTTTTTGGCTCTAATTATTGGAATTTAATTTTTTATTTAGATTTTTTGTTTTAAATTTATTTTATATTTACCTTTATGTTAATGTAAACTGCGGCCCTGTGTGGGTACAACCGAATTTTATTGCTATTTTAAATTTTAATTTTTGGCAAATAAGTTAATGTTTCATCACTAACCCTACTAAACGATATTAACTTTGATTCTTAAATGAATCTAACTTTAGGTCAGTACAGTAAATAACTTATGAACACTTATTGCAAAATTAGGGTCGCATAGTTAATATTTTTTTTTATAAAATTTGCTTTTGGAAGAACCTTTTTCAAACCACTGCCTTTAAATAAATACAACTGAACTTAAAAAAAAAAATTTTGTGGTGAAAAAAACATTTTGTGGTGAAAAAAATTTTTTGAGGTGAATACAAAATATTATTCATTTATAAGCGACTGATAAAAAAATAAGAAAATATATTATGTACCAGTCGCTACTATGAAATTGTACTAAAATACACCAATTTCTATGGAAAATTTGGAGGTTCCTTCACATTTTCACTTTAACCGCTGGACTGATTTTGCTCATTTTCAATACCAAACTGCTCGGCAGGATGTCCAATAAACTGAGTAAAAATAGGCACCCCCGCTTGCGTCTTCGCGTCGTGATCGCTATTTCAACAGACAGACAGATGGACATCGCTAAATCAACTTAAAATTGCATAAGGATCACGAATATATATACTTTATGGGGTCTTAGGCCTATATTTCGACATGTTACAAACGGAATGACAAACCATATATGGTGGAGGGTATAAAAATAAATTTTTATTACCTTTTTCACCTGTTATTTAAAAAATATGTTACTACACTCAGGAAAAAAATACTTTATCATATCCCAGCAAAAAAAATGTTAGTCATTCTGTGGCTATTACTTCTTTCTAAACTTTAGTTTACATTCTTTTATGATTTTTTGGTGTTATTCTAAGAAACTCCAAAAAGAACTCATGTTCATATTTCAAATGTAGTGATTTGGCTATAAAGCCGATACATACCGTATAAAATCACTCTTCATTGCTCCTAAAGCATAAGTGATAGTATATCGTATATTTTCTGAATCTAAATTGTGTAAAAATATTTTAAAATGATCGAAAATAATTTCAAAATTGTGTAAAAATTATTTAAAATTGTCCAAAAAGGTTTTTAAAATTGTCCAAAAATTATTTAAAATTGTTGAAAAATATTTAAAAATTGTCCAGAAGTTAATTAAAATTTTTGAAAAAATATTTCAAAGTTCGCTTCTTTAAACTTATTTTTCTGCATTCTTCTGAATTAAATTTTTATCAAACCTTAAATATTATAAAGTATATGAAAATTTTCCACTCATGCATCAGAATATATAATCATTGCATCATTGCTTCCTTACAGTAAAGTAAGAGTAATGGAAGTAGCCATGTTTGAATACTTCCATCCTATGACACGCAAATGTTAAATTCATCGATGAAACACCATCAGAAAAGAAGTGATGCCTTTGCCATTGTAGTGATGCTTCTTTGGCAGCTTCATATTTGCTGGGTATTGATGAGACTGTTTCATAAATCGTTTGCCATCAATTGTGTTTAATAAGACTTTGTGACAAATGTTTCATAAATCTTCATAAAAATTTTAATAAAAAACTGTGAAAAAATTGTTTACTTAGTTTGCAAAACATTGCTTTTTGTAATTCTCATTAGGTATGCATTTAACATTTTAAAATAAGAAAAAAACATTAAATATTTAAAAAAAAAAAATAAAAAAACATAATTAAATTAAATTTCTGCATAAATATGATGAAACTTCTGCATAGATATGAAAAATATTTCATAAATCTTATTTAATATGTTGTTAAAACTCTTCGTCATGAAAGGTTTCATAAATATAAAGAAACTTGCATTTTTAAGAAACATGGGTCGAAGTACGCTATTCGTGATCGTAATTTTTCGATCGCAATTCGTTTTTATTTCTTAAAATAAAAAAAATTAAACGGTTTCTTTTTTCATCAGGGATGTTGTATGTCTGACCTAGATTGGAAAGAAAAGTTAAAGTTGGTTTTCTATTATTAAAATTTCTGTAGTTATATATTAAAAATACACCGCTTCGAACGAATTAACTAGATCACGAATGCAGTAATTCTACCTCAGCTTTATCATATGTATGATTTGTGACATTGGACGAAAATCTATGAATGTTTTTTTTATATATAATGAAGCTTTTTCCTTGAGTGTATAAGTTACAAAATTGTAAAAACTTACAAAAAACAGCTGACGATTACCTTTCTTTTACAAAAAAATGCTTTTGTACTTTAAAACAACAAAACTGAAATACAACTCATTCAAGTAATAAATCTGGAATGTAGAAGGTTCTTGGGTGTAATAATGATCCTTAATTTATTTTCAACATTTGCACTGCAATTTTCTATTTTTTTTTCATTATAGATGGCAAATTTACCATACAAGACTATTATTTGTTTGCTGGAAAGTAACATTGCGTCTGTCTTAAACATTAAATGAAAGTTATATTTTTTTACAATTTAAATAACGTTTGAGGCAACGCTATTTACTATGTTTTAGGTATTTGAAAATAGCAGAACTACATTTGCATTGTTATATTACAGAAATATAAGTAATAAATAAAAATTTAGCTTTTTCAAGATTTTAAATCTACCGAAACAAATTTTTTTCTCTTCGGCAACTCCTAATGAAATTTGCAGTAGAACACATTGGCAGAATATTTTAACCCTTAAAACGCCTGTTTCAGGGAACTTCTTAGCATTTCTTAAAAATAGTCTAAAATGACCCATGAATATGCAGATATAGGCTTAAATATTGTTTACGAAAAAAATTGCTCATAAAATTTCATTTTGGGTATTCATAGATTGAATTTAGCTTACACTGGGTTTTGAGTCAGATTTTATACACTACAGGCAAAAAAAACCAAACTATTTGTAAGGTAAAATAACTGAAAATCTCATTTAAAAGAAATGATATTTCATTTAAAAACCGGTCTACTTAATTTTCATTTAAATTAAATGCCATTTGGTTTTTATTTTTAAATGTTGATTAATCAACTGACACATCCGTAAGAAACAAATGATATAATCAGTTAAAATAAATGTAAAAATTGTACCTACCAATCCTAAAAAAATAAATGTTTTTTTTTTCATTTATTTGAAATTGTTTCCGTTTTTGTATTTTTTTTTTAATATGCTCGTACAATATAAAATGTATGTATGCATATGAATCTATAAACACTTTTTGTGTGAATGTATATATACAACCAATTTAAATAAAAAAACAAATTGAAATTTTTTGAATATTTTTTTTGAAACAGACAGCAAACAAAATTTAAATTTGTAATAACTGTTACGAACACAAATAAACCACAAGTTTCCATTTTGTGGGTAAATTTTCATTAAATTTTAAACAAATGAAAAAAGTAAATGAAACTGAAAAAAATGGTAAATAATAGTAAATTATTTCGAATAAATGTATAAAAAAGTTAATATAGATATTTCTTTGAAAAAAAAAATGTATGTTCCTTTATTTTTAAATGGAACGTAAAACTTTTTTATTAAACTACAAACAGTTAACTACATAATATTTTGAGTGCGAAAATACTATTGCGGAGTGTTCTCGATTCTATGGTTCTGCCCGTGTAAATTGTTAGATAATTTGGGCGACCATATTTTTGACAGAAATCTTGACATTCATTTAACAATCTTAATCTTAAAATTACATATTTATTTTTTAATTTAAAGGCACCATCTTATCCTTTAAGGGTTAATGACAATGAGAAAAAAAAACTTGCATCTAAAACAATACTTTTGATTATGCGTTCTTTTTTACATTTATTTATTGTACGACTAGATTGTGGCCGGGAGATAATATGTACATGAAAAAGTAAATAGCGTTCTTTGTTGTTTTATATCTCTACCCTTCACCACTACATGGAAAGGGTATATTAAGTTTGTACTAATGTATGTAACTACCAAAAATAATGGACAATAGAATCAGAATAATTTTTATGTCGATTTAGCGACGTCCTTTC
This sequence comes from Eustalomyia histrio, assembly GCA_949748255.1. Classification (NCBI taxonomy): domain Eukaryota; kingdom Metazoa; phylum Arthropoda; class Insecta; order Diptera; family Anthomyiidae; genus Eustalomyia; species Eustalomyia histrio. Next base: position 12,004,903 of record OX456523.1, read on the forward strand.
GTTTGTCCATGTATTCTTATGATCAACCTACAAGTAGCAATTTAAAAACCACTGTGCAACACTAAAATGTGTTAATGTACTTTTAAAAAATATTTTTATATAGCTTTTTATCCCTTAAAAAATCATTTTCATTGGGTCATTTGATGCCTTCTTTCTTAAAGAGTGTAATATAAGACTTTAAAAATTCTCAATTACGAATCTGAAGTAATAATTAAAACTTTTTAATATGGTGGAGCCAATATGTTGGTCTTTATATTTTAAAATGCATTTTATTTAAATTTTTTAACCCAGCAAAACTTTGGTAATGGGTGCGATATTCTCATGCGTTACCTTGTAATGATAGCTCGTTACCTTTTTCATTGTTAGCAAGCATAAAGTAATAAGTTACTGATTATTGATTACGTAATATATAATTATATAATTTATAAATGTAAAGTAATAATTGAAATATTTTTGAAAATCTATTTTTAGATACATTACTTTGTGTTTTTTTGTAAGCAAAAGGATAAGGTATGTTTGTTTTGACAACACTAGCGAAAAATGAAGCGCAACATTTCATTTAATTTTAAAGCAATCAAATACTACAAGGTGGCGCAAAAGTAATCCTCCTATCAGAAAATGCTATAAATTTTGCGATTGGCCCCTAATGTCAGTTCTGTTTTGACATTTGTGTAGTAAACACATGCGAAATACACGTTAATAAACAATGTTACGCTATACTGCTCCAGAACGCGGAATATTGGTGACTATTTATTTGAGCAATAATGAAGATGATTTTTCATCAAAAATAATCATGAGTGATGAGGCCCATTTCCATCTTAGCGGGTACGTAAATAAGCAAAATTTACGCTTCTGGGGCACTGAAAATCCGCGTGTAACCCACGAAGAGCCATTACACCCGCTCAAAGTCACTTTATGGTGTGCTGCTTTCGCTGGAGGAGTCATCGGACCTTTTTTCTTCGAAGACGTCGCGGGCCAAACGGTTACTGTGAATGGTGAGCGCTGCAGAGCAATGATCAACGAGTTCTTTTTGCCGCAACTTGATGAATTGGGATTGGAAAACATGTGGTTCCAACAGGACGGTGCAACGCCACACACTGCACGTGCCACAACCGATATGCTGAAGGATGCATTTCCCGGGCGCCTAAGCTCCCGTTTTGGCGATTTGCACTGGCCACCAAGATCGCCTGATTTGACCGCTCCAGACTTCTTTTTGTGGGGCTTTTTGAAGTCGCGGGTTTATGTCAACAAGCCTCAGACTCTTGCAGCTCTTAAAGACAATATCCGTCAAGAATGTGAGGACCTATCGCCGGAAGTTTTGGCCAAAGTGATGGAAAATGCCATAAAAAGGGCTCAAATGACAATCAACTGTGGCGGCGGCCATTTACATGACATCATATTCTCGACTTGATGTAAAAAAAATTAAAAGACCAAATAAAAATAATCCACAAGAAGAATCAAAGTTTTTCATTTTTTTTTTTAAATTACAGCCAAAAAACTTCGGAAGGTTATTTTTGCGCCACCCTGTATATGCGTCGATAGCTCAGTGGGTAGAGTTCTTAGCTGGCAACTAGAGTTCCCTGGTTCGATTCCCATCTAGACCACATTACTTTTAATAACGTTTAAAATTTTTGTAATATTTTTGTTTAATAAAAATTACTCTTTTTTAAAAATCTATTTTTAGACACATTACTTTTTCCATGCTCGTAACCATATACATTATCACCTGTAAGTAATGGGTATATACATTACTTTGAGGCTCATCACCTGTAAAATTCACCAGTGAAGTACTTTACACATTACTTGGTAATGTGTGGTTTTGCTGGGAACATTATCGGAATTAGGCTTAAGTGGTACTAAAACACACAAAGCCATTAATATATGATAATGAAAGAAATAAACTCTTAAAAAGTATGGCTTTGAAATAAAAAAAAATCGATCCACTTTTGGACCTAGTCCACACATGAAATTTGATTTAATTCACTTTTTCTGCATTTTCTTTAAGATGAATATTTTTTGCATCCTTAATTTTTCCGATCAAGGATTAGTTACCTTCCCGGCATAACTAATCCTTCCCAAATACGGCACAAATAGTGTTGCTTTGTACGTTAACTCATGGTCGGTCTTGACCGACTTCACAAATTTTTACTTGTTTTTTTATTTCTATACAAGTTGTCTCTGTGGAAGCTGGTAGTTATTTGTTGGTTGCTCTATATTTAACTACCACATTTTTCTTTTTGTTCTCCTTTTTTTTTTGCTGTTAGTACTTAATTTTACTTTTACAATCTTTGGGTTCTTTATACAAGATGTCATTGTTATTGCTTGTAAATTCTTTTGCCAACAGATAAGCGTTGTTATTAACGCTCCTTGTATTGCAGCGAGACGTATTCATGTCAGGCACTTTTACATACTTATGTATATTGAAAAGAAAAAAAAAAAAATAAGAATGCTTAAATTCTTTAGTGTTGTACTTTAGAAAATAAAAATGGAGGAAAATAATTTAATTTAAATTAAAATTCTAATGGTTAATGTATGGTTAAATAGTACGCTACCCTTAAGGCTTAAAAATGCTAATTCAAAAAAGAAAAACGGATTTTAACCTCGAATTTCCTATGTATCCAATGTTTAACATAATAATATTGTTTGTTGTTTTTAACTAATACTCAGAGGAGTTTTGCTTTTGTTGTTAGGAAAACAATTATAAGAAAGAGGAAAAAGAGAGTAGCGATAAGCCCTTTCATTTGATATCCTAGATTTTCTTTAAAGTAAATCGAAAAAACTAAAAGTTGGATCATTTTTGTTACTAATTTTCAACTGCTACACTTAAAATGGTTTGTAGGTTAAAAAAAGAGAAAATACCATTTAAATGAAATTACTTCTTATTTAAAACCCGGTCTTCTTACTTTCCATTTAAATTAAATTGTTTTCCTTATATATTTTTAAATGTTGTTAAAACCACTGATACATCAGTAAAAACATATGATTATTCAGTTAAAAATAAATGTTAAAATTTTTCTACCAATTTCGTAACAATAAATTATTATTCATTCAGTTAAAATTGTTTCTGTTTTGTGTATTTTTGTCTTTTTTTAAATCTACAAAATAAGTATACACAGTCTATTAACACATTTTGTGTGAATGGCCTTATGTGTGTTTATGAAGTTCTTGTAATTCGAATTGAAGTATAGAAAAAAATTGGATTTTTTTAATAAATTTTTTGTTTAAAACAAACTTGCAAAACTTAAATTTATAATAACTAAAACGGAATCAAATAAACAATAAATTTCCGATTTGTGGGTAAATTTTTAAACTGAAAAAATTCGCTAAATGACAGAAAATCATTTTGAACAAATGTATAAAAAAGTTAAAATAAATATTTCTTTGAAAAATAAATTAAAACCTTTTTACTAAACTAGAAATAGTAAACTACATAATATTCCGCACTTTTTGAATATTTTTTCTTTGGATATGACTGCATTGTTGCTCGTGTGAGAACCGAAATCACATTAAAAAAAAATTAACTAGAATTTAGAAAAATTAACTTATTTAGAGGAAAAATCAAAATGAAAACGGTGCCAAAGACACTTCTTACCTATATTTAATAAAATTTTCCTTGAAATTAAGAAACAAATTGTACTTAAAATTTGGTAAAAATTTCTAAATTATAGACAAATTTTACTACTGAGAACTAAATTTTAATTAGAAAACAGTAAAATTTCCCCTATTAGTTCAAACATCATCTAAAATTTTACTGTTAGTTAGGAAATGTTTCCTTGGTTTTAAGAAAAATTTTATTTTGTTTAAGTTCATTTTTTTTACTAAAATTTATGACTTAACTCCCTAAAAATAAGAAAATATTTTGTAACATCAAGTTAAATAGCTCTTCTTTTAATATATTTTACCATATATTTTAAAGTACTTTACACTCATTTATTAAGTATTTTCCCACTTTCGGAGGATTTCCACTTTGTTAGGACACTGCTCTTAACAAGCTTTTTGCTATACATTTTTATCTTAAAATTAAATTGAATTATACTAAATTCATGTATTTAAAATATAAATTAAATTTCATTAGCAAAAAGGTAAACAAATATACAAAATGTACTGCAGGATATCCTGAAACGTAATAAATTGTGACAAAGCCAGATCCTTTTCGTAGTTACTTAACGGTGCTGCTTGAGAGAACTACAAAAAGGGACGCCCTAAGTGACACACGGCATCTATGGCTAAGGAATGATGGGGGTCCTTTGTCTTTTTAAATTAACTAATTTAAGGAAATTGTTGCAAAAATACAAAGTATCACAAATACATTTCTTGTTATTATTGGAAAATGGAAAAATGTCATAAGTTTATTCTATGGGATTTTTAGCTTAAATTTTATTTGACATATACAAATTTAAAATTTTTTTTATTAAGTGAAAAAAAAAAATAGTTCGATAAAAATAAAGTTTAATAAGCGCTACTTCAATTATAGGAAAGCCATTATGCTGTAATGTATAAAATGTGCCTGCTATATTTTGTATTATAGTCAGCAAACAAAATCATTACAAAATTTAAAAAAAATATTTTAAACGACTTTAATTTATATGTTAAGGACTGTTAAGATTAGAGATAAGCGTGTGAGACATTTTTGAATCACGCACCAAAAACTGCAATCATGCACGATAATTTTTTTAATTAGTTACTTTTATTTGTTTCCTTTAACAATATTTTTTCTTGGAAATTTATTGTTTTTTTTTTTAGAATAGAATATTGAAAATAATTTAAACGTTTTCCAACAAAAAAATCCTATACCAAATATTATTATTTTTTAAAAATTAGAAAAAAGAATTTTTAAAATTTATCAGAACTAAGTTGCGTAAAAATTTTCCTTAGAAATAGTTCATCAGTTTCTAAAATCAAGTAAATTTTTATTATTAAATGGAAAAAATTTATCACTTTTTGTTTTTAATTGTCTGAACTAATTTTTAGAAAACAAATTCTTCAAAATTAGAAAGTGGTATACTTAAAAACTGAATTTGGAAATGGCTTTTTAAAATTTAATTAATTTTACTACTCGCGAACAAAAAATGAACACACATTAATTTCAAGTACTTTCTCGATTTAAGTTAGACACATTTTTTGAACTAAATGGGAGTAAATTATGTCCTAATTTTTTTTTTTTTTGAACTAAACTTAATTTTATTACATTTGAGTATGCAAATTTCTTAAAACAAAGATTTTTTTTCTTAAAATTAATAAATTTTTATTTAATTGACTTGTTTTTTTCCCTAAAATCAAGAAATATTACTTAGGAAAAATATGAACTATTTCTGGATATATAAACTATTTCTTTTTTCCTCAAACTTAGGAATTTTTATTCTTTTTAAGAAAATTTTTCTAAGTTTTAATAAAATTTTACTTAAATTGAGGACAATTTATAAACTATCTTGAAGGAAATTTTTGATTACATTTTAGTTCAAGTCTTTTTTTTTTTTGAGTGCAGCTTTGAAGGAATAAGTGATATCATTTTAAGAAAACTATTTTAGTTTTTCAGCGGCATCAACATTAAGCAACAAGTGAGCAAAGTTTCCAGTTGAATGGCCGCTAAAATTATAAATTATAATTTTTGTAAAATATCAAGAAATATTTACTTTGAAACTAATACCATATTCAAAAATCTAAAATCATAAATGCGTATTTAGGTTTCCTAACAACTGTTTTTAATAAACAAAAAGTAAGACTGAAGTTTAAGCTTTTAAAATAAGTGTTTACATTGGCCCAAGGACATACATTAAGCTACTGTTTTTTCTGCTTCAGTTTTCAAGATCTATTCTAAAACAGAGCTTCGAAAGATTTCATTTAAGCTTAATTCGCAAAAACTCTCATTATGCTTTCAAAAATATGAATATCCCATTTCATCCAACAAGAGATTGTTCTTCGGTTTTAAACGTGACCGAAACCGCGGTTAAACACACTGTATAATCGTGACTGTAAGCGCATAAAAAGCAGTGCGGTTACGTTTAAGTTATTATGCATATAGAAACAAGTTTATTTAAAAATCATTAAAGTCCAACCATTTCTATCAGTGTAGGGTATTTATGAAATTAAAAATATGGGGAATAATAAACATATACCAGTTGACATTTATTCATAAATATGTACCTACTTTGTTATGCATTTATGTACTTGTTCCTGTACTTATTTATATTATCCTGCATGTGCAATGAATGAGTGAAATTTTGTCGTTTTATTATTTTTTTATGTGTATATAAATATGTATTTCCTGTTAAATTCAAACTTACCACCCCAGTAAAATATGTTCTTTCCCTTTTGTGATTAATAACTGCATAACCAAACTTAAAAGGGAAGAAGTACAAGAAGAGGAAGAAAAATTTAATAGATTTGAATAAGAAAACAAATGTTAAGAAAAATATAAACGCATACTAAAGTACTCATTTGCTCTAACATCAAAGCGATGTTGAAGAAGAAACAGCTTATTGTTGAGAAAAAAAAAAATATATTCAGTAATTCAATTTACATATGTAAATACATATTGTCGCTGCGCTCAAAAAATAAGCTATGTGTTTTTGAGGATTATTAAAACAAGAGCTGTATTTTGGCCTTTGGCATACAATTTTTTTTTTTAAAATACTTTAATAAAAAAATTTTTGCAAAAAACTTTGTTAACAAAAAAAAAAAAAAAAAAATACTAGTACATAAACTAAATTAACCTGTTGTGAATCCTCAAACACACTTCGGATTATTTATCACCGCAACGATGATATGCATATGTATGTAACAGTCAACTGTTAATAAGTGACAGATAAGTAGTTAATCTAACTTTTATATCAAAAAATGTATCTTCCCATATAAAAAACGAAATAAATATGAGCATACATGATCATACTTTGGGTGATATATTAACATACATGGGAGTACATGCTTAATTCAATATATGACCATACATGATGTCATATATTTTCATATATCTTCCGATCCGAAATTTGAGGGTATATGGCCGTATATGCTCATATATGATCATGCATGACCATACATGGATCTTATATGAGCATATATGGTAATATACGGCCATATACCCTCAAATTTCTGATCCGAAAATATATAATAATATATGAGATAATGTATGGTCATATATTGAACTATGGAAAGTCTTATATGATCATGTATGCTCATATATGATTATGCACAACTCAATCTGTTATTAAATTTTTACATGGATTGTGTGTATAAAATTTATTTATAAATTTGTTTTAATGTTGCTCAACCGATCAGAGTTTCAGTTATCTAGAATACACTGTTATCAATCCCATTCTTGTACTTTTTTGATTTCAAACTTACGGTGTATAAGAGCATTAATTTTTAAAAAAAATATATATATACATATTAAAGCAAAAGGTAAAATTAAATAAAATAAACATTTCACTATTGTTTAAATACCTTGTGTTTTATTATTTTTGTATTCCTGAATTTTAGCACATTTAGATGTTTTTGATTTCATTACAAAAATGTTTAACAAGAAGAAAATACAATTTATTAAAAGCACCGTATAACAAAATTTTTTTATACATGGATACAGATATTTTTTCCACTTTCAATTTTTCATAATTATTGTAGCACTAGGTCTCTAACTTCAATGCTGAAATAAGAAAAATTCTATAACAGGAAAAAGTCTCAACAGCTTTTGCAGACATTTATCAATTTTAATAGTGTACCTGTAGATTATCCATACAAAACTGCAATTTCATAATATCGTAGCTTCTGGTAAATAAAATATTTTGCAATAAATATTTATTTTTTACCAGATGCTTAAAGATGAATAATATTTCGTATTCAACTCTCATTTTTTTTTTTAACTTTTTTACCACAGAAAATGTTTTCCACTACCAACCACAAAAATATTTCTTCACCTGAATAAAATTACCACGAAACTATTTGTTTCCAGCTCCAATATGTTTTAACTTCTAAATTTTTTTATTACAATAATTATAACAAGAACACTGTGGAGTGCAGGGATGGCAAAGTTGGTGCTATAGTACTTTTTGTGGTGCTATGTGTTAGAGGCTTAAAACTACATAGATGCTTACTTGGTACTATTCACAAATATTCCCCTATTTTAATTGTTTTATTTACGACAGCTTTTACTTAGCACACCGAAAAATATTATAATAACATGGTCAAAATGTTTAACCTAAAAATTGTCAGAACTGAACTACTTAAACAATTGAGTTATTACATTTAAACATTTTGGCCGTAAAATCGTCTTTTAGGATTGATAGCGAAGAAACAAAAATCTGGTATTGATTTGCAAACAGTGTGGTTCGAATTAACTGCAAAATTTTAAGAATTCAGAAATACAGATACGTAAATACGTGAAGACGGATGAAATTAATTGCTATAATAAATTGAAGTTACAAAAATAATATTAGTTTAATTGAAAATTAAAAAAACAAAATAACATAACATAGAAATCAATTACGTTTTAGTAAAACTTGAAATTCTGTTGCCCAAACTAAAATTAGGAATGTTTATGTATTGTTGATCTGTTATTTTGGTAAATGAATGGTATTAATATAATTTTAGATCATATAACCATATTCTTTTTATATAAATTGTTTTTTTTTATTGCAAAGAAACATGCAAATTTTTATTAGTATATTATAGACAAAAAAAAAATTGAAAATTTCGACAAAACCAGCAGGTTAGAATACTTTGTATTTTCGGTTGTCGCTATACAACCCTCTTTAGTATCCACGCCTTCTTGGGTTAATAGGGGATAAATATAAATTGTTAAATTTTATTGATGTTAGTCTAATTATGTGTTGTTTTCGGGTTTGTTAATTTGTTTTAAAACAATCAATATAAAATAGACAATTATCAAAAGCATTAACCCAATAAGGGCGTGGATAATGAAGAGGGTTTTATTGGGTTTATGCTTTTGATGGAAATTATCGAAAGAATTAAACCAATAAGGGCGTGAATACTGAAGAGGGTTTTATTGGGTTTATGCTTTTGATTATTGTCTATTTTATATTGATTGTTTGAAAACAAATTAACAAACCCGAAAATATGTCGAATTTTTCAATTTTTATTCTCTATGCATTAAAAAAACAATATATAAAAAAGAATATGATTATTATTAAAATCCTAATGATACCATTCATTAGTATTTTTTGACACTTCTTCAAAATTTCTTTACCAAATTTAACTTAAAATTAATCAAAATTTTAAATGGCGCTTTTTCAATATTAAAATTATTGAGTTCAAATAAGACGCTAATTCAAAGTTTTGGCTTAATACTAAAACCGATTAAGAATTTTCGTAAATAATTTTTTTTTTTTTGGAGCTTTGTGTGTGTTTATACGTTCACAGTACACAAATATCATGAAACGCCTTACGAATTTGCAAGGCGACATATGGATCACAAATACTAAAACACAACGTTATAAATAAATTGTGTGGCTTTGTGCTATTTAACTTGTCACACACACCAACATGTATATGACAATTACACTTGAGCATAAACAAACACACATACAGCAAACATTTAGTAAGTAGGTACGTATGTCAAGCCTGTACATATAATTGTGACACATGCTTGTGTGTTCAAATTCGTACGTGTGTGTGCAAATGATATTGGTGGTAGTGAGTTGTTGAAGGTGAGTTGCAATGAGCCTGCATTTACCAATCCAAATCAGAGATGTAAGGCAATGTGAAATTTTTAGCGACTGCAGGTAATGTCAAAACCATGCGACGTCAAAATTTTGCTTTACGAAACTCATGTTATAAAATCCTGAAAATATGTTTAAAGCTATAGTAAATTATGGGCATGTATACGTTCCCTACCGTACATGATATCATATATGACCATAAATCTTCGTAAATTGACGTATGTTGTCAAAAATTATCATATATGGTCATATATGACCATATATGACTATATACGACCATATATCGTGGGATCCATAATTGGAGGGTAAATTTCCATATGTAGTCATACATGATCATACAAGCTCATATATAATTCTATATAAGCATAAACCACCAAATAAACTCAAATTTTGGATTCGAAGATATATAGTCATATACTAGATAATGTTCGCCCATATATTGAACTATACATGGGTGTATATCAGTTGCGTCCAAACACTAATACTCTGATATTTGCGTTTGTAGTAAAGAGCTTTTTTTTCAGGGACGGAAAATTCAGCACGTTAGCACTTTTCCATCAACTTGAAAATAACTTTCAAAGAAACATTTTCAAACAACAAAAGAAAAGATTCTTTTTGTTGTTGCTCTATCCTTAGCAAAGCACAGCAAGCCTTTTGAAGATGACGTTTTTTGTTTAAAGATCTTTCAAAAGAAGTATTAAAGTGTTTTGTCTTAAATAAATTATACAACTTATAACATTTCGAAATTCAAAATTTCCATCCTTGTATTGTGCCCTCATATATGTAAAAGCTCTCGTCGAAGCTCGCTGTAGGTGAAAAAGCTCTTTTGTAAAAGCTTGCACATTATGCATATGAATTGGACGCAACTGGTGTAGATGATCATGTAAAATCATATATATTCATATATATGTATTTCGATTTTCACATGGGATAGTAACAAAAGGATTTTTAAACTATTATGCGTGTCAAAATTATTTTAAATAATTTGGGAATTTTAAGACCATGTATAATCATATATGTTCACATATATTTCGATTTTTATATGGGTTGTTAAAAGTCCTAAAATTTAAAAACTATATTGACAAAACGTTTTAACCACCTAAAGGATACCTTAAAATTCTTAATTATTGTTGAAGCAGTGGAAGTCACACTTAACTTAAAAACAAGGTTAATCTGCTAAAGCTATTATTTAAAGATTACTTCTAGCTAGTAAACTTGTTTATGGCGGCGATGGCTTAGCGGCTAAGAATAGTCGACTGATATCTTTGCCTTACACTCTTTAGGTACTTAAACCATGAGTGTGTATGTTTGTTTTTGATAACAAGGACAAACGTGTTAACAATTACCAACAAAACGACATATTCAGAAGCAACAATTAAAACATTAATAATCTGTCCACTTCTTCAAACACATTCATACACGTGCACACCAACTTTCAGATGCAGAAGTACTTTATTGTCAATACAAAAATATACAAAAAAAAACAATACAAGGATTTGAAGCAATAACATGTCATCCGTATCAACACCTTAAGTCCCCAAATGAAATGTATGTATGTATGTATGTTGGTTGAAAGTGTCATTGTTAACATTACAATTACATCATGGAAAGACTGATATTTATATACATATATTAAGATGTTTAACGAGTGTATAATTATAAATAATGGTAATAAATATGACTGATATAAATTTTAAATTAAAGTCTGTAATATTTATGTATTCTTATATTATATATCTACGAATACGTACAACAGTTATCACGATTGGCAACCACATCATACGGTTAGTGATAACGTATAACAGTATTTAAAAATTTTAAAATTTTTTTTGGTAGGGGTATTCTACGGTTAACGATAATCCTTCTTTGAAATTTTTGACAAAGTCAAGCGCCGTCATTATGTTAACTCTTATTTCTGTGTGTGTGTAAACACCAATAACAGCTGTCCATTGGACCGTACTAACAAATAAAGTTCGACATACACCTTCGAATCTAAGAGCCAATTTATACGATGCAATTGATTGCGTGCAATTTTCTTAATTCCCTTTTCAAACTTGCTTCCAAAGTTATGTCTATTTATACGGTGACTTTAATTGCACTAAAACTGAATGTGATAGAAGCAACAAAAGAAGAATACATATGAGTGTGAAAGAGAGATAACAAAAACATAAACGAAGAACGAAAGCCGTGCCTTTTTTGTTACCCCGCTTGCTTCTCTACCCCGTTAGCCAACAAACAAAAATTGCACACAATAATTGCATGCATCATAGACACCGTCTAAATTGGCTCAAAGGTATTTTTGCAAAGTAATTTTGAAATTTAAATTTTATGACTTTATATTTTTTTCTTTATGTCTTCCGCATTTTTAGTTGGACTATAAAAAAACAAGCAAATACAAGGTAGGCATTGCTCATTCTAAATGTGGTATAAAACCAAAAGTGGTCCAACCATAATGCACGATGATAATTGTGAGTCACACCTTAACGTCAGTTTTTTGCCCAACTTAATTTGAAATTTCTTTGTTTCAGTGTTTTACAAATTCAACCATGGAGAGGTACACAATTAAATAGCGCGTTAAAATCAAATGGGTGTTCAAATCAAAATGCACTTCGTTATTTTTTTGGTCAGCATAATCGACCAAATGTGTCCACAATCGGGAGAAATGTGCTTAAATTTCAGCAAACCGGGTCTGTTGGACATGCGAAAATACCTGTGCATGCTCGTCCAGTTCGTTTAGCGGAAAACATTACTGTTGTTCGCGATAGTATGGCAGAAAAGCCGTCAAGCTCGACTCGTCGTCGGTGCTCGCTATCGTGAGATGATAACGATATGTGCTTCCAACAATATGGTGCCACTTGCAACACAGCCAACGAAACAATGGCCCTTTTACGCCAGAAATTCAATGGCCGTGTTATCTCACGTCGTGGCGATGTTAAATGGCCGCCACGATCATGTGAATTGACACTGTTGGAATCCTTTTTTTGGGGATATTTAAAAGAAAAAGTGTACGTCAATAAGCCAAGAATAATTCAAGAGCTAAAGGGTGTGATAATTCGGCACCTTAATGACATTGAACCTCAATTATATCTAAGAGTCATTAAAAATATAGAGGTAGGCCAGCGAAGCCGTGGCGAGCATTTGGTCGATATTTTGTTTCACACATAATTTTCAAAGATCCTTCTATCATAATAAAAAATATTAAGATAATTCTCTGAAAATTTTTTGTTTTATTAACAATTAACATCGTACATTATGGTTAGACCACCCATTAGAAAATTTATATTTTCAATAGAAAATTTACTACATTATTTGAAACATTTTATTACTTTTTTACAATTCAATGTATAAATTAGGGTTATGATTTTTTGCATTTTTTGTAAATATCAAAAATTACATGGCATAGTCATGTGGGCATTAAAAAATATTACACGATTTAACTTTTCCGCGATCGTTAAAAATAATCCCGCACCAAAGGAAATGAAGTTTGAGAATAACTTTGTTTTTAATTTTTATAAAATTGCAATATTTTACTTAAAATTGCATTGTTTTCTGTTATTTACTTATACTCTCATCAACAAAACGTTTTTGTTCCGAATTGACTTCAAAAAAAAAAAACGATTTTTATTATCAGTACAATATGGTGCATAGCGTGGTGCCCTGCAATTTTTTTCATAAAAAAAATCATAACCCTAGTATACTATACATCTACTAAAAAAATATATAAAAGATATGACATTTCAAAATGGCTTAATATTTTCCTTAAGAATGGTGTTTCTAGATGACCTTTTTGCTTCAGGCGAACAATAACAAAATATATGCAGTACAAAAAAACACAATTCATGCAGTCACTTATTCCATTAGCGACATAAGTCTTGTTAAAACCCCATATAAATATGTTTATTGAGATATTGCCTATAAAAATATATTAATATCGTTAGCTTATTATTGGTTTGGTTTATATGCCAAATAGATGTTATAGGGCAAAACGGTAAAGATAATTTAAGTTTTTTAATTATTGTATGTTAAACTGATAGGTCAAAGTCTATACTGAGTATCTCAGATATAATACAAAATATTTTAAAACGGGTTTCGGAATTAAAAAAAAGATATTTACTTTATATATAATAAATTCCAAACTTAATTTATTTTTCAAAAATGGTCGGTGGATCAAAGCAATAATAAGCTGACGTTTTACCGGATATCCCAGGTAGAAAATATGAAGGGCTGTGTTATAGACAGTAAGTACATGCACTGGGAATGTGTGGCTTGGCTGTAGATATTTTTCCTTGTTAAAGCAGATTTGAAGTTAAGAGAAAATCTCAATAATAAATTAAAAATAACCAGTACTTTAACTATTCACACAGCCAATACTAAAACAATAAAAAATGTGGTGCCCAAACACCTTAAAATTTTAATAAAGTAATAGAAATTTATATACTTTTGTTTGAAATTCATTTTATTATTTTGTATTTTTAACAAAATATTAATTTAAATATTCAAGCCATATGCATTGCATTTTTTTTAGACAAGAACTTAAACATTTTTTAATATAATTGTGTTAAGACATAAACTTAGCTATTTTTTTTTTGGCAAACATTGTTAGGTTGATTAATTAAATAAACCTACATGGCTTGATACTTGCCAAAGCCAAAGGTTTTCCCTTAGAAATCTTTAATCTGTGTTTAAGCTAAAGGTTTGGTTTGATTCCTCGTAGAATTCAAACCTACATGAGATCCCACAACAAGCGACTTTTCGGGGTTAAGTGTATGTCCTGCTTTTAGATAAGTGTCGACAATCTTCACTTCAGATTTTTCAACCTAACCTAGTTTAATATATAAATATAGGTATGAGATAAACATAATTTAAAAAAAATTTTAGAATCAAACGATACTCTATTAATTAAAAATTGCGATCCGATCCTCCTCTTAAATTTTCAGAAATTTGTTTAGGCACAGACATTTGAAATAGTACTGGAAAAATAAAAAGAAAACAGTACTCTACAAAAATAATTTGTTTATACTATGGGCAAATTGAACCAGGATGTTTACCTGGAAGACAGTCACGATATTTTTAAGTGAATTGCAGTTTATTAATATGCCATAGTCGCAGAAAAAGGATTTATATTTGTATTTCCTAAACCAAATCGAAACCAAATAAAGAGTTTTTGATTCGTGCCAAATTTATAATGAATTGCAATACTTCTCAAGCACTCAAGATTTTAGAGTTCAACGACGAAGTGGATGATTTCCTTATTTTACCTTATTTTTTTGAAGAAGCAGATGGTAACGCTATTAAGTTAAACGGCGATTGTCATAGAGCCATGCTGACTAAATTGTTCTTACCGGAAATGCTATGTATTGATCTATGGAATAAAAATTTTTTTTTGGATTAAATTTAATTTTTTGTGTAATTGTTACAATTTAGAGTTCTAACGGACTTAAAAGAACACCTTTTATAGGCTAAAATGAATAAGAATATTGTTCATTATGGCTAAAAATAAGCAAAAAAAAAAAAGAAATTAGGAGTTAATGACTTTAGTCATTATGTTTGTATCATATTGAAATAAAGATCTAGGACTCTATAAAACATATGTATATATTGATCATATAGCGATTATGTCGTGAACACGCACGTGGTTTTGTTCGTTTTGTACTCAGATTGTTTGTTATCCTCCCAAACAGTTTAGTATTAAAAATACACAAAATTGGTAAATCGATAAAAAAAATAGTTATCAATGCAATTCTGGCGGTTACGACAACTGTCATATTAAATTATATTTTTAGTTGTGAAAGCCAAAATTCAGTTGTACAATTTAATTTTTATATTCCACAAAAATATTATTACGTTTCACAAAATTTTATTTAAAAAAAAAATTATTTTTTTAAATTTTCCGGTAACAAATCTGGGCAATCAGATTCATAGTTCACACTCTTGCTTACTGCACCACAACAAATTTTAATTTTCTTTGATATATTTGCCATTTAAACAATTGAATGTTTTATTTTAATTTAAAAAAAATATTTTTTAAATGTTTGCCTTTTCCGGGATTTGAACTCAGAAATTCTGAGTACTGAGCTACCTCTCTACCTATTACACCGCAAATACTTATGAAATATAAAATAAAATTTGTTTATCAATACCAATCATTAGTGACGTCTATTATCAATACAATCCACAATACGGTTGCTTCTACTGAAACCCTATTATTTGATGAGAATAACCGTACTTTGGTAGATTGTACTAAATTACTAACACAAATACTAAACTAATTTTATTTTTAAAGATGATTGGAAATACCAATAATTGAATAATAGGATTGATTTTAAGTTTCTTTTCCCATTTTTTAATTCACAATACAACATTTATGCTTTATTAATGGGTTTTAGGGTATTCCAAATAAAATTTAATCCTCACAAATAAATGTTAACGGTTTTGATCGAATTCCAATCAATCTTTTCTCTGGGTGTATGACAATTATATTTAAAACAAAATATCGGCCAAATGCCTATATCCGATGGTCCATATTTTCAATGACTCTGAGACATAACTGAGGTCCAATATCATTAATGTGCCGAATTGTCTTATCCTCCTTTAGCTCTTGAATTGAATTGAATTTTTCTCTTAAATATCCCCAAAGAAAGAATTCCAACGGTGTCAAATCACATAATCGCGGCGGCCAATTAACATCGCCACGACGTGAGATAACAACGCCATTGAATTTCTCGCGCAAAGGAGCCATGGTTGTGTGGCAAGTGGTATCATCCTGTTGAAACCACATATCGTCCAGATTCACATCCTCAATATCTGATTCACATCCTCATCTTGCGATATCGAACACCATTCACGGTAAGTGCTTGACGGCTCTTCTGACACACTATCATGAACAACAGCAATGTTTTTCGCAGAACGCACTGGGCGAGCATGCACAGGTGTTTTCACATTTCCTACATACCTGGTTTACTGAAATTTGCGCACAATTCTACTGATTGTGGTCACATTTGGTCGATTATGCTGACCAAAAAAATTACGAAGTGCACGTAAAAGGCTTCAACAATCTTAACGCGCTGTTCAATTGTGTACCTCTCCATGGTTAAATTTTTCAAATACTGAAACAAAGAAATGTCAAATTAAGTTGGGAAAAAAACTTGGTTGGACCACCCAGTATTTTTTTTTTTTGGAAGAGAAGCAACGCTAAGAAATTTTTACTGATAATTAAGGTGTTCAAAAAGTATATAGTTTTCTATAGAGTATTTTTCCCGCTCTACGAGAAATTCAACATGGTACAGAGTTCAGCGGCAACATTTACTAGTTGCTAAAGTGTTGAAAAACATTAAATTTGGTGTATGCAGTGCTGCCACATAAACAGTGTAATTTTTTATCCCAGTTTTTGGAAGATCTTAACTGTTTACCAGTTTTTTCATGAAAACAATTTTTTTCAAATTATTGCATTTTTCGTAGGTTTTCAGTTATATGTAGCAACAATTAATAGCATATTTATTCTCTTTATAATATATTTTTACCATAGAAATGGGAAATAATGGATATGTATAGACATAGTTGGTCAATGTGTGTGTACACACTTTAATACTTTTCATGTCACAATGTTATGTTTGAATTCGTAACTATTTTTTAACACAATTGCAAATTTTTGTTGTATTTTTTTACTTTATTAGACATGTCTAATTTTTGTAAAAATAAATAGTATATTGAACAAATATTATATTTTTATATGAAAAATCTGAAAAAATACATGAATAAAATAAAAAAACATTTTTTTTATGAAATAATCTGAAAAATCTCTTGCATCCCAAAAAACGGCAAAAAAATAGTTAAAATTGGTTATATGGCAGCACCGCTAAACACTAGTAAAAGTTGCCGACCAAAACTCACCTTTGTTGCCGCCAAACTATGTTCGTGTTCTAAGAGAGTACTAAAAAGTTCGTGAGAGAGAAACATACTCTTTAGAAAATTATATACTTTTTGAGGTGTTGCTTTATTTAGAAAGTGGAAAGACAAGAGATGAAAAATGAAGGGCTTCAAATATGTTAGATTGAGTGTGGTGAATAAAAAATTTTTTAATATTTTTTCAACAGACGTAAATTCTATATTCACCACAAACATTTTTTTTGCACCACAAATATTTTTTATTGACATTGACAATATTTTCTTAATATCAATTTTTCGAAATTTTAAAATTTTTCAAAGCTGTTCTATAGCATTTAAAATACACCCAGACATCCAAAAGATAACAAAATATTTGTACTAAATATACATACGATTTATCTTACCATATTCTTCCATTTAAGAACAAAATATATCTTGTTTATTTTTAAATTGTTTTTATTCATAATCCTTGTATAATTTTGTTGTTTTTTTTCTTCTTCTTCTTTTATTTTCGTTTCTAGCACTGAAAATGAATACATTTCTGTAGTACAGTTATAAACTACTTCAATAGTCTTGAATTAGTTATAATAAAATTTGTAAATGTTTAAAATTAAGGAATTTATACACAAGCATACATATATTTATATATATTATTTATATATGTATTTGTAAGTATTAAGATATTTTTAACAATATTTCTTGAAATTTGTGAAAACTTTCTTTTTTTTCTTTATTTTTACTTATATAGTTTTGAGTTTGATTATACGAGTACGTAAACAAAATTATTATTATTATGTTAAATTATGACTATACTTAAGATAATCAGTTAGTTCTTAAAGAATTCTTTGTATTTTTTTTGATAATACTTAAACTAAATTTATTTAAAACTAAAATGAAAATTAAAAGGTAATTAAATTATTTATTTTTCTTGTGTGTTTTTTATTTTTCATATTTTACATTTAGTCTAAATTCTATTTAGTATTTTTTTTGTTATTACTATTTGCTAAGTATTCTTATTTTTTAACGAGAAACACTTACAATTAAAATTCTTTTTAATTTGTTTTTATTAAAATTAAAACTATTTATTTTTTTCATTTAATTTAATTTATTTATAACTGACTGACAAACTGACTTTTTTGATATTTGATTTTATTTTTTTTTTTTTGTAATTTTTAAATTTATATTATTTACTTGGGAAAGATTTAGAAAAATTATACAATACAGATACAGTTTGTTATTTTATGCAGAAAAACAAATATATTTTTTTGTAATATACAATACAGTAGTAATAATAACATAAGTTTCTAATAAATTTTAGTATATTTTTTTTTTGGTTTTGTTTATTTCTCTTCATTTTCTATATATAAATTCGATATTTACAAAAGTTTTATTTGTACATATTTTAGATAATATTTTTTTTGTAAAGATTTTTTTTTACTTATTTTGCAAACATTGATAGTTTTATGTATTTATATATCAAAGAACAGATTCAATAAATTGTTTATTTGTTTTAATTATTTTTATTTACATTTTAGTATTTAAGAATTTTCTTTTGTTTGTCTAATATCTTACGTTTCATATAAAATATTTTATGATATTGGTTAACATTTTTTTTTTAAATTGTCAGGGATTTCATTATGCTTTTATGTAGTTTTTAATGTATTTGTATGAAAATCAATATATTAATTTAATTGGTTTTTATAATAAAAAATATACTTTAGATCATCATAATAGGTTTAATTAAAATATGCAAATCATATTTAACATGCCGATTGTAATGGCAAAATGATTTAATTAAATTTCTAAATATTTTAAAAAAGTAAAAAAAATAATTTTTTTGAAGTAATAAGTTGTAAGGTATAAAATTTAAAGTTAGTGAATTATTTGGTTTTTAATTTTTAGCATAGTATTCTGTGTAAGATTTTAGTGTCATATAATTTGTATAAGCTCCTACATACACTTTATTAAAGTTTTTAAATTTACACAAAGTATTTTGAAGGCGTTGTGGAAACGAAATGTATTACTTTAATATTCAAAGTAATGCAAAGGGGCAATGTTATTTCACAGCAAATGTAAAAACGAAAAACGTATAATAGTACCCATTTAAAAGATATAACAGTTTAAAGTTATAATTACAAGTGGATTCTGAGCATTTAACAACTTAAATTATCTCCTTATTTCTTACCATATTTTTAAAAAAATTAAAATAAGAGGCTTTAAAACCCTCTACATTACCTACTTTTTGTATTTTTTTTTGCCAATTAATGATTTCAGACCATGTGTGGTGCATTATGTCAAATATTTTGTGCTTAGTTCTAAATATTACTTCTAGGGGAGGCTGTGAAGTAACAGGATCCGAAAAAATATTCGCGGTGCATATACAGTGGTTTTCAAAACATTTGGAACTGAGATCACATTTGAGATTTACTTTGCTTTATTTTATTTTGATGAAATTCCGTAACTTATTACTTATTTTTTGCAAACATAGTTTTTTTTTTAATAAGAAATAACTGTTTTCTTAAAATTACTACACAAAATTTATATTAAAAGAACTTGTCGAATTTTAAGTTTTCAAATCATTTGTAACTGTCTTTTTTCCACATAATGAAACAACTAACACCAAAAAAAATTCCCATCAATAACGGTAATCGTATTCTTTTTAATATCTAATCAGTATTAGCAGTTTATTTACTATTTCACCAGTAATAATTACACTTAAAAAAGTTTGTAAGTTAAAATAACAGAAAATTTAAGAACCGGCAATCATCCTTTTTATTTAAATCAAATGGTTTTTGTTATTTATTTTTAAATGTTATTTAAACAACTGACACATCAGTAAAAAACAAATGATTAATCAGTTAAAAATAAGGTTAACTGTCATATGCATAGACAATTTGTTGATTTTTATCACATACTTCTAAATCGAATTAACATGTAAAACAACAACAAATACGAAATTAAATAATTTTTTATATTGCAATTTTTGAATATATTTTTTTTTTATGAAACAGACAGTCAACAAAATTTAAATTTGCAATAACTGTAACAGAGACAAATAAACCAATAAAATTTCCATTTTGTGGGTATATTTATATTACATTTAAAAAAAAATGAAAAAATTAATGAAACTAAAAAAAAATCGGTAAATGATAGTAAATCATTTCGAACAAATGTATAGAAAAGTTAAAATAAAAATTTCTTTAAAAAATATATCTATGTTCCTTTACTTTTAACTGAACTGCAGGCTTTTTTATTAAACTATAAACAGTAAACTACATAATTTTCTAAATATACCCAGCAAAAATATATGGAAGTGATTCTTAAGGAATTAATTTTTCATTGATTCCAAAGTATCTTTTAGTTCTGATTTTCTCATTCTAAAGCAGTTCTTTTTCACAACTTCAAAAAATGTGACTTTTAATGAAATTTAGCTCTTTTCAAATCTATGACGGGTAACTTATTTTAAAAATAATAAACGTTTAAAATACATATTTTCATATAAATTTGATATTCATAACTATGGTTAAGTACCTAACTTTGGTTATTTTGAATCAAGTTATAAGGTTTAAGTGATTTGTATCAATTTTTAACTTTGAATTTCAAATAAGTAATTTTAAAAATAAGGCTGATAATGTGAATTAGTGAAAGCTTTGTAAACCGCCGAAATTCACTTTTTGTACTTTGCACATTTATTTCTCTATAAATAGATTCAGTTGAACCCCGATGGTCACAAGTTGCCAACTACTATGTATCAAACAGTTTTACTTAAGAAAAAGATGCCAAATGGCTTTTATATTGATCCTACAAAACTGTTTCTATATGCGTTAAAATTTGAATAAAAAATTCAAAATTTATTTGGGAAGATCAAAAGATCTAATTTTTCACTAAACCACAAGAAGGGCTTTAGATGCAATGAAAAAGGATTATAAAAGAAAACTTCCACCCTATGACACCTCTATGTAAAAATCATTGGTTCCGATCCAAATTTTCACAACATCGGAATCAAAATCACTGCTTCTTTTTCCCTCTTTTGCTACTTTTTTTTGCTGGGTAGATATTGAACAGGTAATATTAGTTGTAGTAATTTTAGTGCTAAATTGTTGGAAATAGGTATAATTTAGTTTTTAAGTCTAAAATTTTAAATGATTTTAAAAATAGACTTTCTCAAAAAGACAACTCTTTAAAATATTCAGTTCCAAAATCAACAATTTGTCGAATAGTAAACAGTGGCAACATCATAAAGGAGGAAGACTCCATTTTACAATTGTAGAAGATCGAAAAATAAAGATTTTTTTTGCGAAATATTCCAAAGCAGTTCCCAGAGAAGCTAAGTCCGAAATTTAACTGGATGTAAGCGTACTAACTATTAATAGAACAGCCCCCAGAATATAGTCTGAGAAGTTATAAATTTATGTGGAAAAGGAAAAAAAATCGAAAAGCTTGGCTTTGCTTGGGATTGGACACAACAGCAATGGAAAAATGTATGGCCAGATAAATTGAAATTGATCCTTCGGGGATCAGATAAAAGTACTAATGGTAGCGGAAATTTTATAGTGTGCGTGGGGGTATTTTTCGGTTAAAATAACGTTACCCCTAAAATAACGATATTTTAGGGGTAACGTTAACGAAATAACTGAAAACCCGTTATCCTTAAAATTCCATTACAGAACGAACTAAAATACCATTTTCGATAAAATACCGTTACCGCAATAACTAAAAAACTATTATACCATGTTTCTATTATGACCAAAATAACATGTTTTGAGAAAAACATTTTAAACTGTTTCCACTAGCATAAATTTGTTTTGAGTGCTCGTATTTTCGAAATTAATTTTACCTTTCATATTCATAACAAATAAAATAAAATAAATAAAAAAAATTGTAGCCAATTTTTTCCGTTCGATTTATAAAATTTTCTATTTTTTTATATTTTTATTACTACTACCTTGAATGACTCTAAAAGTTTTTCTTTGAACTTGTCAAATGAAAATGTCATTTTTTTCGAATTTATCATTCTCCATGAATGTATAACACAGAGTTGTATAGCCAAAATTCAATTCACGTTGTTTGAGATGTTTTGCACATGTTTTTTGCTCGCATACAAATATATGGGAAAATATGTACCAAAGCACGTGTTTGAAGCAAAACATGTAATTTCACTCAAAACACGTATAATGAAATGCAGTATTAGCCTTAAAACCCGTTTACCAAAATAAGTCAAATAACGTTATCGATAACGTTACAGAAATAATTATAAACCGTTACCTATAAAATACTGTTATCGAATTAACTAAAGTATCGTTATCGATAAAATACACGGGTCATCGGTTTCCTTGCAATATAAAACTGTAAAGAATTGTATTAAGTCATATGTTATATAACTATATCAGAACTTTTTTTTTTACCAAAGATGACTCATACGATTGGTATTGAAACATATTTTTGAAAAAATATTTTTAAATTTTTAAATAGTTATTATAGCAAAAAACATAGAGTAAATAAAATACATAATGTTAAAATAAAAAAAATTAAACTATTTGTTTAAATATATAGAAAATTCTTTTATTATATTCATACAAAAATACTTTAATAATAATTAAAAAAAAAAAATTAACATTTAATTTTAAGTAATTAAAAATATTTGTTGAAATTTTATTTCGGTTTCTAACAATTTTTTATTTTTTAAAATGTCTGTAAATTAATAACAATTAAAAATTCTTAAAAAAAGGAAAGTTACAATAAAAGCAAAAAAAAAAATGTATGTTTGTATTTACACTTTAGGCGATCTTAATTACATTTACAGGGAAATTACTTAATTACATGCATTACATGTACACAAAAACAATGATTATCCTCCAGGTATGTGGTATTAAAATAATTCAATTTTTCCAAGTAAACATTAATCTCACAAATGTCGGCGAAGGTCTGCTAGAATTATTACACTCACCAAAAAAAAGTCTGTAATGGCAACTGAAAATATTGCTGTTATTACGGGAAATTCTGCTAATTTGAGCCCAGCGGTATTTTTTGCTAATCTTAGCAACACATGTCTGCTGACGTGTAGTACAATGAAATTAGTAGAAAAATTAGAAGCCGCTACTAAATTTTAGTAGACTTTTTGTAAAGTGGAATTTAAAATCTGTTTGCTAAAATCAGAAAAAAAAATTTCTAAATTTTATTAATATTAGTAAAAAGCTTTGAATTTATTTTTCTTATCGAGTATCAAAAATTTTGAACATATTTTTTAAAAAACGAATTAATCATTTTGTTTTAATTTGGTAATATCTGTTTTGAAAAATATTTTGGTCAATTTTTTTTTTTACTTTTAAGGTCAAATTCTAATTGTTTTTAGGGCTGATTTTTAGAACTAAAAAAAACTTTTTAGTGATATTTTAAGTGGATGTCCTATTTTCAGACATGAGTCGGTATATTCACTTCCGATCCCTTTTTTAATCTATGTAGTATTTTAAGGCAATTTAAGTTTGAAAGTGTAAATTTTAATTAGAAAAAACATTTCCTTCAATATCCACTTTTTTAAAATTAGTATTTTTTTTTTGCTAATTTTAGTAAATCGGCTTTCAAAAATTTGTAAATATTCTGTAAAAATTCTGTAACTTGTAAAATGTAAATAGCAAAAAGATTTGCTAAATAATAATTTTTTACTAAAAATCAGTACAAAAATAGTAGAGTGGAATTGAAAACCGTTTACAAATTTTTCTCCTAACTTTTTTTTCTGAGTGTATTATCAACAAATTATCCAAGTGATTAATTGTAAAATGTAGTTGAGATCGCCCAAGTCTGCTTCCAATGATATAATGTGTCTTAAATTTTAATTAAAAGTAATATTAACTATAAAAACTCAAGTTATATTAATTTTAAATCCTTAAAAAATAAAAGAAAATTGAATGTTTATAACATCAATTAATTATCGACGATTTCTTTTAAAATACTTTTTCCAGATTCTCCTGAACCATACAAGTACTAAATATGAATATCGGCGTCGGCGTAAACTTATTCTTCTATGTACACCATTGAAACTTCTAGATAGTGCTTCAGATCTTGTTAGGCACTTTGCCGTAGAAACACCTGTACCGTTTTGTTTTTTATCCAGTGATTGTGGTACTATTACAACTTGATAGTGCAAAAGTAAAATGGCCGTAAGTGCTTCCCGTTCATCCTCAGTATATGTATTTTTAGTGTGACATATTTTTTCGTCATGTAATTGGTTGAGGAATTTTCGCTTATCTACAATCGACTTGGTGGGTTGATTGTAGTCGTAATAGCAGAATTGAGATTTTGCAACCTCCATCGTAACTGAATGTACAAAAGATACTGATAACGTTGAGCAGAAGTTTCGAACAATTTATAGCAAAATTAAAAAAGATCTGCATATGCCTATATGGCATTTGACTACCTTTAGAGTACTCTCTTTTAATGAGTAAAAGGAATATTTAAATTCTACCTACATCGAATAGTTTTGCCTAAATTTATTATTCCAATGAATTTTGAACAGAAAATATTCATTGCAGAAGAGGATGATTCTGCAAAAACATAAAATTGTTTAAAACCCACAATATTGAGAATGCGGGAAATAACATAAAGAAGAGCAGTATTATTCCAGATCTGACATGCTACCATTCTGGCGATCCGATCAGGGAGCCAATTCCGAATAAAGTTGCTTTGCGAAGTGATAAATAATTTATCTTTTCACTTCATGTTTTCATTTTGAGCGATTCCCCTTCCCGTTATATACAAATATTTTTTATGATGACTATCTCTCAATTATATTTAATTCCACTCGTTCCGTGAGTTTTAAAGAAACAGCAGGCAAGTTTTTTTTGTTTTGGATTTTATGTTCTATGTTTTTGTAGTGTTGCCAACATGGATTTTTCGAATGCCATCAAAAAATTTAAATACAAAATATTTGGATTTTTTATTTTTAAAAATGTATGACCTAAAGCCAAACAATTTCATAATAAAACAACACCAAAGGTTTACAATATTAAATTTAACACAAACATTAGAATTCCACTACTTTTGCTCATAAATTAGTAGTTTGTTTGCTTTCTGGTGCGCATCCCTCTTGATTTTATTGTGAACATACACAATTTGTTTGCCGTGCACGGCAACAAATATATGTATAATTAATGTATTGAGACCTTGAATAATGAGAGGCCGCTACTAGTATCTGAAGAAATATTCCTGTTTCTAATGTTGTAATCCACTAAAACCATAGAGGAAGAATAGTATAGAGGATGCAACGCCGACAGCAGCCAAATAAAATTTTATACAGAATACAAAGGTTCGGAAACTGAGAGCAAACAGGGGAAAATTGAGCAAATTTCCCTGATTTCTGCAAAAATTTGAGTAAATATCCCTGTTTTTAAACCTTTTTTTCAAATCCAATTGGGAAATCTGCTATAAACTAATTGGATTTGAAAAGAAATTCAATTGGAAACGCAAAAAAACCAATTTGAAAAGATGCTAAACATTTGAAATCTGCACATATAAAAACAAGAGAACGTTTTTTGCGACTTGAGAGACATCGTCATGGTGTGCTAAAACCTATTTTGAATTAGCGTCTTTGGTAAAAATATTTACCGAATATGTCGAGTTTCATACCCGATAAAGTGTATTTGGGGGGAGTTCTTCGTTACTCTAATATGAAGAAAAGTGCGGCCGAGGGTCATCGAATTTTAGTGAAAGTTTGCGGTGAGGTTGCTCTATTAGAACAATCGTATCGGAGGTGGTTGTGCTCGAAGTCAAAAAAGGGCCGGGTGAACCTAAAATGTTTGAAAACTACGAAGTTGTAAGGAGTTGTCAGAATAATTGGGAGTGACTAAGTCTACAGTCGAAAGGCGATTTTTTGCTTGTGAACAGATCCTGGAACACCAAAAATTGAAGAGCATTGTACCTTACGATGAAAAGCGGATCCATTATGACAACCCCAAGCGGAAAAAATAAAGGGTTTAACTCGGACAGCCATCAACATACTTTGCAAACCGAATATTGATGGCATGGAGCTTAAGCTCTGTTGTGATTTATTACGAGTAGCTCAAACCGGATGAAATGATCACGGGGAAAAGATATCGGACCCAATACATGCGCTTGAGCTGCGTACTGAAGCAGAAACTGCCGAAATTTAGTAGCATGACAGTGTTTGGCCATATGTTGTAAGACCATACAAGACCTACTTAGAAACCTTGAAATGGGAAGTCCTACCCCACCAGCCGTATTTTCCAGACATCGCTCCATCCGACTACTACTTGTTCCAGTCAATGTAACTTGGCCTGTCCTAGCAGAATTAAATTTCATATGGACAATGCAAATGGATCGATGATTGGATTGCCTCAAAACACGATTCGTACTTCCGAGCTGGTATCCAAAAACAGCCAGAAAGATGGGAAAAAGTTGCGGCCAGCGATTGAGAATATTTTGAATATTTGTAACCATTTTTGCACAATAAATCCATAAATTTCGATAAAAAGCTCCTTATTAATTCAATGTCCCATTATTTGAAATACTAAATTTTAATAAACATTGACATGGACATGTCAAAAAAGCGTATACACTCTGCTGATCGTTCGTGGGTTTTGCTTTGACATATTATTTTTTTATTCAGAGCTCAATAATATTGGTTTGTACGAATTTAATATTTAAAACTCATTTTAAATTTAATAAAAGCTAAACTACACAGAAACACAACTAACTGTCCACAGAATATATAAATAATTTTTTGTCAAAATCGGTGCAGTTTTTGTTTGTGCTTACACGCAGAGAAAAAACATGGTTGGCACAATCATATTCGAAGAGCATCATATATTTTTGGGTTTATGATTGTGCCAACCATAGTCATACTATAATATGGTTATCATATTATGATTATATAATAACCATAATTTTACCATAATATGGTTCCTACAGTTATATTTTGATTTAAAAATTACCATATTATGATTCTAAAAAACATATTATGATGTTTCTACATATCTAGTATTTTGTGTAAGAAACCTTTTCGTACAAAAACAATTTTGGGTTCTACAGACTTTTTCTTATAAAAAATAATTTATTAATATTAGAACTTTTTACAAAAAATGAATTAATAAATATATTTTTTTAAAAAATATTTCTCATCGTTTTTATTAAAACGAATTAAAAAATATAAAATCTTTATATGGAATCTTTTTGACAATGAATTGATTAGTGTAAATAATATTATATGTATAAGAAAACCCTTAAAAAATCTTCTAAAGTTAAAAAAAATTATCTGGATCTTAATGGGTCAATTGATGAAATGTTTTAATGCCACAAGAAAGGTATTTTCTACCCACATTCATATAGTTTTAGTAAACAATATATGATTATTTTTTAATACTGACTGAACTGATCAAATTGTGGTTTTTATGAAAACAAGACAATATTATGACCGTAAATATCAGAATCATGTTACATTTTATGCAAAATTATTTATTGATTGTTGCCAGCATTTTATGGTTGAATAATTATCATATTTTTTTCATAATCAGAATTTTTGTTACCACAGTATGGTTACAGCCAATCATGTTACAAAATAGAAGGTGTCAATCATAAAATAGTAAAATATTTACTATAATAATGATGGTAGCGACCATGTTGATGGTTAAAAAGCCAATAACATGGCTGTGACAACCATACCTGATTGCAGCAAGCTTAATATAGTAGAAGTGATCATGTTGCAACCATGTTTTTTCTCTACGTGTATCGTTTATAAAAATTCAACAAGTATAAAAAGCACCCTATAATTAAGTCGATCTAATTATATCCATCTGTTGGGAAATCCACTACACAGACGTAACAAAACCTGCAAATTTTTTTTTAAAAATGTTTGTTACCTTCCTAAGCAGGTTGGAGAAATATAAAAATGTGACGACACCTCAACATTTTTTTCTTTTCAGTGTGGTATATTTTAATTATTTTTTCAGTTGTTTTGTTAGTAAAATTTGTGTTTTTTTGTACACCATCATGATTTATTTAAAATTTTAAGGAAAATAATTACAATTCAAATCTTTTTTAATATAGTTAAATTTTGTTTGATATATGCATTTTTTTTCAGTAATACATGTCGGTGAGTTACTTTAAAATTGTCATAAGTCAAAAATATGATTTTTGAGTTAATGATGCAGAAATATGGGTCACAGCATAAACTTAAATGGTAATAATTTCTCTTGTTCTCTTTGAGTGGCGACCAAAAGTGTTTTGTATTTTTCTCAGTAGTCAAGCTAAATCGACAACTTTAAACCAGTGATCGGCACTCATAGCAATCATGGGCCGAACACAATCGGCAATTTACACGTACACAACACGAATGTCTACAAATCTCACAGCTAAGAGCACAAAAAATACAATTATTTCATTCAGTAGTACGCTAACTTTCAACAGAGCAAGTATATGGCGCTTTGTTGAAGAAATAAAGTACACTCTAAAAATTTGCTTTTTATTTATTATACTTATTTTTTTTATTGTAGGTATTTTTTGTTTGTTTTTCGTTTACATTTTAAATTAAAATTGTTGAACGTTAAGTGGGAAGATTATTTTTTTATTTTTGAAATATATTAAATGAGGCTATCAAAAAATTATTAATATCATTATTATGAATTATTTTAATTTTTTATAATAGAGAAAAAAACATGAACTATTTTAATTCAATGAATTCGGATATTCTCTTATCGATTAATTCATTTATTAATTTATTCATTAATTTATCTAGAAATATAAAATAATTTCTTACGGTGTAAAACACCAATACAAACATATTCTCTCTTTCTGCCGCACACTGTTAAACGCGTTTTTTGCAAAATCGATTTTTAGAGTTATGGCAGTCTTGAAGTAAATGAGCAATATGTACGTATTTATTCGTTTATCAATATTTATATGCCCTTTGTATGTAAAATTAAACCTATAATGATGATCATCATTCAATATTAATGATATATATATATATTTTTTTTTAATAACTAACAATTATATTTTATACACATTTAATAGTTTTGCCTTATAGTAGGGATATTCACAGTAAGTATAATAAAGGCAAATAAGTATGTTATCTATTTACTGTGATTAGCCCTAATAATTGTATTTATTATATTTAAGTTTAGCTATTCTTCAACCACTGTCACATATAATACATACAAAATTTATTTCTACATTAAATTAGTTATTCATTTTTGTTTTTATTCTTAGTACACTTTAAATCTAATTAATTATATTTTTTACATTAATAATATAAAATAAAAAAAATAAAACTTAAAAAAATCAGTTTTATAAGTTACAAACTTTTTAGGTTTATGAATACATATCTATTTTTTAATTTTGTATTATTTATGTCCTGTTTGTGTTGTTGTATTATTTCAGCGTTGGATCCAGTGTGGTAAATTCCAATTCACCGCGTGGTAATATAAGATCAGGGTCTGCAATATATACTATTATGTTATAATAACAAGGTTATAGGTAAGTGAATGATATACGTAAATAAATTGTAGGAAAATTGGTTAAAAAAATGTGTTAAAGTGTTAAGTAAAAATTTAAATGACAGGTTTATGCAGGAAAAAAAAACAAAGAATAGAAAACGGGAAATAGAAAGAAATTAATCAAATTAGTTTATTTTTTTTTACTAAATACTGGGCAATAAGTTTAAGCTCTTATTTAAAAGCAATAACATACACAAACATACAAAAAGACAATACACAAACAATAAAGCAATTAAGGCATTGTAAAAAAAGTTTCTAAAAGCAGCATTAAAACAACAAAATATAAGTAACATACATAAGTTGTAGTATTCATTAAATAAAACGATTCCGTATGTTGTGTTTAATTAAAAAGGAAATCTTATCTCTATTTAAGTAATAAAATACTACTTCTTATCATACTGCTACACCTAAAATAGTTTGTAGTTTGAGTTAATTGAAAATGTAATTTCACATATATGAAAAATTATTTAAAACCGGTCTAATAATTTTGCATTTGAATCAAAAGAACTTCTCATTTATTTTTAAGTGTTAAAAAATTTATATTAAACTTAACTTATCCAAAAATAAATGATTTTTCATTTATTTTATTTTTTTTCGGCCTTAAGGGGAACACTTTTTCCCTTTTGAAACCGCATTTTAAACAGGTTCCTGCGAAAAGTTCCAAAAGTACCCTATCAGAGAATTAGCCTACAGTCCATTGAAACCCTTTTTTAAATTGCCGACTACAACCGAGTTTTGTCGTCGGCTGTGGTCTTTTTGAGGACCCGAAAACCTTAAGTAACAACACAAAAATTTTTTTTTCATCTTTAGGGTTTATAATTACCCGTCATCATATCTATCGGCAAGATAGTCGTCGGCTTCAGGTTCGACAGGTAGTCG
The DNA here is from genome assembly GCA_949748255.1 of Eustalomyia histrio. Classification (NCBI taxonomy): domain Eukaryota; kingdom Metazoa; phylum Arthropoda; class Insecta; order Diptera; family Anthomyiidae; genus Eustalomyia; species Eustalomyia histrio. Next base: position 12,035,843 of record OX456523.1, read on the forward strand.
TTTTCTGAGTCGATTATAGGTTCGGCAGGTAAACGTACTTTTAGAGCAAACCGCGACAGCTGTAAAATTAGAACAGTTTAGAAAGGTTCATTTAATAATTCCGAATAAATTTTATTTAAGCAAACACCGGGAGGGTGGCTTCATATCGATATGGATCGACTTGGTAGAAACAATTCCCTGGCCATGATGGGCATGAGGGCAACGAAAGGGTGGATTGTCTGGCCAACTATGGGGCCTGTCAGCCCTTCATCCATCCTGAACCTTTCTGCGGGGTGCCAACGGGCTATATTGGGGGGAGGCTCAAGTTGTGGAGAGTCGGAATTTTCTTGCTTTTGGAAAAATTTAAGAGGCGAAAGACAGGTCAAGAAATTTATTTCTCTGGCCAGTGGAGGATCGTTAAAGCTTTTTAGTTCAAAGGCCCATTATGTTATTTTAATTTCGTGAGATTAATTGCATTGTAATTGTAACAGTCCAAGGCGCAAACCATTACACACCAACGATCATGGTTTGGTGAGTATAAAGTTTCAATTTAAGCCCAAATACTTGGAAAGTAGATCTGAGTATGGACCGATTCTAAGAAAATTCAAAATTCCATAATATTTTTGATACCCAGCAAAACTTTGGTAATGAGTGCGGTATTCTTATGCGACCTTGTAATTATAGTTCGTTACCTTTTTCATTATTTGCAAGCATAAAGTAATAAGTTACTGATTATTGATTACGTAATATATGATATATAAATGTAAAGTAATAATTAAAATATTTTTGAAAATCTATTTTTAGATCCATTACTTTGTGTTTTTTTTTTGCAAGCAAAAGGGTAATGTATGTTTCTTTTGACAGCACTAGCGAAAAAACGAAGCGCAACAATTCATTTAAGTTTAGAGCAATCAAATACTTTATGCATCTATAGCTCAGTGGGTAGAGTTCTTGTCTGGCAAACAGAGTTCTCTGGTTCGATTCCCATCATGACTACATTATTTTTAATAACGTTTAAAATATTTGTAATAATTTTTTTTAATAAAAATTCCTCTTTTTTAAAAATCTATGTTTAGACACATTTTTCCATTCTCGTAACCATATATGTAACCCCTTACATTATAACCTCTAAAGTAATGGGTATATACATTACTTTGAGGCTCATCGCCTGTAAAATTCATCAGTGAAGTAAGGTGTAAAGTAATGATCCCCTATGGCTATACATTACTTTACACATTATTTGGTAATGTGTGGTTTTCCTGGGTAGTTAAAAACATTAGCCATGTAGGTGTTGACTATAACAGCAATTAATAAAATTTTGAAGTACAACAGTAGTTGCAATTTTTCGATGAATTTTAGTATTCAGTCTTATTTTTCATATTTTTAAAAGTTTTTTAAAAATTTAGAAACGCCAAAATTTTGCAAATTTATAAAAAAAATTTGTTTCATCGAACATTTTTTACAGTTTCTCTATTACCATATGGTAAGTATGACGTGTTTAAGTGTAAAGGACCTTCAATAAAAAGCAATATTTTCGTACAAAATTACTTAAAAAATTGTTTATATTTCCGGTTAAATTAATATTTTTTTATAAAGGAGTTTTGACCAACTCCTATGTATAAATTTACCTCTTGCTACTCAAATAACCCCAGCACAAAATAATTACAAAACGAGTGCAAGAAATTAGGTCGTTTATTTAAAATTCTTCCCTTTATTAAACATACATTATTCAAACATTTTTTTATTGTTATGGCATTTATTATAAAAAGCTCTTTTTATGTGGCGCCTGAAAGCCATTAAAAAAATTAAGATCTTATGTTGTTGTGATTGCGTTAAGGAGCAAAAGTGACAAATTATATGTATTAAAATAAGAATATATTTATATCAGAGCAAATACAAGTAGTCGAATTTAGCAGTAAAATATATAATCAGATTTGAAATGTATGTTAATATTTTATAGCAAACAGATTTAAAAAATATTTGAGTAACTGAGCTTTAACTCATTTAAAAAAAATCCGTGTTATGTAGTTCTACCTATCACATTGTTGTTACTACCTTGTCGTTACAGAAATTTGTATTTATAAATATAGTTGTTTAAAAATCCTTAAATCTCTGCTAATAATTCTTCAATTTGATCAGTTTTTATTTTATATTAAATTTAACCGGTGTCTTCACAGGCAATAAAAGTATAGAAAGGTGTTTGCCATGTCGATTACCGTAAAATGTCAAAATAATGTCAATTTCAGGGTAGTTGAGAACACTTCCTCATTTCATTGCTAAGATATATCATAGTTTTTTATTCGAAAAACCCAAAATTTTATCAAAAATTAATTTTTTTCCCTACAAATAATAAATAATTGAACTTAATAGCAAACATTATGACAAAAGGCGATTGTATGTCAACAATATCATGATGATGCAATAACATTGAAATTAAGTATTTTCTCTTGAGATGACATCAATTTGACAATTGCTTGCTTTCATTATATTATATATAAAGACAACGGATACAAATGACGTTGTGTAAATTATATACTAAATACATTTTTTTCTGATACATTTAAAATGTTATTATAAATATTTTAAGTTCTAGAGCTTTAAAATTCAAGTGAGTGGTATGTACCATTCACCTTTAGCAATACTTAAACTTTTTGATGGTTCATCTTAAAGTGTTTTAATTTTGTCAGATTGTATATTTTAGTTTAGTTTGTACAATAACTAACAAAATGATTTTTTTTCTTCGTATACAAATGTTGACTTTAGCAATGCGATTTTCAACAATTTAAGTTTATGCTATAATAAAAGGATTTTTTACTTTCCTACTGGTTGCAATCGCTGCTGTCGTTGCTGGTATTATTATCGTTGTTGTTGTTGCTATTTTTGTTACTGTTGTAGTTTTTATTGTCAACAATGACGAGACTTTATACAATAGTGTAAAGTAAAAAAAAAACACTTTAAAACTGTAACAAATAGTATGTGTATGAATTCATGAATACATATTAGAATGTCCCGATTTTTAACCAATTGTGTATTTTTCTTTTAATAATACTTAGAACTACAAAGATAATTTAAAAATTAGAATCCATTAGCTTAAAGTTTAGAGTTTAATAAAAAAAGGCTCCATTTGGAAAATTTTTGTTCTGTTTACTTTCATTTAAAATAAAATACATAAAGATTTTTGTCACGTTTACATTTGCATTCAAAATATTGTATGAAATCTCAAGAATCCCCTATACAAAGGAAAACCCTCAAATTGGCGAGATTTGTAAGAAATCTCATAAAAATCTTATAAATGTAGAGACTTTGACAGAATACAACACTGTCTTTCGCTTGTTTTCTAGATATTTTACTTGAAAACGTGGCAACGCTGGCTGGTCAACAGCTGAGTAACAAAATAACCAAAAAATATCACACAAAAATAATAAAATAAAATAATTTTAATATTAAAAACAGAACAAAAATAAATTTAAACCCAATGAAAATGTGCTAATTATCAAAAGCGGAGGCAAAAAATGAAAAAAGCTCTGCAAATTACCTGCATATTGAAAACTCTTGATTTTTGCTTGCAGTTCTAACAAAAAAAAACCTTAAATTCGGCTGTGCCGAATCTTTGAATACCCTCAAAAATGATCTCTACTGTTTCTGATAAAAAAAAATGTAAAAAACTTTAGAAAAAAAATTTTAAGCTGTAAAAATTTTTTGTGGCTTGAAAAATTCTAGTGGTGATAAAAATTTTTTGAGATAAATAATATTTTTGAAATGATTAAAAATGTTATTTAATTCTAAGCTACTGGTGAAAAAATAGGTGAAAATATTTTACTTGTCAATCACTGCTATACAATTTTAATAAATTACACCAATTTGTATGAAAAATTTAGAGGTACCTTTACACTTTCACTCATAACTTTTTAACCGCTAGACCAGTTCAGTTCATTTTCAATACCAACTTCTTGGAAGAATGTCCATTAATCTAGGTATATATAAACAGCTCCGCTTGTGTCTTCGCGTCGTGATCGCCATTTCAACTTGCAGACAGACAGACAGACGGACATTGTTGAAATGACATAAAATTGCATAAGGATCACGATTATACCTAATATTTTGACACGTTACAAACGGAATTATAAATTGATATATACGCTCAACATATGTAGTGGAGGCTATAATAAATTTACTAACATTAAGAGCATTATATCTTTACATAAAATATCGTAAATTGTTTTTGGCAATCAATATTTTTTTTTTTTTTTTAATTTAATGTTATTTTTTATATTGGTTTGTTTACAAAAAACTGTGGTTGTCAAATCGAAATCTCTGCAAATGTTTTATGTGCGAGTATTCCATTGAGATTTCGGGATGTACAGCTAAATGTAAATGCAGCATTTAGAAATGATTTTTTTTTTAATTTTTATTTGGTAGCCTATTATTTAGAATTTAGTAATTATAAACGATTTTGGACACATGTGAAGCCAAAAACCGCCTCCGTTAAAGCGCATTTGGCAGGTATAATTATAAATTTTTTATTCAACTAATTGTGGCAGTCAAAAATTTATTTTTTCCAACATAATAAAATATCCTTTCAAGGGACACTTTTCGCCTCTTTGAACACACATATTTCAAAAAGTGAATAACACCATGAGACACATTTTATAAATGTTGGATTTCTAGCCGAAGGTTATTGGGAAGATTGACACTAATGGGAAGATTTTTTTCCCTTTTTATCCTTACCAACAAAAATTTAATAAAATCCCTTCCTAGCAGATGTGTAGAAGCAGACCGTTTTACCTGTGGATTATAAAACAAAAATATAGTCAAGGGTTTTTTTTTTTGCTGTACTCAGACCTGCTTTACCTGCTTTACTTGAAATAAAATAATACTGTCGCCTTATAGAGTACACCCAGAGAAAAATTATGTCAGTTTCAACGGCTGAAAACGGTTAATATAACTTATATTGGATTCCATAACAAAATTCGGTTAACACAACTTAATTTTCGTTGGAACACCCAAAATATTCAGCAATTACATTTTAATATGGTTGTGCTAACCGAATTTATTGGTTTTCGCAACCAAAATACACTCTTCAATTCGCTTGGCATATTATTTTTCTGTGTGCAGTCTTCTAAATATCTACACAGAGAAAACACATTCATCGTGACAACCAAATTTCTTGCCTACTGAATATTTTGGTTGCAGCAACCGAATTATTTAGTTGTCTCAACCAAACTTTTTCCTAATACAATTGAAATATTTGATTTCAACCGAAGTTCTGTTGCATTAATCGTATTTCGGTTGCGACATACAAATATATTGGTGGCTCTAACCAAACCACTCGGCTGGCAAGAAATTCAGTTTTATCAATGAATCTGTTTTCTCTGTGTAACACCATTATTCATAGATATTATAATGATTCTTATAACAGTCATATAAAGAAACTTTTTTGTTGTTTTACATGTAAATTTGGTTTATTAGTGGGTTATAAAAATCAAAAAAATATCTAAGCAGATGCCAATAAGTGTTTTAAAGATATTTGTTTGCCTAATTATATGTTCAAAAGATGGGAAACAATGGTCGAAATTATATTCCCAGAAGACAGATTCGTGCTGACACCTGAAATTGTTGCCAATCGAATGGTTCATTTATAGCAATATGGTACAAGTAACGATGTACATTAAAATTAGTCGACCAGTTGTGTTAACTAAACGTGTATATCGTTGAGGCCAATATCACATGCAGTTGCGCCGTTAACAAGCAAAATTGCAGCATTTGGCCTACAGGGAATCCGCACGAGATTCAGGAAATACCATTACCATTGCATGACCAAAAAGTGACTCCTTGGACCGTCGTTGGCGCCAAACCGATCATTGCTTAATTTTTCTTAGGAGAAGATGAAACTATCGATGGTGAATTATATTGGTGGATGTTGGTTCATTATGTCTGCCCGAAAATGCGTGCAAAAAGGCTGGATGGTTGATGGTTTCAGCAAGACGGTGCCACACTGCAAATAAAACAATGCAGTTTCTGCAACAAAAATGCCAGATCTTGAAAGTTATTAAATAATTATATACCGACATAAATTTTATTTTATTCCTTAATCTCAATGAAAAGCACAGTTTAAATTTTTGCATAATAAACTATGAAATTTTGCGAATTTGTTAAAAATCAAGACGACCTAATACATACATATGTACACTAGCAGTGCACTCATACTATGTAATAGTAAAACATCCGTAGGGGACATTTCACTCACTTGACAGACAATTGACAATGTTTTTTTTTTACATTTTCCCAAGTTTCCAGATCCGAGTGTTTGTGTGTGTGTTTTGAAAGTCAACAACTGTTGACTATTTGACAATTTGCTGAAAAACTTGTTATGTTTTTGTTTCGTTATTAAAACTTGTGTTATTTTTTCAAAGAACTAAGAAAACTTCAAACTAAGTATTTGCAATAGGAAAAATATTTGTGTTTGAAAAATATTTAAAAAATAATTTTAATAATCAAGTGCCACTTATTACGTACACTCAGAAAATTATGTCAGTAAAATTAACTGTAAGTGCAGGTAAAAAAGTTTACACTGAAATTTCATTTTTAATTGTTCGTGTATTTAAAATAACTGCAATATGAATTAATTTTAAATACAATTACATTGCACATTTTTGATTAGCACTTGCAGCTAATTTTATCGACACAATTCTCTTAGTGTATTTACAAGAGTTAACTTAGAAATGATTAAGTACCCATTATTGAAAAAATAATGTAAACATTATTTTTATTTATAAAATAATGACAATTATTGTAAAACACTAATAACCCATTATTGAAAAAATTACTCTAACAACCCTTTATAGTGTATGCATTATTTTGTGTGTTTAAAGTAATGTAGAATGAAAGGTAATAAATTTTAAGTGGTACACTCAAAATATTATGTAGTTTACTGTTTGTACAATAGTTTGATACAAAAGTTTTCAGTTCAGTTAAAAATGAATTATTTATTTTTCAAAGAAATATTTATTTTAACTTTTTTATACATTTGTTCAAAAGGATTTACTGTCATTTACCGAAATTTCATAACAATTTACTTACAAAACGGAAAATTGTATGTTATTTGTTTCCGTTACAGTGATTACAAATATAAATTTTGTTTGCTGTCTGTTTAAAAAAAAATATTCAAAAAATTCCACTTTGTTTTTATTTAAATTGTTTGTTTATATACAAAAATATTTCAATTAAAATTACAAGAACTTCATAAATACATACACACATATAGTCATTCACACAGAGTATGCCTATAGACTGTGAGTATAGATTTAGTAGATTTAAAAACAAACAAGATTCCAAAAAAAAACGGAAACAATTTGAAATAAATATTTATTTATTTTTTACGGAATTTCAACATTTATTTTTAACTGATTAATCATTTGTTTTTTACTAATGTGTCAAAAAATTTAATTTAAATGAAATGAAATGAAAGTAGACCGGTTTTTAATGAAATACCATTTTTTTTAAATGGTATTTTTTGTTAGTTTAAATTACAAACTATTTTAAGTGTATCATTACTGTTAGTTCAAAAAATAACGATACCCAATTACCATTTTTATATTGGGCAAATTTAAGACATGCTGCCATACAAAAATATTTTCGGTTTTGTACCCGTCCATTACACAACCTAAATATAATATTGGGTCGATCTAAATTTCATCAAAGTTGTTATTTCATCAGAGTTGTTATTGTAACCATTCGGCATTCAACATTAATCGGCATGTTTTCACTATTCGGCAGAATTCAAAATAACTTCATTATTTAATCAAATTATTTGGTTAATTATATTTATCTGAAAAGTAGAATTAATCTCGAAAAATTGTGAAAAATTTAGTTTTAAGTAATTTTTAGACACATGACAAATTTTGAATATTTGTTTTAAAATTTAGTTTTCTGGATATTGGTTATTATTCGACTACCGAATTTCGAAAATATGAATGACATTGATCCTGGCAACATGTGGTTTCAACAGAATGGCGCTACGTTCCATACGACTAGCGATAAAATTATTATTATTATCAATTGGCCTTCAAGGTCGTGCGATTTGACACCTCTCAATTATTTTCTGTGGGGCTACGTGAAGTCACCGGTTTGTGATGATAAACCAGCAACTGTGGAGGCGGTGGCCATATGCCCGAAATTATTTTCAAATGATTTTTGGACTAAAATATTTTTTGTCTTAATTTAAACAATTTAAAGTTTTATCAGACTTAAAAAACACCCTTTATTTGGTTTTTACTAACAAAATTTTATTTTAATTTTGACAAAATCTTCGACATGTTGTTGATAGTATTATATTATTTAATATTGACTAGAAAAGTTTAGGTACTTTTGTATATTTTCTAACCCTAATAAAATTTAACTATTATGATGTTGGCTTTTAAGTATTTGCAATTAAAATTATTAAATACATGATCATACATGGGCTTGTATATGATCATATATAGGCAAACATGGTCATAACAGGTCAATTCAGAAGACCCTAGATGGCGCTACTAGAGTTTAATCGATATGATTTTTAGTTAGCCCTAACCTTCAAAAGACACGTGTATAAATTTGACAGCTGTTGGATCATTAATTTGTGAATTATTGCATTTTGAGTAAAGCCATTTTTGTTATTGTGAAAAAATAGATAAAAAGGAATTTCGCGTGTTGATAAAATATTGCTTTTTGAAGGAAAAAATACAGTTGAAGCAAAAACTTGGCTTGATGACGAGTTTCCGAACACTGTCCCAGAAAATTCAACCATCAAGGATTGATATGCTAAGTTTAGACGTGGTGAAGTGAGCACTGAAGACGGTGAACGTAGTAGACGCCCAAAAGAGGTTGTTACGGACGAAACCATCAAAAAATCCACAAAATGATTTCGAATGACCGTAAATTGAAATTGAATGAAATAGCAGATACTCTGAAGATAACTAATGAACGTGTACATTGAACGTGTATCATATCATTCACTAATATTTGGGTATAAGAAAGCTCTGTTCGTCGAATGAAGAGGTGATCGCCGAAACTGAAACGTATTTTAAAGCAAAGGACAAACCGTACTACAAAAATTGTAGCGAAAAGTTGGAGGGTCGCTATAATCAGTGTATCACCCTTGAAGGGAACTATGTTGAATAAAAAAACGAATTTTCCTAAAAATTTTGTTTTAGTATGGTAGGCCGGGGACTTTTCAATTGACCTGTTATATGTCCATGCATGGTTCAATATACGATCATACATGATCTCATATATGACCATATATCTTCGGATCCGAAATTTGAGGGTATATGGCCGTATATGGTTTTATATGATCACATATGCGCATATATTATTCATCTATCCACATATATGAACATATATGACAATGTACCATAAAATTTCGGATACGAAGATATATGATCATATATGAGATCAATTATGGTCGTATATTGACCATGTGTGCACATATATGATCATTACGAGCCCACGTATGATCATGTATATTCATATATATTTCGATTTTTACATGGGTAACGATAAAATTTTGGTAATTCTGATAAAATTCCAAATAATTTATATCCTGTGTGTAGTTTTTTTTTTAAAATGTCCATCACTTCAGTTTACTTTTAGATGGGACTATTTTTCAAACTAATAAATATTATTTAAGTTTTCTTTTAAATCCGAAGTAGAGTGTTTATGATATGAGATTTATAAAACTGAATTTGGTTTTTAAGGTTTTTAAAAAAGAATGTGAGTATTACTTTAGGATTTTCAACTATCACATATAACTTATTTGTTCTTAACATACATATCAATTGAACTACCTGTAAATGTACAAACAATTTAGTTAGAAAGTATTTTGCATGTAATATGTATGATAAAATGCATGTGATAATATGTTTATTATTTTGTCATAAAATATTCACATATTTATCAAAGATAAACTATAAACATATACAAACATACAAACCTAAACAATTATTTTATAAATTTACATAAATGTATGAATGTGTATATTTTTACATGTGCATAGATGTAAGAAGTTGCACTCTTTATAGAAATTTTATATATAAGTTACATATATAATAGAATGAAAGAGAATTCATAAAAGTTAAAAGCATTTTGCAATTATGGCCAATTAAAGCCACAAAAGTGTTTTGTGTGCCAACAACAGCAAATGCAAGAATATACAGATACACACATTCATATACACACATTCATATATAACAAGTATTTAAATAATCGTTTATATAAATTTAGGTAAAATTACAAAAAAAAAAAAAAAAAATAATAAACAAAAAACAAGTATAACATGAAGACAAAAGAAATTTGTGGTTTTTTTGAAAATAGAAAGTATTAAAAAAAATACATAAAATCCTAAATTGAAACAAATAAATTGGGATAAACAATTTTTGGGGGACTACACTAAGTAGTAAACAAAACTTTTCCTGTTTTTCCTATTAACTAGTAGGGTATTTACACTGCACATTTTTAAACCAGATTATGGGTATAAACTTCTTAAACTTACGAGGCTACCCATGCAAATTAAATGTAATAATCTGCAAGATTATACGATAATCTGCCAATATTGCCAACTCTAAAAAATTAAAAACTTTAAATCACTTATGTCATAGAGGAAGAATAGTATAGAGGATGCAACGCCGTCAGCAGCCAAATAAAATTTTATACAGAATACAAAGGTTCGGAAACTTTGAGAAAACAGGGGAAAATTGAGCAAATTTCCCTGATTTCTGCAAAAATTTGAGTAAAATTCCCTGTTTTTAAACCTTTTTTCCAAATCCAATTGGGAAAGCTGCTAAAAACTAATTGGATTTGCAAAGAAATTCAATTGGAATCGCAAAAAATCCAATTTAAAAAGATGCTGAACCTTTGAAATCTGCACATACAAAACTAAGAGAACGTTTTTTACGACGTGAGAGACATCGTCATGGTGTGCTTATGTATTATCGATTTTAATATCAAAATACAACCGTATTATAATTTTTATAGACAGTGTAAACGATAAACATTTGATGTAAATACCCTGTAACACTACAGCTGTACTAGTAGTACATACATACACATAAATAAAAAAAACGTTTTGTTTGAAGTAGTATAAGGGGTGAGGGAGGGAGAGGGGAGTTTCGTGTAGTTTTTAGAAAATTTAGTTTTAGTTATTAGATGCAGATGAGTATAAAAATTAAAGTAAGAGCAGATGGAAGAAATAAAAAATATTTAGGAATAACATAAAATACTGCCCGTAATGAATAAGTACAACATTTGTTTTTTCCTAGAAATTAAAATTCTTGTGGATATAAGAGAACAGGGATGATAAAACTAAGCCACACATAAGTAAGTACTTTTTTTGTGCCACTCTAAAATTTAATAGAATTTTTTCAAAGTTTCAACATTAAATAACCTTTTCGTATTAAAGAACACTAATAAAACCTTCCTGCAAATTATTGAAAATTGTCAATTACAGATCTGCAAGGAATTACATCCTGATGATACTTCAAAGCTGAGCATCAGTGTTTGCTGCAATTTTAATTATATGAATAATTTTTAAACCAAAAATATACCAAAAAAATTGTTGCTAACTTTTTAGATTTATCAAAATTAGACATGAAATGATTTAAATAAAAAGGGCTAAATAAGTTTTGAAAATAAATTTTATTTGCGCAATAATAATTGCAGGCGCCTAGACAAGTTTTCTAAAAAAGGACCTTATAACCTATGAGATGAGATATATTTTTTTAATCCAAAATATGAAAATTACGCTAAATTTGATGATTTATTAAAAATAGCAAGTAAATAAATAAATAAAAATCGTCAACAAGGAGTTAGTCTTACTCGTATTATTATTCAATTAATTTTTGAAATTAATTTTTTTTTTCAACATCAATTTTAAAAATTTCAATTAATGCTCAATTTTCTCCACTGTGCAGGGTTTAAAAAGTTATGACATTTTAAGATACCTGTTACCTTTTTCATATCAATTACTACAAATTTGTAGTAGTGTTTCCTTTTTGTTATATTTTTTTTTCGCCAGCTGCACAGAGGGAAATTCGGGGAAAAATTACAATAAATATAGATTTTTCAAACTATCTATCTGATCGTTCAAAAATGATTTATTGTGGTGGAGGAGCTGGCATAATATTGAATATATAGGCACCCTCTTTTAACATGGAATGATCCACATGGCGCCAAATTTGAGGCCCCATTTTACTACGTTCCTGGCAAGAATTTCAAAAAGTACTTTATTACAAAATTAATCCATATTCTAAGGAACACGTGTTAAAAATTTTATATTCCTAATGATAGCAGTTTTGTGGTTTGTTCGAGGGGAGGCTCTGCTTCTTTTGAGTCCCACGATCCTTTTAAAAATTCAAAAATGTACCTTACCGCTAATTGAGCCCATGCATTAAGGAACACATAATTGTTGAAAAACGTATGACAAAAAATAGTTAAAATAGAAAGTTAGCATGTGGGTTCAAATCGCTAAAATTTACCAAAATCTAAGTTCGCTCTATTCCACTTCGTTATCTGTGCTTACTGTTTCAAGTCCACTTATTTTCCATTACATATCGTTCCGCTTGTCTAGTGTTTTATTTTCACTTTTTTCTTCTTGCATATAATTCACTCGTTCTTTAAATTTTATATTTCTTCACAAAGCGGGAGACTTTAGCATTTGGAATCCCCATTATTACCGCGTTCCTGGCGAATATTTCCAAAAATACCTTATCCGTGAATTAGCTTATGTTCCAGGGAACTCATACTTCAATTTTCCAACTTTTTCTATTATATTATGACCCCACTTTTTACCACATTCCTGGTGAAGTTTTTAAAAAGTACCTTATCACTGAATAAGCCCATTGAACACATGCTTTACATATCAGGTTTCCATCCAAAGCGGTTTCCGCTGGCTTTAAGGGGTGAAACTTTTTCCTTTTTTAATCCCTCTTTACCACGCTCCTTGCTAAAATTTCAAAATAAGCCTTACCAGTGAGTTAGCTCATGCTCAAAGCTATTTATATTTTAAATTTGAACTTTCTAGCAAAAAGGAGTCGGGCGGGCAGTCAATGAGAGGAGACTTACCGCATTTTAGACAAAAATTTCGTCTTAGCGAAATCACTAATTTCAAATTCCTACCAACGGAATAGGCTGTGGTTGATCTCTTAGTCCCCAGCAAATATTTTTTGACACGAACCCAGGCTTTTCACTGGCTTCTTTTTAAATTTTGCTGGATTTATAAAAAATATCTTAATTTTCAGAGAAATTTTTAGGATATCTCGAAAACTATTTAAGAAATTTCATTAATATTTTTAAATTCATCATAATAAATTTTTTAAGAAAAGATGTGTCGAAAGATATAACTAAATAATGTATTATTTTTTTTTTTGGACTTGCTTCCAAATTTCGAAGTCTCGACAAAGATGCACGGCTTGAATTTATTAAATATCAAAACTTTGGTGATGGGTGCGATATTCTCATGCGTTACCTTGTAATGATAGCTCGTTACCTTTTCCATTATTTGCAAGCATAAAGTAATAAGTTACTCATTATTGATTACGTAATATATGATTTATAAATGTAAAGTAATAATTGAAATATTTTTGAAAAGCTATTTTTAGATACATTACTTTGTGTTTTTTAGTAAGCAAAAGGGTAATGTATGTTTGTTTTGATAACACTAGCAAAAAAACGAAGCGCAACAGTTCATTTAAGTTTAAAGCAATCAAATACTATATGCGTCGATAGCTCAGTGTTTAGAGTTCTTGGCTGGCAACCAAATTTCCCTGGTTCGATTCCCATCTTGACCACATTATTTTAAATTACAAAAATTTTAAATAAAATATTTGTAATAATGTTTTTTAATAAAAATTCCTCATTTTCAAAAATCTATTTTTAGACACATTACTTTTTCCATTCTCATAACCATATAAGTAACCCCTTACATTATCACCTCTAAAGTAATGTGTATTTTCATTACTTTGAGGCTCATCGCCTATAAAATTCATCAATGAAGTAAGGTGTAAAGTAATCCATCGGCCCCTATAGCTATACATTACTTAACCCATTTTTTGGTAATGTGTGGTTTTGCTGGATCAGTCAGGGACTTACAAAAAATGTACTCCAACCTGATTCGGCTGAAACTTGAATATGTTATAGAAACTAGAAATCTAAGATCGAGCGGCCTCGGCTTGTGTGCCAACTTAGAACTTGAAGGGGTCAAAAAAGGATTAAAAGTCGGTATTTTTATTTTTTTTTTTCACTTTTTTGTGCATTTAAACTAAAGGACCACTATACGCTGGGGTGGTATCGACGGAAAATGAGGCTATTTATTGGTACCTTTTTTGGTACTTGTTTAAGTTTTTTAAATTTTCAAAAATTTATATGGACAACAATACTGTTATGACTGCCAAATTCATATCATTTATTTTTTATTAAATTCTCAGCGGACACGTATTTATTCTCTTTTTGATATTTGTGCTATTTCTTGATTTTTAACAAAATTTCCGCTAAACCTTTTAATGGTACTTTTTCGAACAACTTGACATTATGTATAAAACATGGGCATTATGTATATCAAACTTCTTCATTTGACGAATATATTATTTTAATGCAGTTTTTATTGAACATTTGCAACATGTTGCTGAAAAGTACCAAGAAATTTCCAAATTTAATTCCACTGTTTCACCCTGTAGATTCTCATTCAAGGTGGCCGAAGAAGTCAGACTGATTACTCTTCGATTTAGTTTTTCTATCACATATTTATATAAATTTCTCTAAGCCCTCTTTAAAGATATTTATTGAACTTTTATTCTCTATCTTCTAGTTATAGAAAAAATTCAGGCCTACTGGCTCATGGTACACATCCAATGTCAAGATTATACTCAAATTACAGGTTTATTTATGTAGATTAAGATTAAGTGCAGATCAAAAAAATTAAATTATAATTTGTAAATATAAAAAAGTGGTATCGACCAAAACTACTAAAACCGTGATTTCTCGAAAACGATCCATTGAAAAAATGTTTTCTTTCTAAAGATATGGATTCAGTACTCTAAAGTTTTATTAAAAGGTAAGTATAAGAACATGAGGTATTTTAGTATGTTATAGAGTGTTTTAAAGTTTATTTGTTTTTTTTATCTAGTTATAGCATTTTACCTCAAAATAAACAAAATTTGAATAACTAAATTAAACTAAAAATGTACCACAATTTTATCATCCCTGTTAAAGACAATTATCAACATTTACACTTAAATATATAAACACATAAAAATATCAAGGTAAAAAACATAAGTTTTTAATGAGTTTTAAATAACTAACCAGAATTATATGTACAAATTTAATTTAGTCTCAAATAAGAGTTAATTAAAAATAAAAATTCAACAACTACAGTTTATATAAAAGGAAAGGATCTGAAATCACACTAGATGTTGTGGATTGAATTTTAGATGGGGTGGGGGGCTTAAAGAGAATGAAACTAGTAGGATCTTAATTATTTGTTTATTTTTTATCCTAAACATCACTGCTGTTTATCCAGAGGTTCAAACCTCCAGTTGTTGTCGATGTTTCAATGGGTATATATTTTTTTGTGGACCAAGCTGCATTCAATAAAGCACTGTTGGAAATGGCAGTTATCATGTTGGACGTATTTTGATTATGATTACTTAAAGTAGTTGCAGGGGTAGCAGTGGTAGTAGCTGTAGAAGCAGTAGCTGTGGTTGTGATGATATTGGTGTTGGTTAAAGGATATAAAGCGTAGCAGTTAACAGCTGAAGAAGCATGACATTTAAGCAATGGCAATAAAACATCGCCTGGGGGAAATTAGCAAAAAATTATTATCAATTTTTTCATGATTGTTATTAATATAAATTAAGTTATTTTTCAGCATAAGAAATCTAATAAATTTTGCAGAGTATTTAGTTTATAGGCAAGTACAGGAGAGAGATACTAAGATAGACAGGAGAAGGGGGAAACACTACATATATATAGTTAATATATTAAAGGATTAGCAGTTCTAGCATGCCTCCTTTCGTTACGATAAATATATAGTTTTAAACTAATAAGTTGTGTTTACTTAAACCATTAGTGCATGAAATTTCGTGTCAAAAATTTAGCAAATATTATTTTAATATTATGAAATTAAATATTTTGAATAAAAAAGTTTTGAAAAATAGTATCTTTTGTGTATTTCACTTTCTTGCTTGATATCGCAAAAACGAAAATTATATAGCACTGAGAGTATCAAATGACTACATATTATTATTGGCAGGTTATAAATGAGACAAAGGCCATAGTTTCGCGTTACAGAGCAAAAAATTGCAGTTCGTTTAAAAGCACGCTATGCACTAAAGGATTAACAACAAAGGGTTTAATTTATTTATTACAAATATAGTTTTTAAAGGTTGCACTTATTCTAATTGAACGTTATACTGTGCACAATGGGCCTATAATTTAAATAGTATAGCAAAGTAAGAGGGAAGCGCAAATTAATTTGTTGAAATTTTGTTATTTTTTAACAAATGAGGTTAAAAATTATTCGGTTTTCTTGTACACCCAGAGAAAAAATTTGTTGCAATTATATCAATACCTTCAAAATTTATTTGTAAGAATGGTATTTTATTTGGAATAAGCTAAAAAGTAGTGGGTAGAGAGGTAGCATAGTACCTACTCCGATTTTCCGAGTTCAAATCCCGGAAAAGGCAAACATTTAGAAAAATTATTTTAATTTTTATAAATTCGGTGACCACAACTGATACTGTTTTTTGGATGTATGAAAATATGTCTTAATCCAATACCGGCCAATACTTGGAGAAGTTTATTGGAGAGTCCCAAATCTAAACCCGATGCAATGATTTTTTTTTTGACTCCTTGGTTGTAGCAAAATTATACCCACGCGAGACTTCTCTTCACAATATGGACCCACAACAGGAAACATGCAATATGGTGCCATATCAAAAATTTCACGAAATCCCCGTGATGTTATATGGCATCACTGGCGGAGATTGAATAAAATTTATGAAATTTAATTTTTTTGTACACATTGATATATTACTCAAGAAAAAAAATTTTGATTCACATATTGCCTATATTTTCCCGTAAGAGTGGCCATATTTTTACATTTTTTTAATTCTTCTGTAAGAAAATCCCTTTTCGGAGAAACATTTGCTTGTGTCCTTTTTTGTAAATGTCATAAAAATTAATTACAACACGAAGAGTAAAAAACATGGTTAGGAAATCATATTCGCAGAGCATCATATATTTTTGGGATTATGATTGTGCCAACCATAGTAGTACTGTAATACAGTTATCATATTAGAATAATAAAATAACCATAACTTTACCATAATATGGCTCCAACAGTTATATTATGATTAGAAATTAATTTTAATAATATTTCTTTAAGAAATATTTTTTCTAAAAAAAAAAATATATATTAAGGAATTTTTTAAGAAAACTTTCTTGATTCTATTGACCTTTTTTTAAAGAAATATACTTAAAAAAATTTTTTAAATTTTTTGGAATTTTTTTTAATAAAAACACATAGATTCTATGGACTTTTTCTAATAGAAACATTCTTAAATTCTAAGGTAATTTTTAAGATTTTTTGAGATAGTCCTTAGAGTCTTAGAGTTTTTCTTTTAGAAAATGACCGCAGAATCTAAGAATATTTTAACTAGAAGCTTTAAGGATGTAAAAATTTTTTTTTCTAAGAAAGGCCTTTGAATTTAAGTTTTTAAAGAATATATAAGTTTTAAATCTAAGAAAAATTTTTAGAAAAATTTCTAAACATCTAGTATTTTGTTCGAGAAAAAAACTCTTGACTCCTGCAGACTTTTTCTTATACAAAAATTATTTTCTTTATATTCTGAGTAGTTTTTCCACAAGCAAACTTGAAATGTATTATTAATAAACATATTTTTAAAAAAAAATTCAACATCGTTTTTGTTGAAAAGAATTAAAAAAATATAAAATCTGTATTTAGAATCTTTTTGACAATGAATTTATTCAACAATGAATTATAATGTTATATGTATACGGAATTTTCGAAAACAGTTTTCACAGTCAGAATCTTTGTTACTACAGTATGGTTACAGCCAACCATGTTATAGATATAATAACATAATGATGGTAGCGACCATATTGATGGTTTTATAAACCAGCAAGTAAAATATAGTGATCATATTGCAACCATGATTTTCTCTGCATAAAAGTCTGTAAAAATAAACGACTTTTCATTAATATTGTTTTTAAACAAAAGATTTTAAATTCACAGATTAACTGTAAACAGAAAATCCGTATTTATATGTAATTTATTTTTTAAATAATTGTAAAAAAAAAAAAGTTGAAATATATAACTTTTTGTATTTTCACTATTAATATAATTTAAAAACAAATGTACGGATAACTTTAAAAAACTACAGTCAGTTACTGTAAAAATATTTTGAGTGTGAGCTTTGGAAATCTCATGTTTACTATTTTTCTTAATTGATGTTGCTGTCGCTTGGGATCGAACCCGCAACCTTCTGTGTAGAAGGTCAACGGGTTATAAATTAAAGGTATATAAATTAAAAGTACCATATGCAAGTATGGTATCATTGAAAAGGGATTTTTACTTTTTTTTACTAATACCTTTTTCCGGTACTATTTTGCTTTTTTAAATTTCCTGTTGTAAAAATTAAAAAAAAAACTTGTTTACTTTGTATGAAGAAGTATACTACTTTATGTTAGTTGCAATTTTCAACGGACACGTTATTTATTTATTTTTTTTATATTGTTCCTATTTTGGATACTAACGAAATTTTAGCGAATCACTTTTTTTGCAGCTCTTTGGAACAACATATATGCTAAAACATGGGCATTATGTATATCAAACTTCTATATTTAATGAATATATTATTTTAATGCAGTTTTTATATAGCATGACTAACGATTCCAACATACTACCGAACAAAAAAATTGGCCAAAAACTAATGAATTTCTTCCCTCAATTTTACTTCCTACATAACGGAGGAGGTCGCAAAAATAAGGCAGGTTATTCTTAGATTTTCGTTTTCTGTCACACATCCAAATTTCATTAAAATCGGATTATTTTGGTTGGGCTACTTTTCATGTGAGTGCACAGCAAAATTTAATTATTTTATAAACTATTGTATATAAATTCATTCAATATTATACATTAACATATCAAACAAACGCAGCAAAAATAACAGGAGGAAAATGAAAAATTTAATGCGATAATGTTAATACGGATGATGACATAATATTAAATATTTTTACGTGAATATAGGAATGCATACAAATCAGGGATCAGTATTTATTGTTCCATTTCAGAAAAGAGCAGTATTGTCTATTTGTTACACGTGTGACATTGTGACATGTATTTTCAAACAAATGTTATCATAAAAAAAAAATAGTCCCAACATTTTGTCATTATACAACATATTAATAACTAAGCCAAATGCAAATGATGTTTTGTTTTAGATATAATTCGAAATTAGCGTTTGACAAAAAAAAAAAATTATATATAAATCATAGTATTTTTGGTCATATTTAAATATATAATGCGATTTTAGTATTTTTTCTAAATATTTTACATCAAAAAAAAAAAAACGCATTAGGCTTATAAGAGAAAATAAAACCAAAAAAAAAATTCTAAAAATTAAACTTAAAATTTAATTAAATTTTAACTAATATTATTTTCGATAAAAACTGAAATGATTAAATTTAATAAAAATAATGAAATAATAATTTATGTAAATATTTATGTTGGTTCTTGTTAAAATTAACATACACATTTAAAGTCTTTTGAAAACAATTGTAAAAATTAACTTATAATTGCAAACAATTATGTACTTAAGATTTAATACTGTAGCTATTAGAATATTAGAAATAAATTATTCAAATAGAACAACACATACATACATATAAAGAAATATTAGAAAGCAACTGTACAGAATAGGGTTATAACTTATAATGCTTATTTGAAAAGTAAAAAAAATCCGTTTAAATCAAACTCGTATAAGAAGAATTCTTGGTAATAATTTTTTTCTCAGCAATAATTTTAAAAGTTTATATAATTTTCATCTTTAATATTAACTTCGTAAAAATTTACAATTTTTTCTATATATTCTTTTATTTTAATAAATTTTAAACTGAACCATATGAAGTTTTTCCTCAAAACTATCGCAAACGTTTTATTTAAAAAAACAAATGCTAGAATTTTTACAAATTATGAAAAAATTTGTAGACTTGAGATTTTTGTATAATTAAAATTAAAAAAATATTTTCTAAATTTTATGCAGGTTAATAAGGAAATCGCTTATAAAAAATTAATTTTTCTAGGCTCTAGGAGATCACGTTAATCGGGTTTTGCTATTTTGCGGTTTTCAAAAAAGTTCCACCATAATTTTTTAAAGTTCAGAATATAAATATATTTTTTATTTAATCAATTAAATACGTAAAAATTTTAAAGTAATAATATTCCAACAATGCGAAGCAGGTTTTAAGGAAACATTTAGACACAAGCTTTCAAAATTTGACACTTTTCAGAAAAAAAAAACATATATTTTAAAGTTATTTTGCGATGTTGAAATGGCACGTAAAAATTTTTAACAATATTTTGTGCACTTATTTTGGTCTACTCTTCATATCTTATCTGATAATCGAAATATATATGAACATATATGATTATATATTGGCTTGTATATGATTATACACGATTCTATTTATGACCATATATCTTTGGATCCAAAATTTGAGGGTATATGGTGGCATATTTTCATATATCATATATAATCTCATATGACTATATATGTCAAAAAAAAAATTTATTATAAATGAGAATGTATGATCATATATATCGGTGCTTCGTTAAATATATGACAATACGCGGTCTCATATATTACCATATATCTTTGGATCAAAAATTTAAGGGTATATGGTAGCATATATATGACCATGCAAGATCTCATATATGACCGTATATCTTTGGATACAAAGTTTGAGGGTATATGGTGGCATATTTTTATATATCATATATAATCTGATATGATCATAAGTAAAAAAAAATCGGATCCAGATATATATGCTCATATTTGGTCATATATGGCCATACAAATTATCATGCATACTGATACATAATAGTATTCCAAATCTATAGAATTCTTAGAAATTGCTCTTAATGCAGAAGAGGTTTCTTAAAAAGTCTTCCGAAAAAAAAAAGATTTTTCTGATAATAACATAGATAATAATTGTATAACCCTGCTGTACAGTCTGTTCATTTACTTATTTTTTTTTTTGCTACTTTTTACTATAAATCTAAAATTTGTATTATATTTTGTGTTAAAAATTTCCAGCTAAAATAAAAATTAAACTGTGGCAAATAAACAAATAGTCATGTAAAATTAAAGGCAACATATAAATATTTAAATATTAAAGAGAAAGCTTAAATTAAAACTTTAAGTAATGGTGAAAAAAGTGCAAAGAATTATTTACATTAGATATTGTATTTAAACAAAATAATAATAATAATAATAATTGAACTACTTCTACTTGAACTATTCTACTACCATAAAAAAAAACTATAATTTATTAAATATAGATCTTTGTATAGTACCGTTTAAACTTGGCTGTGCATATTGTATAAAGCCCTCCGATATATAATGATGTTGACTACTTGACGTACTCGTACTGCAGCGAGGTCCCATAGTGTGTGGTGCTACTCGCGCTGCTCGTATTTCTGCTGCCCGGGCACCACCCATGGCAGCTTCTTCTTCATTTAGTTCATCCTCTTCTATATACATTGAGGGTACATCATTGCGGGCAGGTCTAAAATAAAAATAAAATTATATAACAATTGATTAAACTAAAATTTAAAATAGAAAATTTCAATAGCTTTGTTAGAATAACATTTTTTTTTATTCACTCATATGTGCTTCTTCAAAGTGAAAGTCTCTATTCAATTTACATACTTTTAATATAATAAAACTGTTTAAGTGATAAATATTTTTTTGTAATATTTTATTTATAAAAAGCAAGCAAAACATTATAAATAAAAAAATCACAGGAAATGATTTAATTAAAGTACATTTTTAAATTTTTAAACATGTATTTATAATTTTATACTCATATTGAGTGTTGTAGCTTATCGAACAAATATTAACGCAGACGTATGAGTTATATTTATTACAAACAAAAATTACTCATACGTTCGTTGATATGTATTAAAATTCATGCAAGCAATAACAACAAAAATAAATTGTTGTTGCTTTGCATGTATTTTTCGTGTTTGAACATTAATTTTATATCTGGTGTAGACGTCAAGAAAGTACTGACTCAACATTATCCAGCCCAAGCCCCTGGAGCTAGGATATGCTTTAGCATGTAAGTTCCTCCTCTGGCATAGACATTAGGGTGGAGCATTAAAGATTAGTTAAAGACTATTCAAGAAATTCTCGCTTACTAGTACACAAAAATAACATCGTAACATATTGCTTATCGTAATTTGTAGTTTGCCAACAGCTACATTTCCCACCTTTGTTCTTTTTTTTTCTTTACTCCAACGTCAAATTTTAATTATTTTTAAGCAACAAGAAAGGCGCTTCAATTTAATTGCTTTTAAACTTCTTATATTTATTCATAAACAATAAAGAATAAAATTAAATAAAAAAGGTTTAAAATAATTAAAATATAGGGGAACATGGTATATTCTGGGAAGTGGCGTAATGTAGGAAATCGAAATTTTTTTGACACGTTTTAGTTTATTTTTGAAATATAACAACAATTCAATGCACTTGTTTAAATTGGTTTTTGAGAACAACTTAGAAAACAATAAAAAAAATAATAATTTATTCCAGTGTTGTGTTTTTTCTAAAAAAGTAAAACTTTTGGGCGATTCTTGTTAAGTTAATATATTAGAAATTATCCTTTGTTGTTTATCTGTCGATATGAAAAAGGACTAAAAAATATTCGTAAATATCAATCGAATGACGCTTACTATTATAAAAATTTATATCGTTTTGGTTAAAATTTTGAGAATTTCCCACTTTTTCCCAAAATTTCACAAAAAAAAGAGACAAGTTTTATTGATAATAAATCAGAAAGTTAGACCACGAACCAGTTAGTGGAATATATTCTCTAAGATAATTTAAAAGAATATTCATAAGTACTATTTCCAAAGTACTCCAAGCATACAGTGGTTCCAAAAAAAAACAATAAATCCGATCGGGAAAACTGTTTGAAAAACTTATAGATCATGACATAGGCGTCCAGAAAACTGAAAATGTGGTACCTAGAGTATGTAATAATCCACTAATAAGATACCTTTTGGGCTTAAGGAGGAGAAATCTACCCCTTTAATGGAGATTTAAGTGGGAGATTTGAGGTATAGAATAATTTACTGAAGATGTTTTGTTTAAAAATTAAAAAAAAAAAAAAGTAAAAATGGCAATAATGTATTTTATTCACTGAGTTAAACTCGCTTAAACTAAAAAACTAAACTTTTGGCATTTAATTTTCTTTTTCGGCATAGACATCTACCAAGATGTTATTTTTGGAAATTTTTACATGAACGGGCAAACAGGAAAGAGTTTCCCCCCTCACGTCCTGTCCAAACCACTATGGCCAGATATCTAAAATTTAAAATACATATAATTTCGGTGAAGTATAACTATCCAATAAGATCGTGGTTAAAGACATGTGAAAAGGGAAAAGGTCGGCTCCTTAATAACCCTACTTAAAACGTCAGAACTTGAAATTTAGCATGTAGGTCCCGCCTTCAGTATACATGGCCTATTAGATGCGATTTTTTTTTAAATTTATACGAGGAGCAAACCTCTTTGATTAGCAATCTGGAGTTTAAAATATATGTTCCCTAGATAATGAGCTTACTTAATCCAGTGGTTAAAAAGAGGGTGACCCCTTTTTTTTGGGGGGAGGGGGGGGGGGATATCTTTTGAAACCTGCAGAAACCCTAACTAAACTGCAGCAGATTTTTTAACATAAGTTGTTGGTGACTTAGGCAAACGGCTCAGAATTCTTTACAGGTAAAAAATTAAAACTTAATATAAAAATTTAATTCACTGCCGCTTCTGAATGGGTTAAATTTTTTTAAAAATCTTAGTTAATTACAAAATAATAATCATTTTTTATCATTAAAAAAACTAAATAAAAGTAAAGATTAATCATACGAAACTAAAATTTTAACTTTGGAATGATCTTGTTAGACATTTAAAGCACAAATTATAAGTCTTCTTAAAAACACTGCAACTCTTTAGTGTACATGAAAACGGGTAAATACCCCACTGCAATTTTAGCCGAACAAATTTCCAACATAATCCCCAAACTCGAGCTGGCGCTAATGTCCGGCTATCATGCTTCAACCCAGCAAAAATATCTCCATCAAAAAGTGATCCAACTAAGCATTTTTATCGATGAATTTACCATGGGCTTGTCATAGGAACGGAGCATTATGTTATGATTCTTTAAATGTTGTTATTACTAAACAACTTTTTTGAAAATCTTTTAGGTATATAACATCATTCCTTGCATATTTTTTTAGGCATCATATTATAATGCTTATATTTTAATCATAGTTGCTTTGTTCTGTATTTTAGTTGCTTTGTTCTGTATTTTTTTTTTTTTTTTTGATTTTCCAGTTTTAGCTTTAAAGTAGCTTTTTCTTAAGATTTAAGAGCTTTAAAGTGCTTTTTCCAATTTTTTTTGCCTGGACGGGCTTTTTTCTCAAAAAAACAAAAAAAAAAAAAAATCTGCTAGTTTTGTTATTTTTTTAAAAGTGTTCCCTAACTTTTCTTTGTTGTTGGTTAAAAAAAAATCTGCTAGATTTGTTACTTTTTTTAATATTGTTTTGCTTGAATTTTGTTTTTTTTTTATATTTTCTAATTAAAATATTAATCCTTAAACAACGACTTCCAAGAAAAAAATATATGACCAAAAAATTTTTAAAGCTGTTGAAAGAATGCTTCCTTCCTATGACAAGTCCATGTTCAATTTGAAGCACTTTTTGATTGAAATATTTTTGCAAGGAAATAATATTTAACCGGTTGTATTCGTGGTAACAACCGAATTTATTTTTTGTAGGGATAAAAAATTTGTATATTTGAGGTACAAACATCTTAGTATAATGCATTTTAATTTTAATCCATTTCAGGCATATTTTGAAAGACAGTACAAGAACCCTTAAAATTCAATAATTAATCTTTTTGTTTTTTTATGCAAGATTTAATACCATTATCTGTAACCGAAAATATTCAAGTATAATATTTTCGTATTAGGGACACGTATTTAACAACTAATAAAAACACTAAATAAAATTTCCTGTCTTTATGGGGCCTGCAATAGTTTAAAATCCTAAGTGAACTGAATGTCTAAAAATTAAAGAATTAAACACAGATTCGGGCTCAAGTATAATTTTGCAATTTTGAAATTCTATTGGTCGACCTTATCCCTGTTAAAATTTTAAATTTTCCATCAAATTTCTAGTAACAATGATTGATTTTGAATTGCTTTAATTTACACTCATTTTTTCTAGCGAATTCTTTCACATATTAGCATATTAAATTGTTACACTGCTTACCATTAAAGTTGGATAAAGTGTTTATGACATTCAATAATTATCACAGCTGTATAATCAAATAGTCCAATTATGAAACATAAAATTTCATCTATTCACATAAAACACATCTAAGTGAACGCTTATCCAACTATTCTTATTTCACATCTACATAAATGTATAAAAAAAAATATATATATATGTATGTATATACGAGTATGTTTGCATATGTGCAGAAAAGCTTGTACTGAGTTGTCATATATGAAGTTTTTGAAATTGTAATAGTCAAAAGAGGGTAACTTAACTTATATACAGAGACATATGGATGCTCTAATACAGTTATAAATCACACTGTCACTGACATATACACTCATATACTGACACAAAAGACTGCTAACAAATCATTAAAATTAATGCATACATTACGGTGCAAATAATTTCAAATTTTCTACAAAAATGAGCCACAAAAGCACAATAAACATAATCTGTTTTATTTCGTATGTGTGTGTGTGTGTATGTATGATACCAACACGTATATATAGAGAAGTTGAAACGACAAATATTTTTTTTTGCACAACAACCAACCATCCAACCAACATTATGGAAAATATGCGGGTAATGTAAGAATATTTAAAACACACATATATACTTAATATACATATGACTGGCTTACTTGAACAACGGCCTAAAAGCAAAATTTTCGAGATCCTAGTTTTTAAGCTAATAGGATAATTGATCAAGCTGTTCTTGAGAATTTTAGTAAAATTTTTAATATTAACTTTGTCCGATAATTTCCCAAAAAGTGCATATTCGTTGAACACAAAACTTTCAAAAATTTATACTTCACGTTATGCACAAATTATGTAGGAGGTATAATTTAAAAATATCAAAAATATCTCTTCCACCGATGATTGTGTTCGAGAGAAACGTGAAATCAATATACGGAAAATTGCAATGTCTATTAGGTGAATTCATATTTCTTTAGTAATAAAATTATAGAAACCATTAGGAAAGAATTTAATTCTACACTCACCAAAAAAAGTCTGTAATGGAAAACTGAAAAGTTTGCTGTTATTACGGGAAATTCTGCTAATTTGAGCCCAGCGGTATTTTTTTGCTAATCTTAGCAACACATGTCTGCTGACGTGTAGTACAATGAAATTAGTAGAAAAATTAGTAGCCGCTACTAAATTTTAGTAGACTTTTTGTAAAGTGGAATTTAAAATCTGTTTGCTAAAATCAGCAAAAAAAATTACTAAATTTTATTAATATCAGTAAAAAGCTTTGAATTTATTTTTCTTGTCGAGTATCAAAAATTTTGGATATATTTTTTAAAAAACTAATTAATCATTTTGTTTTAATTTGGTAATTTCTGTTTTGAAAAATATTTTGGTCAATTTTTTTTACTTTTAAGGTCAAATTCAAATTGTTTTTAGGGCTGATTTTTAGAACTAAAAAAAAAAATTTTTAGTGCTATTTTAAGTGGATGTCCTATTTTTAGACATGAGTCGGTATATTTAGCATTTTAAGGCAATTTAAGTTTGTAGGTGTAAGTTTTAATTAGAAATAACATTTCCTTCAATATCCACTTTTTTAAAATTAGTATTTTTTTTTTGCTAATTATAGCAAATCGGTTTTCAAAAATTTGTAAAATGATTTCTGAACTTACCAACAAAAATTTGTAAATATTCTGTAAAAATTCTGTAATTTGTAAAATGTAAATAGCAAAAAGATTTGCTAAATAATAATTTTTTACTTAAAATCAGTACAAAAATAGTAGAGTGGGATTGAAAACCGTTTACAAATTTTTCTACTAACTTTTTTTTTTTTGAGTGTATCAAGTGTTGCTAAAAAAAATCTTGCTAATATTTTTTTAATTATCCAAAAATGGAATAATTTTTTCAATTACTCCACTCTAAGACGATACATTAAAGATCTTCTTGGTAATATTTCGGTATCAAATGTTTAAGAAGGCTGTACTTAGCCTAGTGTTAAGGAAACAATTATAGTTTCTCACTGTTTTTCTCGTCTCCTGAAAACATTTTTTAAAATGCATTTTATGCCCTTATTCGTGGAACATATTTATACAAAAATATATGTATGTTATGGGTTTTTCAAATAATTTTGTCAATATACTTTTGGTATTTGCTTTAGTTTTCTTAATTTTAATGTTTTTGTATTTGTGCATGTCAAAAACTGAATATCATGATGAAAATTATTCGCATTTATTTGACAATTCTATTATTATTTAATTCGATTTATTACTAGCGATAACTTTGAGTACTGGGAATAATTGTTGAAACTATATATGCTAAACGTATGCATAATTTAAATAGTATTAAATGAAAAAAAATAATAAAATGAATATATAAATGATTCGCAATTGATTATTTTATTATCAATTATAAGCGGGAAAATATGGAATGATGTTAGCATACATAGAAAAGAGTATCACAAAAATTTGAACTAAATACAAATATTTTTTTAACATTTAAATTCGATTTCTAACAATTTTTTGTTTAAAATATTTGTAAATTATAATTTTTGAAATAAAAATTCTTTCAAAATAAAATTTAAAGTTACAAAAAAAAAAAAAAATAACAAAACGTTTTTTGTATTTACAAATTCCATTGTTGGTGCCTTTTTAAAATCTTTTGTTCTGTGTAGATAAGATATTGTTTTGCCGAAGTCTCCGAATCTTTAAAATAAAAGTCTTCGTGGAAGTGAATAAAATAAAAAGTCTTCGTGGAAGTGAATTAATTGGGAACTCTATTATTTAGAGGTAGCTAAAAGCTGACAAAATTACAAAATAAAATTTCGTGAGTTTACTTTGCTTTTGTGAATATATGGAGGTTGAAAGCTCGCTACAAACAATCAATAATAACAAATAAAAAACCTCGTGGTATATGAAAAACCTAGAAAACAAAAAACTTTTATAATTATTATCAATTTTTATAAATAAATACAGGTTGGTTGAAAAGTTCCTGCGCTCGAAATGAAAGAATACTGTTTTTGTTACGAAATATATTTTTTAATTCAATATAATCTCCTAGAAGCTCAATACACTTGTTCCAATGATCTTCCAATAATTTTATCCCATCCTTATAATGGTTTTCCGGAAGCTCTGCAAAATAACCGTCTACGGCTACTATGCCCTCTTCATTCGACGAAAAATGCTTTCCATGAAGGAATTGTTTGAGATTTCTGAAAAGATAGTAGTCACTGGGAGCCAAAACTGGTGAATACGGTGGATGTTCAAGCAATTCGTACTTTAATTCTTTGAATTTAGCCATCGTCAAAACACTTTTGTGAGCAGGTGCATTGTCTTGATGAAAAATGATTTTTTTCTTCTTTAAACCAGGTCTTTTCTCACGATTTTTTTCATCCAGCTGATCCAAAAGGCTGCAATGATATTCAGAGTTGGTTGTTTTACCTTTCTGAAGATAATCAATCAACAAAATTCCTTTTGCATCCCAGAAAACTGATGCCATAACCTTCTTTGCTGATCGCTGTGACTTCACCTGCTTTGGAGTTGAACAACCAGGTTTAGTCAACTGTAAACGTTCTTGTTTCAATTTAGGATCATGGTGGTAGATCCAAGTCTCATCCATAGTTATAAAACGAGGCAAGAAGTCGGTTTTATTCGGCTTAAAACGCTCCAAATCACGCTGAGAAATTTGTTTTCAAACAGTTTTATCATACGTAATTCTTCATGTAAAATATGGAGTACTCGTTCGTCTGAGATGTCTATGGCATTAGCAATTTCACGCTTAGTCAAACTTGGATCTTCACTAACCATATTATTTACCTGCTCAATGATTTCTGCTGTGATTGCAGTTTTTGGCTGGTACGACCACGTTTAAATTCACCAGCCCAAAATTCAACGGTGCGTATTAAAGGTGAGGACTCCTTATACACTTCTAACAATTATTCATAAATTTCCTTTGCTTTTAAACCCTTCAAAACAAAGAGTCTAATGACTGCACGATATTGAATTTTTTCCATATTAAAAAAAATCAATGACACGTCAACTTCAAATGACTTGTAAACAAAAAAAAAAAAAATTGACAGAATGACTTGCAACTTTGCATGTGTTCTCAGGACAGTTATACCAACTTGAGAAAAAAAAAGTTTGGAGCTAGCAGTGCCATCTCGTGGTGAGCGCAGGAACTTTTTAACCAATCTGTATAACATTTTTGGTCTCCTTCAATTTTATTACCATCATTGTGCCTGTTAGGAAAACAACTTAAGCAACTTAAGCTAAGAAGACAGAAATGTAGCAAAATATACGTTTTTAATAGGTTTTTTGTTCAAGCTCTGCCTATTTCTGGAGGCTCTAACTTATCTTAAACTTTGGGTACTGAAGAGATCTGAAGGGATTTTTGTAGAACATTTCATCCCCGCCTTACCCCTTTTTCGGGGTGTTTTTTTTAAATTTGTTAAAATAAAGACAAAAAAATGCCATTATAAGGGGGAGTTAGAGGATTAATATGTTCTACAAAAATATTTCTCATACCATTATCTACAAAGTTGCTGAACATACCCTACACGTCAAATGTAAAGAAAACATAGTTTTATATACCGATTTTTATTGCCACCTCTAAAATAAAATTCCGATGTAAACTATTAAAACGCCGAAAAACGTATATTTTGTTTGGTCTCCTTAACAAGAATCAATCATTGGATCCCCGTAATCATTTTTTGTGTTGAACTGTGTAATTTTGTAGTGGAATGCGGACAGCAACGTAACATAGCTAACAAAAGTAACATTGAAAATTAATTGAATAAATTGTGTAAGCTGTTAAAGTGTAACTTAATAGCATTTCAATAAAGTCTTTAGGGTAACTTTGTTTAATTTTTTGTGTACATAAAAAGTTGCTATAGAGAATTTCAACTGTGTTTATTATTTGCAATATAAAACGAACTCGTTTTATTTAAAGGATGTGAAAAGTTAAAATCGTAACATATATATCAAATTTCTTGTTTTCCGCTCTTAAATCTACATTATTGTCACATTCCAAATATCACACACTATTACTGACAAGGTAAGTACTCCAATTCTAATATTCCGATTTTCATGAAAATTATTTATAGATACACACATAGAAAATAAAAATATACACATCTGTGTGTGTTGTGTTTTGTAAAATTACATACAAATAAAAAATAATTTGTATAAAAAAAGACCAAGCGCAAAAACCGTTTTTTCTACATTTTGTCAGTTAAAAATTAATAGTTATTTTAAACGACTTTCTATTGCTTTTACTACTATCGTTTATTATTAAACAATGATTGAAAACGAAATAACGAATATAATGAAAAATCAGTTGATCGTATTTTCGATTAATTTAATGTGTATTTGAAATTATTTTTAACGATATACTATTGTGAGTGAACAAACCACAGGTTACCCGTGGAATTAAAAATTTATTGCTACCCAGCAAAACTTTAGTAATGGGTGCGATATTCTCATGCGTTACCTTGTAATGATAGCTCGTTACCTTTTTCATTATTTGCAAGCATAAAGTATTAAATTACTCATTATTGATTACGTACTATATGATTTATAAATGTAAAGTAATAATTGAAATATTTTTAAAAATCTATTTTTAGATACATTACTTTGTGTTTTTTTGTAAGCAAAAGGGTAATGTATGTTTGTTTTGATAACACTAGCGAAAAAACGAAGCGCAACAATTCATTTAAGTTTAAAGCAATCAAATACGATACGCGTCGACAGCTCAGTGGGTAGAGTTCGTTCCTGGCAACTAGAGTTCCCTGGTTCGATTCCCATCTTGACCACATTATTTTTAATTACAAATATTTTAATTAAAATATTTGTAATAATTTTTTTTTAATAAAAATTCCTCTTTTTTAAAAATTTATTTTTAGACACATTACTTTTTCCATTTTCGTAACCATATAAGTAACCCCTTACATTATCATCTCTACAGTAATGGGTATATACATTACTTTGAGGCTCATCGCCTGTAAAATTCATCAATGAAGGTGTAAAGTAATCCATCGGCCCCTATGAATATACATTACTTTACCCATTATTTGGTAATGTGTGGTTTTGTTGGGTGGGAAACCACTTATTTGGAACGCTTTACTAGCATTTGAAAAAACAGCTTGCTTTTTCTTTTCCGACGCTTTTTGAACTACCGTTCCTTTTTTCTTATGATAATAATTTAGGGATTGGGAAATAACATTTCCGGTTTATATTTTTCTAAGTGGATATTTTCATTGTTTTGATCATACTCCAACGAATTTTTTTCCTAAGTGTAAGAAAAATTCTTGATCAAAGCTAAAATTTTTTTTCTAATATTTTTCAAATTTAACGAAATCCACTACTAAAGTTTTAATTTGGATTTATGAAATCGTACACCCAAAAGTGTTGATGTCTCCCGAATATATATTTTCATTTTTCTCATGTTTTAAATTATTTAAAAAATAATTGTTGTGAGACTCGTAAATAAGCTACATACATTATATCTATATATAACTTTCATTGTACTTATTTTCAAAATCAAAGCCAATTTAGAAACACTTCCACACGAACACATACAAAATATATAAATCTATACAATTATCTAGAAGTATATAGCGAAAGTAGTTATATGTAGCAGATGGAAAAACAAAAAACTAATCTTCGAAGATTTAACTTAAATATCAACGCTTAATCACAAAAACAACCAACAACAATAGTATATAGAACAAAACAGGCAATACAATTGTATGTATTAAAAAAAAAAGGAAATAAATATTAACACCCACATACAAATTCCAACACATGCATACATTCACATGCATACATTCACATCCCCAACGATATTGTATTTTAAGGCGGCAAATTCGTAGAAATTATATAAAACAAAAAAAAAAAAACAACTAAAAAATAATTCAGAGAATGTAAGAAAATGAAAATGGGTATACAACAACAAAACAATATAACAGTAAAGTTTTATTTTCTTTTGCAACAAACACAACTCATTTAAAATAAAATTGAGATTGAACACAACCGATAAGTAAATCCAATTAGCAATGACACAAGAATAACAAAAGCCGGAACAAGGAATAACACTACCAATAATGGTGGGTTGTGTTTCTCTTGTTTAAAGTGAAAGACAGTTTTGTATTAAATTACAATATTACGAAAACAAAAAAAATTTAAGTTTTCGTTTAAGTTTAATAAAATTTACTTGAATAGACAGACATTAAATGTTTGAAAACTCAAACAACAAATAAAAAAAAGAAACATTGTGTCATTTTAATACACCTTTTACCTGCCTATACAGCTGGACCCAGGAAATTTGGCATGTAGGTTTCTTCCTCCCCCTTCTAGGTCTACACAAATCCCTCTGGCTAGAAGCCAGAAATTTTAAATGTGAATACCTTGAAGTATGGTCTAATTCAACAGGAGGACCACAAGGGAAAAGGTCTCCCCCTCTCTTCAAGGCCAAACGTTTTATACTACACTCGAATATTAGAATTGTAGTTTAATACAAAAGTTTTAAGTTCAGTTAAAAATAAAGTAACATACATAAAGTTCTCAAAAGAATATTTATTTTAACATTTTATACATTTGTTCAAAATGATTTACTGTCATTTGCGGATTTTTTGAGTTTCATTTATATTTGCTTGAAATTTAATCAAATTTAGTCACAAACCGGAAATTTGTGGTCCATTTTTTTTCGCGAAAAAAAGAAATATTTCAATTCAATTAACAAGAACTTCATAATCAAACACACATCCACACATATGGTCTGTTTAAAAAAAACACACACACATACGGCCATTCACACAAAATATGTCTATACACTGTGTGAGTATCAGAGAACTGCAAAATCAACTTTTTTTCTTGATTTAATCATACACAAAAATTCTTGTTCACTTTTAATAATTCAACAAAATTCACTGTTGAATAAAATTAGCATCATGTTACTGAACGCGTAATTGGAATCAGTGTGAATCATCTGTCGTTTATGTTTTATGCAAATGTAATCACTTAACAGTGTTCAGTAACATGATGCTGATTTTATTCTACAGTGAATTTTGTTGAATTATTAAAACTGAACAAGAATTTTTGTGTATGATTAAATCAAGAAAAAAGTTGATTTTGCAGATCTCTGGTGAGTATACATTTTGTAGATTAAAAGACAAATAAAATTAAAAAAAGGCAACAATTTCAAATAAATTAATAATCAGATATTTTTTACGGATAAAATTTTTACATTTATTTTTAACTCATTAATCATTTGTTTTATACTTATGTGCCAACTGTTTAAACAACATTTAAAAATAAATAACAAAAACCACTTGATTTAAATGAAAAGGTAAGTAGACCAGGTTTTAAATGAAATATCATTTCTTTTAAATGGTATTTTCTATTATTTTAACTTGCAAACAATTTTAAGTGTATGATATACAAGTTACACTCCCTCTCTAAGTGCAATCCAATGTTTTTACTCGTTCACACTATTCTTTCCAAAAAAATGTTATTCAAAACCACACAATGTCCTTTGTTATATGAAAATTTTTAATTAATTTAATGAAAAATTTCATTAATAAATAAATAGCAGCATTTTTTTAAATTCCTTTTTTTGAACGACTCCTGCTTATAATTGATTATGCAAGGATTAATATTTATTATTTCGTTAATTCGGGGGCAATTAATCTATAATAAATTACCTTAATTTAAGGTTAATTATTTAATACAAAAACAATAATAACTCAACTATAAAAGTATACACATCCGTAGACTCACGTTTACGATATATTTATTCGTCAATAGCAATTACAGAGTTTCACTTTTTTCCACCTTCTATTTCCCATTTTATTTCAAAGATTGCTAAGGCAATCTTTGATATATATACTTTGCCTGACCTTTCATTTCGATTTCTAGTTAAATGTCTGAATTGAGGTTTTGCAATGTTTTTCTTTTCTTATTTACTTTCTGTTTACCCAGGTTTTTCCTTTTTTTTTGGGTTATGTATATGTTTTACCTGAAGTTTACTTTATATGAAATAAAAAGTATCTGATGAGCCTAATTAAATTAAATACTCAATCGTTGAATACACGTTGTTGGTTGTTAAAACAACCAAGAGGATTTATTTGTTTGTAGTTAACAATTTCTTTTCCTTTTGGGAATATAAAACAAAATAATATTTAATTGGCTTCTTCAAGTTTTCTTGGTAGTTGAGGTAATTAAGAATTGATTTGTAGAAGGCTCAATTGCGTTTACTGTAGAATAAAAAAAGATATTTGTTACTACCGAAAATTAGTCTTAACATTAGGTGGGCAATTAATTATAGAGAGTTTGTGGCTACCAAAGAGTGGATAAAGCATATTTTTTTTAATTTTTTTAAGGTAAACTAAATACGAGTTAAATTGAATTTGGAGTGATTGCGAAATTTATCATGGATAGTTCTTTCCATTATGCTTTTAATCATATTAATAAAGGCAAATATATTTAAAATGTCAATTAAAATTTTAATCATAGGGTGTGTGTGAAACGGTAGCAAAGTGGCATGGTAAAAAATATTTTTCTGTGGTGAAAAAGTTTTAAATTTTTATGTGTGAAAAAGAATCGAATTTATGTATTTGTTTTGTTTTCATTTTGCTTTTGAAGCTTTCCAATTTGAAAACTTCAAAAATTTATATTCTTATGTCAAAAATTCTACTTCCCATATATTCACCTCAAAACTGTCAAAAATTTACCAAGAAGAAAACTTTGCTACCATTCAATACACACCCATATAAATTAAAAAAATTTGTGAATTTTGAACAAAATTTTAAAGAAAATTAAAAAAAAATTCGAATATTATATTTATATATTTTAAAAAAAAATTCTTAAATTTCCACACATGCGACTATGTTGGTCTATTTGTCCGTACCTTAAAAAGATTGTTGTCCAAAATTTTCAATTTAAGATTTAAATTAAAATTTGGTTTCAGTTAAAAAAAAAACTTTAATTAAAAATTTTATTGCTTCAATTAAATTGAAATTTATTTCAAAATGTATATTTTTAAAAGCATAAAATTTTCAAAATCTTTTTACTTAAATTGTACTTTAAATTCAAAAAAAAACATAATGATAAAACTGACGTTATTGGAAATTATAGAAAAACAATAACAAAAAATTATTAAAAGATATTAAAATTCCAAATCTAACAAATAATTTTAAATCTGGCAACATTCGAAGTGTCATTGTTTGACATTTGAACAATTGTTATTGTTTGCTAGTAGAAGGTACGAGGTTAGTAAAAATGGAGCGCTACACGAATGAACAACGCATTCTCATTGTGAAATTGTTTTACCAAAATGGTGAAAGTTTTGCGGCTACAGTTCGCAAATTGCGATCAATTTGGGGTCACAATAATGCTCCAAAAGAGTCAACTGTAAAGAGATTAATGGATAAATTTGCCGAAACTGGGTCTGTTAGTGATGTAAAGACAACAACGCGCCATCGACCAGGTCGATCGACCGAAAATGTCGCAGCTGTACGTGATGATGTCGCTCAAACTCCATCCACCTCAATTCGACACCGAGCTCAGCAAATTGGTGTCTCCAAATCCACTTTGCAGCGAATTTTGACGAAAGATTTGCATCTTCACGCATACAAAGTTCAATTGACTCAGGAACTGAAGCCATGGACAGAGAAGGGTGTTCGTTAATTGGGTATTGGAGAGACAACATGAAAATGCTGATTTTGCCGATAAAATCATCTTCTGTAACGAGGCCCATTTTCATCTTGATGGCTTCGTCAATAGGCAGAATTGTCGCATTTGGGGTGAGGAAAATCCTCGAGTGATTCACGAGAAGCAAATGCATCCTCAACGTGTCACTGTGTGGTGTCGTTTTTGGGCTGGAGAAATCATTGGACCTATTTTTTATGAAAATGAGGCAGGTCAAGCGCAAACAGTCAATGGTGTTCGGTATCGTGAAATGATAACCAGTTTTTTCTTGCCTTGAATTGAAGAAATTAAAGTGGAGGGCATGTGGTTCCAACAAGACGGCGCCACATGTCATAAAGCCAGAGAAACAATTCAATTGCTGCATCAGTCATTTTCCGGTCGTGTTATTTCGCGTTTTGGAGATCAGAATTGGCCGCCTAGATCGTGCGATTTAACACCATTAGATTTTTTTCTTTGGGGTTTTTTGAAGTCGATGGTTTACGCGAATAAGCCGACGACGACTCAAGCCTTAAAAGAGGAAATTGGACGCTGCATTAATAAAATACCGCAGCATTCATGCAAAACGGTCATTGAAAATTTCATTAAAAGATCGCGTGCATGCCAGCAAAGCCGCGGCGGCCATCTGCACGATATATTGTTCCATACATAACCTCATTCTGTCTAATAAAGTTTCACGATTTTTTTTTAAATATCTGTGTTTTATTTAAAATTTAAAAATTGCGTTCTTCTTGGGACACCCTTTATTAAGAAAAAAAATTAATTGTGACGATTTTTTGTGATTTATTTGAGGCTATAACTATAAAGTCCTTAACCCTTTAGCAGATTTTGCATTTTGTTGTTTACTATATAAAAATAAGGGCCTACTTACTATAAGAGTGGGTTGAAAATAAAAACAAGCGTTATAGCGGCGAAGTGCGAACAACTAATATATGTGTATTCGACACAGTTTCGGATTTTCGAAAAAGAAAAATTTGTAAGAATTTAATTTTGTAAACTTTGGCCCGCTAACAAGAATATAATAAAAAAATTTTAAATCACCTCAAGGATTTTCAAAATATGGCCACCTTATTTAGTTCTATTAATCACAAATAAGCGGAGGATGATTCAAACGTGAAACGATTTTATAAATATTTATTTTTCATAATTTGCTCTACGGCATTTTGAAATTCCACACTTTTTTGTTTCGGGCCACTTTAGTATACATTAGAGTGGCTCGAATTCAAATAATTTTGCCTAGGGCAAGTGCAGATAAGTTGTAGCTAGAGTTAAGAACTATTTTTCGAAAGTTTCAGCCAAAATGGAAATTATTTTCGTCTTGTACTTTTCATTTAAATATCTGAAATTTTTAAACAAAGAAAAACCGACAATTTGTGGTCTGAACAGAGAATTGTTGGAAGCTTAAAAATTCAAGTGGCTATTGAGGCAGCATATTTTGTGCGATCGAAATTTCCTTTTATTTCTCGTTTATAAATATGAATGAAGAACTATTTTCTGCCAAAAATTTTCGATCAAAAGCAAAAATTTTATTTGATGGAAATTTTCAGATAAAAAAGCAAGTCGAACATTAATACCGATTTGCCTGAAACTTTTCAAACTTGTCTCCACCCTAAGTGAAATTCCTACAAAGACCAAATTTGATCCACTCTAGTAGGTATGTATATGTGCGTATAGGCATTTTCGATAATGCTGTAGCATTACTACAACTTCAAATTCATTACATGTTTTATGTGAATTTATTTAATTAAGAGTTCTTCTTACTTTTTCAAACTTTATGTTTTCCATATTTATATATGTATAAAAGATATTACAATCATTTAATTTTTATTTCAGCGTACAACACATTTTAACTTAAATTCAAACAAGAAAAACTCAACAAACAATAAAAAAAAGGGTTAAATAAACTAAAATGTAGAAAGTTTTTAACCAAAAATGACAATACTTAGTATTTGCTTGCCAACGAACACACAGACAATCTCTCTAAAGTCTCATAATTTTCAATCATCATAAAATGTTGTTGCCAAGTCCGGTTTACAGTTTGAAATAACTTTTTTATATAACATAAAGTCGTAACACTCTACAATGAAACTTTCCTTAGAGTTGTTTTATATAACAGTACACTCAAAAAAATTAATTTTGTATAAAATTTTATCTTATAACCCCTGTTCTGAGTTGAGAAACTTTTAGTTATAGTATATTTGTAAAATCACACGGAAATTTGGAAATTTTTAATTTCTAAAAAGACTTGAAATTTATAGAAAAGTTTTCAAAAAAATTTTGTATACATTTGTTTTACTACAGTTAAAAAAACAATAATATTGATTGAGGTTGACAGAACAGAAAAAAATTTGCAATGATTTACTTCACAATGTAAAGTGTAAATTTGGAACAGTGTCATATTTTGTTAAATTATTTAAACATTTAGTAAGCCAGTTAAAAGATTTTACTGTATTAGTTCCAGGTTTTTACTAAATTATTGTGATTTTCAGCTTAAACACTTTTTCTGCAAATTTAATAAAAACCAATTTTGTACGGTATTTTTTTATGAGTGTAAAGTTAATTGTCATGTTAGATTGTTTGGTTTGGTTTAGAATGCGTCTCTAAGAATTTAAATAAAACAACTCGTACATTTAATAATGGTCATAATGATTATGGCAAATGGCACCAGTATTATATTTTTATTGTTGTTATATTATTTTTTAACAAAGACAAAAATACAATTACCGTATATTTATTGTTTTGCCAAACTAGGCTGGCTGACAGTTAAGATTTATATACATTAATTTTTAGATGTTTTCTGTTTTCTCTACTTGGCACCATGCAAATTAAAAGGAAGTTTATTTAGTTGGTGTTTAAAATAAAATGGTAGAAAAAGGGAAATGAATTAAAATTAAG
Source organism: Eustalomyia histrio (assembly GCA_949748255.1). Lineage (NCBI taxonomy): Eukaryota > Metazoa > Arthropoda > Insecta > Diptera > Anthomyiidae > Eustalomyia > Eustalomyia histrio. The sequence continues at coordinate 12,074,989 of OX456523.1, forward strand.
GAAATCATGTCACATTTTTTTGGAATGATAAATTTTTCACTTGCTGGGTTGTTCGTTTTTTTTTTTTTTGGTCAAATGTTCATTTTGAGAAAGGTAAAGCCTTTTGTAAATAAATATAAATGTACGGAGGGTGAGCCATTTCCTCATAGCATATAAAGCATATAATTTAATCAAAATAATAACTTGAAATTATTTGAAATGAAGATTTAATGTGCCGCGTCATTTATCTTAAGTTAGTTATCACTGAACGTTTGACAAGAAATCTTTACAGAGAAAAAAGATTCATACTGACAATTAAGTAACCGAATTGTTTGGTTGTGACGACAGAAAAATAATTGAGACATTAGTAATTTGACAATAATAGCAGAACTTCGGTTTCCTTAATAACAGTTCGGTAGTCCGCACTGAAAAATTCGGTATTCCACTCTGAAATTTTGATATGTTACAGAAGTCAATATTAAAATAAAATCAATGATGTTTTTAATATTTGCAAGTGTATAAGGTTTTGCAATTTTGTAATCTTTTTCTGTTTTGATTTTTTGATATGAGGTAATATTTTAAAAAATCTTAGCTCAGATATCATAAGACAAATTATAACTGCCACATGCAATATCAACATGTCCAGCATGAAGGCTAAGACCAATATGAAATTAGTTATAATCGCCATTGTGGGGATTTTATTAATCAGAGTAAAGGTTTTCTATATAGACGGCCTGCGGTTGGGCTTGGGCGTGTTCTACTTTATAGTATGTCTGCAGCCGGCTTCGCTGGAAAAACATTTTCTAGTTAGCCGGCCTATGGCCCGCTATAAAAGTTTTCTACTCTGTGGTATGTCCGAAGCGTACTTCGGTAACTAAAGGCTTTCTTAGTAGACAAACAACATGCATATCGCAACGTCCTCCTTCGGTTATTTCTTAAAACCCGATACTGGTCGATATTTTTAATTGGAATACTTGATACTTCTCAATACTTTTGACAGATTTTTTTAAATTTAACTTTTAATTATTTTTAAAAATGAATTCTTAAACTTGTTTACAAACATTTTTAAATTTTATTTACAAAACTTTCTTCTATGAACTTTTCACTTTTTAAATTTCTTCGTAGCAGAGTAACATTTATGTCAAAATAAAGAGTAATTCATTTTCGGTATCGAGTACCCAAATATATAGCAAATACTCTGCTGCTGGATACCGAATAGACATTTTTTACCAGCACTACAATGCAATGACCAAAGGCGGCTTCACTGAAGCAAGCAATTTTGCCTCAGCCTTTGGTTGAAAAACGAGGCTAATGATCAATTTCTTTTTGATCCTACTCCCCACAACAAATCAGTCTTAACCGTCATGGGCATTAAGACCGTTTTGTAAGATGTCATTTACCCCACTCTCATATTCCGGTAAAATTCGTTCATAATCTTTAAAATGAAAATGAGGATAATGTGTTTGGTAGATTTGGTAACAGGGACCATCAAAAGAATCTGGATTATTTTCAACGATAAGCTTTCATTGGAATATAATTTATCTTAAATTTGTTCCAGTATGTATTGATTATATCGCACCAAGTGCCACCATTAAATATATATATTTTTGTTGTTCTTTATCGGCTTCCTATATTTTTTCAATTAATTTTGACACTCTAAACACAAATATGATTAAAAAATTAAATTAAATTGAAATACTTTTGAATTATGCCAACTATACTTCTCAAACTATGAGGCTTCATTGAAAAATTATACTGAAATTAATTGTGTTATTATGAGCCGCTCTAATTGAGCTTTATTAACTGTGGAGGTGGTGGTAAATGTTACCCTATCTTTACATTTAAATGTAATTGAAAAAAAAAAAAAAATGGTTTGTGAAACAAAGTGTCAATTTTGTTGAAAAGAATAAAACAATATAATATATCTAGTAAGTATTAATGAAGAAATGTTTTTTTATTAAAATTAAAAAAGGGGTAAAATTTACCACCACGTCACTGGATACGTCCAAAAATTTCACCTCCTTATTTAAGTTTAATTTATGCAAATTTTCCCAGTGGATTTTTTTTTAAGAAAAATTTACGAGTAATGATCAACTTAATTTTGATAAATAAAGAGTTGCCATACTTTGATTCACAAGCGGATCAATAAGTTCGTGACTTTTTGAACTTCCCTCTTAGTTATATGAAATGCAACACTGCTCCCATCAAGTAACACCTGTTAAGAGACTACTGTTAAATTTTGAACAAGTTCCGTCGTTTACTTGCGTTTAACAGCTGTTAAAAACACAAAACCTCGTGGATTTTTTAAAAATGGAAAAAAGTGAATTTCGAGTACTCATTAAACATTATTTTTTGCGAAAAAAACGGTCAATCAAACTAAGGAAAAGTTTAAAAAATACTATGGCAACTCTGCACCATCGATTTCAATGGTAAAAAAGTGGTTTACTGTTTGTGGTTGCACAATAACAAATGACGCTAAACGTTCTGGACGGCCAATTAAGGTCAATACACCCGAAATTGTCGAAAAAATCCACGATATGGTGTTGGTCGATCGAAGAGTAAAAGTTCATTTCATAAGGCAGTGGGGTCTCGATTTTGAATGATTAGTTGAATTTAAGAAAGCTGTCTGCAAGTTGGTTGCCGCGTTTGCTCTCAATTGAACATACACGTAATCGTGTGACAACTTCAAAGAATTGGCAATGAATTCCATGAATTGGGCTACAAATTGGTACCTCATCCGCCATATTTTCCGGCTTTAGCCCCCAGTGACTATTTCCTCTTTCTAAGCCTAAAGAAATGGCTCGGTGGACAGAGATGAAATTATTGATCAAACAAATGCCTATTTTATGGATCTCAAAAAATCCTATTTTTTGGAAGGGATACTCAAATTGGAGAAACGTTGGACTAAGTGTATTGAGCTAAAAGGAGATTATATTGAAAAATATTTTTTTTTTTTTTTGCAAGAAAAACTGTGTTTCATTCAAAAAGTCGCAGAGTTATTAATCCGCCGTCGTAGTTCTGCAAATTGGAATGGCTATTAAGTCTTCAAAATTGCTGGCACTTCCACATAAAGGTTTCTACTATACCAGACATATACACAAATTACTTTAAAAAATGTGAATACATATTGCTTATTTGCGAGAAGACTGGAATGACTCCAAAAAAGTGATTCCGAGATAAATGCATTTAAAGTTTTCAATTTAGTCTAACTGCTGAGCGAAGTACAAAACACTTTAGGTCGCCACTCAGTAAGAGAAAGAGATATCAATACCGTTTTTAAGTTATACCGGTCTTCTCGCAAATATATGGAATATAATAAAAAATTTAAAAATATTTAAATTTAAATAGCAAAATTATAATTAAAAGTTTTAAGACGTATAAGTTATATTTAATTGAAATTATTCCAAAATATTAATCATACGTCAAAATATTAAATTTACACAAATAAAAAATAATAATTTAAAAGCTGCTGATATATGATATATTTTTTTAACATTTTCTAAATTATATTTAAGTATCTATCTATATCTATGTGGACACATATTTAAGTAATTTTCTTAATGAATTAAATTTTTTCTTATCTAGCAAAACAACATGGTACTTTGCAACAAATATATAGACAAACATATAGATGTAAATAATATATGTAGACTTATTTACATATATATGGACAATTCTTTATAATCACAATTTCTGCATAAACATTCATTATATTTTTTTATTTTAACTACATATGTAATATTTCATGTACACAGAGAATTGGAATTTATAACATAATTTGAATTGCAAATTATTTATTTTTTTTTTTTTTTGCTAAACAATTTTATATATTCATATAAGACTCGGCAAAGCAATCTCCATTAACATATATTCAAACTCAGTTCAGAGAAAACACCATTAGCTACAATCAACCAACAAAAAAAAAAAAAAGGGAAATTGCTACAATTTAAGTGGCAATTATAAAAAGGGTCATAAATTACTACAATATTGAAAAAAAGTTTAGAAAAATAAAATAAGGGCAAAGGAAGTTATGCAAAAAAGAAAGGAAACATATAACACAGCTCAAATCTCAATCAACAGCCTACCAAAAAAAATAAAAAATTTACACAAATTATATAAAGAAACAAATAATATATTAGGGAGAAAAATATTTTTTTATATAGAAACAACATTTTAAAATTGCATAATTGTTTTTGATTTTGTTGTTAAAATATGTAAAAAAAAAATGTATAAATAATCCCATAAAATTTCGAATTACCCTTATACATACACTTAACACATGTTTTATGTATATATACCTACAGATGTTTATATATGTATTTCAACACGCCTACATTTTAACACTTACTAATACATATTTATATATTGTAAGCATTACCACCATTAGGTGTTTACTTTTTTTGTTTGTAAATGTTAGAGGGTTTATTTATGTATATTTGTAAAGTGAAAATTTTTTATTTCAAACCAAACAAAAAAACAACAAGGGTTTTATATTTAAGTTAAATTATAACGGATTTGTTTTCAAAGGCTTCTTTCTCAAACAACAAAAATTATATATGTATGTTTATACATTTATTTAAACTCCTGCCGTATAAATAACATACACTAACAACAAATTTATTTAAACGTATGTTTACTTACCTCATACTTTTACGTACATCCTGTGGCTCAGGTGGTCGTGGCCGATGTTTGCATACAACCACAATACCAGCCACAATAATTGATGTTATTACAACAGCTCCAATAGCCACTACGGCAGCTAAGAGTAGTAGCGTTGATTGCTTTTCAGGACCACCACCAATACTAGCACCAGTACCACTGGCCGCCACACCAACATTACTGCTAACATGATGTGTTGTTTCGGCAGGCGTAGGATCTTCTGACAGTATAGATTCATCTGAAATGGAAAATAATAAATAAAATAATAAATCAGTATTAAATTTTCTATTTATAACGTTTTATGTGTTAAAACTAGTTTTATTAAAGCGAATAAGCCCACAGTTTCAATATTATTATAAAGAACACTTAAAAAATGTTTTCAATCTAAGTAAAGGATGGGGCAAAAATCATCATCTGGTTTCTTTCGTTATAACTTTTGTGTGAAGTATAAATTTTGTTTTAATGGATTGTAGAAAATAATGTCCGACAAATAGCCGCCGTTAGCGTTGGACTTCTTTGTCTGCATTTTGTAAAACTTTGATGAGCATTGTCAACTTCGGTTCGAGTGTTGTTCTTTAACTCCGCCAGCAATAACTTCAACTGTTCTCAGATAAAGAAGTCCGGGACAGGCTAGCCAACCAAAGTCACCCAGACACGAGATTACACGAGCTGAGAAGGCATCCTTCCAAATACGCATTATATCGCGTGCTGTTGAACAAGTAGCCTGATCCTGTTGGAACCACATGTCCTCCAAATCCAGATTGTCAACTTCTGGTAAGTAAAATTTAGTCAGCATAGTTACATAGCGTTTGCCGTTCATGGTAATAGCGTTACCGTCGACTCCTTTAAAAAATAGGTCCCATCACATTTTCCGACGTAACTACACACCACACAGTAACTTTAAGAGGGTGCAATGGTACTTCGTGATTTATGCGTAGTCGGTGAGATAAAAATGAGCCACTTCGTCGTTGAGTTCTTAAATCTTATTGTCCAAGAATGTTAATAGCAAACTAACAAGCGGTGCCATTTGCAAAAATGATAGCACTTTCCAATATGATGATACTTATTACCTCCATTTTGTAGAAGATGTATATTTTTGCATGTTTCTGATATTAAATTCACTCTGCGAAATTTCGGGATAATGTTGCTGTGTTCTTTGATTAGTTGTATTAATGTTTTCAATATCTTAATCCTATATTCAATACACTCTATGAACCAATTTAAAGAAAAATTACTTTTCGGCGGAACACTGTTTACTGATGCCAGCAAAAATAGGTTTTAGTTCATTTTTTAATATTTGTTATTTCTCTATCAACCACAAGACATATTATTAAATGCAATACCCTCTATCAACCACATTCATGCAAAACCCTCTATCAACCATATTCAACTTATTGAAGATATGTTTTTACTATTATACATAAATATATTAAAAAAAAATTCTTTCCAAAAACTGTTTATTCAACTGCACTTAACATATCAAGGTCAAAAAAATACTTTTTTGTATTAAGGATTTTAAGGATTTTTAAAGAAATATCATACAATCAATGGGGTTTAATGGGCAGATAACGAAAAATTATTAGAGTACCTCACAATTTTTTTTTGTGAAATTTATAATAAAATTTCAGAAGAAAATGGTTATTACGGGGTAATATTTAATAGTCAAATACAATTCATTTTATTATTTATTTATTTTGGTTACAGGCTCTCCTATTATTTTAAAAGGGTGGTTGGTATAAATTTATATATTTCTTTGAACCTGCAATGGTGAACCAAAAGATTTATCAATCAAAAGATTTATTTTTGAATGCAATACCCTCTATCAACCAAATTAAATTTATTGACTTCTTAGAAATGTATTATTAGTTACTAAATATATATAATTATATTAATATGGTCCATGGAGTAAGATCTAATGGTTATTATGCTAGTAAATTCATTATTTATTTTTTGTTAAAACTGAAAGCTAAAATCAAGAGTTTTCAGTATATTGGTTGGAGGAAAACGGTTAGTTTTCTTCATTATTGCCCTCGGCCAGAAGTAAAAATTAGAACAGTCAAAAACAAAAATTTCATAATTTTGTAAATTTTTTTTTATTTTTGTAAACTCGATTTTGGTCGAAATCTCCGGATTTGAATGCAAATTTCGTCTGCAGAGCCAAAAAATTTAATTTATTATTTTAAAACCTTTAAAAAAGTAGATTCTATATTTTGTATTTTTGTTTATATTCTCTTTACCATCAAACCAAAAATGGTTTGTAATTTTGGTATGTGCCTAGGATTGGCTTTAATAAGGGCATAACAAATTTGGCACACTAAGCTTTCCTTTTGAATATAATAACACAGCAAAAAAAAAGTAGCAAAAGAAGAGAAAAAGAGCAGTGATTTTGATTCCGCTGTTGTGAACATTTAGATCGGAACCAATGATTTTTACATATGGGTGTCATAGGGTGGACGTTTTCTTTTATGATCCTTTTTCATTGCATCTAAAGCTCTTCTTATGGTTTAGTAAAAAATTAAATATTTTGATGTTCCCAAATAAATTTTGAATTTGTAATTTAGATTTCAACAGGACATCAGAAATCGGGCCTTTGCCTCATTTTCACAAACTCGCAGTTAACTTCTTGGGAATTTAACACATTTGTTGTTGTTTCCCATATAAAGTTTGAGATTGACTGTTGGTTAAATTATAATGGGACATTCAGTAAACTGGCCTTACTTTAAAATTTTTACTAAACATTTTTTACTTATTGTACCAACAATAACTAACAAAGAATTTAAAATCTGGTAAATTGTAAGTTAAATATGGAAACAAATCACTTAAAGCATAGTTATAAATGTCAAATTTATATAGAAATATCTAAGATTAATATTTAACTTTGGTTGTTTTTAAAATAAGTTACCCGTCATAGATATCAAAAGTGTTAAATTTAATTAAAAATCAGACTTTTGGAAGTTGCGAAAAAGAATTGCCTTAGAATAGGAAAACCAGGACTAAACGATACTTTGGAATTAATGAAAAACTAATTCCTTAAGAATCACTTCCATTTATTCTTGCTAGGTAAATAAAGGTCTAGATATTTGGATCACCGATAAATTTCGTATTGTCTTTTAAATTCGATTTTTAAATTTTATTGCCACAGCCAAAGGATCATTTAGTGGTCCTGAAAAGGTTAAATTTCAAATGCAGTTTCTTTAATTTTTTTTTAAATTAGCTGCAGAACATACATAATAAGCGGAGCTACAATGTTAAACTAAATTAAAAAAAGGGAAAGTGTATTATTTTTCATTATTTTTATTTATAAAATATTTATAAATTTTTCAAAATTCTACCTTTACAAATGTTACATGGAAAATATAAAAACCTGTTAAATTTTATACCAACTAAAAAGTTTTTTTCGCTTTAACACTCCTCAAATATATATGCGTGTGTTAGTAAGCTTATATGTGTCGGAAACACATACATACATATTTTTAAAAAAATTCATGTTACATGAATTTGTTGTCTGTTCTGTTTCCAATAACAGATTTTTTTTAAACTTAATAGTAACATACTTTCAAACATAATTTTTCTATCGAATTTTTTAATAAATTGATTTGCTGACATGCTGTTCAACCATTGAAGCGTATTTTTTCCAAAAAAATAAAAATACTCCTTAAAAAAACTGAGAAAAATAAAGAACAAAGGATTCTTTTGATTATTGTATGTATGAAGAATTATGTTGTCATAGCAGTTATACCTATAGTTATGTGTGTGCCGTAGGGTGACCCTTTAATTAAATTTTAGAAAAATAATAACACACATGGATAACACTTATCGAAAAACTAACAAAGAATTAATTTGAAGAATAAACAAGTACGGTCAACTTGTAAATCTAGCTAAATATATCTTTCGAATTATTTTATTTTAATTTTTTCAACTGTTATATATTTTGTATTGCTCGATTACTGTACTAAATAAAAAAATGGATAACCAGTTTTCTAAAAAAAAAAATAAATAAATAAAATAAAACAAAAGGATTTTTCAATAAAAAACTGGAAACCGGTCTTTTGTAAAGGCCGGTTTTTGAATACTCTACTAAGGACAACTTTTGTTGGGACACCCTTATATGCCTGCAGTCCTATATGGAAAATAATTCTAGTAAAATAGTTAAAATCGGCCCTACCGACTATAGAATACCCTCCACCAGTTTGTTTCAAAATTAACTAGTGTTTGGGTCCGAAGTTTTAATGAATTTTAATTTTTGAATTGTATAAATATTTGCCTACAAATAAGCAAACAATGAAGAAATCAGTTAGAAATTTTGATTTTACCTATTCATAAGAAAATCGGGAACATGGACCACTAGATACAAATACTTATACCCTTTTTATGCTCTAAACATGGACAGATTATACCCAAAATGGGACAGAGTAACAATATTCATTATAATATTTTTATATTTTCTTTTTTGATTTTTAAATTTTAGTAGCGCCAAAGTGCTTGTCAGGAAAAAAAAGTAAACTTATTGCTAAGAAGATAAGAATGGAGCGAAAAATATTGTCCACAGGTTTTTTTATTGATATTGGTTTTTCCAGATCTAAATAAACCAATCAGCCTAGCTAAAAAATTAATTTGCTTTAAATAAAAATAAAAATTATAAATAAATTCCTTAAATTACGTCTTAAATTTTCAAAAAAAAAAAAAATAATTTTTATTATTCACGGATATTAGAGTTAAGAGAACAAAATAAAAATTATACTTAAAAAAATTTGTATCCACTGAAGATTTTCAGCTTTTGAACATTTCGAATATCTCCACTAGAGGGCGTGATATTGTAGGATAACAAAAAGATCCAAAAAACCGTATTTTGATACAAGTCTTAAGCCATATCAGTTTTCGTTAAAAGTCTCGCGGTTTCTATTTGCAGGAGAAGATGGGTTAATATTTCCGATCTTATGCCAGCGAAAAATAAGAAATGGACAGTCTGACAGACATCACTTAATGGACTCATAAAGTTATTCCAGCGGTGTACTAAAAGTTGGGTATAAGTCCAATATTTTTTGTTGTTACAAACATCAGCACAAACTCAATATATCGTGTACACATACTGGTGTAGGGTATACAGATGAATGTGATTAGTTGACATTCTGACTGTATGAAAACACAAAAAGTCGAAAGAAACTTTTATTTTATTAGAGACGTATAAATTTTTTCAGTGTAACTTCTATGACTTGTCAACATATTTCTCATTTGAACGCTAATTGAAAGTAGCTTTATGGCAAAATATTACTTTTTCATTACATTCATTAATAAAAGACACTTACATATTACGTTCGATTTTTTCTATAGCCATGTCTTTAATGGCAAAGTTTTCAAGTTTTACATGAATAATTTTAGTAAGCAGCACATGTGAGGCATTCCATAGCTTAAGACCTCAAAATTCAATCTTATTTGTTATGCGGTCTCTAAGAGAGGAATTGACATACCATTAATCCAGATTTAAGGACACAAAAAAGGTACAAAAGGTATAGAAATGGTAAAAGTAATGGTAATTAAAATCAATATCTGTTTGAAATAAAAATAAATTTCATTACATTTACCTTAATAAAATAGAAATGGGAAATATTTCATTACAAATAATAAAAACAAAAATAATTTAATTGCAAAAGGTATTATGGTTACGTATATATAGAGTTATTGAAAATAATTAATGATCAGAAAAGACAATAATAAGTAAAATTTAATGTATTAAAAGCAAAACAAGTGGAAAATAGAAAAATCAAAAATCTTAAGAAAAAGCTACTTAAAAAAAATTGGAAAAAGAAAAAACAGCTAAAAAGCTAATTTGTCATCTCTGGTAATGATCATTACAAAATAAATACAGGTTGGTTGAAAAGTTCCTGCGCTCACCAAGAGATGGCACTGCTAGCTTTAAACTTTTTTTCCTCAAGTTGGTATAACTGTCGTGAGAACACATGCAAAGTTGCAAATCATTCTGTCAATTCTTTCTTTGTTTACAAGCCATTTGAAGTTGACGTGTCGTTGATTTTTTTTTAATATGGAAAAAATTGAATATCGTGCAGCCATTAGATTCTTTGTTTTGAAGGGTTTAAAAGCAAAGGAAATTTATGAACGATTGTAAGAAGTGTATAAGGGGTCCTCACCTTCAAAACGCACCGTTGAATTTTGGGCTGGTGAATTTAAACGTGGTCGTACCAGCCTTAAAGACGATCCACGCGAAAGACGACCAAAAACTTCAACCACAGCAGAAATCATATGGTTAGTGAAGATCCAAGTTTGACTAAGCGTGAAATTGCTAATGCCATAGGCATCTCAGACGAACGAGTACTCCATATTTTACATGAAGAATTACGTATGAAAAAACTGTTTGGAAAGTAAGTGCCGCACACATTAACAATTTAACAAAAACTGGATCGAAAATAAATTTCTCAGCGCAATTTGGAGCTTTTTAAGCCGAATAAAACCGACTTCTTGCGTCGTTTTATAGGTATAAATGATGAGATGAGACTTGGATCTACCAACCATGATCCTAAATTGAAACAAGAACGTTTACAGTGGACTGAAGCTGGTTATTCAGCTCCAAAGCAGGTGAAGTCACAACGATCAGCAAAGAAGATTATGGCATCAGTTTTTTGGGATGCAAAAGCAATTTTGTTGATTGATTATCTTCAGAAAGGTAAAACAATCAACTTTGAATATTATTGCAGCCTTTTGGATCAGCTGGATGAAAACATTCGTGAGAAAAGACCTGGTTTAAAGAAGAAGAAAAAAATCATTTTTCATCAAGACAACGCACCTGCTCACAAAAGTGTTTTGACGATGGCTAAATTCAAAGAATTAAAGTACGAATTGCTTGAACATCCACCGTATTCACCAGATTTGGCTCCCAGTGACTACTATCTCTTCAGAAATCGCAAACAATTCCTTCGTGGAAAGCATTTTTCGTCGAATGAAGAGGCCATAGCAGCCGTAGACGGTTATTTTGCAGAGCTTCCGGAAAACCATTATAAGGATGGGATAAAATTATTGGAAGATCATTGGAACAAGTGTATTGAGCTTCTAGGAGATTATATTGAATAAAAAAAAATATTTCGTAACAAAAACAGTATTCTTTCATTTCGAGCGCAGGAACTTTTCAACCAACCTGTTAATACTCCAAACTCTGACAAAAATAAATCAACAATTTCCGGTTGTATTTAAATTAGTAAGAACTTTAAAAATCGTTTGTAAATCTTATTTAATTTTTTTTCTATATAAAAATATATTTATATATGTATTTAAAAAATTGTCAATTTCAATTGCAAAAGCATATTTATAACTGATAACCTCTTAACAATTTCTAAACAAAAAACCAAGGGTAGAAAGCAATTCAATGAACATACCAACCTACTTAAGCTTGTTATGTTACGACTAGTATGCACTAACTATCTTTACTGCAATTTGATGGAAGTTTGTTATATGCAAGTTATTAGAAAAATGCTTTTACTGCAATACACTTGTTAATATGAGAAGCAATTTAGATTGGTAGACTAACAAGAAACAACTACAAATACAAAAAAATAAAAAACAAACGCAATAAACTAAAAAAGGATGTTGTTAAAAATTTACATAAATAATTTTGCATTTTTTTTTTTTGGGTATGAACTATTCATACAACAGCACTAGCACTATAGGATTGGGTAAATTTTTTTTCTATTGAAATTTTTCCTTAACAAAAAATATAGCCACAGAAAAAGCCACGGATTTTTATGGCTTTTAAAAGTATAATAAGAAAACAAAAAATTAAGTACTTTTTTATTTATTGTATATTTTCGTGGAATAATGTCATGGGATAAGAATTTAAACATATTAAGGTCTATTTTTTTCTATTTAAATTCCATTGGTAACCTTTTTTATACCACTCATCGATGCCGTAGGAATTTTCTGACAAAATTTTGAAGCAACTTTTCAAGAAAAATAAAAAAATATTAAAAAAACGCCTACAATGTGATTTACGTATTAGAGCTACTTCAGATTTGGTTTTGAAATTGTAATGTGGTATTTCTTTAGGAAATTTATTGTCGGTCGGTGAAAAAAAATAAAAATTATTAAAAGTTCTAATTCAGGAGGTCTCCAACAGTGGACTGGGGTTTTTCCTTTTTTGATATTCCTTCCATTTTAAAAATTAACAAATTTTCCCCGAAACTCTTTTTTCTACTTTTGTTTAGAACATTTTTCCTAAGGATTAAAGGAAAGATGAAAGATGGAGGGCTTTAAATATGGCAACACTGCAATTGAGCGAGATGATAAATCTTATAACTGTAGTTGCTCGCCACCTGATAGGGAAATGTTATATTATGTTTACTATGTGAACGCCAAAGTAGAACGTTGCGATATGTATGAGGGACAGAAAACTCATATATAGTATTTTTCTAAATTGAGGTTGCTGGGAATCGAACGCACACCCTTCAGCGTAACAGCCCAATGTGCTAAACATTACACCATAACCCATAGTCTTTATTACAAAATTCCTATATTTTTAAAGTGCTCCCGAACAGAAAATGAATAAAAAAAATGCCGTGTTTCATCAAACTATTTCATTTTCTTAATCGCCAAGTTTTTATACCCTCCACCATATATGGTGAGGGTATATATCAGTTTGTCATTCCGTTTGTAATATGTCAAAATATAGGTTTAAGACCCCATAAAGTATATATATTCGTGATCCTTATGCAATTTTAAGTCGATTTAGCGATGTCCGTCTGTCTGTCTGTCTGTCTGTCTGTCTGTCTGTCTGTCTGTCTGTCTGTCTGTTGAAATCACGATCACGACGCGAAGACGCAAGCGGGGGTGCCTATTTTTACCCAGATTATTGAACATCCTCCCGAGCAGTTTGGTATTTAAAATGAGCAAAATCGGTCAAGCGGTTTAAAAGTTATGAGTGAAAATGTGAAGGTACCTCTAAATTTTCCATACAAATTTGTACAATTTTTCTGTTTCTATTTTTTTTTTCTGTTAAGTCTGTTATTAAGTCTTCTTATTGTTCGATTACATTTATTGTCTTACATACTATGATAACTAAGTTAACGTAAAAATGAACAATGTTAAAGTCGCTAACAGAGCAGACCTCTGTAAATAACATTGCTAAAACTAAATAACAAAAGTTCGTTACATAAATTGACAAAACATATTCATATTACAGTTCATGCAAAATTTAGTATATACGTATATCACTTCATCCCCTTTGGTGGAGGGTATTCAAAGATTCGGCACAGCCGAATTTAGCCCTTTTTTTACTTGTTTAAGTTTATTTCACTTTTTTTGTTAGATTATTTCACTGAATGAACTTTAATTTGTTGTTAAGTTCCTAACTTGGATTTAAAGTTGAATTCAATTTGATTTTAATTCAATTCGATCTTCATTACCACCAACTAGAAAACTAAAATCTTATTTTTTCTCGTTTGTTAGTTAGATCAGAATATTCTGGACTATAGCTTATAGTCAAATTATTCATTTGTATGTTTCTGTTGTTTTATACGAATATTGTACAACATACATTAACCAAATAACTGTGTATTGTATGAATGTATATGTGTACTTTTAAAGCTTTATAACCACATTTGCTTAAGTGAAAAAAAAACCTTGTGTTATTTTGTTCATTGGGCGGTGTTTATTGCATACATTTTATGCTATTAGTGAAAACATAGTCTACATACTACAAACATACATTTTTCTTTTTTCTATCGTTTTTAGTAGAATATTCATATCTAACTCTTTGTTTAACTGCCTGCTGTTTTAACCATAAACATCGGAATATTTCTATATACCTTTCTGGTTGTTTTAAATCATAGTCATTGTAGTAGTTTAACATATAGAGAATCTTTGCCATGCTCTTCTTGATGGAGTAACATGCAAGCTATTTCTAGTCATAATGTTGTTTTAGTATTTGCTTTTGCTATTGGTATTGTTGTTGTTGTTTTGGTAGCAATCTTAACCATTGCTTAACGCCCGAGGTCAAAATATTGTGAATTTATGTTGCAGGAACGTGTTTTTGTGCCGCTATAAAAATTTATCCTCTACCCATACATATGAAAAAGTAAACCTAAACGAACAAAATCACAGGCATATACTACATAGATACATATAACGTCACGCGAATTGTCAAAAGAAGTAATAAGAAATCTTGAATTGAAAATTCTAAGAAAGAGAGGGGATAAATATATATTTATTTGTGTGGAAATATATCTAGAATTTGTGAAATTAAGTTTGATTTTTACATTATGCAAAATCACTTTTTAAAAAAAAATTTCTAGTAGGTTCTTAAGCTTAAGCCAGAAAAAACACTCGTCCGTTAATTTTATCTTCCTTATTATAAATTCAAATTTCAAAACAATCAAAGTTCTTACTAGAAAGAGTTCCCTTTCTAATAATCAAAAATATCAGTGAATTTGTTTTACACTAAAACTTATCCATCTCAAATTAAACAGCAATTGCTTTAGATTTTCGGCATTAAAAAAATCTATTAAAACTAGCAAATTTTTTAGTTAAAAATGTGTAATTCAATACAAATTTCAATAGTATTTTAAACAAAAGAAATTTTTTTCCAATTACAAACTCAGTGTTTTTTTTTTGTATTAAATTAGTAAAGCCCTCTGCACTGCCATCAAAAATCGATCTTTTGTGCAGCAGGTATAAGTACGTTAAGTAAGTTAATAGAAGTGTTGTTATGTTACTTTGCATTTTAGTTGACGATACGCTCATTTTGTATTTTAACTTAACTTTATTATATTTTGGTAGGTGTTGTATCACATACAGACAAAGTGAAACTACAGTGGATGTAAATGGATAATTCTGTTTATTTAGCATTTAAAATCAAGCTTTTTTTAAGGATATAATTCACCAAAAACAGTCTTTGCTTAAGCAATTTGCAATTGAATTTTTATTGCTGCGAATTTTTAGATCTCTTTACTGAAAATACGGGGCGGATCAATAATTCCATGACGTTTTGAATGAAACACAGTTTTTTTTTGGAAAAAAAATTTTCAACATAATCTCCTTTTAGCTCGATACACTTACTCCAACGTTTCTCCAATTTTTTTTATCCCTTCCAACAAGTAGGATTTTTAGAGGTCCATAAAATAGGCATTTGTTTAATCAATAATTTCATCGTTGGAGCTAAATCTCTTTCCACCGAGCCATTTCTTTCGGTTTGGAAATAGAAAATAGTCAGTAGGGGCTAAATCCGGAGAATATGGCGTTTGAGGCAAGGACCCTTCAAACCAGTATGAACAAATTACAAAATTTTTAGCCACCCATGATTCGACTACAAAAAATTCTTACCCGAGACCACAACATTTTTCAGAAAAACTTAGCCTCTAGCAAGGGTTTCACCAATTTAAACATGAATATATTCACATCACAATCACTGTGCTTGTGCTACAACCCTTGCTCTAGCCTCTAAGTTTTTCTGAAAATCCGCTAAGAAAGTTGTGGTCTCGGCTAAGAATTTTTTGTAGTCGCATAATTTGGCATCATGGGTGGCTAAAAATTTGGTAGTTTGTTTATCCTGGTTTCAAGGCTCCTTGGTTGAGGTACCAATTCGTAGCTCAATTCATGGAATTTATCCATTGAGACTACACACGTCACACGATTACGTTTATGGTCACTTGAGAGCAAACACGGCACCCATCTTGTAGACAGCTTTCTTAAATCCAACCGATCATTTAAAATGGAAACCACACTGCCATATGAAATGCCTATGGCATCAACAAGCTCACACACTTTTACTCTTTGGCCGGCCAACACCATATGGTAGATTTTTTCGAAATTTTCGGGTGTATTGACCTCAATTGGCCGTCCAGAACGTTCAGCGTCATTTGTACTTGTGCGACCACAACGAAAGTCAGTAAACCACTTTTTTTACCATTTATCAAGGTTTTCCTTGGTTTGACTGACAGTTTTTTTCGAAAAAAATAATGTTTGATGAACAGCTGTTAAACGCAAAGTAAATGACGGAACTTGAACAAAATTTAACAGTAGTCTTTTAACAGGTGGTAGTGGATGGGAGCAGTGTTGCATTTCATATAACTACACACGACGGAAGTTTGAAAAGTCAGGGACTTATTAAAACGCCTTCGTATTTACATTCACAATTATAAAATTGTTGGCCTGTTATTTGTATTTAAGCAAAGTTATTTAATTAATTTATTGTATACCACTCATCGAACTTTGATGCCTTATGTGCACTTAACAGGTTAAGGTTTTTTTAAAATTTAATTTTTTGTGGTCTTCTTTTTGAATCGGAAAAAATAAATATTGGGCCTGGATAACAACTATTTATATGGCATTAAAATTAGTTATATATATATAATTAAGATTAGTCATACCGATAACTAGTAAAGTACGGCAGCCGACTTTGTGTTTTGTTATCATATTATAATAATAAAATAACTATAATTTTACCATAATATTTTCCCTACAAATATACTATGATTCGAAACTATCAAAAACTACTTTAAATTTAAGAATATTTCTTTAAGAAATGTTTTTATTATTAAGGAGTTTTTCAAGACAACTTCTTTGACTCCATGGACTTTTTAATGGAAAATACTTTAAAAAAGTTTTTTTTTAATTCTAAGGAATTTTTTAATAAATTAACAAAGATTCTATGAACTTTTTTTAATAGAAAAATTCTTAGATTCATAATTTTTCTTTTACAAAAAGTCCCTTGCATCTAAGAATATTCCTACTAGAAAAAGTACTTCGAAGCTTAGTATTTTTCATAATGTGAAATCCTCAGGATTTAAGAATTTTTTATTCAAGGAAAGGCCTTAAAATTTAAGTTTTTTAAGAAAATATGAATTTTGATCTGGAAACAGTTTGCAGAATCTGAAAACTTTACTTTAAGTCCATAGAATCTAAAAATGATTTTATCAGAAATATTTTAAAAATTCTAGTATTTTGTATAAAAACCTTTTCGTACTCTTGGGTTCTACAGATTGTTTCTTACAAAAAAAAAATTTATTAATATTCTGAACAAGTACAAATTTTAAAATCTGTTTCCACTTAAAAAATAATTTTTTGTTTTATCTTTTTTTTTTTTTTGCCGCGGTTTTTAATTTATATTACTAGAAAACTGTTTGACTTTTAAAATACACATGTTTTATTTTTTTAACTACTGTGCATAAATGGTAGCAGATGCTTTAATAATCATAAACTCACACATATACGAGTATCACATGTATATTAGGGATATAACCAAAATTTATTGAGAAATATTCTAGTAATGAAAATCGTTTGTTTAAAATATAATAGAATAAACCAACTATTTTTTTAAATCTTCTTACAAGACTACGTTGTAGTTAAATGAAAGGTTGATTGATGAAAATTTTTAGATTTAAAGATTTACTTTCCTGAAATAAAGTTTTCGTAATTCTAAATTTATAAAACAGAATTTTATGTATTTTTATTAGAAAATAAATGTTTATTTTTTGAATTTTAAAACTAACAAAATAAATAAAAAAAAATTTATAAAAAAGAAAAGTTCATTATTATAAATTTTAAAAACGTAAATTAAAGTATTTGAATGGAAAGTGCCCAGAGGGTCAAAAACTTTAAACCTCGGTTAGTTAGCGAAAATCAGAATCTCAAGATGTTTTTGCAACTAATAAAAAGGTTTCATATATTTTTCATAAAAATTGTTGTAAGCATATTATTGGAAAATATGTAGTGCAATATGATAAAAAATAATGATTGAAAAAAAAAAAACAAAACTAATTTAACAAAATCATAATCCCTTTCTTCATTGTGTTCAGTGAGGGAACTTTATTAATGATTATAACATTAAAAGTTATGACACTTTTCCTTATAGTTTTTCATTGCCTAAGACCAATTTGATATTTTAATTCGGAAAAAAACGCATTGTCATCTCATTGTTCTATATTAAATCACCATCCTAACTTTGAAAATGTTTCAATATTAAGAACAGAAAATAATTATACAAAACGTTATATGTTAGAAATGTTAGAAATCATTAATACACCTTTGACACAGAGAATGAACTTTAAAGCTGACACAGAAAATTTAGCTCAGAATTATAGATATTTAATTAGTAAAAAATTAGGTAACTTAAATGTATAGATATGTTTTTAATAACTATAATAATTTAATTTCATAATGTTATTTTATTTTATAAACAACATTTATTATGTTAAATTTCATAAACCAAAGTATTAAACCAATATGAAAATATTTTTTACGATCTTTAGCAGGAAAATGTTGTTTATAAAATTATCACTTCTATTTGATTAAATGTTAATTTGATTTTTTAAAAATTTAATTTATATTTAAATGTTAAATATTTTTTATATTTAAATGTTAAATATTTTTTATATTTAAATGTTAAATATTTTTTTGTTTGTCAACTTTTTATAAATATTAAAATTTTGTTTTCCTGAAGATGCTAACAAATTGTTAGCGAAATATCGAAAATAAAATAAGAAATTTTATAAAAAAAGATCTTTAGCTTAAAAAAATTGAATATTAATATTTTAATAAGATCAAATAAAGTTATATTATTTTTATATTATTTTAAAGAAATTTAAAAAGTCTTGGTTCACACACACAAATTCTTTTTACAGCAATTTTCTTAACTTCTCTTTTGAACTTGAATTCGTGTCCACACTCGGAAAGTCTTCTTTGGATATTTTAGTATCTTTTACATATAAAAGTAAAGTATAAATTATAAAACTCAGAATTGCTGCAATTGAAACTGCTGTGTGTAAACTGGGACAAAGTTATACCCCTAATATACATATATGTTACATAATCACACTGGAATATATATATATATATATATAAATAATACATACATTTTGTATTGTTAAAGGTAGAGATAGTTTACTTTGTAATGCCAAAGCAAAAATTTCTTTTCAAAGCAATGACTTTTTTATATGAGATTCTTAACATTTATTACCAAAAATAGAACTGCCTGCTCTAGCTACCTCCTGCTTTAGCAAAAATCCCACCGTAAACTATAGAAAACAGAGATTATGTTTAATAATAAAGCAGAGTTTTTATTTTATTTTTTTTTTTTGGTTTATAGCCTTTGTTGTGATTAAAAAATAATTTTGACTTTTAGTTTTATACCCACATTTGTTTTATACTAATTTGTACGTGCTGTATTTGGTTTTCAAACCGAGGATTTTGCAATTTTTCAATTCCCCGGAATTTTTTCAGAATTTCCAAAACAAAGCTTTTAACAGATCAAAAAATATTAGAAAATGTTGAAAAAACGCTTTATATTTTATAATTTTTTTACAAATTTTATTTCCATAATCTGTTTAGGATTCTAGAGAATTCAAATTTCATATTAAAGAATAAAAAAAGATATAGGATTAACGTTTTGCTAAATTTGCATTAATGTAAATTCACATTTAAGTATTTTTTTTAGGTATATGAAATGCATCTCTTATAGAAATCTTCTAAATACATAAAATTATTTTTAGAAGAAATCAAATATAATGTGAGATATTCAGTTCAAGATCATTAAAATTTTTCTAAATGAATAGAAAAATTATATTTTTTTCTTATCGTGAAAATACACAAAAATGGAATGTATTTTTAAGTCAGCTAACTGTAAATATCAATTATTGCAATCACACCTTAATGGAAAAAAGACATATGAAAACATATCTACGTTGATTTATTTAGCTAAGACGAAATTTGCTTTACAAATTCTAGCTATGTTTGGTACACTTCATTATTACGTATGTTCTTCAATCAGCTACCAGATGATATTAAAAGACATGTAAATTAATTACTATTGGGTTAGACATTCCAACTATTAAAATTCTTAAAAGCTACTTGACGAATAGGACTTTTAGTGTATTTGTCGGTGAACATTCTTCGATGGAATTTGAAATTTTAGCTGGTTGTCCACAGGGATCATGTCTTTCCCCTATACTTTACAATATTTTTACGTCTGATTTTCCAGAACTAATTGGCTGTGAGTTCAATTTTCGCTGATGACACAGCTATTTTGAGCTCAAATGTTTTCGCGGTCGATTTATTAAGAGACCTTCAATGTTCTGTTGACTTAGTAACTGATTATTTTAGGAAATGGAAAATCTTGGTAAACGCATCTAAAACCCAGGCAATTTTCTTTACCAGGAAGAAAAAAATATGTTTTCTACCACAGTGTAACATTAGGGTTAATAATGTAGAAGCTCCATGGGGGGACAACGTGAAATATCTAGGTGTCATACTGGACAGGAAATTGTTATTTAATGAACACATTAGCGACATTGTAAATACAACGACTCGTATATTGTATCCATTTATAAACAGGAAATCAGACCTAAGTATTGAGAATAAACTCTTAACTTCAAAGGTCATATTTCATGCGATATTATTCTATGCTGTCCCTGTATGGCATAACACTTCCGACTGTCACCTAAAGCGTTTGCAAGTCTTTCAGAATAAGTTACTGAAGATGTTTTATAATTTGCCACCTTTCTTCTCAACTTCACGTCTTCACTCATTATCCAATATCCAACTAGTAAGGGATAGAATAAATGTTATCTCTGAAAAATTCTATAATAGATGTGCAAATTCTTCTTACGAACATATCAAGTCTCTCTGTTCTTGAACCAGTGCACTTTTAACTAACTAATTTCTTTTATCAAAACTTTTTTTTTTTTTCCAAATATCAAAGGTTTTTGTAAAATTTTTCCTTAATAATTTAAGTTAAAATTTAAGTAATTTATCTTAATTCATATTGTCCAATGATTAAGTTGAAAAGTCAAAATTACCTAAACTATTTATACCGTATTTTTAAAATTATTGTAAACTATCTATAATATATTGAACAATAAATGGAATAAATAAAAAAAAATAAATAAATAAAAGACATGTGTTTGTTATACTCTCAACATATGTGACGAGAATATATATAAGTTTGACATTTCGTTTGTAACACATCAAAATATAGATCTAACACCCTACAATTTATATAATCAGTTTGTAAAAAAATTGTTTCACCTCAAAAAATTTTTTCATAAAAAAATTTATTTCTCCAAAAACGTTTTTCACTAGATTTTTTTTTTTCACCTGGACAATGTTTTTTCAATTGTTTTTTTATCTGTTACATTGTTTTTTTTTTATCTGTTACACTGTTAAGTTCTAAATATCTCAGTGTAGAAACCGTAATAACGTATCATTAATTTTTGGTCTACCAGGAATTATTTAATACTGTTACTAATAATACTGTACAACAATTTCGATCTTTTTCCACAATTACATCGGAATTTTATTTTAAGGAGGTGGGTTTAGTTTTCCCCCTTTGGTCTATCCGTGCAGCATATCGGTATATGAAACTATGTGTTTTTTACACCTGAGGTGTAGGGTATGTTCAGCAAATTTGTAGAAAATATAAACGCAAAAATTTTTGTGGAATATTAGGTTAGAGGGTTAACCCCTACATAATGGAAATTATTATCTGTATTCTAACAAATCATAAAAAAAAACTCCCCTAAAAAGGGGAGACGGGAATGAACACATCAAAGCCCAAACTTTACCGCACACACCAAAAACAAGTCAAATTCAAGATAGCTCAAGTCCTATTGGAAATGTCCTAAGACCATCTTCATGACGCTTAATAAATTGTCTAAGCATCGTATAAGAGAACCCCCTAAACTATTGGAAAATATAAAGTCTTATTTTTCTAACAAAAAGTCGTTTGTATTACATCCAGGAAACAGATTCGTTCTAGCAAGTAATTTTGTGGCCAATCGAATGGTTCGGTTGATACAACCAACATTTCTTCGCTATGACTACACTCACAATATTATTTCGTTAAAAACAATCAAAAATTCATACTAAATTAATCGAAAATACAATTAAAAAGAGGACTATTGATTTTTCATTTTATGCAGCCCATTTTGTTGTTTATTTTCAGTCATTCTTTAATAATCGACAAAAGTAGCAAAAACAATCGCAAGTCGTTTAAAATAACCATCAATTTTTAACTGACAAAGCGTTAAAAAAGGTATTTTTGTAGTTTGTTTTTTAAAATGAAAATGGTTTTTTATTTGTATGTAATTACAACACACACACATATGTTTATATTTTATTTTTTATGTTTGTATGTGCATTTGAATAATATCTTGTAATTTTTATTGAAATAATTTTGTATTTAAACAAATTATTTTGCTAAAAAAAGGAATTTTTTCAATTTCTATATTTAAAAACAGAAAATATAAAATTTTAAATTTAACAGTAAATATCAACTCCTACTAAAAGTCCGTAGTTTGTTATTTGAATGACTGATCCATACAGTAAAAAAATATATTTCTATGAATTTCAATAAATTCTTCATTTAAAAACAAACTCTATGTATTATTTTTAAATAAATTACAGTCGCTAGCGGGAAATATATTGTGAGTGAACCGAATTTTTGTTCAGGTTGTCAAAATTCTGTTTTCTCTGTTTCTCTACAGGTTTTCTGTTGTCACAACCAAAAAATTTAGTCAAAACAATCTAATCGTTAGATTAAATATAAATTCGGTTATCATTGCGAGTCTCTATAAAAAAATTTAAAAAAAATTCCAAATTCGGGATTAAAAAATGTCAGAAATTTGAAAACCCTAGCACATTAGTAAAACTTGTATTAATGTAGATATGACTGTTTGAATTAACCTTTCACATGTATTTCATAAATTAATACTAAAAAAGAGTGTTTTGTTTTTGTAACAAGGCAGATTTTGCTTCCAGGTTATTATAATTTTTATTTTTTTCCTTCATTCTTTTCATTAGTGTGTTAAATAAATTTTTAGTATTATTCAACAAATATTATGATGAATCATATTTAAATCATTTTTCATTAAAATTAAAATAAACACAATGATTTAACATACATCAAACAGAAATTTACACATTTTCATTAACAGTTTATTAAGGTATATGTGTGTGAATGAGAATGTGTATGTGTGTATGTGAAAGTTATATACATGGTTTCTGTAGGTGCATGTGTGTAAATATTATCCATATATAATGTAATTAAATGAAAATAACAAATTGACTGGTTTTAATTTTACATTATATTAAATTTAATAAAAATTAATTTTAATTTTTTTTGTTGCTGCTGCTATGAACAATGAATTTATAATAAGCCAGGATCTTTTTTTTTAATATTTTTGTTGTAATAAAAACACAATATTAAATATGATTTTTGCTGTTATTTGCTTTGGTAGCTGGAAAAAAAAAATAAATAAAAAACTTTAATGAAGTAAATATTTGAATTGATAATGAATGGCTAGTAAATATTTTTAGTTTAAAGTGTGTATTTTGTTGACAACATCAGTATAGAGATAGGTCTGTCTGAAATTAAAACTATTTAACGGTTAAAAAGTATCTTAATATATGACGGATTTACAAAGGAATTTTAATTTTTCTCATTGAAATCATCATAAATATGTGGAGTTTTATAAAAAAAAATAAGAATGTTTTGCTCAAGGAACTGGTCGTTATTCGGTGTTTCCGCGTGTAGCTAAATCGAGTCAAAAGTTGTTTCTGAATCAATCGGTATATTAGTATGTGGGTTTAGGGGCAGTATCATCAGCACAAACTCATTATTCCCTGCCCACATAGTTACACCAGGTCAATGTTTTACTAGTCCAAAAACAACAAACAAAAATTTTATTTTTATTTACCCCTGTAAAACTCGAAATATATATGAACATTAGACCGTACCACCTTATAGGCGAAAAAAAAAAAAGTTCACCGTACACCCTCAAATATAAAGTATTTTAACAAGAAAATTTCGAAAATGTTTTTTTTTTTTTTTTTTGGCCGAACGTAGGGGTCGCCATTTTATATTTTTCTTTATATCTTTACCATTTACCGTCGGATCTTAAAGTGTTGTATATCAATTTTTTTTGTCTCGCGGAGACCGATGATTTCCTCGAAGGAGCCATTGACCTCAAGTAACCCGTTCTAGTATTAACCCACCAGATCTCAGTTGCTACCACCTTAATGTACTCCCTAATATTTTAAAATGAAAACTCGCAAAAAAGCAATCAACTTTTGCTAGGAAAGTATTCCAATAATTCCAGCGGAACTATTATTTTATTTTTTTTTAATTTTTTTTTGTTGCCGAATGTAGGGCATTTTTAATTTTTTTGTCTTATTTTCTGTATTTACAGTCGGATCTTAAAGGGTTATATATCAATGTTTTTGTCGCAATGATACCAATTTGTTACATCAAAAATCATTGACCTCAAGCACCCTTTTATACCACTTAAGGGGTAAAACCTACGTAAAAAGCCTATATATAAAAACTTCTTTTTTTTATTTCCTTTATTTACGGAGATGTGTTAACAAAGATTGGTTTTCACAAGATTTATGAAGGAGTACAAAAAAATATTTCTTTTACACAAAGTTTTACAAAATGATAGTATATTTATAATAGAGGTCCACGGCACGCAGCATTACTTAATCAATTTTTGGTGGATTTCTCTGAAATTTATAATGCATATGGAAAACTAAATTTTCTATGGATGCTCGTAGGAGTTTTTGATAGGTCAAATACTTTTTGACTTAGAGCTGTTTCTTTACGAGTATAAAAAATAGATATTTTGACTTTAACACTTCGCTGTTTTGTCAAATATTAATATACCCAAAAACTCATACGCTTTTCTTTAGATAATTTAGTTTTCTATATAAAGTGTATGTTTCAGAGCGATCCACCTAAAATTGGTTAAATTATGCTGAGTTCCGTGGATCACTTATAAAATAACACAAATTTTAATCGATCATATTTTGACGTGATTCAAGTTGGCTGTATTATTTGGCTGTATTATTTGAGTCAAGAGAACTTCAATATGGACTTCTTAATAGCAATTAGTTGCGATGGAACTCCTACCAATACTGGCTACAAAAATGGAGTCATTGTAAGAATAGAACGCCATTTACAGAGACCTTTGCAATGGTTCGTATGCCTATAATTTAACCAACTTTTGGTATCATTGCGACAAAAACATTGATATATAACCCTTTAAGATCCGACTGTAAATACAGAAGATAAGACAAAAGAATTAAAAATGCCCTACATTCGGCAACAAAACAAATTAAAAAAAAAATAAAATAATAGTTCCGCTGGAATTATTGGAATACTTTCCTAGCAAAAGTTTATTGCTTTTTTGCGAGCTTTTATTTTAAAATATTAGGGTAGTGCATTAATGTGGTAGCAACTGAGATCTGGTGGGTTAATACTAGAACGGGTTACTTGAGGTCAATGGCTCCTTCGAGGAAAACATCGGTCTCCGCGAGACAAAAACATTGATATACAATACTTTAAGATCCGAAGATATAAAGAAAAATATAAAATGGCGACCCCTATGTTCGGCCAAAAAAAAAAAAAACATTTTCGAAATTTTCTTGTTAAAATACTTTATATTTGAGGGTGTACGGTGAACTTTTTTTTTGAGGTACGGTCTAATGAACATATATGATCATACATGGGCATACATGATCATATATGTCATATATGATCAGATATGACCACACATGATCTCATATATTTATTTATTCAATAAATAAATATTTTCATATATCTTCGGATCCGAAATTTGAGGGTATCTGATCATATATGTGAATACATGTATTATGTTATATATGACCATATGTGGTTATACATGAATATATACCCTTAAATTTTGTATCCGAAGATATATGGTCTAGATGATATCATGTATGGTAATATATTGAACTATGCATAGACATATAAAATCATCTATGCTCATATACAAACCCATGTATGATCTTGTGTGGTATTGTGAGAGAAAAATTATTTAAAAAATTTTTGGTGTAATTGTTTGGTCTGGTAAAACATAGTTCTAGATAAGTGCCCCGTGTAGGCTCTTGCACCGCCTATTATTTTCAGTAGTTTGATATTAATAAATATCTTGAAAATTTTTTATCTTTTTTTGTCATTAAGTAGAACTTAAGACTTGTAACATATACCTACATTAATACTTAAATATTTCAAATGTTGTCGCAAAGTATTTAGTCCATTTATCAACCCCTACCTTAACCAGGCATTTAATATTATAGCATTATTAAGTACCATGGAAAGAAAAAATAAAATCTATAGATCTTAAATTAAAGTGGGTAGTACTTATAAATGCTACTTCAACACACAAAACAAAAAGAATAAAAAATAAAAACAAAATTTCAAGACATTAAACATTTTGTTTTCTTTTTTCTATCGTCAACTGTTTAGGAAACGGAAAATATTAAACTCTATTGTTGTTACCGAAAAAAATCATAACAATTATGTTTATGTGCAAAAATTGTAGAAGAAAAAAAAACCAGAAAAAACCTTCACTTTTCCAATTGTTGTTAAACGTGATGAAAGGGGGGAAAAAACATAAATACCACTTTCGTTCGTAGTCGTACTTGAGAAAATGTTTTCTTTTTTAATGTTAACAGTTGAATGCATAATTTTTTTTGTAACTGTAAGTGGATTACAATTACATGAGTGATAAGAGTTTGTATGTATGAGCTTAACTACCTTAAATATGTGTTTGTATTAGTCTGCAACTTATTGGTAAGAATTATTTTGAAATTCTTTAATATTAAGAAAAATGTGATGGATAATATAGAAAAATTATGTGTATAATAATAAAATTTCTCTTATGTGAAAATTATCATGCGTGAATTTTTAAAACGCTTCAATGTATCATCTCAACTAAAGATCTCATCGGAAAAAAGTGTTGAAATAATTGAAAAGACTGACATTTTCAAGTTGCTAAAAAATATCTCTTCAGTTATTACTTAGGGATCATAAATTCTAAATGCCAGATTTCTAGCCAAAGGTTTGCGGGTAGGAATCTAATGGGAAGTTTTTACCATTTTCAGCTACTCGCAAATATTTTCAAAAATCCTGTCTACGCTGGAGGATGGACCTACATGCCAAACTTCTAGCTCCAGCGATTGGGCTTGCTGACGGATATTTAAAAAAGTACATTTTTAATAAATTAACCCCTGGAAAATTAGAAGTAGCTTGGGCAGGACGTTAAAGAAAATATTTTTTTCCCATATGCCCCTTTCTATAAAAATTTTTTCAAAACACTAGTCTGTGCCAGAATAGCAGAATTAAAATTTCAAAATTTTACTTCAAGCAATTTGGGAATGCACGTTTTCACTTCCACCTTTTTGAACATTTTAAAAACTATCTTTCAGCCCTTATATTATGTTAGCATATACCCCAGTAAACACTTTCAAATTTAAAATTTTCAGCCGAAGGGTTTGAAAAGCTTCCATATTCTTGCCCCTCCCCTAAAACTTACTTAAGCCACCGTCTTGTGGAAAAAGAAGTTGTGGGAATTTTCGCTTTTTGAAAAATTGCGAAATTAAGCGAAATTGACACTAAGCATTAATGAATTTTAACGAAATAAGTTCTACTTATTAAAAAAAAAAACACTGTTAACTAGTTTTTTAGTTTGAGAGAAATTTTTTAACAATGTGTCCCGACGCTTTCCTGTGAGTCATGGAGCAATAATGGTAACTTATGTATTTTAAAAGTAAAGACTTTATAAAATTATTTAACGATTTTTTGTCTGTTTTAAAAATATCAACTTTTAAAGGCTGAAAAAAGTTTTAATCATGTTTTCTATCGAAATAAGATAATTGCTTTAATACAAAATTAATATTTAGTCAAAAATTACTTACTATCTAAAGACCGCTGACGGTCTTGAGCATAACCAATTTTAAATCCAAACTCATTCCATTCCATTTCGTTCCCTGTGTTAAGTATTTTAATTCCACTTGTTCCCGGTTTCATTTCCTTCCGTTAGTCTAGTGTTTCGATTCCGCCCATTCCCAGTTTCATTCCATTTCGCTGACTGTCTAGTGTTGCAATTTCGCTTATTCCGCGTTCCATTCCATTTCGTTCCCCTTGTATAATATTTTAGTTTCATTCCATTTCGGCTACCTTGTCTAGTGTTTTAATTTCATCACCTACCCATTCCATTTCGTTTCTCAATTTTATTATTTCAGTTTTCCTACTTTAAATTTGGGGTTTCTAGCTTAGGCGGTTTGAGTAGGCCGGAAAGGGCAGATTTTTTTCCCCTTTTGAATCAGGGAAACAAATATTTCAAGGGGGAACTTTTCACTTTTAAATACACAGTTCAACACACAAAAAAATTACGGGGTTCCGACGATTGATTCTTGTTAAGGCGTTTTGATAGTTTACATCGGAATTTCATTTTAGAGGCGGTCAAAGTTTCCCAGCTTTGGCCTGTTCTTGCAGCATATCGGTATATAAAACTATGTTTTCTTTACATCTGAGGTGTAGGGTATGTTCAGCAGCTTTATAGAAAATTGTATGACAAATACATATTAACCCTCTAACTCCCCCTCATAACGGCATTTATTGGCTTTATTCTAACAAATTGTAAAAAACACCCCGAAAAAGGGGAAGGGCGGGGATGAAATGTTCTACAAAAATGTTGGCCATAAAATTATACTATATATGTTAGAACACACCAAAACCCAAAACTTAACACCAAAAAACTAATCAAATTCAAGATTGAATGAATTTGCTCATTCTCGGAGTGTTTAGCCAAAGCGGTTTGGGCAGGCAGCTAAGGAGGAGCATTTTCTTATTTTAAATCCCTTTTGTTCCATGTACCTGACGAAAATTCTAAAAAGTTTTTGCCAGTTACTTAGTCCATACTTCAGGAAACATATACTTTGAATTTCAGGTTTCTAGGCAAATGGGCTTAGGCAGTCTGTCATGGGGAAGAATTTCCCCGTAAAAATTTTCAAAAATCAACCTTTATCAAATGTCTACTCTAGAGAAAATTTTAAGTTTCTAGCTCTAGCCGTTTGGGCGAATTCTTTTAAATGATAAGTTGTAGTCAAGATGATGTTACGTATGTTATTGCCTTTAAGCCACAAATTTTTTTTATCCAGTAAAATACAGAGTTGAAAAAGTTTATGTTTTGTTATTAATTTTTTCTTATTGATAATGATTATCCACGTCGAAGGTCAATGTACGTAAGATGAGTAATGGTGTAAATTTTTTTCTAAAAGTTTTTTTTTTATGAGTTAATTGATATAATTTAGCCGAAATTTATTTATTATATTGCTTAGAAACAATATAACTATTAATATATTTGTAGCTTTTCTTTTAATATTACACAAATAAATTCTAAGTTGTTGTTATCAAGTTGTTATAAAAAAAAATGTCATTTGTCTAAGTTTTCTTCAACTTTTCTTATAACAAATATTCTAGGAATTTTATGAAGATTACTAACATTACTGTAACTAGTTACATAACTTACCATATGGTCCCAATTGAGCAACACGCACACGTTCAATAACCACCGGTGGATCACTACGTCCTTTGGCATTAACGGCATATACCAAAAATTGATATTCTCGTCCGGGCTCCAAATTATTCAAACGAAATTGAGGATTAGGTTCTTGCATGCGAAATATAGGTGCTGAGGTAGCCTAAAAATGCCAAAAAAAAAACAAATACTGTTAATAAACAAACTCTAAATAAAAATAGGAAGTTTTTTGTAAAAAAAAAAAGATAATCAAGCTAGTCTAGCAGTTAAGGTTATACAAATAGATACAGTTGTTTGTATATAAGTATATACCTTAGGTATTTATTTAATCAGCTTTAAGATATCAAACAGCAAAAAAAAACATCAAGGAGAGTTTATTAAACATATTGATAAAGCTCAGTCGGGCTTAAACAAAAAACAATATCAACTTTTATCCCCAAAAAAAAGTAAGAATTTAAAAAAAGAAGAAAATAAATAAAATAAATAAAATATAAGATATATAAGCACCCACAGTTTTAAGAGTTTCTAGGCAAAAACAAAAAAAAATGTTGAGTATTATAATGACAGCAGCATGAATTTTCCAACAGAAATCTTAGCAACATAATGTTGGCAATATAATGATACATTCAAAGGACTTTAAATGCTGCATAATATTAAATTTTTATTTTAATAATTATTCATGCTTGAAAATTTGTTTAAAATTTTTTTTTCTTGTTTGTTTTTCTGCATATAGTGTAGAACAGTGGTATAATATCCCAGTTAGAAAATGCCAATGGTAAAAAAAGTCTTGGCAGATAGTTGATTGCCAGTGGTACAGCAAATTAAGTGCTGGCAGAGTACCTATTTAGAATGCTCTGTCAACGTTATAAGAAAGTGCTTTGCCAGTACTATATTTTTAAAATTTATATTCGTAAAAATAATCAAAGTACTGGCAAAGTATTGCTTTAGAACACTTTCCCAACTTTAGCAACTGGGATAACAAAATTTACAACCGTTTATGAAATAAAAAAATATATAAAGCACTGGCTCCTAAAACCGGAGATTTTTTCATTAAGTATAAGCAAATGGCTAAATTTTCTAGGTGAAGTATTTAGTATATTTCTTGAAATTAAATTTCATTTTATTTCCACTTATGTTCTTAAACCAAAAATAGGACTAGAAAAAAACAAAATTTCATTTATATATATTTAAATTTGATAAATAAGATTTAATTTAAATAAAAAACTTACAAATTTAACTACTACTTAAAATAGGGTTTTAAATTTCAAATAAAATATTAAAGGACACAATAATATCTAACTTAATATGTATTCGGTTGGCAATAATTTATAGCAAACCACTTATTGTGAACATTAAATAAAGTTTTTCATTTATTTTCTATTCTATTAATAAAAAACAAAACCCTTGAAAAGGATATCAATAATATATGATAGTTTTTACCCTCCCCCCCCCCCCCCAAAAAAAAAAAACTGTTTAACAACCAAAGGAAGTGAATTTATCTACATAATTTAAGTTTTTTGAAAATGTAATGTTAACAAATTTAACTTTATAACTAAAAAGCCTTTTGATACATATTATAAATATTTGATCGACAGTAAAAAAATTTAAGTTAATTTATCTAAATATTTCACAAACAAATGACTTAACATACTACACATTTATTTCCATACCAAAAACAAATTGGGAAAAACTCAATGTAAAATGATACAAATTTATTACAAAACCCATCCTTAAGGGTTTAATATATTTACAAAAAATTTAACCAATTCAAATGAGTGAACATCTTCAAGTAAACAGCTGTTATTAATTTGACCATTTTAGTTGGTATCATACGTTACACAGAAATAATTCGTTATTTCAATTATGAAATTGATTATAATAATTACTTTTTTTTTTTTTTTAATTTTGCATCTACTACACAAATATTACTATTAATTAAATATTAGAAATTGTGTACATTTAATTAAAAAATTAATTAAAGTAATAGTCATATTAATTACAACATTAATTGCAAATATTTATATATATTAGAATAAGAAAATAGAATAAAAAAAATATGTATAAAAACAATATTTACTGAAACATTTAAAAGTCAATTAATTAAAACAATTAAATATTTGTTTAAACCCAAATTTAATTTCAAACAAATCCCTTTGTAAGATATTTTAGGTTAATAATTTTTCCTGTGTATTATCAAAATATACGTATAAAGGAAATAATACGAATATGAAAAAAAAACTACTAAAACTATATAAATATTAAAGGAAATTTTGTTTTTTAAAACATTGCCTTTGGCAAATTTATGAGCATTTTTAAATAATTCAAAGTAATTGAAAAAAAAAAAAACTTTAGAAAACTTACAAAAAAAAACTAAAGTATCTGTTGTTGATATGTTTACATTTACTAAAACGAATTAAATTTGTATTTGGTCCATTGAATGGGGATTAAATACAAAAATAGAATATTAATGAAATTCATACCATGGGAATAAGAACTTAATTATTCGTTTAAATGTATTTAAATTTTTATAAAAAATATTCTTCTAATAAAGCTGAAATATAGACCAATTTTATTTTAGTTTTTATTTTCTACTAAAATATGCAAACAAAAAGAAATAAAGGTTTTTACGATATTTTTTAGCACGTCAAGCAGAAAAGAAAAAAATATATTTCATATCAAATTTTAGAATGAGCGATGGTCGGCGTACCGCAGGCCTTAATTTTTGTATCTAAAAAATTAAATAAATAATATTCCTATACTTAGTAGATATTTAATTTTTACATTTAATTTATTTTCTTCGTGATAAAAATCGCGTATCAAAAAATATGTAACAAGTGAATCTCAAAAAGCTTTGAATAAAACTCGGATGTGTAATAGAGAATAAAATTCTAAAGTGTACCTATTTTTTTATCACCTGTGTTTAGGGGATAAAAAATCGTATCAAAAATTTCACTACTATGTGGAACAGAGTAAAATATATGACGTTTTCTTACTTATTACTTTTTATTTTATGGGATACCAATCAATCACGGAATCACTTGCTGAGTTAATTTAGTAATGCCCGTCCGCCAACCATAGGTCGCAATTCTGAAGATAATTAAATTTCATTTTCTACATAAGTCCATTGAAAATGGTCAAAATCGGTATACTCTTTGACCCGTTCTACTCTTTGACTACGTCTACTCTTTGACCCGGTCATTCTGATTGTAAAATTATGATATTACCACACTAAAAACATTTCAATTAATTTCTTACACGGGATCGCTATATATTTATTCATTAAGTAGATACTGCTTAAAACCGCGGATCCAACTTTGGCTCAGTTCTTCTAGACAGAGTTTTAATCGTCAAAAAGTTCAAAAAATTAAGAAAATTTTATTGATCTTTCGTAGTTTTGTCGTTATCTGATATAAAATTGCTGAATGACGTTTCAACTCAGAAAGTAAAACATGAGACCTAACTATGGCAACATTTAATTACTTTGAAAATTTATAACCGATTGACTAAGAACACACTTTTTTGAAACGTCAATTCAAAACAATTGTTACCATGAATCGCTTTACACTAAAAGAACATGCCGAAATAGTGACAGACATTAAAAAACTCGATCAATTTTGTTAACTTAACATGCATATCGTGGTGTGACTATTTGAACAGGCGTTTGCGCCAAAAGTATCATAGGGCTATTTATCTTCAGAGAAGGAGGAATTCTCTAAGGGAATGGTGGCGCATTGGATGGCGGAATTGGATGGTGGCGCATTATGCTGGCCGAAAATATGTGAACAATTTGTGGACAGTTACTTGTTTTAACAAGATGATACACCGTGATACACTGCAAATCAATTAAGTAGTTTTTGCAACAAAAACTCCCTGGATTTGCGATGTTAAAAGATATCAAGATCTGATGTCTTCGGATCATTGACGAGCTTAAATATGATTTTGTGCCGAGATGCTCGAAAAGGATATGGAAATTGTAGAAAAAGGTAACATTATTCCACCATTTGTTTAATGTTGTATTCAAAAAGTAGTCCAAATGAATTGAAAAGGACAAAATTACAAAATAAAAAAAAATATTATACATATGGAAGTCGGTTGTTTTTTTAAAGTTATTAAATATTCACATCCCGACGTAAAATATAGTGCACCCTGTATTTTTTAAATTGCAGATTTATATCAAAACGGGTTTGAGAAGGCCATTAAGAGGGGAATTTCTGCCGGCATTTATACCACGTTTCTGGAAAATTTTTTAAAAATTACCATATAAAGAAATTAACTCATACCTCAGGGAACTCACATTTTTAGCCAAATTTGTTTGGGCAGTGGTTTGAACCTACATTTTTTACCACATTGCTGGCAAAATTTGAATTAGCCCATACTGCAGGTAACAAATAGTTAAAATTTCAGGTTTATAGCCATAGTGGACTCACCTATTTTCAGCCCGCATTTTCCAAAAAACTCCTAATCCGTAAATTTGTTCATATTCTAGAGAGCATATATTTTTAATTTCAATTATACACCCAAAGCGATTTGTCCAGGTCGTTAAGGGGGATAGTTTTCCACTTTTGAACTCCTGAGACTCAGAATCACTTTCTGAGTCGATTTAAATATGTCTGGCTGTTTGTTTGTCCATATGTTAATATAAACCTTGTAATCAAATTACAGGTCCCAAATACAAAAATATTTAGATGAAATTTGAAACGTAAGTTTTCCATGAAAAAAACTCTATTAAATTTGGTTAGGTCTATATTCAGAACTAGCCCTCATAGACAATATTTGGACCTAGTCACCATAATCCCGCCTTCCTGGTATATGCATAAATGAGCTTTACTCCATCTATATGTCACAATTTTTTGTATGGAATTTCGTGCATTATTTTCTAATAGTCAAAGGAACAATTCTATTAAATTTAGTTAGAATCGGTTAATATTTAAACCGACCTTCCATAGAAGGAAACTATCTGAATTGGACTAAACTTGTATTAAGACACACAAAACAGAAGATATCTGGTTGAAATTTTGATTGTGAATGAATGATTAGCGTCAGGAAAAAAGGGGTCCGTTGAGAATTGGGACTAGTCCCGTTATAGGTGAAAACTTGACTGGTTCCGAAAATACATGTCACGAGATAGTTGAAATGAGGACCGGTTTCTAAAGTACCTGCCAAGTGACCGGTTTAAAAGGCATGGTATGTTCTTTTAGACCAGTCATGTGACATGTCACAGAGAGCAATTGACCCTCTCCTAGGACAAGCTTATGTTGAAGTGACCCGTCCCTTTTCCCGCAGGGCACTTTCAGACTAGTCCTCCTTTCATTGCCCATGGGACAGGTCACAGGGTGGGTCCATTCAAACTGTTTCCGTTTGCACCATCTAGTGACCGGTAAAAAAAAACACAATTTTTCACTTCAGCATGCCTAGCTTAAATCTTTCTTCTAAATATTTTTAATTTCTATTTCTTACCTGATCATTCATTGTAGATATTTCATTATCACCCAAACTAGCATCACTAAATGTTCTTGTTGAATCACTGTTATATAACGGATCTCCACCTACAACTTCCAAAATGAAATATTGCGAGAGACCACCATCATTACCAGCCACACAAACAACCTCTAATATAGTATCATTGCGTAATTCACAGGATCTAGGAGCTTCTGGGGGATCTATTTAAAAAAAATCAATTAACAATACACAACATCACCATTGTAATAAAGTAGTTATAACAGAGACAGAACTTACTTGCTGGCAGTATATGCACCAAACAAGGTGTTGTTTGACGACCCACCGCATTACTAGCCCAACATGCCAGAGTTATTAGCTCTGAATCTGTTTGAGGCAGGTATGTTACAGTACTAACCAAACCATTCGATTGTATTCTTGAGTTGAGTACCTGAAAAAAGAACGAATAAAACCAATAAAATTAAAATTGTAAATTAAGGCAAAATGTTCAAAACACAATGATGATGATGATGATTGTCATCATCTTTACATAGAAAATTTTTGTCAATAAAAAGACATTTAGTGGTAAAATTCAAACTTATAGTCATTTTAATACCAAATTTTAAAACAACTAGAACACTACTACTACACTAGTAGTAGTAATGTTTGCATTGGACAAGTATTGTCAAAGAACTACTTGCTTAACTGCTGATGATACTTTCACTAGTAATTGTATGTAAATTTATATATTATGCATATAAAAGCTTTTACTAAGGAAACTATGTACACGTATTTTCAAAACATTAACAATAAATTAGGAATATACATAAGCATTTTCAACTTTACAGACTTTGCTTTTACTAAACATGGTCTTAGGCATGTTTATGTAATTTAAATTAAAAAAAAAAATAAAAAAAAAAACTATATGTTGTTTAATTTAATCCATTAAATGTGTATCATTTGATTCTTATAAATCTACAGATTATTTTAAATTAAATTAATACAGTGAATTTATTGAGTAACAAAATATCTTATAATTTAGTTTCACCTAATTTTAAGTATTTTTCTTGGTGTTTAACGGGTTATCAAATATTTTTTTTTATCAAAAATTGTCAAAAGCTCTAAACTGTCTGTATATTGTTAAATTATATTTATTGAAAACTAACATTAAATGAAATTTATACATTCAATAGTATAGTGTTTAAACCAAACAAAAATTGCATTTAAGTTTACAACTAACAATACTATCGCAATTCACAAAACATGTCTCAGTGTATATATGTGTGTATATTTATATAATGTAAGGACATTTTGTATAAGTGTGCATTAGAGCGGTCCAAAAAATGTTAAATAATTTTATTATAACAAATATTTTGAACGCTTAAAAATTAGTTATTTATTTTCAGTATTAAATTTACAAAATAATTTAGCTTTTTATACACGAGGGCCATCCAGAAAATTTTAGAAAAATCTCATTTCTACTTGTAAATTTGACAATATTCGTTCTCTGTGGGAAAAAGGGTTCAGTTGAATTTTGACCACCTGTCTGGTGACCACATGTCTGGTGCAAACAGGATCCGTCTAAAAGGACCTACTCTGTGACCTGTCCCATGACAGATAAAAAGGGGACTGTTCGTGGAACAGAAGCAATCTGAAAGTGCTTACCCTGTGACCTGTACCGCGAGTGGTGAAAAGAAAACCTGTCTGAAAAAATCTCTCACACGGCTGGTGAAAACGGAAAAGATCCAGCATAAAAATATAATTAGGAAAACATCTTCAATGAATGAAAATCGCAACATTTAAAAACACTTCTTTCTAATTTTCAGTTTTCTTTTCAATCTAAAAATACCGGGAGAAAAATTCATAAAGTTTTGAAAAAAAATTTTATTTCCACGAGGATCACACTAGTAAACACAAAGGTCCCTAAAGGTCAGCGTTAGAGTATTATTCTTAAGTATTTTTTTTTTAATTATTGTTCTCGTTTAAATGCTCTTGAAATGTATGCACTTTCTTCTTGTATACTTTTTTTTAATTAGAGGGAATAATGAGTCATTTGACCACTTATGACATATCCCATGACTGATCACCCAAGTGTATTTTTCCATTATTTTTCTATTATTGTCTTGTAATCAGAAAATCATAACAATATAACTTTGATATTAGTCAACAGCAGAATTTTGTGAGATGACGCCCAGTTAATTTTTTTAAATTTATACTTTTTTAATTAACTGAGTAAAAATCTATCTTTAGTCTCGTCTGCAGGTGTTCCTTTTACGCATAAAAATAAAAGTACGAAATACATGTCAAAACAATAAAAACTTTTGCAAAATAAATCAATTTTCGTTTACTTTACGAAAGTTTTTGTTGTTTTGACAATTTTTAATTTTTCGTAGTTCTATGACTGCACACATTGTGTTAGTTATGTGACAAGTTTTTTTGCGTCAGCTCTGTAACATGTCATAAAGCTCAATTCACGTCCTCATATTTCAAACCTACGGATTTGATTTAAAAAAACACATAAAATTTAGAGAAATGTATGTAGTCTTTATTTGAGAATTGAATGGTCTATATTATTCAGTGTTTAAAGATGATTTCATGTGATTATTTTGTCATCCTCTTTCCAACATTTGGTCCGGTATCTCAGGAATAAATTCTTCAATATTGGCTTCCAGTGCGTCAACCGTTGCGGGCTTGTCCCTACAGACATAAGCTTTAACATAGCCCCACAAAAAATTGACCAGCCCCAAAATTAAAATAAACTCTTCATCGAACTCGCCTCTCAGTTGGGCCATTGTTTTGTGTGCTGTGTGGCATGTGTAAACCACATATCAGCCAAGTCCAGATCTTCCATTTTGGACAAAAAAGTCGGTAATCATCGCACGGTACCTTTCTTAATTGGATGTAACGTTTTGATTTTCATTGTTCTTGAAGAAGTATGGTCCAATGATGACGCCGGCTCACAAGCCGCACCAAACAGTGCATCTTTCAGCGTGCATTGGTAGACCTTGAACTTCCTCTGGCTGCTCTTCATACAAAATTCGGCAATTCTGTTTGTTGAGTCAAAAATTAGCTTCGTCGCTGAAGACAATTTTCCACATGTTTCAACATTTCTTACACAGCACGAATTTTGATAATAAAATTCAATGATTTGCAAGCGTTGTTCGTTTGTAAGACGATTCATGGTTAAATTATAGACCAAACTAAACTTGTTTGACAGTAACATGATACACGAAAACAGCTGAGTTTCCAAAAAGAAAGTTGCTAAAAAAAATCACCCTATAAAATCAGTCACTATTTTTGCACCAGGAATCAAAGGAGACTGCGAGGAAACTTTTTACTAATATCCTTCTAACTCAAAAATTAGCTGAAAGATCTTTTTTTTAAATAAGTAAGCAAACATATTCCGACCTTTTAGTAAATAGAATTAATTTTGTTAAAATGTATTAATGTTAAGTGTCAATTTCGCTAAACTTTGCAATTTTCAATAAGCGAAAATCGCCATAAATTTTAACATAATAACACTAGATCAACAATTTTCGTTATGTAGTTTTATTTTAATGATAATCTTATTTATATCAAATAGAAAAATTATTTGATTATTGGATTTCTTGATTATGCTCAGATTTATTTTTAGCTATATCGAATAAATAAAGCAATAAATCATGTCTCATAATCGTATATAGTAAAAATATTATCGATATCAGAATAAAGATCATTAGAGCATTAAAGAAACTGATCCCTTTCATGTAAGAGATCTGGTCCGAGAGTCAGTCTCTGGACCAGTCAAGAGACGTGTCTTGTCCGTTTAAGATTTTTTAAATTTTTTGGGATAAAAAATGCTTAAAAAACAGATAACTTTTTCGCTTTATAAACATTAAAACATTGAATCTTAAAATTGATTTTCACGCCGACTTCTCTTTATACAATTGCCGCAAAATTTTTGTATATGCTACATAAAATTGGAACTCTTAGAATTCATATGCTTTTTTTTTTGAACCTGTCTAAAGTGCATATGTACGTATGTATAGCAAGTGATTGTTAAACTGATACAATACTTGATCATCTTTGAAAGACCATTTTCAATACATTATAAATAATTTATAAAATTCGATTAGATTTTCAAGCCAAGTCACGTACATGAATTTTGTCTCTGGTGGCTAAAACTCTATTGTTTGTCCTCATGTTACTGCTGCTGCTGCTGCTGCTACAGCTGCTCTTGAATAAAGTCTTTTGGTACAAACTTGTGTAAAGAAGTTGTCTTGTCAATTTTATTTTATTTTAAGGTTACAAGAACTTTAAGAAAGGCAACAAAAAAAAACCCCTTTGTTGTCATCTTTACTAACTACACATGACATTTATACACACGCACACACACAAATACACATTGATTGTGTTTGAAATGTGCGGTTTTGAGAATGTGTGTAACCAAGAGTTTTCTCTGATTTTTGTAACCTGAAGCTAGGTATAATACAAGGGGGAATATGGTACACTTAAAGAAAAGTGTTGGTAACATTTTTTTAACTATTCCTTGAACTGCTTTAAAAATAGTAAGATGACATAAACGTCAACGGACATTATCAAAATTTACGGTTTTGGGATTATGTACGAAAATTTTTTGGACATCAACCCCACATAGGAAGTCAGGACTATGGTCAAAAGGAAACGAACACAAAATCCATAATTGGGGTCATTTAGATCAGATTATAAAGCTCTTATACACCGCGAACAAAAAAAAAAAAACGATTTTATTGAAGCTTCGTTTTTCCTATATGTTGAAGCTTACATTGAAGGTAATCAGTCTACCAGGCACAGATGTGCAATGAATTGTAGACTCTTAGGACATAAGCAGAGCATATATTCAGCTGCATCAACATCCCAATTTGCAGAGCCTAAAATACAAGTGCCCGAATCAGACAGACCTTTAGTCCTGAAATAGTTCCTAAGGTGTCCATTGAGAAATCCCGTTAAGGTCCTAAGTCCTTTCCGTTAAGTACTTAAATCTTTTCTGTTTAGGGAAAAAAGTCTCCAGGAGTTTCCAATAGCCAGAGAGAGATGAATCTCTTCTCCTGGCCAATGATAGAACTCCAGCTTTACACTACCTTGGATTCAGCCCACATCATAAGGTATTCTCTGATGTACCCCGCAGGTACATCACAAAAAGGCTCAGGGACAAAAAAGTGACGATAACAGTGTTGCCCTTCATCTTTCATCACCTTTCACCTCTCCTTTATCCCCTTTCCAAAGAAAGCAACACATGAATTAGTGAGAAGAATTTTCTGAATGCTGCTTCCCTTAAAAAAACAGTTAGCCAGAAACTCAGCTTAGGATTGGTCTGTTGCATCCACCGAGTCTATTGAGAAACTCAATGCATTCCAGCAAAAGTCTAGACGACATGTCGTAGAAAAATAGTGCCCTAAGTGCTCCTTCTAAGGCATTCCTATGCACATCTATATGTATATGGCGAATATCTCCACCTGAAATATGTTCGAGGACCTCCCTATAGGAAGTACTCGTTGAATATTGGCTCCACAGACGCCCGCAGTCATATCCCAAATAATCTGTTTCGAACTGTCGGTGAGCCGCACCTAGGACTTCATATCCGGTTCCCAATATTTGTTTATCCATATGCCCCTTTCGAAAATGTTTACCTCGTAATTTCTCACGAAAATCGGACCATAATTGGGAAAGTTTTAAATGTTTTGTGGGTGGCCAGCCTGCAGACATAAAGGTTTTCTCTTTTGGTTGTGTCCAATATCAGCTTCGCTCGTATTTAGGAGGGTTTTATTGCAGCCGGACTAAGACCGGGCCTAAGGATTTTTTCCTCCGGTATATGACTAACTCCGGCTTCTCAAATTAAAGCTTCTCCACATATAAATAGGTTCCATTATTGTCGTATGACCGAATTTTTTTTTTAACATTATTCCAGAAACGGATATTGAGGTAATGTTCGTTGGCTTAAAATCCATACGCTTTCAATAAAACAGCTCCAGTTTGTTTAAGTACCTTTTAAATTGATCCAACTGTTAAAATAAATTCTTAATAAATTAAATTTAGAAGAAATTCTGAGCCCGTTTTCTTTTTGTAACTTTTTTCTAGAATTTGTTCCGAGTGTATAACATAAAATGCCACCACTACTTAGAATCCCATTTTTAAATTAAAGTTCTTGTATTAAATTGTTTTAAATACATCTTTTATTTTCTTTTTGTATAAAAATGTCTTTAATTTCAAAACCACAAAACTGTAAGAAAGAAAAAAAAAACAATGCTCTATATTGTTAAGAACATTTTTATATAAAAAAAAAAAATTGAAACTTAATAATTATTTGCAAAAAAGATATTCCCCTAGACATCTAATTGTGCTGTATGGAGAAACACAAACCAAAACTGAATTTTATTAACTTTTTTTTTTTTTGTAATTCTGTTGCTTTTATATTTTCTCTAGGGTGAAACTAATATTTGTCCGTTGTATTTGATTGGTGCTTATTGATTTCATTTGTTCACAGTTTGATGTCACATAGAGGCTTTAAAATTTGTCTTTTATATATAGAAGTAATAGTTTTTGTTGTTGTTGTTGTTGTATTTTTAATATTTTAAAAGACCGTAAGGGCATTAAGTATAAAATCATCATAGAAAATGTTCATATACTGTCAAGGGTCATACACATTTTCCTGGTATTTTACAAAAAGAGTCCCTAAGATGCTTTATAGGGAAAATGAAATGAATTGAAGAGGTCAATTATATAAATTTAATATGATGTTTCTATAGAAAATAAAACATACAAATAGCTTTCTATGAAGTACCTACAGAGTTTGTCATTAATATACAAGTAGGGGGGTTTATTTTTTTCAAAGAAAGTTGTAATAAGTTTTGTGTGCCAAAATATACGAAGAAGAAAATATTTATAATAAATGTTCTCATTCTACTTACTGGTGACACATTTCTGGTGTTATTATATGTCCAACTAAATTTAACAGATTCCGGTGGATCGGCATCTACTTCACATTTAACTGGGATTGAATGCATATTTATAGCGCCAATGGATGTTTGTTCTGTGCCTGGTTTACAGCGTGGTGAATCTAGAATGTATAGAAAAATAAAGCAAAAAAAAGTTATTGAAAAGGATTTCTTTCCTTTTTTTTGCACAAAAAATGAGAGTACATTAAATATTATTGGTATAGTTTTCTTATACGTATACATCTTATATATGTTTTTCTATAACAAAAATCTTTATTTATATGTTATACTATTTTTATGTTACACTTTAGTTTTTGTGGCATTTTTTGTTCTTCTTCGCAGTTGCTCTTGTTGAGAAAGAACAATCGGCATAGCCTTGAGCGTAGCAATTAACTTGGTCTACTTCAAGTGTAAAGAGAATAAATCAATGTTTGTTCTTAAATACATACATAATTTTCTTTTTTCATATACAGCTCAACCTCATATGACTTATAATGAAAGGTTTAGATATTACACTCTAGTTAAAAAAAAATAATACGTATTATTCATAAGCCTTGCTCATATTTTTAAAAAATTAATGTAAAAGTTACTCATATTATTGGATATAATTGTCCAATTTATCCATTTCAAAAAAGATTCAAAAATACGATTTTTGATGACAATTTGGTTCAAATACTTTTTGCTATGGTTGCATTACAATTTACAAAATTCTAAGTATATATTTTGAACCAAATCATTCAATTTAAATTTTTTTTTCAATCGTGGCTCATTTACCGACAATGTCAAAGTCCATGTAAAAATCGAAATATATATGAACATACATGATCATACATGGGCTTGTATATGATCATACATAGGCATACATGGTCATATACGTCCATACATGATCTCATATATGACCATATATCTTCGGATCCGAAATTTGAGGGTATATGGTGATATATGTGCATATATTATCATACATGCTCATATATTATTCATGTATGCTCGTATATGATCATATACGTCCATATACCCTCGAATTTCAGATCCGAAGATATATGATCATATATGAGATCATGTATGGTAATATATTGAACAATGTATGGACGTATATGACCATGTATGTCCATGTATGATCATATACAGGCCCATGTAGGATCATGTATGCTCATATATATTTCGATTTTTACATGGGAGGTCAAATTTTTTTTTAT
This sequence comes from Eustalomyia histrio, assembly GCA_949748255.1. NCBI lineage: Eukaryota > Metazoa > Arthropoda > Insecta > Diptera > Anthomyiidae > Eustalomyia > Eustalomyia histrio. Next base: position 12,118,549 of record OX456523.1, read on the forward strand.
TAATTTTTGGTTTTTACTGAAAATGTCTTGAAATATTTTATATCTGGTTTTTACGAATCTTAATAAAATTTCCCTTAGATATTTCCTTGAAATCTTAAATTAATATTTTTATGGAAAATTAGTAAAAAGATTAAAGTCGGCTAGGCCGATGGCATGATGCCCTGCATCAATTAGATTTTGTAAAAATCCTAATCCGTGTTTTAAGAACAGTGCAGAAAACGTAGAGAAAAATCCAAATTAAATGTCTAAAAAATACATTTAAGCAAATACCGGGAAGATGAATTTATTTATATAGGGATTAGGTACAAATATGGTTCCATTTTGCTTGATATCTACGGTTTTGTTTACAAGTACCATTTAAGCCCAATTCAGATAGGACCCTTCTATGGGATGTAGGTCTGAATATGGTCCGATTCTAAACAAACTAATCAAACTAAGCCCAAAAAATATTTCTGTTTCGATTGGAATAATATAAGATGGGTCTAGTCTATTTTTGTTTGTTACAAACATTAGCACAAACTTATTATATTCTGCCCAGTTAGTGGTGGATGCTTTATTATACAAATACTTTTATCTTCCTACAAGAAGATAAAATTAGACACGCGTATTAATTACTGGTAAAAAGGAGATAGAGATAGGTTTAAAGAAGAAACATTCTAGTTGAAAAATTAATTTTTAGTTTTTTTATTCAATTATTTTTTTTTTATAAAAAGAGCACTCAGGAAATTCTCTCTACTTATATATATTTTGCTTTCCTCGAAAAGAGGATAGAGGCGAGCTGAAATGTGGTGAAAGATGAAGGACTTCAAATATGGCAACACTGTAATTGCGCGAGAGAGATAAAGCTTAAAACAGTTGTTGCACGCCAATTGATGGAGATTTGGGGAAATTGTTAAAACTTTTAGGTTCATAGCCCCGTTATGTTATTTTACTTGCGTGGGAATAAGCCTGTTTAAGAAATAATACACTCAGAATATTATGTAGTTTACTGTTTTTTAGTTTAATGCAAAAGTTTTCAGTTAAAAATAAATACATTTATTTTTCAAAGAAATATTTTTTTTAATATTTTTCCACATTTGTTTAAAATGATTTACTGTCAATTACCGATTTTTTCAGTTTCAGTTTCAGTTTCATTTTTTTTTTTTTTTTCAATTGTTTGAAATATAATACAAAATTTAGCCACAAAACGGAAATTTGTGGTTTATTTGTTTTCGTTACAGTTATTACAAATTTAATTTTTTTTTTGCGGTATGTTTAAAAAAAAAATATTTAAAATATTACGATTTTGATTTTTATTTAACTTGTTTGTTTATGTAAAAAAATTCAATTCAAATTACAGGAACTTCATAAACATACGGACACTCACAAAAATGTGATTATAGACTGTGTGAGTATACATTTTATAGATTAAAAAAACAAACAAAAATACAAAAAACCGAAACAATTATGTACAAATAAATGAATAATGATTTATTTTTTACGGAATTGCTAGGAAAAATTTAACATTTATTTTTAACTGATAAATCATTTGTTTATTACTGATGGGTTAGTTATTTAAGCAACACACAAAAACCATTTATTTAAAAGTAAGTCGACCGATTTTTAAATGAAATATTATATCTTTTAAATAATATTTTACAAACTATTTTAAGTGTACCACAAATCAAATCCTGTAAAGGTTTGCTGGATCAGAAGTCGGCTATTGCCTATACTTTGTAGAAAATATTTATATAAAGTTAATCTAAACTTCTTTAATCAATTTACACTGGCGAATTTCCGGATAGAAATATTTTGTGGTGGTCTAGTGTTATATATATCCACTAAAATGGTTAATTTTATTAATTAATTTTAATTAATTTTTTGAGCTTAAAATTGTTTTTTTTTTTTAATAAAAACCTTTTATTTAAATTTACCTTCAATAACACAGCGTTACAAATTCTAACCCTAAAAAAATAAGTAGTATATATTTTGATGAAACTAAATTTAACGGCGATATCAGTTATTTTCACTGGGCCAGATTTTTCCCAAAATTGGATTAAATTTTCGTAGGTTTTAATACAGTTTTTAATTAAAGAATTTTAAAAATAAAAGTAAAACACTTACAATATATTATTCGTTACCGACTGTAGTGTATTTAAGAAGTAATACGTAGACTTTGTTTTTTAATGAAGAATCATTTTAGAAATATATTTTTTAACTTTTTACAGACATTCAGTAGGAGTTGATATTTTCTGTTAAATGTAAAATTTTTTGTTTTCTGTTTTTAAAAATAGAAATTCATATAAATCCTTATTGTTTTTTTTTACCGAATCTGTTTATATACAAAATTATTTCAATAAAAATTACAACAAATTAATCAAATATAGATACACACATAGAGTATATAGATCTGTGTGTGTTGTGTTTTGTAAAACTACATACAAATAAAAAACTGTTAATTTGAAAAACAAACCTAAAAAATCATTTTCTTTCTACTTTTTGTCGGTTAAAAATTGATAGTTATTTTAAACGACTTTCGATTGCTTTTACTACTTTTGTCGATTATTAAACAATGATTTAAAATAAACAACAAAATGGGCTGAATATAATGAAAAATCAGTAGTCCTCTTTTAGATTGTATTTTCGATTAATTTAATATTAATTTTTTATTATTTTTAACGAAATAATATGTGAATGCAACGGCACTAAATTTCATATTAACTCAGAACTCTTAAAATTCACTTATTTAATTTACAATTAACATGTTGTATGAAAAGACCATATTTTACCAGTCAATACTTTTTTTAGATCAACTAATTAGTAGATTTTTACTTATAAAACTTAAATATGTATTTAAATGTCAAAATTTTTGTTTTAGTTCCTACAATTCTTTATTACAAAAGGTACACCTGTAAATATATATATTTTTACTTGGCACATTGCACTCATGTTACTCATGTATAGTTGATGAATACATCATACATGCCCTAATACTATACAATTTATAAAAGAATATATATAAATATATGTATGTTGAAACCTTTTACAATCATATGTATGAAAAAAAGTGTAGTTTGAAAATCATCATAAAAAGGAAACATTTTTTTTCATATTAAAAAAAAAAAAAAACATACAAATACTTTCAATTCTAACAAATTTTATACTCTATATTGTAGCATAAATGATGTTGAGTGATAAAATACGGAAGTTTTGTAGCCTTAAGAAAAATTTGAAATTTTGATATTCAAATGTTTTGAATATGTATCAAAAAAATACATATTAAACAATAACAATACAAGTAGAAATAATTTCGTTTGTGTACTTTTGTAAAAATAAAAATAAAATAGAAAAATATTTATATTTCAGTTATTCTATACTCTCCATTTGCATATTTGAAATGGTTGTGATTTTTTTTCTCTAGTTTGTTTCGAAAACTAAAGAAAATTTAAACAAAACTTTTTCTTTACCAATTGGATTTTTAAACAATATTTGTGTATTTTTTAAGTTTCTTTGTTTTGTGTGTGTGTGTTTTTTTCGGGTTTTGTTTCATTTGTAGTATATATTATTATTATTATTATTCAAAACATGAAAAAACACTTTGCCATAATATCATTAAAGAAATGTTATATGCTTAAAGATAAAACAAAGAAACAAAAGTTTAGTATTTTTGTTTTAAGAAAAATATCATAGTTTTGCCATAAATACACTTGTTGCCACAATACATATATAGCTTGTTTTGTGCTGAAAGTTTTCTTTTTTTTAAATTTACCAAACTACTTTGTTTCTAAGGTGATTGCCAATAATTTTTAGAGTTTTTAAAAAGTTTTTTTCTTTTTTTTTTTTTTTTTTATAAAGTAAAAAAACAAAACTATAGTTTTTAAAAGAAAATATATTAAAGTACCGTTATTGCTGGGAGAAGGAAAAAAAAAGAGAAATGTGTTAAAAAGTATAAAACTGCAATAAAAATATAATTTTGACAACATCTGCAAAATATTGAAGGTATTATATAAAATCAATAAATTTTGAGCAATAACAAACAAAGAAATCCCATAACTTTAACGAGTTTTGGATTGTTTTAGATTTGTTTTGTTTTCTATTAGATTTTTTTTTATTTTATAAAGATTTAATAAAATTTCTTTAAGGCCTCTAAGGCGTATGAGTGTTATTGATAGAAGATTTTAATTAAATATAAAGTATACGTCTGGTAGAGTATTTAATAGCAGTTGCCTCTAAACAGAGATGTAAGTAATTAATTGCTTTTTTTTTGTAATATTTTTCATTATCAATCATGGTTGGCAAGCAATACCTTTTCATTATAACGGTAGTTGTTCACCATGCTCTGATTAATACCAATACGAAAGTTTTAAAACTGCGATTTTAATAGTGCCATGTGTCTTCTAATATCACGAGGTTTATTTCATAATATTCACCCTTATTCTAGTTGTCGTCATCGACACAAGACAATGTTGTCTTGGGATTTTTTTTTTGAAATTGGTATTCCCGTTGTCGTTATCGAAAATAATTGATAACTGTCGACAAGTATTTGGTATTCTGTAAGAAAATGTACCGACAATATTGTCTTGAAACGACTCTGATTTTGTCGACACAATTTTTAGTAACGACTTGAGGAAAAATAAATGACTGAAAAAAAAAACGGAAAAAATGGGAAGAAATATCAAATTTATTAAATGCACTTGGCCCACCGAGAATAATGTGAGATGGATGGCAGAAGGTAAAGAAAGCATGATCATATAAAATGCATTATAAAAATATAACAAAATTTATTTATATGTTTGGCGAGACTTAAAATTTAAAGTTAAAAAGAAAATGGTAGCCAACAAAGCCGGAAGATTCAAGCAATTTATATTCAGCCCACTGGAGGAAGCTGTGGCAAATCTTCTACAGTTTCAGAAACAGCTGAACCCTAAGTTAAAGTCGTTTCCAACACTGAGCTGGTACGACCCCTGGGCTAAAAATCTTAATGTAGCTGCCAACATTATTCTTTTGGAAATAAATGTGGACTTGATTCCGGTTTTCAAATTAGGCGCTATTGTTTCCAGCACATCTTTGAAGGCTGTTTTATTCAGCCAAAAGTAACTTTAAAACCTTTTAAAAAAATTAGAAGATTAACATTCTTTAAAGTAACAGACTTTGATTTTGCTACTCACTTGTTATCCGGCAGATTAAAGATATTGGATTTCTGTATGAGAAGTCTTCTTTCCAATACTAGATTTTCTTTATTTTCTTCATCACTGGTATCAGAATTTAAATTACACATAAAAAACCCTTTTTCGCAAAAATAATAAACAAAATAAATCTGTCGACTCAATTTTTAGAGATGTGTTTTTGTTTAAATCGATAAACTGTCAACGTCGTTACAACACTGTTTTAGAATACCAATTTGGTGTCGAAGTGATGTCGACGTCGAAGCAAAGTGATGTTGACTCAAAAAAGACGACGACATTGATAACGACAACTAGAATAAGGGTGATTACCTGTAAAAATTTCGTTATATCTGCAAAATACCGTTATAAATCGGTGTTTTTGTAGTTTAGCGTTATTATAACGGTAGTTTAAGATATGTAAAAATTGAACCGGTAGAATAGTGCAATAAACCCGGTTATACAAAAAGAGACTTGACTTTAATGGAATCGCCTTTTTAAAACGTTCATATTGATCTTAAAGTAGCTGTGTTAGCCAACTACCGTTATTATCACAAAGTATTGAATGCCAACCATGTTATCAATGTTTATACAAATAAAATTAAAAAAAAAATCTTTAATTTTTTATTTCATATACGTATTTTTGTTTTTAAATTAAAGCGTTCCTACACAATCAACATTATTATTTAATAAAAAACAAATTGTTCAATATTGTTGACTGTTTATGGGCTACAAAAAATAAGACAAAAACAAAGTAATAAAAATCTTGTTATGAAAATCTATAATTCTATTACCATTTTTCTACGTAATATAAATTAAAATTCATTATCAATTTTTTATGTTATGGCAACGAAAATGTAATGATAATAATTACGACCCATCGCCGATTGTAAACACAATTTTAATTAAATTTACTGCTTTAATAAATTAATTTGTATATTTTTATTTAAAATTAGTGTATAAACAGTAATTAATTTTAGCAAAATATACAAAGAAAAAGTGTTTTTTTAATTACACATATAAGGCATTCGAAATCAATTTTCCATATAAGAAAAACTATGTCGGTTTAATATTAATATAACAGTATCTATTGAAGTATGAAATAAAAGTTTGACTAGTAAAAAGCATGTTAATATTATCAAAAAATATGTTATAAAGGCGTGATAAATTTTTTTTTTACAAATATTTAACAAATTTCATTACTGTTTTGGTACCTCGAATTAAAATGAGGGTTTTTTTTTCGAAATTTATGGATTAATTCTGCAAAAATGACCATCCCTGGCAGCACTTTTTTCCATCTTTCTGGAAATTTTCAGATACCAGTTCGGAAGAACGACTCCTCTTTTAAGGCAATTAAACCATCGACTCATTTTCTGCATTGTGCATACGAAGTGAACTTCTGAAAGGACAGGCCATGTGTCATTGACTGGAGCAAGTAGTGGTCGGAAGAAGCGATGTCTGAAGAATTCTGCGGGTGGGGTAGTACTTCCCATTTCAGCATTTCCAGGTCTTGCAAAATGCAGCCGAGAGTTCTCATGATGCCTCCCTTTGTATTCCGGCCGTTTTTGCTTCCATGCACACGACTTGAGTCCGTTAGCGATACCCGTGATGGTTTCATACGGTTTGAGCAGCTCGCAGTAGATCACGCCGCGCTGGTCCCACCATGAATATTGGGCTTTGCGAAAGTTGTTGATCGCTGTCCGGCCAAAACCCATGACTTTGTGCTCTTTGTTTTGTCGTTATGTGTCCACTTTTTATCGTCAGTCACAATGTTATCCTTTCCCTTTTGGCCTTCGAGGAGCCACCACATTTTCATATAAAAACTTAACTTATAGCGGTTTTTTTTTGTATTGGAAAAAACACAGTCATATCAAAATATAATTTTTTAGGTTTATATCTTTGAAAAAGGCACATTCTTGGAAAAAGGTACTTTTTCAACAAGGTACTTTTTTCAAAAAGGTACTTTTTTCACAAAGGTACTTTTTTCAAAAAGGTACTTTTTTTTCAAAAAGGTACTTTTTTCAAAAAGGTAGTTTTTTCAAAAAGGTACTTTTTTCAAAAAGGTACTTTTTTCAAAAAGGTACTTTTTTCAAAAAAGTACTTTTTCAAAAAGGTACTTTTTTCAAAAAGGTACTTTTTTCAAAAAGGTAATTTTTTTCAAAAAGGTACTTTTTTCAAAAAGGTACTTTTTTCAAAAAGGTACTTTTTTCAGAAAAGTACTTTTTTCAAAAAGGTACTTTTTTCAAAAAGGTACTTTTTCAAAAAGGTACTTTTTTCAAAAAGGTACTATTTTCAAAAAGGTACTTTTTTCAAAAAGGTACTTTTTTTAAAAAGGTACTTTTTTCAAAAAGGTACTTTTTTCAAAAAGGTACTTTTTGAAAAAAGGTTCTTCTACAAAAAGGTACTTTTTCAAAACGGTATTTTTTTCAAAATCGGTACCTTTTTCAAAAAGGTACTTTTTTAAAAAAGGTTCTATTACGTCGCCGTGATTCCAAAGTGGATTTTGAATAAAACACACAAGTTGATGGCTTTACAAAATGTGTATTTCTATTAAAAATGCTACATAAAATGCAACAATTAGTAATAAATTTTTATTACAAATAATTTATACATACATTTTAGTTTTGAAAACAACCAGGAGATTTTAAAATTTAAACTGTTTAAGTCCAAATAAATTTTTGCTCCCGACCACTGCACAGAGCCAAACCTATAACTGGCGTAATTTTGAATAAAATTGCTGTAAAAATGGCGAGTGTTCTGGAGCAAACTAACATATACAATTTCTCGTTAAGTTATTACATAAATAAATTAATATTTGGTGATTGGTTAAAAAATAAAATCGTGGGCATTTTGGGAGTAGCGCTAACACGTACTTTTTTCAAGAAGGTACTTTTTCGAAAAAGGTAATTTTTAAAAAATAGTGAATAGTACCTTTTTGCAAAAAGTTCTTCTGTTTATTTAAAAGGCAACTTTTTGAAAAAGTGCCTTAAATTTGGAAAACAAATTTAAGATTTTTTTTTTTTTGGAAAAAAGTTTTTATTTTGTAAAAGAAAGTGTACGCTGACTAGTTTTTACAGGTCAACCCAGTCTGTTCTGGGATAACTGTCTCTAGTGTTAACAATAAGGTTTTATTGCTGGAATCATTTAATATAGGATTTTTTATTATCTAGCATTGCGTGTTAGAATAAAATTTAAAAAGTCAAAGCTTTAACGTGTTTATTAAAATTCCTATTATATCCGCGTTATCGTGGTTTTAATAAAAATAAACATTTATTTAAAAAAAAAACAGAATCGTTAACGATTTATCAAGGTCAATGGACAAATTGAGCAATATTAAGAAGAAAAAAAATTTAACAAATGTATTTGATTTTATTTATTTTTTTATATTCATGACAAACAAACAATTGAAACAATTTAATTTCATGGACATACTTATTGAATAGAAAACAAAAAGACACAACAATAGATGGTGTCAATATTCACACAAATATAATAATACACATGTACGTATATACATACCCACGTACAAGGACTCATACTGTGGAAATGAATTCTTATGTCATCCATATATAAAAAGTCATACATTTATAAGTAGTACTCTGTCTCTCTATCTCTTTCTTTATGCTAACAATAATAATAAAAGACAATCAATGAATTCAAATTTGTATTATTTTATGACTACTTTTTGTCATGTACCAGAAAATATTCAAAGTACGAGGTATAGGACTCGCACTTTGCAATCACCAATAAAGGAATGAAAAAGAAGAGGAAAAAATAAATAAAATAAAATATATATCAAAATGTAAAAATAAGAACAGAACATTTGTTTGTCTTTAGTTGATTTTTTTATTGTTCATATCGCACCCATTTCCGATTTCCTTGTTATTGTACTTTTTTCCCAAGTTGTTTTGGTTTTTGTTGCTGCTTCATAATGTTTTGTTTCAGCTACTGCTTTTGAGTGTTCTTATTGCTGTTATTAATATGTATGAATTTTGTGTATTGAACCTTTTTTTTTTTTTGTTGTTGTTTGTTTTTAAAAAATAAGGACTATTTTATAGTGCTGATTTTTTTTCTTATACCTTAACCCTAAAATGATTCAATTAAAGTGTAATAAAATATGTTGGCATTAAAATTAATAAAAAAAATTTTAAAGTGGGATCTTAATTTCAAATAGAGGGTCTAGGAGATATTTCGTTTCGCGATCGAAAGGTTTCCAGATCTTTAATAGTTTTGAGAGTAAATATAGCGGCTCTATGGTTAAAGGTGTAGGGAATACTTTAGACAAGAAAGGTGTCCTTAACGCGTTCTCTTCGATCTTAATGAAATTTTGATATGTATTAGAGGAGAGAAAAATAAGGAATAAGCATTTTTAAGCCAACCAATATCACTGACCGATAAACAGAGGTATTTCTATATAGCAATATTTTGGTAAGCTGTGTAGCTTTGCCTTGTAATGTGTTAAGGCTAATTTTATACCTCCATATATATCCCTTAATATTTATCATATCTATCATGTTGTAAGAATGGAAAGCTTTAATTTAATACGGAAACGATATATTTTTAAGTCGTAAAAAAAACAGTAAATTAATTATTTTGTTGTTCTCCTAGAGATATTAAAATTTGCATATTTCAATGTTATAATACAGGTTGGTTGAAAAGTTCCTGCGCTCACCAGGAGATGGCCCTGCTAGCTCCAAACTTCTTTTTTTCTCAAGTTGGTATAACTGTCCTGAGAACACATGCAAAGTTGCAAGTCATTCTGTCAATTCTTTCTTTGTTTACAAGCCATTTGAAGTTGACGTGCCAATGATTTTTTTTAATGTGGAAAAAATTTAATATCGTGCAGTCATTAGATTCTTTGTTTTGAAGGGTTTAAAAGCAAAGGAAATTTATGAACAATTGTTGTAAGGAGTCCTCACCTTCAAAACGCACCGTTGAATTTTGGGCTGATGAATTTAAACGTGGTCGTACCAGCCTTAAAGAAGATCCACGCAAAGGACGACCAAAAACTGAGCAGGTACATAATATGGTTAGTGAAGATCCAAGTTTGACTAAGCGTGAAATTGCTAATGCCATAGGCATCTCAGACGAACGAGTACTTCATATTTTACATGAGGAATTACGTATGAAAAAACTGTTTGGAAAGTTAGTGCCGCACACATTAACAATTCAACAAAAACTGGATCGAAAACAAATTTCTCAGCGTAATTTGGAGCGTTTTAAGCCGAATAAAACCGACTTCTTGCATCGTTTTATAACTATGGATGAGACTTGGATCTACCACCATGATCCTTAATTGAAAGAGGAACGTTTACCGTGGACTGAAGCTGGTTGTTTAGCTCCAAAGCAGGTGAAGTCACAACGATCAGTAAAGAAGGTTATGACATCATTTTTTAGGGATGCAAAAGGAATTTTGTTGATTGATTATCTTTAGAAAGGTAAAACAATCAACTCTGAATATTATTGCAGCCTTTTGGATCAGCTGGATGAAAAAATTCGTGAGAAAAGACCTGGTTTAAAGAAGAAAAAAATCATTTTTCATCAAGACAATGCACCTGCTCACAAAAGTGTTTTGACGATGGCTAAATTCAAAGAATTTAAGTACGAATTGCTTGAACATCCACCGTATTCACCAGATTTGGCTCGCAGTGACTACTATCTCTTCCGAAATCTCAAACAATTCCTTCGTGGAAAGCATTTTTTGCCGAATGAATAGGCCATAGCAGCCGTAGACGGTTATAAGGATTATAAGGATGGGATAAAATTTTTGGAAGATCATTGGAACAAGTGGATTGAGCTTCTAGGAGATTATATTGAATAAAAAATATATTTCGTAACAAAAACAGTATTCTTTCATTTCGAGCCCAGGAACTTTTCAACCAACCTGTAGTAAAAACAATGCCCCTTTCATCAGTTTTCCACATTAGAGGGTTTACTTGATTATATTTTTGTAGTTGTCTTTTTTATTGGTTTTAATCTTCAGAATTTTTTTCTTTATAAAAATAACGCCTTTTCTTCGCATTTTAAACCAAACTTGATTTTTATTTTGTTTTTTATATTTTTGTTGTTCTCCTTAATGTTGTTTGTTTGTTTTTTTTTTTTTGATAGTACAGATTTTCTTGTCGCCCATTAAATATTCATGAAAACTCAAGGATATCATGCAGAAGCGTCATGAGATGGGTTTAATGCTTATTTTACTTTAAAAAATTTATTATAAATTGTTTTCCTTTTTTTGTACCACACAGCTCAAGCAGAAGCAATTGAAGTGGCAGCAGGAACTGAAGCAGCCATAGTGTGTCAATAAATTTATAAATAAATGTATCCCATACCATATGAGGATATACAAACAAAAACAGATTTTTTTTTTATATTTATGTTATATGATATTAAACATAATATATTTATATATGAAAGTTAGGGTAAGACAGGAGTTTATGCATTGAACAGACTATAATCTTAAGGTGTTAATAATTGTTAAAATTTTGTCAAAAAGTAAACAAGTATAAGGATTAAGAGCTTAATGTCAACATTAAATAAAAGTGATTTAGTAAATTAGAAAAGTATGAAATGAGGACATAACACTGAACTAAAACAAATATCCAGGATGAAAAAAGCTCTGGAAAGAACTGGAATTTAAATTTTTTAAGTTTAAACGGGCTTTGTAACAAACAAAACGAAAGAACGAGTCCAGGAACCATCAGAGTTTCTAATTAGTTTTAGTCCCTCTACCGGTAATGTGATGTTCTTCTTGGCCTTCTTTAGGGCAAAGTTTGTGAGCTTTGTATTTGGGAGCTCCTCAATATGAGAAGTATTTCTGCGATTATCTTTTACACAGAGAAAAAAAAATTATAGTTAAATCAATTATTATATCATATTTAACATTTTTAATTAAGTATGAATGTTGTTAATGTAAATATGAGTCTAGTTAAAATAAAATTTTTCCTACTTAAATTAGTCTGTCAACATTTTAGATTTTGTTTTCGCATTATAAAATTATCTTTTTAATTTAAATATATTTCTACATTTAAATTAAAAAGATAACAAACTTAGTTTAATGGCAAAACTGTTTCTTGTTAATTTAATGTCGTTTCTACTTGATTTTAAAATATTTTTTATGTATGTCAAAACAGGTTAATTTTTTATTTTAATAACCTACAAGCGATAGACAGTTTTTGCTTTGCAATGCGTATTCTACTTTTACCTTTTCTTCTCTGATCCCTCTTTTCAAGAAGAAGCCGTTAAAAATCGAAGTGTAAGTAACGTTTTCTTATGTGTTCAGCACTTAAAACAATTAAAGACGTTAAGCATTTGCCATATTTTTCTCTATCTCCTTCACAGTAGAAAGAGGGATATGTCAAGAAAGCTTTCGCTTCGACAATAATTGAACACAACACACAATATCAGATATTTGAACGTACTGGGACGACATCGCGGCAAGAATTTGTATTTTAAATTATTTTCCCTAAAAGGCTGATCTTTTTCGTGTAGATTTATTATTTTGGATCCAGATGCTAAGCAGTTTTATCTGATTCTAAATGTAAAGTTTTCTTGGATCGGTGTAGATATGGCTGCATATATACTTCCTGTATTTAAGACAATCTCTTATGAGGTATAATTTCATACACAAAAAAAGTATCACAAAATTTTAAGTAATTAAAAATATTTGTTAAAATTTAAATTCGATTTCTAACATTTTTTTGTTTAAAGTGTTTGTAAATTGTTACTTTTCATATAAAAATTCTTTGAAAATAAAAATTGAAGTTACAAAAAAATAACAAAAAGTTTTTTGTATTAACAAATTCCATTGTTGGTGCCTTTTTAAAAAAATTTTAATTTGTATTTACAATAATATTCTATGAATGATGTTCAATATTACAAACATAATTTTGTAATTTTATTCTGTGTGGGGGTTCGAGCCATCTACCTCTGAATACAGATCATGATATATTTTAATCGATAGTGTATTTCAGCTAATGTTCTTGAAAACTGCAAAGTCTATAAGATCAGGTATTTTTATAGGACCAATATGTTGTTTACCTGGGGGCCAAAAAATCCAAATAATTTTTACGTTCAATTACACAGAAAAAAATATCACAAAATTTAAAGCAATTAAAAATATTTGTTAAAATTTAAACTCGATTTCTAACAATTTTTTGTTTGAAATATTTGTAAATTGTCACTTTTCATATAAAAATTCTTTGAAAATAAAAATTTAAGTAACAAAAAAATAACAAAAAGTTTTTTGTATTTACAAATTCCTTTGTTGGTGCCTTTTTAAAAAATATTTTTTTTGTATTTACAAAAATGTTCTATGGACGATGTTCAATATTACAAACAGAATTTTGTAATTTTATTCTGTGTAATATACTGTTTTGGATATTCGATTCATCAATTTCCATTTACCGGCGGAAGCAGAAATCCCCATACGGCAGCCCTAAAGTGTAAATAAATTCAGGCTGGCAACTCTTCGACACTGGTCAGTTCAACAATAGCAATGATCAGAACCTTCCATACAACATTATACATCTCTAGATGGCGACATCATGTTCTTGTGAACGCTAGAGCACAGAGATTAGTCCTCAGTTTTAGATATATCGTTAACACGGCAACAACTCGGCAAAATAAAATTGTCGATTAACTTAATTAATTGCGTAACTGTGTTCAAGTGTGTTGTTTATTATTTGCAATTTAAAAAAACTCGATTTATTAAACAAGGAAATAAATCAACAATTTTAAAAGTTAAAATCGTAATTATATTATACAGCCGTTTATTTTTTGGATTCATTAAATGAGAACCCCTATTTATTTCTATGTTCAACGTTATAATCATCACAAGCCAGGAATAAAAAAATCTAAGATTCTGACGAATTTTTATCATGAAAAATATGTAGATTCTAAGGATTTTTTCTAGTAGAAATATTCTTAGATTCTAAGGACTTTTTCTAAAAGAAAAATTCTGATACTTTCTCCTTAGAGTCTAAGAATTTTTATATTAGAAGAAGTCCATTGAATATTGTACTTTCTTTTTATAAAAAAGGTCCTTCGAATTTAAAATTTTTTTTTAATTTTTTTTTTAAAATGTAGAATCAAAGTTTTCCTGAAAATTTTCTAAATATCAATTTTTTTTTCTTTATGAAAACATTTCTTAAAGTAATATTCTTAAATTTATGGTTACTTTTATTTTTATTATCATAATATGATAACTATATTATAGTACCACTATGGTTGGTACAATCATAATCCCAAATATATATGATGCTCTTCAAATATGATTGTCCCAACCATGGTTTTTCGCTGCATGAGTTTTCACATTTTTTGAGACCATTAGAATGATCCTAGCCGGTGTTCCCATAGCACTTAACCCCACCGAAGTTAAATAACGTGCTATGAACTAAAAAGCTTCAACAAGTCCGCCAACTCTCCATCGGATATCGAGCAATAACTATTTTAAGATTTATCATCTCGGGCAATTACAGTATTGAAGGCAATTACAGTATTAAAAAAAAGGAGAATTAAATAATTTTTAAATAATGAGGTGTTTATAAACCTGCTATTTAATTGTTAAAATCAGTAATTTTTAGATCGAATGTATAACAAAAGTGAAACCAAAATGATACCACCCTAATATTCCTCCTACTATCCACTTAATTGTGTATTTTAAGGAGAAAAATCACAAATAAAATAATATATAAATATAAAATATTACAAAAGTTTGTGTATTTTATGTCATCTGTATTCAATTGTGACATAGAAAATGTTTAGGAAATATTATTTTAAAATATAAAGTCTATATATGATTTTAACAGAAAAGTTTTTTTTTATGTAAATGATATTGTAAAATAATTTTAGTTTTATAAGATTGTATTAAAATATGGTTGGATTGTCAATAAGTTACGATCTGTCAAATTTCATTGAAAGAAATTTAAGTTGAAGTATATCATGCAATATGATAATATGATACTCTGAAGTACGAGTGTTTTATATTTTTAAAATTAAAATTAATCATACGTCAAGTAAAACTTGTTTTTACGTAGAATTGTTATAAACATTAAAACAAAAATACAGAAATGACATGAAACTTTTAGTTTACCATGAATTTTTAAACAAATTTTAACAAAAGCATATTTTTTTTAACTTTATAAAGAATATTGTGCAAAAACTCGAATATTTTTTGACACATTTGACAATAATTATGATGTTTTTTTTGCAATGATTAGCAGCATCTGTTAAACTTTATTGATATATTTTTCTTCAATTTTGCTTTAGAAAAAAACCAATTAAAATTGGATACTTTTTAGATGACAATCAAAATTTACAAATCAGCATCAAGAGCACGCTTGATTTACTTTTTACGCATTTCTCTTTCATTTTTGTGTTATATAAAATTTCTTGCACTGATTTTTCATAAATTCTCAAATCAAAAGGGAAACTTCTCAAATAAACATGATTTATAGCACAATAAAACATCCAAACGTAAAAGTGAAAACCTAAACAAAATATTACTAAACATTGACGTGTAACGTTACAAAGGAAAAAAAAATATGGAAAAAACACACAAAACAAAATATATTTTCTGTTGTTCCAATTTAGCAACCACGACAACTTCTATTTATATGTAGATTTTCAAAACTAAGAATCAGATTTTGTACAAGGTTAAAACGCAGCAAGAAATCAACACAAAACAAATGTACAAGCAAATATTAAGCAGAAAAATACAAGACATTAATCACGCACAAATCGTTGATTTGTATACAGTTATAAGCTGTTACAAGGGTAAACGTACGTATGTATGTTATGTAAAATTGTAGCAATATGTGTACTATGTACTTTATCCCAGTTAAACTCTGGTAATGGGTGTCAGAAACGCATGCATCACCTTGTAATGTATAGTTCTTACCAGTATCACTATTTTTTTTTGAAACACAAAGTAATGAGTTACCGATAATTGGTTAAATAATGCATTACAATTTAACGGAAAATAATGAATGTAAAAATTAACAAATTTATTCAAATCATACATAGCATAAAAAACAATATTTGATAAATAATTAGAATTTATTTTTATTACACACAACTGCATTTTGTCAACCCCTATCTGCAAAAAGGTAATCCATTACTTTTCATTTAATTAATCAGAATGTATACAATACGTTGAATTTAATCGCATAAAGTAAGGTAATGTATCGGCCACTATGGCTATTAAGACACATTATCCATTAATTGGTAACCTGTAATTTTGCTGGGATATGTCCACACTCTTTGGCATTCCATTGCAAATGTATGTGTTTATTTAAGCGAAATGGAAAATCAAATCGATAAGATAATGTATTAACAAATCAAAGAAATATCGAAAAGTTGAATTCATTTAAACTTATCATATAAGATTGATTTTTGTACCAAAAGGGAATTGAATTGAAATTGTTTTGTTTTGTTGTGGCATAAAATCGCAATTGATAATAATGATTTTTCATGTTTTACATTAACCATGGAATACATTGCTTTCTTTTTTTGGGAAGGGTAATAAATATATATTTGAAACGCTTATCTTAAATGAGAGAGCTAACGAATTTAAGTCAGGTATTTGAAGAACTAAAAGTACCTTATTTAAATTTAGCCTAATTAAAAAAAAAAAACTTATACAAGTGTTAAAAACTACAATTTTGAACATATTATTAAAAAATCATTTTCAGCAAATAACTTTGAGATATTTTAACAGAAATCTGCCAAAAAATTGTCAATAGAAAGTTTTTGATAATATTTTTTTTGATTCATAATTCTTTAGCATTTAATCCTTTTCCAACCAGACCTATAGAATATATTATGGGTGGCTGGGAACTGGATAAATAAAATACAGGTTGGTTGAAAAGTTCCTGTGCTTACTTACCAAGAGATGGCACTGCTAGCTCCAAATTTTTTTTCTCACGTTGGTATAACTGTCCTGAGAACACATGCAAAGTTGCAAGTGATTCTGTCAATTCTTTCTTTGTTTACAAGCCATTTGAAGTTGGCGTGTCATTGATTTTTTTTTAATATGGACAAAATTGAATATCGTGCAGTCATTAGATTCTTTGTTTTGAAGGGTTTAAAAGCAAAGGAAATTTATGAAAAATTGTTAGAAGAGTATAAGGAGTCCTCACCTTCAAAACGCACCGTTGAATTTTTTGGCTGGTGAATTTAAACGTGGTCGTACCAGCCTTAAAGACGATCCACGCAAAGGACGACCAAAACCTGCAACCACAGCAGAAATCATTGAGCAGGTACATAATATGGTTAGTGAAGATCCAAGTTTGACTAAGCGTGAAATTGCTAATGCCATAGGCATCTCAGACGAACGAGTACTCCATATTTTACATGAAGAATTACGTATGAAAAAAATGTTTGGAAAGTTAGTGCCGCACACATTAACAATTCAACAAAAACTGGATCGAAAACAAATTTCTCAGCGTAATTTGGAGCGTTTTAAGCCGAATAAAACCGACTTCTTGTGTCGTTTTCTAACTATGGATGACACTTGATTCTACCACCATGATC
Source organism: Eustalomyia histrio (assembly GCA_949748255.1). NCBI lineage: Eukaryota > Metazoa > Arthropoda > Insecta > Diptera > Anthomyiidae > Eustalomyia > Eustalomyia histrio. The sequence goes on from OX456523.1 coordinate 12,136,221, forward strand.
CTTAATTGAAACAAGAACATTTACAGTGGACTGAAGCTGGTTGCTCAGCTCCAAAGCAGGTGAAGTCACAACGATCAGCAAAGAAGGTTATGGCATCAGTTTTTTGGGATGCAAAAGGAATTTTGTTGATTGATTATCTTCAGAAAGGTAAAACATTCAACTCTGAATATTATTGCAGCCTTTTGGATCAGCTGGATGAAAAAATTCGTGAGAAAAGACCTGGTTTAAAGAAGAAAAAAAAAATCATTTTTCGTCAAGACAATGCACCTGCTCACAAAAGTGTTTTGACGATGGCTAAATTCAAAGAATTAGAGTACGAATTGCTTGAACATCCACCGTATTCATCAGATTTGGCTCCCAGTGACTACTATCTCTTCAGAAATCTCCAACAATTCCTTCGTGGAAAGCATTTTTCGTCGAATGAAGAGGCCATAGCAGCCGTAGACGGTTATTTTGCAGAGCTTCCGGAAAACCGTTATAAGGATGGGATATAATTATTGGAAGATCATTGGAACAAGTGTATTGAGCTTCTAGGAGATTATATTGAATAAAAAAATATATTTCGTAACAAAAACAGTATTTTTTCATTTCGAGCGCAGGAACTTTTCAACCAACCTGTATAAACTAAATTTAGGATTCCAAGTTTTTATGAAATTTTAAAATATTAAAAAATATTTTCAAAGAAATTTTAAATGCTTCTTTTTAATTTGTATTTAGTTTAGACACTATTTAGACACCTCGCACCTCGAAAAAATATTACCTAAAAAAATCATATTCTTGATATCTTAAAATGTAAAATTCAGAATTTCACACCATAGTTTTACCACATATTTTGGCCAATAAAAGATTCGGTATTCGCTTGACTAAAAACAAAAATATTTTTTATGTATTTTTGGCGGCCAGCATGCTGTGAATGCAAGCGAATGCTAACCAACCATCTCCCCTTTACACTCCCTCGGACGGCAAAAATGCCCGCCCCCACCAAACAAAATATATATTTTTTACCTGATTTGAATTCAGTACTTCCTATCAACCTCCTACACCATAATACAGCATCAAATTCACTTAAAATGTTCTAACCGGTATTAGTTTAAGGGGATGCCTACATTTTCTTTTTCTGCTAATTTGTATTTAAATGAATTCTTAATGAAGCCGTTTGTTGAAACAACTTTGTGATTATTTTATAATTTTGCATTTTTTTTTGCTGTTTTGCAGCGAGCAACCTCGCCCGTATTTTGAATCTTTTTGCGATTATGGTAATTTTTGGTACTTTTGTATTCGAGAGAAAAAAACTTTTTACTGACACAAAAAATCAGCTAAACTAGAACAATTGACAAAATTGCAAAAAAAAAAAAACTAATAAATAAAAAAAATTAATATCTAACAAAAAAGCATGGTTGGCAGTCAATACCTTTTCATAATAACTGTAGTAGGCTCCCACATCCACTTTAAGACTGATATAAAAATTTTAAAATAGCGATTCCATAAAAAGCATGTGTCTTTTTATACAACCGGGTTTATTGCCCTATTTTACCGGTTTAATTTTGAAATATCTTAAACTATCATTAAAATAACACTAAACTACCGAAACACCAATTTATAACGGTATTTTGCACATATAACAACGTTTAAAAGATAATATTATGAAATAAACCCCGTGATATAAGAAGACACTTGTCACTATTGGAAATCTTCGTGTCGGTATTCATCAGAGCGTAGTAGACAACTACAATTATAATGAAAAGGTATTGCTAACCAACCATGCAAATAAGTAAAAAAGGCTTAAATTCGGCTATGCCGAATCTTTGAATACCCTCCACTAATATAATAAAAAAATGTTCTCTACTGTTTTTGATACATATAAAGTAAAAAACTTTTGAAGTAAAATTATGGTGGTGAAAAAAAAGTTTTCGATGCGAAAACAAATTTTGTGGTGTAAAAAAAAATTTTGAAGTGAAAAAATTTTTTAAGGTGATAAAAATTTTTTTGCGGTGAAAAAAAAATTTTGTGGTGAAAAAAATGTTTGATTTGAAAAATATTTGAGGTGAATATAAAATATTATTTAATTCCAAGTGAATGGTGAAAAAACAAAAGAAAATATTTTACTTGCCAGTCGCTACTAAGAAATTGTACTAAGGCCTTGTGCGTGAAGGCTAAATAAATTCTAAACTAAATACAAATTGACAAAAGGGTTTAAAATTTCTCTGAAAAATATTTGAAAATATTTTCAAATTTCATGGAAATTTGAAAACGAGAATTTAGTTTATATCCAGATCAGGCCATAAAATGTATCACATATGTCATATCTTATCATGTATGCTCAGTTCTGGCTTCGGATCTTATTAGATATGCAATTAGATCTAAATAGGTCTGTTCAGATCTGTTTTGTATGGATGGCTAGCATCTGATAACAAAACTACGCAAAGAGTTTAAGGTGCCAAAAGGTTTGGCAATAGATATGATTCTCTATGTTCAAAAAAAAAAAAGTTCCCAAATTTTCTGATGGCTTTAAATATGTGCCAATATGGCCCTAGATTTTATCAGATCTAGCAATAAAGTCTATAATATATGCCATGTCTTATTAAACATAATCATATCTAGCCAGATCTAGTTTTGATGCCGAGTAAAATGTCCAGTATAAAATAAAGGAAAACATAAGCTCGGTATTATAGTGAACACTTAAGTAAAATCAAATACTTAAGTGAACTTTTTTCTTAACTTTCACGCAATACAAAATAGAAAATATGCCCTAATTAGTACACAAATGCTACATGTTGTAGCGTACCAAAGCTTGTTCAAAAATTGATAGTGTTTACACTGAGAAAAAAATGTAAGTAAAAAAATTTGTAAACTGTTTTCAATCCCACTTTACTATTTTTGTACTAATTATTAGTAAAAGAATTATTATTTAGTAAATCTTTTTTCCATTTACATTTTACAAATTACAGAATTTTCACAGAATATTTAAAAATTTTTGTTGCTAATTTCAGAAATTATTTTACAAATTTTTTAAAAAACAGATTTGCTAAAAGTAGCGAAAAAAAATAAATATTAAATAAAATATTATTTATAATTAAAACTTACACCTACAAAATTAAATTGTCTTAAAATGTTACATAGATTAAAAAAAGGAATGGGAAGTGAAGATACCGACTAATGTCTAAAAATAGGACATCTAGTTAAAATAGCACTAAAAATTTTTTTTTTTTTAAATCAGCCCTTAAAACTGCACCTTAAAAAAAAAAGAAAATATTTTTCAAAACAGGAATAACCAAATTAAAACAAAATGATAAATTCCTTTATGTTTATACAATTTTAAGCCTTTGATTTTTTTTTTTTTTTTTGATTTTCGTATAAAATATTTTTTGAAATAAATAAATTAAATAAAAAATTTTGATGCTCGATAAAAAAAATAAATTTTAAATTTTGTACTAATATTAATGATATTTAGTAATTTTTTTTGCTGATTTTAGCAAACAGATTTTAAATTCCACTTTGCAAAAAGTTAACTAAAATTTAGTAGCGGCAGCCAATTTTTTCTTCAAATTTCATTGACACGTCAGCAGATATGTGTTGCTAAGATTAGCAAAAATACCACTGGGCTCAAATTAGTAAAATTGCCCATAATAACAGCTAAATTTTCAGTTACCATTACAGACTGTTTTTTGGTTAGTGTACCAGTTGTATGCTGTTGTTATTACTCTTTTTTTAATTTTGCTTGTTGTCTAAACATAAAGTACTTTTAACTTCTTTCTGTTCTAATAGTTTGTTGTTGTTTTTTTTTTTTTTTTTTTTCGTTACCACACTAAACAATGTTTCAAACAATATGTCTAACCAAATATTCTCCTTTTGCTGTTGTTAAGGATATAAATAGAAATAAAAAATACAACAGAAATAACAAGAGAAACAAACAAGAAATCCCTTTTGTATATACTGAGATTTTTATCTAAATGTCAGCCAAAATTTCCATATACACATTGCTGTTGTTCTTATTCAAGTTGAATATTTCGTTATATCAAAGCATTATTATGCTTTATTCGAGATATTTTTTCCCAAAAAAAGTCGTATTTCAATCGTTGGGGAATACAATTTACTGTCAAGGCTTTTGTGTGTGTATATGCTTGTTTGTTGAAATGTGTGTGGCTCTGTGTATAAGTGTATGTGTGCATGTCGATGTATGTATTTATACTTATGCCATGGAAACGAATTGAACATGATAAGATTTTGTATTTCGTTTGGTTCAAAAGGAGAAAACTAATCTGTAATTGATTCGCATAGAGTTTCAAATCTGTTTGAATTTAAATGCAAAAACAAGTACCACAACTTAAAGACAGAAACAAAAAACAATCTGAACTCCAGGGTATGTTAACAGTATATTTTCAACATAATATTGCACATATCGTACGCATTATTATAAATATGTATGTATATAGCTGGAAATAATATACGCTTGGAATATATTATTTCTACATGTATTGTATATAAAATAAATATGACACTCTTATACACATTGACATAACATTATATATAAATTTATACACTTTATTTTCAAAAAAGAAGAAGACGTTGTAGAAGTATAAGAAAGACAGTGTAATAAAAGACACAAGAAACGCACTTTTATTTTATTGCAATATATAAATAGTTGTATATGTATTTTTTTTTTTAAGTATATGAGTGAGTATGCACGACTGATTTCACAATGCTTTGTAAACTTTTATTAATAAAGTTCTTAGGGAACAAATATCTACATGCATTCATTTATGAACATATTCGTACTATTTGCTTTTATGTTGCTCTTCAGGTTACAGTGTTTCTCATTCTTTACCCTCCATATATGTATATAATAATATAAAGATATTGTAGTTTTTATTTTATTACACACATATATGTCACATACACATACACCAATGCATAAACTCACATACACTAAGAGTGAGGCAGTCAGTTGTATGCATGCACAATGCATTAAGCATTCATAATGCGAATATCTTAAGTTATTGTATTGTAACTATATTATGTTTTAAAATAGTGTAAACTATGTTCAATCAGAGTTTTGAAAAGATTTATTGAAATTTAATTAAATTTCAAGTTCAAGCAAAAACATGGTAATGACAGGTCGTTACTGCGTAGATTACCAGGTCTTTATTTTTTGCTTTACTTTGAAAACCAAAGTAACGACCTGCTGATAATTTGTGAGAGAAGTATTTACATATATGTACCAGAGAACTGCATTTGCTGATTGCAAAACGTTCATACGCAATCAACACATGAATAAATTGTGTTTGCGTTCAAACGCTGAATATACTCCAAGACACATATTTGTTGATGATTTTAAATCAATCAAACGATGTGCAAATTGTTTTGTCATCGGTCGTTGTTAAACCATTGTTTTATTCTGTTCATTCGAGTCAACAATAATTATTTTGATGTAGAATAAATTAGAAAAAACAACAAACAACGTCTATGAGTGTAATCATAATTAAAACAAAATAGTTTCTTATCTATAAAAAGGGGGTGGTTTTGTAAAAAAACGTTATATGATATTAGGGTTGGTCTAAAATATGTTTTTTTATAATTTTCATTAGGAATACCAAAAATATTGTTCTTTGTGAAATTTTTTTTTTTTAAATTCAGGTCGACATCTCAGGCTCGTCCAATCCGGTTAAAGTTAAATATTGCCTAATTTTCCAATCAAAATAGATGAAAAAAAAAATTAGACAATATTTAAATTTTTCCGGATTAGGCAAACCTGAGACGACCTAATTTTTTTTTTTCCAAAAAAATATTTATATTTCACAAATAAGAATATTTTTATTACTAATATAAATTCTAAAAAAGCGGATTTTAGACCCACCCTAATATACATATAATGTTTTTCTACAAAACCACCCCCTTATAATATGTGTTTCTATATTGTTTTAATTATGAATAAAATCATACGCGTTGTTTGTTGTTTTTTCTGATATATTCAACGCTGACTTTTTGTTAAGTGATTACATTTGCATAAAACATAAACGACAGATGATTCACACTGATTCCAATTACGCGTTCAGTAACATGATGCTGATTTTATTCTACAGTGAATTTTGTTGAATTATTAAAAGTGAACAAGAATTTTTGTGTATGATTAAATCAAGAAAAAAGTTGATTTTGCAGTTCTCTGATATGTACATGCAAAATTACTGGTAGTTACCCTGCGGGAAAAGGAACTATCCCAGGACACGTCACATGACCGGTTCATTATGATAAGGACCGGTCACGGGACCGATCACTTTAACATGTGCTTGTCCTAGGAGGGGGTCAATTGCCCTCTGTGACATGTCACAGGACTGGTCTGAAAGGACAAGTCGTGACTTCGATAGCTACTTTAGAAACCGGTGATCTTTTCACCTATCTTGTGATATGTTTTTTGGAAACCGGTTCAGTTTTCACCTATCCCGGGACAGAGGTCTCAATTCCCAACTGAACCCTTTTTTCCCGCAGGGTATTTACTATTATATTTATTAATTTGTTTTGAAAAACTTTACAACAATATGGAAAATTCTGCTATAAAAAGTGATTTTTTTTTTTTAAATAATTTTATATTTTAAAGGCTTTCTAATGTGAAATAGCATTAAATTATGACCTTAAATATTTTAATGCAAAAAGTTGGTTAAAATAAATTTAAATACAAATTATTCTTATATTTTTTCTTAAATAATAAAATTTTACTAAGAGAATTGGGTAGAACTGACTATTGTTTTATTAAGAATAACTACTTACTTTATTATTGTAGGTATCCACTTATTTCTTCACTATAAGTAACCATCCTGGTAATTTATTATTCACACTTTTTTTGTAATGACCACCCATGAATTTCGGGACATCGCGAACAAAAGTAAATAGCCTGATAACTAGTGAAACCCTTTGTATGCTAATTACTCTTTCTGGATTACTTGGTAATCCCTGTTTTTGCTGGGAGCTTATTTAATGTAATAAAAAAATTATGTTACATTTACACTTAACCAAACATTTTAAATCTAAAACTTAGAGTTTTGAAAACTACAAATTTTTGCAGGTAGCGTAAATTGGCAGCTTAATTTTTTGTACTACAGCTAATTTAATAGCACATAAGGGCGTATGATTGATACTATAGGGTGTTTTTTTTAGAGGTATAGAACTTTTAATTAAAATAAAACACAAATTTAAGAAATAAAAACAAAACTTTTTATTTTAATTAAAAGTATATTTAATGGAAATAAATTATTTAAATACTTAAGTCCCATCATAAAAATTCATTCTATTGTATGGACCAATTTATGAGTAAATGTGGTAAAATTTTTTATGTTTTTCAGACTGTTACGCCATTCATTTTTTCTACTGCCCTACATTTGCAATACGAATAAATAAGATTATTTAAAAAATCATTAGGGAAAGGTTATTTTATCATGATGGAAAAAATAAATTTTTGGCGGTCACTTTAAGCCGCATGAAAAATTGAGAATTGGTCCTTCCGTATGCGCTTTAGAAAAGGTGGTTCCGGCCTAATAATAAGCTATCACAAAAGAATTTAAATGAAATCATTTTGTAAGTCTTTATGTGTTTTATTTTAAATAAAAGTTCTAAACCTTTAAAAAAAACATCCTTTTTTAAACTTATTACTCATAAGCAAACTTACTGCTAACCCATGTGATTTATTTTATTTATAAGTATAATTTTTTCGAATACTTTTAATAAAAAGTGTTCTCTCTTATCTTGTCACCATCACAACAGAAACATTATGCTCCGTTTCAACAAAGAACGACAATATAATTCATCATTTCTAAGCAATTTAATCGTAGACAATTTAAATTTTTACTGCGCACATAAAAATATTTATTATATTACAATTTAAAGGATTTCCAGGGATTTTAAATTAAGGTATTTGAAGAGGCTGTCTGTTTTTAAAAAAATATGTCTAAATAATTTGTTGTACACCGGAGTAAATAAGTTTATATATATTGGAATCTTGAATTAACAATGAGCGTTTATTTTTGAAATTTGCGGATTTTATTTGAAAAATGGTTACAAATATATTATTAAAAATATTTTTCATCGCTGTTCATAATTTTTACCATCTTTCTGGCAATTTTTGGCTACCAGTTTGGAAGAATGATTTGTCTTTTAAGCACTTAGAATACTCTGCAGTTTATTGTTTGAAGTTTAATAAAAAAGCTTATAGTTTAGTTAAAAATAAAAGAACATTCAATTATTTTCCAAAGAAATATTTAATTATTCTTTTAATTATTATTAAAATCATTTACTGTCATTTACCGATTTTTTTTTTAGTTTCATTTATTTGTGGTTTATTGGTTTCCGTTACAGTTATTAAAAATTTAAATTTTGTTTGCTGTCAGTTAAAAAAAAAATAAAATATTCACAAAATTTCAATATTATATTTTTTAAATTGTTTCTTTATATACAAAACTATTTCAATTCGAATTACAAGAACTTCATAATCACACATACATATAGGCAATCACACAAAATGTTGCTATAGACTGTGTAAGAATACATTTTGTAGATTCAAAAACAAACAAAAATACAAAAAAACAGAAAAAATTTAAATAAATTAATAAATCAGTTATTGTTTACAGAAATGGTAGTTAAAATTTTATCATTTATTTTAAACTGATTAATCATTTGTTTTTTTTACTGATAATTCAAAAGCTATTTGATTTAAATGAAAAGTAAGTAGACCGGTTTTAAATGAAATATAATTTTTTAAAATGGTATTTTCTGTTATTTTAACTTATAAACTATATCAAGTGTGGCATTTCAATCATAGACACGGAGAATACGGAGGGTGGGGTAGTACTTCCAACTTAAGCATTTCCAAGTAGGTCTTGACCGGTCTTGCCTTAAACGCATTAGCTGAGTCCGATAACATTCAGTTTAAGCAGCTCGTAGTAGATCACGCAACGTTGGTCATGCCAAATGGAGAGCATAAAATTCATGCCATGAATATTCGGATTTGCGAAGGATGCTGATGTTTTTACGTAATAGCCTTTTTCCACTGAGCTACATCTTTCATCTTTCTTCAATTTGCAAAGATGTTAACATTTTCCCATAAGAATTATACAGGCAAAAAATTCTTCATCTTTCTACATCTACAAAAGATGATCCTTTCTCACTTTGTTCCATCTTACATCTTTCGTTATTTTAAGTGTCATCACTAAACAAAATGACAAAAAATCGATTTTCTTTGTGCAATCACTAGCAAACTTACATTGCAGAAAATAAACAAAAAAAAAAATTATTCAACAAAGGAAAATGAGCGGCACATGTAAGAATTTCATTCTTATTTCTACAAAAATTCTTCTTCATCATCATCTTTATCCAGAATGACCTTTAATATTTCAATGTACTGCATTAAAATTCGGGTTTGTTGTTGTAAAGCAAAAACTACTCCAATGATTAATGCTTTCTCTATATCTGTTTTTTATTTTTAACAAAAATTATGCATGCTTTTCTTTTATTTTTTGACAGCTGAATAAATGGCAGATGAAAGATGTTGCCAATGTAAACACTTGTTTCACATATTCAACATCTTCCACGCGTTTCACAAAGATGTTTGTTTGCCGTAAATGCAGGTTCCAATTCGAAATAAAAAGAAAGACAAGAATTTTGAACTTTTTATAAGAGAATATATCTCTGTTTATTTATACAAAATAAATCACCTTAAACAAGGGTTTGTGCACGTAATGGCGCTAATAGTTAAACAATAACTAACTCTATATAAAAAATCGAGTATAGAGAAAGGAGACCAACAATGCCTAAAAGTGCCGTTAACGGTTTACTCGCTAAAATCCGTGTAAATACTGCCACTAAAGTTGTAAATGAGGGGAGTAAAAACAGGGTTTTAAAGAATAATTAACCCTACCAAGGGTAAGGGGTACCAAAGAGGTACCTTAAGTAAAATAACCAAAATAAGGGTTTACGTTTAAACAATGTTGTTCAGTGTAAAAAGCCTATAATGGATACACTTTTCATCACCAGTCACAATGCGATGCAAAATACACTTCCTTGTTCCTGTTTACAAGAAAAAAAAAGCATTTCGACGTCGCGCGGCTTGGACTTGTATGGCATCTATTATCTCTGCTTTTGAATCAATCCCACGACCTTAAGACGTTTGCTGGCTGTCAACTCATCCACTGTTAATGATTCTGACAACTCCTGAAAAGTTTTGCATTCGTACACATAGAGTAATCATTCCAATTCTTCGTCTTCAAACTTTTTAGCTTGACCCAGCCGTTCCTTTTTTTCGAGCTTAAAATCTTGATTTTAAAAACTCCAAACCACCTCCTACATAATTGCTCAGATAGAACATGTTCGTCGTAAACTCCCACAAAGATTCAATAACCTCCGGCCGCACTTTTCTTCATATTAAAGTAAAAAAGAAGAACTGCCAGCAAAAACACTTTATCTGGTATGAAATTCGACATGTTCGAGTCAATATTTAGTAATATTGTTTACGTTTTTAACAAATGACTCAAGTCGACAAAGACGATCATTCACTATAGGTTTTAGCCTAAAACCATAGGCGCATAATCATAGTTAAAATAAAGTATACTTTAAGAGTTCTAAAGTCGACTTTTCTTAAAAGTATACTTTAGGCATACTATAGACAAGTAAAAGTATACTTTAATCGCTAAAGTCGGCTATAAAATTAAAACTAGCTGAAGTTGACTCTATTTAATTTAACAACAAACAACAGCTGCTTTTCGCCAAGAAAATTTTTGTGAAACAAAAATGTTTTATTGCAATTTATTAAAAGGAAAATTATATCAATAAGTACGATATTTTGCATAACATTTATTAAGTTAATAAGTTTTTATTAATAAAGATACACTTTTCAATCCTTTTTATACCCTCCACCATATGTGGTGAGGGTATATATCAGTTTGGCATTCCGTTTGTAACATGTCGAAATATAGGTCTTATGGAATTTTAAGTCGATTTAGCAATGTCTGTCTGTCTGTCTGTCTGTTGAAATGGCGATCACGACGTGAAGACGCAAGCGGGGTTGCCTATTTTTACCCAGATTATTGTACATGCTCCCGAGCAGTTTGGTATTGAAAATGAGCAAAATCGGTCTAGCGGTTAAAAAGTTATGGGTGAAAATGTGAAGATACCTCTAAATTTTCCATATAAATTGCTGTATTTTAGTATAATTTTATAGTAGCGACTGGTATATAATATATTTTCTCATATTTTTTCACCAATCGCTTAGAAATTAATAATATTTTGTATACCTCAAATATTTTTCACCTCAAAAAATTTCAAAACTAAAATTTTTTTTCACCACAAAAAATTTTTTTCACCTAAAAAAATTTTTTCACCTCTAAATTTTTTTTACGTAAAAAATTCGTTTCCGCATCCAAAAAAGTTTTTCACCTAAAAAAATATTTTTCACCATAATTTTACTTCAAAAGTTTTTCACATTGTTTGTATCAAAAACAATAGAGAACATTGGTGGAGGGTATTCAAAGATTCGGCACAGCCGAATTTAAGACTTTTTAACTTGTTTTATAAAGTTTTTCCCTTTTTACATTTTACATTTTGCAATTGCAAATCCTTTATTTACACACTTTTAATTTTTTTTGACAAATATAAAATCAGCTGATCAATGTTGCCACCTGCTTCTTTTTTTTTAGTACAAAATCTATGCGGGCAGTTGGTACATTTGATGTGATACCCATTAAAAGCCGGTTCAACTTAAAACTGGCTTTAACTTTGACTACAGGTTGGTTGAAAAGTTTCTGCGCTCACCAAGAGATGGCACTGCTATTTCCAAACTTTTTTTTCTCAAGTTGGTATAACTGCCCTGAGAACACATGCAAAGTTGCAAGTCATTCTGTCAATTATTTCTTTGTTTACAAGCCATTTGAAGTTGACGTGTCATTGATTTTGTTTAATATGGAAAAAATTGAATATCGTGCAGTCATTAGATTCTTTGTTTTGAAGGGTTTGAAAGTAAAAGAAAATTTATTAGCAATTATTAGAAGTGTATAAGGAGTCCTCACCTTCAAAACGCACCGTTGAATTTTAGGCTAGTGAATTTAAACGTGGTCATACCAGTCTTGAAGACGATCCACGCGAAGGACGACCGAAAAGTGTAACCACAGCAGAAATCATTGAGCAGTTACATAATATGGTTAATGAAGATCCAAGTTTGACTAAGCGTGAAATTGCTAATGCCATAGGCATCTCAGACGAACGAGTACTCCATATTTTACATGAAGAATTACGTATGAAAAAACTGTTTGGAAAGTTAGTGCCGCACACATTAACAATTCAACAAAAACTGGATGGAAAACAAATTTCTTAGCGTAATTTGGAGCGTTTTAAGCCGAATAAAACCGACTTCTTGCGTCGTTTTATAACTATGGATAAGACTTGGATCTACCACCATGATCCTAAATTGAAACAAGAACGTTTACAGTGGACTGAAGCTGGTTGTTCAGCTCCAAAGCAGGTGAAGTCACAACGATCAGCAAAGAAGGTTATGGCATCAGTTTTTTGGTATGCAAAAGGAATTTTGTTGATTGATTATCTTCAGAAAGGTAAAACAATCAACTCTGAATATTATTGCAGCCTTTTGGATCAGCTGGGTGAAAAATTTCGCGAGAAAAGACCTGGTTTAAAGAAGAAAAAAATAATTTTTCATCAAGACAATGCGCCTGCTCACAAAAGTGTTTTGACGATTACTAAATTCAAAGAATTAAAGTACGAATTGCTTGAACATCCACCGTATTCACCAGATTTGGCTCCCAGTGACTACTATCTCTTCAGAAATCTCCAACGATTCCTTCGTGGAAAGCATTTTTCGTCGAATGAAGAGGCCATAGCAGCCGTATACGGTTATTTTGCAGAGCTTCCGGAAAACCATTATAAGGATGGGATACAATTATTGGAAGATCATTGGATCAAGTGTATTGGGCTTCTAAGAGATTATATTGAATAAAAAAATATATTTCGTAACAAAAACAGTATTCTTTAATTTCGAGCGTAGGAACTTTTCAACCAACCTGTATAATAGCAAAATAGATAATAACAAGTTTTTAATTTAAAGTTGTTTTTAAAAAAAGCCGACTTTAGTGCGGGACTATGATTACGGACCATAGGTTTTAGCCTATTGTGTAAAATTCCGATTTTTAATAAATTCGCTAAATATTGATTCAATAATTAACCTCATATCATAATTTTTTTTATATGATTTAAAATATAAGTATATATGGTACAATATTTGCAAACAAAATTGACCTAACTGTTACTTTTGGCTCTATTCTAACAAATCATAAAAAACTTTTCTAAGAAGGAGGAGGGCGGCAATGAATAATTATACAAAAGTGTTCATAAAAAATAGTTTTTGCATAACATAACGCCACCCAAATAATATTTGGCAAACAAGTTTGCTCCATAATATTTGATCTATTTTTGCCTTAGAATTCCCGACAACACCGGATATTTTTGTGCTGCCTTAACACAAATACATATATTATAAATAATTATAAAATATATACTTACATTGCACTTTTAATGTAATACTGGAACTTCTTGTCTCCCCTTCAGTATTTGTTGCACCACAAGCATAAGCACCGGCACTTTCACGTTCCAATTGTGTCAAATGCATTATCTCTGAACTTTCACCAGACATACGCATACCCTGCAATAATACCAATGAAAATACAAAACATATATTTTTTTTTCAGCAAATAAAATTTATAACATTGAAAATATAATATAATACAATACAACAATGATGTTTACTCTAGTTCTCATCATATAATGTATTAAAAAGTACAATATGTACGTGATTGTGTATGTGATGGCAATGATGTTTTAATTAACATTATTTTCATTTAAAATAAAGAGAAAGAAGACATTTTAAACTTTTATATAACAAAAGACATTATTAAGTCAAATTGTATAAAAAAAAACAAAAATGTGTATGTAGTATTGTGTGTTATATGTAGTATTGTGTGTTATATTTTACATTGTCAGTTGTTTTTATGCGGGATAATGGTCTTGTGTTGCTCTTACTTTAGATGAAGAATACCAACACGCAACAGGAAAATAATATCATCTTATTTAATAAAACCTGAAGTTAAAGTCATGTTAACTGACAATAATTGTGATTATTCTTATTATAAAAAAATAAGCATACACAATAGGGAGTCTCAAAAATGGAATATCTAATGTAATAGCACTTACACGGTGCGCATTAGTGAGTTCATTATGGGAAATATAAATATAATTTTTTTTGAGGGTTCTTATAATACGTTATATCGCGTTTAAAATTAAAATTTTGGACAAAATAGAGAATGATATTTGAGTAGAATTTCATAGTAGCGTCTGTTGAGTAATGCAATTTATCATATTTTTTCACCAGACGCCTAGCGGTGAATAATATTTTATATTCACTTGAAAAAATTTGTTACCTCTAAAAAATTTGTTCACGTCAAAAAAAAAATAGTGATTTTTTATATAACCAAAATCGTTTTCCATCTCAAGAATTGTACAGCTGACATACGTTTGTATAAAGAAAATGTTTTTTTTTTTGTTTCGCGATTTCCATTTATTTTGCGGATTATTATAGTACTACGCCTAAATTTTATTAAAGGAAATTAGAAATGCTTTAATTTTAGTTACCTGCTACCGCTTTTATAAAATATTATAAAATCTGGTGCCATATGTTCACGTTTAAAAAGATATGGTAAATTTGGTAACCATATTTGGTAGCAAGTCTTTAAAAGATCAGATCTGACCAGGTCTCATTAAGTCTTTGAACCAAATCTAATGAGATCTCAAAATTTGGGGATAAATTTGAGATTTAATTATATCTTATTGAATAAAGGCAGATCTGGCGCAACATATATGAAAAATCAGATTTTTATATCTTATCGATAAAACAAAAGCTTTATGCTAAAATTAAAAAAAAATATATATATTCAGGGTGTCCACCGGGAAGGTATACTACTTTGTTTTGCTGCCATTTTGGTAAACATTAGTCTTGACAGTTCATATTTGGCAGTCGTGAAGTATTTTAATCGCCCATGAAAACCCCGATTTTCATGAAAAAATCATAATGAGTGACGAGGCACATTTTCATTTGAATGGATATGTAAATAAACAGAATAGTCGGTTCTGGCTAATGGAAAACCCTCAAATTATTCATCAGTCAACTTTGTATCCATTAAAAGTGAAAGTCTGGTGTGCAATTTGGTCAGGACGAATCATTGGACCTTACTTTTTTGAAAATGAAAACGGCGTAACGGTAACTGTGAATAGGGAGCGATATCGTGATATGATTGAAAACTTTTTAATGCCACAACTGCATGCTTTGGGCTGCATTAACATGTGGTATCAACAAAACGGTGCCACATCGCATACAGCCAGGATTACAATGGAATTACTGCGAGACCTCTTTCCACAACAAGTTATTTAAAGAAATGGTGATGTTGATTGCCCTCCACGGTCGCCTGATTTGACTGCTCCGGACTTCTTTTTGTGGGGATGTCTGAAAAGCAAGGTTTATGCAAACAAACCAGAAACGCTTGAGCAACTCAAACAAAATATTCGTGATGAAATTAATGGAATACCGCATGAAATGTGTGAGAATGTAATCAATAATGTGCTCAAAAGGGCTCGCATTTGTGAGGCTAACAGAGGCGGACAATTATCTGATATTGTATTCCATACATAATTGCCGACATTTAATAAAACATTTAACAAATATAAGATCCATTCCCTTTCATTTAATCAAAAATTATAAACAAACAAACACCCTGTATATATAACTATAAAGCTGCATTTTTACCAGGTAGTTCTTTAATCAAAAGTATAACAAATAAAATAAGATCTATTTACATCAAATTAGATATAATTTAATTTAAATAGATCTTGTGCCAGATCTGATCATATGTGATAAGGTATGACATATGTAAAGCATTTTGTGGCCCGATGTAATCAGATCTGTCCTATGCTTTTTTCATATCTGATTGCACCGGTTTAAATGCTGCGAGTAAAAGTGTAAAAATACCTCTAAATTGTTATAAAAGTTCGTTTATTTTAGCACATTTTCATTAAAGTTTTTTTTGTGGTGAAAAAAAAAAAATATTTTAGTTGAAAAAATTGTTTTGTTATTTAATTTTAAGCGTCGTGTAAAAAAATTGACAAGATTGTAAAAAAAAAAAATTGACCAGACATCTGAAACGTGTCGTTACAAATAACCTACTTATTAATAAACCTTATATAGTTACTGATGAACATAACCAACATTCTACTCTAGTAATTCTTATTCAGTTAGCAAAATTTATTACATATAGTGGCAAAGTTTAGAGGCCAAAAGGTCGGATTAGGATCCAGTAGGAGTTTGATTTATAACTTGTAAGCCAACCAGATACTCCAGATCTAACCCGACTCACCATAGAACCTTTTCCCCATCTAACCCGACACACCTGCCGATTATTCTCGTGAGTCACGTAAACATGGTAAACGTAGTTGAAACCGATTTAACCCGACTCACGTGCCGATTATTCTCGTGAGTTACTTTAAGTTATTTACTAACCATAGAACCTTTTCCCGATTTAACCCGACTCTTCTGCCGATTATTGTCGTGAGTTACTTAGAGGTATTAACTAATCATAGTTAAAATCTTTTCCCGATCTAACCCTACTCACCTGCCGAATATTTTCTTGAGTTATTTAGAATTATTTGCTAACCGTAGTTAAAACCCTTTTCCTGATACTACGACTAACCTGCCGACTATTCTCGTGAGTTAGTTTCACTTATTAACCCGACTTACCTTCGGGTTACTTCAGACCCCCTGACGTACTCCGACTTAGGGAATAGTTTCGTTATATACTTTGTCTACGCCATAAATCGTTTTCCGTTCTCGTCAACTACGGAAGCGATTATACTGATCATTAAGGGAAGCAGACCTTTAGTAGACCCACCCACCCCTAAATTTTCCCTGGCTGGAAACAAAACTGCATTACACATCTAAAGGTGAATAATTTTTTATATTCACCACAAATTTTTTTTATCTCAATTTACTTTTTTTTCTTATTTTTTTATTAGAAAAAAATATTTTATTCACTAGACTTCTGGAGGTGAATAATGTTTTCTACTCACCTTAAATTTGTGTTCAATTCAATTTTTTTCACTTAATTTTTTTTTTTGCACCTTTCTTTTTCACCACAAAAAAAAATATCACATCCAAAAATGTTTCTCCTCAAGTTTTTTTCCATCATAATAATGTATTCTTATTTTATTAGTTTTTATAGTCCTTCCTGAGTATTTTATATTATTTAATGCTAGTTATAAATTGTTTTGTATGATTCTATATATAATAAAAAATTATTTTCGGTTTTTGAAAAATTTTATAAGACTTCATAGCTTAATATCGTAAATAAATCTGACATTTTTGATTATAAAACGTTTAAATTTTCTGAAGAGATGTAGTTCAATGCAGTACTTCATAAGCACTCAACCCCATTTTAAATTTGTACAGGGCAACCAAAAAACTTTGAAAATTAAAAACATCTCAGATTCGAATTTTGTTCATGAAACTCTTATTTTTAATCGAAAAAGTCAGAAATTTTTTGTAGACATGTATTTTAGCCAAATGAATCGGAATAATCAATAAAACCGGGTTTGAAAATATTGTTAGTTACGTCCTTTTGCATTTCAGCTAACGATATATATTTTTACTTGTAATTAATGGTATCTTCCACATTGAATTTAAAATCATAAGATCAAATTTAATGCAGTTCTACATACAATTTATAAATTATATTTTATGCGAAATCAATTATATTTCAATTTCGATTGCAAAATAATTGCAATAATTTTACATCACAAATTTAAAAAATTATTTCTATTCAAGATCACCATGGTCATTAATAGGTTAAATTTTTTATTGGGCAGAGTACATAAGGTTGTAGTCTATGATTTATTTTAATAGATACAATTTTTTAAACTTTTCCAGTAAATCATTTTGTTCCGTAAAGTACATTAAAAGAATTTAAATAAAATATTCATTAGATTTTCCACAAATTTCCAACATTTTCCTAGAAAAATTATAAACAATTTTGTTCACTGAAAAGTTTATGTTCATTCCGGCGGATTTAAAAAATATGTATAAATTATGATAAGATATTTCAAAATTCTAGCCAGCCTATTATTATTCTATTAATATTTTATTTTTGTTGTACTTATATTTGTGTATTATTTAAACAGCAGGTTGACTTGTTTCCATAATTATCTCCTGGGTATAAAGTTCACAAAAAAAAAGACAAATATATACTTCATTAGTGGTGTCTATGTATGATTTGTTTTTGAAAAAAATATATTCTTAAAATTTTGTTCGCTTTGTCACACACAAAAAAAAAATAAATATATTTATATACAAAACGAAAAACATATTAAGATATTTTAATGAGTTTTTCTTGTATGTCATTTGCTTTGTTTTATTTCTTTTTTAGATTTTCAGCTTAAAGTTATTTCTTTTATTTAATTTATTTGTCAGTCTATGGATGTTTGTATATTTATATATTTTTTTTAACAACAACAAAAATTTAATAATAATAATAATAATACAAAAAGAAAATCCGAAATACAACACTAAGCACTAATGTATTACACAATTACACGTACGCGTTCCCATACATATATAAATACACGCACATTAGTAGGTGAGTAAGTGGTTGGGTGTGTGTGCGTTAGAGAGTATACATTAAAATTGTTACCAGATTTAGTCAGATTTGTATGCTTATATGCGTAAGTGTGTTTATACTCGTGCTAAAATTGTCAGGCATTTGTATATTATTCCAAAAAAGAATGTCCTTGTTTGTAATAAACATCACCACAGATTTATGCCATACTTACTTAAATATACACAAAAAAAAAACATACTTTCACACATACATTATGTACATAAAATTAAATATACGAAATTATGTACACAATACTGATTACTTCTAATATGTCATAAGAAAATTTATTATAATATTTTTTTGGTATATATGTATTTTTATTTAGTTTAAAAGTTGTTTTTTCGTTCTTTTTTTATTGTATTATGTTTTTGTGTCTTGTAGACAAATCTCAGACATTCCCAGAGGCGTTATAAATATTAACAGTACTGTAAGTACATTTTAACAACGCGTTTTTAAGCCGATTCAGGGAAAATCTTTGTAATCCAATCGTGAAGGGAGATTTTTTTTTAAATCTTTGAATTTTTGATAATTTATGAAGGATTCAATTACATTCTGTAATTCATTACAAGTGCAATTAAATGTAATTAAAATTAGAAAATGTATCAAATACAGTAATTTTGTAAATGCAATAAAACTTATTTTTTAAAACAGCTGCTAACATATGACGCATTTTTCCCTACTTAGTACGCCTACTAGATCTCCTTATTTTAAACAAAAAACATTAATATTAAAAATAATTTTAATTAAAAATTATTCAATTAATTATTATTAAAGTTGCCTGTTAACGCAAATTTTTTTTTAATTACAGTTACATTTATTGCAATTGTGTTTATTTTTCAATTTGCATTTAATTGTCATTTTAATCGATAAAAAAGTCAATTTAATACACATATCGCGTAATTGTAATTGAAATGTAATTGATACATCCCAGGTATGTTATTTAACTTTGTGTTTTTTTTTTTGTATTTCCCTTATTATCAAGTTTATTAAGATCTGTTTATTGTGAGTTTTATAAAGTAAATAATTTAACACCTAAATACTTAAATACGCATTAAATATGTTTTTTTGAAAAAAATTCTTAAAATTTCACGTAGGTAAAATTTTTTATTTGTTTACAATCATAAAGACATTAAAAATATATTAAGTAAATTACAAGAAACGTTAAATAAATAATACCCAATAAATACTAAATATTTAACAGGAAAATTTCAATAAATTAAATCAAATTAATTCAAAGTCAGAAATTGAACATAAGCCTTGATTCTTAGTATCATGCTATCTCTATTTTAGTACACTGCACTCTGTACCGTAGGGTACTCCATGATTGTTAATCTTAAGTTAAGCTTAACTTTCATTATTATTTTATTATTATTTTTTTTATTTTCTGGATAATTTCTTAAGTATTAAGGTCAGACAGGTAAAAACATAATTATTTGAATTAATTTTTAAATTTGATTCGGTTTTAAATGATTCGAATTGCAGAATTCTTTTTATTGATTGAATAATTTTCTATTTAAATCAGTCTCAGTCCGATATTTTAGGTAGTTACAAACATCATGTTAGACCATTTTCTTTTAGGCAAATAATCAAATATAATTAAATTGTCTGTAAACACATTTTTATATCTAAACTACTTAGTGGTCAGGATATTATGAGATTGTCAATTGTTGAATCAAATCAACATTAAAATGTCCAAAAAAAAAAAAAATATTTTTGATTTCCCTTAAAATTTGCAATATTGATCGTAGATAACAAAAATATTTTTAAAAATAAAACCAAACTACACTACAATCGTATTTCAAAAAATACCTTAATTTGAAAAGGTCTCCCAAAAGTAAACGAAATTATAGTTCTGAAAACAAACTGTAATGTAATTATAGAGTCATCTGAGATTCATCGGAATATTGTTCATGTTTAAAGTCTAAAAAAGTTCCCATCAATGAAAAAAGTTTTTTGTTGGATTACATATATGATAGGAAAAGTGGTGTTGATAAAAAAGAAAACGGCTGGATTAATGAAATGACAGCAGAGATAAATTGAAGAGTTGATAAGCAATCGATTCTGTCCCAACAAATTGTAATGAAGATTCGGTGTGTGAATCTTTCCCAGGAACGCCTCTGACAAATGAGAAATTATGATATAGCTAGCGATAGTCGCTTAGAGATTTTCGAGGAGAACAACACAAATAGCCGCGATTATAGGTATATAAAGCAGAACATCGAACTAATTTGGATCAGTTGTCTGCAGACAAATCACTTAAGGACTTAACCTTTAAACAATGAGAATAAATTAAAAAATAATGACCACAAACACTTCTCCATATTTTCCACTCCTCATGACCTATTTTAATGAATGTACTGCATTTTTTTGGGGCATCCCCTGGTTCAACAGAATAACAAAAAAAAAATAAACACTATTTCCAGAACTTAAGCACTTATCCTGATAAGGACGCGCACCATATGTAGGTCACATCCTTGAGGTCCTGCAAATATCTTTGAAAGTCCTACGTATATCTTGAAGGTCCTTCGAATACTTTTCAAGGTTCTACAAATATTCTTGAAGGTTCTGTGAAGATCCTCGAAGGTCCTGCGAATATCATTAAAGGTCCTGAAATATCCAACCAGTGTCTTGGAGAGTGATTCATACAAGGACGTGTGCCGTACGCAGGTCACTTTCATACGTGCCCTTAGCGAATCTCAGAATATCCTGTCTATGACCTTGATCGAGATTTTCACTAGGAGGTGTACTGTATTTATGTCAACTTATTTTGACAGCCTTGCAGACAACCCGTGAGTATCATTAGATTTTTTTAATAAATATCTATATCCGGGACGTGTGCCCTAAGAAAGTAACATCCCTAGGTGTCCTTCTGAAAGCACGATGCATCCTGCAACGTGATTTCAACAAGGAAGTCTGCCAAAATATGGTCAGATGCTTTGAATATTCTTAGGTAATCCAGATGTCCTGCAAGTGGCCTGGAATCCTTAGTAGGACACGCTTCTTTCTACACCAACCCCCCCCCCCCCCCCCCTGAAAAAGTACAACGAGCATCCCACGAAGGTCCTAGAAGCAGACCTGCACAATCGCCCAGACTAGGGTTGTCATCATTTTCTCTTTTCATACACTCTCTATTTCTCTTGGTGTATCCTTGGAGTTAGGTATAAGTCAATGATTGAATTATAAATTATAACAATTAAAGGAAATTGAACAAAGTAACTGAAGCTACTTCTAGAAATGGCTTTAATAGAACCAGTTTACAATCTCGAGCAGATATAAAATTTCGATTTATTTCGATCACTATACGTGTTGTTATAGATGTAATTGCATCCAACGAGCTTCAGCCTAATTCAGGAGTACCGCAAGGTTCCGTTCATTCATTCTTAATTTTTCTCATACTTATTACTGATCTAAGTACTTGAACAAACTTTCAGACGTATATACTCTTTCGTTGATCGCAGGCAATATTTGTCACTCATTTTCCTTCGGAGTTTGTGGACAAAATCAGATTATGAATGAAATACTGAACCGTGACTTTTCGCCAATTTCGGAATCGAGTCTTGCTAATAGGGTTAATTGCAATGCAGGTAAGACCCACATACCTCTGAGTTTGTCAATGTCAGCACTTAATATGGTTGGTGGCAATATCGAGGAATCGGATACTCTTGATGTTCTGGACATGCGTTTCAAGCATTGAAATGCTTGAAATGTCGAAAGTAGCATTTAATTGTTTTGTTTTCCTAAAACGGTCTATGAAATATTTTATCGGATCCAATCTTGTTACTATTTATGCCACCAATATCTGGAGATGAAATACAACTCTTATATATGGGCAGAAGCTAAACGCAATTCTAACTTTTTACCTTTTTTTATGTAAAATTAGGCAAATTTTAATACCTTCTGCGACAGTGTAGCTTGAGACTTTTTTTCTCTCAAAAATTATGTTTAATCAAACTACAGATTTATATATAAAGACATTTGGTGCAAAAGTTTCCAGTGACCCAAGGACGTATTGAATTCGATAAGAATCGGTCCAAATTGAGACCCACCTCCCATAGAAACGTGCTTTCTGAAAGTTGGGTGGTGAATGTGAAATAGGATCGTAAAGCATGTCCCCAAATTTAAAGAAAATCGGACCATACTTTTACCTAGTTCCCATATAAACCCACCTTCCACGTCCCCATACAAACCCACCTTCCCAGGTATATGCTTAAATTTCGTTCTGATTTATTTCTATATTTTCCACTCAACTCATAGACAAAAAGGATCAGGACTTTGTTAGAATTTGAAACGTTTTACCCGAAATTTTACCTAATTTATACATGGTGTTGTGTATCATATACATTTATTTTTCTACTAGTTCTAAGTGACAGTTGACCAAATAACTATGTACATCTTAAAAATAAAATCAAGCTTATGTATATAAAAAAGAAATAAATTCAAAATGAATATCAATGATATGCTAGAAGGATTTTCTTTATTTTATATTCTTTAACACATATGGTGAAAATAATACCGAACACTCATACACAAATAACCGTTAAAATCTAAATAACTTATGTATGTAAAAATTGCTTATACAAGTGAATCTAAGGAGTGAGACCAAAAACAATAAATCTGGTACTCATTTTCGTCAATAACTTTGTTTATGCACATTAAATAATTTTTTATTCAAGAGCACCGAATACATCTGGATGAAAAGCCGGCCGATAAACCTAATGCTCCGAATGTATGAAAATGTTTATAGTTCAAAATGTTCGAGATAGGACCATAATAAAGAATACTAAGGAAAAAGCTAGATCAAAAAGATTAAAATTAAATTTTATGAAAAAAATATACCTGCTGCCTAATCGACAAGACATAAATATGTACTGGCCGAGGTTTTGCAGCTGTCAGAACAAGTCGTTTGTGAGTTTATGTACAACTAATTCGGATATAAAAATATATTAATAAGTGTTTACAAAAGAGACTACTGACATTCTTACAAAAGGGAGGCAAGCCCACCAAACTGCCCAAACTCAGGCTTGTGGCGAGATAGTGGGCTCTAGTAAAACGAAATATAAAGTCCACATTAAGGGCATTCAAGGACATAAAAGATTTTAGATGCCTGTTCGAAAGAAGTAAGAGAAGCAACAATAACATCTTTAATGGGAAGAAATTTGGAAAAATAGGATACATTCTGTAATAGCAAGTGATATACAAAAACTTACAGTGAACAGCAAAAGAGATAGTTCCCTAGTTACAATAAAAAATCTTCCGTAATTTCTAAAAAAATACGTAACAAAAAATACACCACTTATTTTAATTTATTGTGTTAACTAGTATACTATAATACATAAATCTAAATAATATTTTACTTATTTCACTAGTGACTTTTGCAGAAGCTGTGGTGACGAAGAGGAGGAGGAGTCTGTGGAACACCTTCTCTGCATGTTCTGCACTGGCTCGTAGGAGAGGACTGTATTTGGGCTCATGTTTCTTTGAGGACCTGGGTGATTTGGCTGATATCAATATAGGCCAACTAGTTTTTTATAGTCTAAGTGAGTTTGATTGCAGGCTACCACTTCTACCTAACCTAACCTATTTATCTAAACAATGAATAAAAAAAATTTGAGATCATGATAACTTCATATTTTTGCACAGAAAAAGTCATGGTACGCTTGAAAAAAATAACAAAACTATGAAAATTTTGGAATTTCTGAATTGGATTGTTTAACCCAATACGTAGTAAATATACTTGAAGTCTTAGAACTTCAATCAACCATGTCGGCATTGAGGACACAATCGTTTTTGTGTAGTTTCGTATATTTGACCCCATTCGGTCAAAAGTATTTTATTTAGCTGAGCTTCATTGGAAATTATGTGATTTCGTATGCGTTTTTCTAAATTATCCCAAAAATGATCAATTCGGTGCAAATTTGGACTTTGAGATGGGGTTTTTAGCATATGTGGTGTGTTTATGCGATCCACATCTTAACGTTAGCAGGTGTATGCTTAGGGTCATTGCCCTGTTGAAAATACCAATTATATCTTTAAGCTGTTTTGTTCATCGCCTCCACAATGAATACTAAATTGCCAACACTGGCTGCTGACATGCTATGCCACACTATTATTTCATCCCCTCCATACTTCAGAGATTTTATAATATTCATTGGATTTAGCTCGTCGTACTTTTTGCGCCACACCAATTCGCGTCCGTACGATTCAAAAATGTTAAATTTTGACTCGTCCGAGAAATTAGTTTTCCCAAAAGTCTTATGCTTTAATTATATATTCCGTTATTTCGCTAACGTACGACTTTTTGCGAGCAGCACGAGCATTGTAACCAGCCCACATAAAGCAGTCACATACTGTGGTTACAGAAACAGCTATTCTCAATGATTCCTTCACCTCTAAAGATATTTTAGTCGCACTTCTGAATAGGGTTTTCTTATTAATGACTTCAATTTTTCATTTATCTTTATTATTGAGCTTTGATGGACGGCCTGTTGGTGGCTTATTTTAAATTCTTTTTTCTCTTTTTGACCGATTTATATGTTTTTGCACTGTTGATTTGCTCCTATTTATTATTTTAACAGTTTAGGTGTATGGTTTACCCATTTCGTGACTATTGATTCTTATTTTTTGTTCTTCTATTGCTAGCTCTTTTCTCGACATATTAAAAAATTACTTTACTTCACCTCATGTCATAAACAAATGCTTCTTGGAAATTTGGAAAGTATCATTACGGTTTTTAAAGGGAACAGTTGTGATAAAAAATGTTATAGGGTAAATAAAATATAAATAAGACCGTTTATGACTGGGGGTACAATGACTTATGCAGTGCTTAACTCTATTGGTCTGCAATTTTTATGAGTTTTTTTAGATTTGTGAAGGGAATGCACCAAATAAATATCAGTGTCACATTTTCAGTTACGTAATAATTAAACATTTTGGGAAGATTTTTTTTTTTGACCGGGGTACCACAAGTTTTGCTGCTCACTGTATATCAGTATTAAATTAACATAAAACTGCAATCAATTATTAAACTATTTATCAAAATGTGTGTGTCGGTTTTTTCGATCTCACTCCTTATGTAATTTTTTATTCTATGGGTTTTTTTACTACTACAATTGTGTTGAGTTTGATACCTCATAAATGTATGCAATACACGCATAGATATCTATTTTTTTTTTTCGTTTGCTGTTGAAAACCATCATCAACAACAACATCGTCATCATCATCAGTTTTATGGTTTTTCTGCTGTTTTTTTTTTTTATTTTATACCATCATTTCTGTGGTTTTTCGACAAAAGCACTTATTTCAAAAACACACATTTTTCTGGAGATCTAAAGACACATTCACTGTTGCATAGAACTTTTTCTTCTAAGATGTTACAATTTCTTACTCTCTTTGTAAAATTTATTATTTTTGCATGGAAAACATCGTGAAAGTAAAAACACTTAGTGTTGCCAATGAAATAACACTGTGGGAAAAGGAGATCAGTTTTAGTTCTAGCAACTGTCCCGTGACAGTTCTGAAAGGACATAATCCGCGATTGGTGAAAACAGGACCCCGTGACTGGTAAAATAGAACCGTTATAAAAGTGGCTGTCCTGTGACCTTTCCTCTGACCGCTGAAAAGAAGACCGGGCTAAAAAAAACCCTCCGACGTAAATATGAAATTTTAAAAACAGTTTATTTTAACTTCAACAGGTTCCATTAAAGCATTTTCATTTATAACTAGAGGGCATGATAAATTAACTCAAAGAACTGGTCTCCTAACGTCATATCACTAAACTGACTGGATCCCTTCATAAAAAACAATCGGTTGGGGAACCGATCCCTGTCCAAATATACCAGTCACAAAACATTTTCTGTAACAGGTCGGTTTGCCACAGTTAAGTTATTTTGTCAAACACAAATTAATAAAGAATAAAAATAAGTTAATTTGAGAAGGATTTTATATGTAAAGACTACATAGAAATATGCATTTTTAAAAGTTTTAATGGCTATAAAACTATTGCAAAATTTTCTTTATCGACTTAAGTGTATTTATCGAAAATCTGCGAATAGGTTTTTCAGCAATTTTCTTCGCATCTATTCCAGAATTAGAGCATTTGTAATTAATTTCATGTAACCTTATTAAAATCGTGAACTATTTCTTAGCCTCCCAGGCAGAAAAATACGATCGGCACAGTGCTGGAAAAGCATCGGCATTTGTCGGTTATACTCTGGCATGACATGGGATTAACAACCTTGAGAATACTGATCAGTTACACGATTGATAATAACATCTAGCAGGATGTTGAGCGAAAAAAAAACAAATTCCAAAAAATGTACCGAAGGCTTTTTCTTTGAAATCAAGAAGAAGTTATCTAACTATTTCTTAAAATTTTATGAAACGTTTCATCACATTTATGGAGACTTTATATAGAGGGTGGTTGAATTTTTAGGGCCGATGTTGAATGTGAACCACACATCAATTTTTTTTCTACATTTCATTTGACATTTCTTAATTTGAGACTAACTCAATTTGAACCATGGAAAGATACACAATCGAGCAACGCGTTTAAAGTTATTCAGGCTTATTATGAAAATGGGCGTTCCAATCAATATGCATTTCGTGCACTTCGTGATTTTTTTTGGTCAGCATAATCGAACAAATGTGTCCACAATCGGGAGAATTGTGGAAAAATTTCAGCAAACCGGGTCTGTGAAAACACCTGTGCATGCTCGCCCAGTTCGTTCTGCGAAAAACATTGATGTTGTTCGCGTAGTGTGTCATGTGGTCGGCCAAGCATTTACCGTGAATGGTGTTCGCTATCGCGAGATGATAACAAACTTATTGTGGCCAGGAATTGAGGATATGAACCTGGACGATATGTGGTTTCAACAGGACGGTGTCACTTGCCACACAGCTAAAGAAACAATGACTCTTTTGCACGACAAATTCAATGGCCGTGTTATCTTACGTGGTGGCGATGACAATTGGCCGCCAAGATCATTTAATTTGACACCGTTGGACATCCTTCTTTGGGGTTATTTGAAAGAAAAGGTGTACGTCGATACGCCAGCCACAATTCAAGAGCTAAAGGATGAGATAATTCGGCACATTAACGGCACAAAACCTCAATTATACCTCAGCGTCATCGAAAATATAGGCCATCGGATGGAGGTGTGCGGCGGCCATTTGGCCGATATTTTGTTCCATACATAATTGAACCATTTCATATTATCATAATAAAAAGAAATGATAATAATTTCCTAAATAATTTGTGTTTTATTCAAAATCAACATCGGCCCTTAAAATTTAACCACCCTAAATATGACAATTTTATTCGTTCATAACTATTATGAGTTTTTTTCTCTTCTCTGAGTGTAGTTAAAACCAACTCATAAGATCAAATAATTTTGCTGGGTTAGTATTTTGTTTGCATGTTTTGAACTGAAATGTTTTTATTTTTTATGACTTTCAAATGATTTGTAGGTTTTCTATACACACACTACACAGAATAAAATTACAAAATTCTGTTTGTAATATTGAACATCGTCCATAGAACATTTTTGTAAATACAAAAAAAATTTTTTTTAAAAAGGCACCAACAAAGGAATTTGTAAATACAAAAAACTTTTTGTTATTTTTTTGTTACTTAAATTTTTATTTTCAAAGAATTTTTATATGAAAAGTGACAATTTACAAATATTTCAAACAAAAAATTGTTAGAAATCGAGTTTAAATTTTAACAAATATTTTTAATTGCTTTAAATTTTGTGATATTTTTTTCTGTGTACACACTTTCAAATATATATATATTTTTTTTTTTTTTTACTTTTATAAATTTTTTTTCATACTTTATTTTATTTATTTAGCCATCAGCAACCTGACAAAAACTAAACTAAAACAAATGTGTTATATATACTCTGTTTTTCAAAATATTGATGCTATTGATTTAAAATTCATTGATTTTCGTGCAAATTTCAACAACATTTATTTACATACAAATACTCCTACACCAACATTTAAATGAACTAACACACATTCTAACCGAAATGTAATACATTTATTTATTTTTTTTTTCTATAACAATATACATTGTAAAATCACTTACAAAAATAATTGAATTGATATTTAGCAAAAAAAAAACGCTTCCCACCAAAATACATATTTTAAA
Source organism: Eustalomyia histrio (assembly GCA_949748255.1). NCBI lineage: Eukaryota > Metazoa > Arthropoda > Insecta > Diptera > Anthomyiidae > Eustalomyia > Eustalomyia histrio. The sequence continues at coordinate 12,165,111 of OX456523.1, forward strand.
AACATACCAAAATGAATTATGTTTTATACCTTTTGTTAAGCTTTCATCCAATATGGGGAAAATTTAAACTCCAAACATATTTGTATGTAAAAATATTTAGGTTTGCTTGTGTTGGTAACAAAAGTCTCATACCTGATTCATAAATATTTCACATCTGTTCTGATCATCAAAATAATATATGTAGCACATGCCTGTTTTTTTTTTTTTAACTTACATGTATGGCATGTAGGCACAAATGTGTGTGGACATTTCAATTAGGGCGGATTGGTTCTTGAAATTTTTAAGAATTGGAGTTTTGAGTTTTGACTTGTTTCAATTAAGGTTGTATAAGTTCTGATATCTTCTAAAAATTGTAATTGCAAAAACTTTTTAGCTCAACCTTTCCGTTAGCTGGGGAAAACTGGCAGGGGTGGGATCGCCACAGAAATTATTTGATTTCAAGAGTGCAAAGCGTGATTTAAGACTTTATAAAACTTAATTAATTTATTCGAATTAAAACTGTAAGATTAACCAAGTGAGGGAGAGAGATAAAAATCGTGCTACTGAACCTGAGACAGCACGTTGTGGCAACCAGGGATGGCACGCTTGCTTTGTAGATTTCGATTAGGGGAGAATAGCGACCGGGGACGGCACGCTTACACTGATGATTTCGATTAGGCGATAACAACGATCTGGGATGGGACGTTTTCTCTGGTTAACTGCTTCTAAGGGAGGGCAGCGATCTGTGACGGTACGCTTTCTCCATTGGTTTCGATCATGGGAGGACAACCGCCAAGAACGGCACGCTTCCTCTGGTGACTTCGATTAGGTGAGGACTTCGACCTTGCATGGCACGTCTCCTCTGCACAGCCGCTTCTAAGGGAGAACAGCGACTTGGGATGGCACGCTTCCTATGTTGATTTCGACAGCACGTTTTCTCTGGTGAGATGCTTCTAAGGAAGAACAGCGACCTGAGATGGCAGGCTTTCTCTGATGACTTCGAATAGGCGAAGACAATAACTTGGATCGAAACGTTTCTTCTGTTAACTGCAATTAGGCGAGGACAGCGACCTACCACAGCACGCTTTCTCTGTTGACTTCGAGTAGGCGAGGACAACAACTTGGGACGGCACGTTCCTCTGTTGACTTCGACCAGGCGAGGAAAATAATTTCGGACGGCACGTTTCCTCTTTTTAGCTACATAAAAGGGAGGAGATCGATCTGGGAGCGGGTGCTTCCTCTGTCGCCCTCGTTTAGTTCCCATTACATTCAAAACCATTCAAGTCAGTTTAGAGGGTCTTCAAGTATGTTTGCACGACCTTCAAGAATATTCGCAGGATCTTCTTGGATATTCTCAGGACCTTGAAGGATATTCGCAAGATCTTCAAGGATGTTTACAGGACCTTCAATGATATTCGAAGAACCTTAAATGATCTTTCCCAGACCTTGAAGCCTATTAGCAGGACCTTCATGAATGTTTGCAGGACCTTAAAGGGTATTCAAAGAGCCTTCAGCGATTTTCTTGGGATATTTAAGGATATTCGTAGGACTTTCAATGATAGTTCAAATATCTTTAAGGGTATTTGCAGGATACTTATAGAACGGAAAAAGATGTCCTCGAAAGCTTGAAAGAGATATTGGTGGAAAATTACGTTGAGGTCACATTCACTGCTGTGAACAACCTCAGTACACTGCAACATGTGAAGACAAAATTAAGCGTGCCGTCTTTTGTCGTCGTTTGAAGTCAAAAATCAGGCATTTATATTTTTGTTCATTGGAAAATCGTTCCACCCCAAAATGTGTGTGTATTTAATTTTATTTTTTGTGTATGATTCATGAATATGAACAGGGATTTAAAAAATAATTTTGCAGCAAAAAGAAAAAATATCAAATTTAGCCTTAAATCTCTGTGTGTACACTTCCTTTTTCAATATGCAATTGAAATTTTATCACTTGTTTTTAAATCAGCTTAAAGTTGTTTGTATATGTAAATTTATGTGCAGTTATGTACCAGAATATGTGTATTTTTTTGTTGTTGTTCGAACAAAACATAAAAAAAATGCAAAGAAATAAAAATGTTCACAGGTGACAAATACATTCATAATATTTTATTTATTTCAAAAAAGGGAGAAATGTAAAACAAGGTAACTGAAATTTAATTTTTTTTAAGGAGGACTAAAAACCATCGATAGATATTTTAACAAATTTGTTTGTAAAACTGATAGTTTTGATTATAGAACAATATAATTTTGCAGAGAAATGCTGTTCTAGGCTGCTTAGGTGCTTTAGAATGTCTGTGTCCCATTTAAAATGTTTAAGAGGCAACCAAAAAAAATTTGAACTTTGTTCATAAAACCGCTTATTATAATCCTTTTGATACGTTGTTTTACATTTCACCTGACAATTTCTTTGTTTTAAATATGTTATTAATTAAATTTATTTGTATTGAATAAAACAACAATTGAATCGTAAATTCAAATGTGCTATATTTTATATCACAAGTCATTTGGATTTCAAATATGTTTGATAATTTAAAAAAAAAATTTAATAAATCTGTTTAATTTTTCCAATAACTATGGTCAAAAGCGGAGTATTTGAAAAAAAAAAAAGTATTACCAGATATGTAATTCTATAACCACATATCTGTGGTTCCTATTCTCTTGGAAAGTGCTGCCATTTTTACAAATGGCATCGTATGATAGTTTGGTTTTCACATTCGTGAAACAGACACACGCAAAATTTATAGTGAATAACAAAATATTGCTACGCGTCTCAAGAACACACGATAACGATTAACTTCCCATTAAAATTAATTATGAGCGGCGAGGATAATTTTTAGCTCAGCGGCCACGTCAGTAAGCAAAATTCTCAGATCTAGGGGACTCGTCATTCAAGAAGGACCATGTGTCTCTAGAGACATGCTGACAGAATCTTTTTTTCGAAGGTTAACGATCTTGATTTGGAGGATAAGTGGTTTCAACAGGACGGAGCCATTTGTCATCCTGCAGGCGACACAATGCTTTTTTTGAAGAAGGCCTTCCCAGTGTGATTTATCTGTAGTTTTGCTGATTTGGCTTGGCTAGCCATATCTTCCGATCTGACTGTCCCTGTCTGACTGCTAGGTCTGCCGCGTACCTTAAAGAAGTTAAAGAACAACAGAACGTGATACCAAAATCGACAACGTGATACCAAAATGCAGCGCATAATTATGCAAAATGTATATAATAGAGACCAAATTTTTGGCGGCCTATTGTCGGATCAAATTTCCCAGAACTAATTAAAACAAATTTTGAAAGTTCATATAAACAAAATCAATTAAAAATGACTTTGAATAAAAGTTGTAGTAAAAAAAAAAATCACATGATGGTTTTCGCTCTACCTTGAAGTCACTCAAAAACACAGTTTTCACCCTGATTGTAGTCTAAGAAAGTAGTATAACTTTGGCAATTTTCAGTTAATTAAAATTTGTATTATTATTTTTTTAACTCAAAACAAAACGGACTTTTAAAATAAATTAGGACAAAAATAAACTAAAAAAAATTCCTATTAAATTTAATTATCAACTCAATGAGATTTATTACCAGAACAAAAAATTCAAAAATATATATAAAAAATTTAAGTAACTGACATCTATTTTGTTTGTCATTGCTTTACTATTGTTAATTTAAACGTTTGACAGCAAAAAATACAACTATAATAAGTACAGTCATTAAGGCCCATTATTATAACTAAAGTTAGGATGTTAACGGACAGATTATTAGTTTTTCATTATTATAAGTATACTTTAACCTTAAAATCATCGATAAGCTAACGGTAAGTTCATCTTACCTTTAACTTTTAACGTTAGGTTTAAGCATTTGAAGTTGCCACATTTTCTGCTCTGCAGTGTAGTTGCCGTATAGTTTTTTGACCGTATCTTTGCTGTTTGTTTTATTTCTGTGTTCGGCGTGGACAATGTAAATTTTTTACAACAAACATTTTTATTTTTTACACAATTCGAAGAAATTTTGTTTTTCGTTTGTATTTTTTGTTTGTTGTAAGTAAATAAATAAATAAATAAATAAATAAAAAAAAGTACGTCGTTGCCACTACGTATTTTTAAGAACCATTTTAATTTGTCAAAAATAATCGGTTTTTGCTCTGGTAATGCCATGTTTTCAAAAAACTTAATTTTATTTTTAAAGGAAGTTGTAATAACCAAAAAAATTTAAAGGTCACTTTATTCCTCACTTTAGCTAAAGTTACCTTAAACTAACAAGCACCTTAAAGGCAAGTTGTAATAATGGGCCTAAGTCGCATATATTGGGTCATTTTTTAGCAACTTTATTTTTGAAAACATTGTTTTTGGCAGCTCAGCTGTTTTCGTGTAACATGTTGCTGTCAAACATGTTTAGTTTGGTCTATAATTTAACCATGAATCGACTTACAAACGAACAACGCTTGCAGATTATTGAATTTTATTGTAAAAATTCATGCTCGGTTAAGAAAGTGCATCGTGCAATTTCTCATTTCTGGTTGAATAGGTACGTGAACAAACAAAATTGCCGTATTGGTTTGAAGAGCAGCCAGAAGCATAGTTTGGTGTGAATTACCTGTGGCATCATTGGACCGTACTTTTTCAAAGACGACGAAGACAGGAACATTACTGTGAATGGTGAGAGCTACCATGGGATGATTACGAACTTTTTTTGTCCAAAATGGAAGATCTGGACTTGGTTTACATGTGGATTCAAGAAGACGGTACCACATGTCATACAGCATGCGAAAAATTGGCCCGATTGAGAGCTGAGTTCGGTGAAGAGTTTAGATCGTGTGATTTGACCCATTCAGATTATTTTTTGTGAAGCTATGTTAAGGCTCATATCTATAGGGACAAGCCCGCAATGGTTGACGCACTGGAAGCCAATATTGAAGAATTTATTATTGAGATACCGGCCGATATGTTGGAAAGAGTATGCCAAAATTAGACCCAGCGTATGAACCAATTGAGGCGGAGCCGCCGTCAACATTCACATGAAATCATCTTTAAACATTGATTTATATAGACTGTTCTATCGATTTAAATAAAGATTTCATACATTTCTCTACATTTTAGATTTTTTTTAATTAAATCCGAAAGCTCTTAAAAAATCACCCATGAGAACAACAGATAATGCAATATCTCCAGTATTTATAAATACAACATTTTTTCCAATAGAACATAATAATTCTAGCACACACGCAATTTGTATATATCTATACTTATGTAAAACACATACGCCAATATTCAATTTATGTATTTGTCACTTTTATCAACGCAATTTTTGTAACTAATCGACAAGGATTTGTGTCAAGTTTTTACCAAAAAGTCAAATAACAGATAAGCAACTGAAAAAAGAAAATAAAATAAAATCAAACATATAGACATTACTGTTTCTACTAATATAACGACCAACAATTTAATACACTCACAAAATTTTTACAACCTTCTAATGCTCAAGACCGACCAGAAGCGGTTGTCACATAATTAACAATTTTTTATTAAAGCAATTCCTTGATATTGACAGAAAACATAATTTACTACTCATCCTGCCTTTAAAATTTCTTTTGTTCAACGAATGATTTTTTAAAACAAAAAAATATTTTAAAAAGCCTGGTACTTTATTCAATTTTATTTCAAATATCAGACCGCTACCTGTTCCAATTGACCAGTCCAGTAACATTTCCTATAACAGTTCTCCCAGGGATGTTTCTATGGTGGAAATCTCCCTTAAATTTTAAAAAGTTTATGCAGTGAATTTATGTGATCTGCCTTTTGCATTTTTATAAAAATGTTAGCTAAAGATTGTGTAGGGTATTATAAAGCTAAATATGATCAAATATAATCTTGGTTGCTTTTAATATATACTTCTGGCGTTATAACTTCAACAATCATAATGTTAATGTGTTAAAAAAAAAATACAAATATCCTTCGCACGTCATAGTCATGTTGTTACTATTGTTATTGATAAAATATCAAAATTGAATATGATTGGTATACACTCTAAAAATTTTTACAGTTAGACAAACATTTATTTTTAAATGTTTTTAATAGTTAAAATACAAAGAATTATATTTTTCTATTTTATTTGAAATTTTTTTTTTAATTAATTTTTATGAACAAATATGGATTTTCTGTTACAGTTAATATTTTTATTTACAACGTTTTGTTAAAAAAAATTTTTTATATTTTATTGCTAACCCATTCATTGATATTTCTTCAGAAATCGATAATATTTCTACAATATACTCTTATTTGGCTTCGGAAACTTTCTATGGTAAGATTATAACACAATAAAGCTTGAAAATGATTCAAGACATCCAGAAATAAAATTATTTCAATTTTTGCTATAAGTAATACTTTCTGTAAAAGAAAATTACATACTGAAAATTTTTAATCTTGTGTTATTATTACAGAAGTTAGAAGGATTTACACTTTTAAAAAATTGCGAAATTTGGCGAAATCGACACTAACATTATTAAATTTTATCGAAATTCGTTCGGCATAGTACAAATACTAATTGTATTAGCTGTGCTTAATTTTAAAAAAATTTGTTAACAGGTTTCTAAGTTAGAGGAATGTTCGCAAAACATTTCCTGACGGTGACCTGTGAGCCCTGGAGCAAAAATAAAGTAAATTACCTTGCAAGTAGAGATTTTTCACTTCCTTTGTTGTTATAAATAATTTATGCCAGAGCATAAACATATTTTTGGCGATTTTTTAAAAATTTTGTTCTGTTTTGAAAAGTATTTTTTTTTTTTTTAAGTTTATGAAATTTTGAATTTACGTCCTTTTTGCTTGAAAATCATTGGTTGAACAAAAAAAGTTTAAAGCAGAAAAAGTAGTAAATTATGTGTTCTTTTGACATCAGGTAATTGCTTTAATAAAAAAATTAATATTTAGCCAAAAACTACTAAATATCTGACAACCAGTTTTTTGGTGGTCTTGAGAAAATTAAATGAAAAGTCGTTTATTTTTTACTAAACTTAATAGTTCATTTTAAGCAGTTACGAAAATTATTTTTTAGGTTTTTTGTATATAATTATTCGAAAGTGAAAAGAAACAAATAAAGGAAATATTATATGTTTTTAAGAATTCGTGTTAAGTTTGTTCACAGTAAAAGTAATTTAAAAATCATTTATTTTTACGGATATTTTGTTAATTTTACAACAATTCAAAATAAACGAAAAGTTCATTTAATGAAAATGAGAAGCTACTATAGTAGACCGGGTTTCAATAAATTTTCATTTATTTTAAATTACATTTTCGGTTACAAACTACTTTGAATGGCATTTGAAAATTTTTCTGTTATTACGGTAAATTTCGCTAATTTGAGCCCAGCGGTATGTTTTGCAAATCTTAGCAACACATGTCTGCTGACGTGAAAAACAATGAAATTAGTAGGCGCTACTACATTTTGAAAAGTGGAATCTAAAATCGATTTGCTAAAATCAGAAAAAAAAAAAATACTAAATATTATTAATATTAGTACAAAATTTCTAAATAATTTTTTTTTATAGAGCAACAAAAATTTTTTATTTATTATTTTTTTTCAAAAAATATTTTAGACAAAATTAAAAAAAAAATAAAGGCTTAAAAATTGTAAAAACATAAACGAATTTATTTTATTATGTTTTAATTTGCTAATTTCTGCTATGGAAAATATTTTTAGTCAATTTTCAGTTTCTTCACTTCGGATCTCCTTTTTCAACATATATAATATATTAAGGCAATTTACAGGTTGGTTGAAAAGTTCCTGCGCTCGAAATGAAAGAATACTGTTTTTGTTACGAAATATATTTTTTTATTTAATATAATCTTCTAGAAGCTCAATACACTTGTTCCAATGATCTTCTGATAATTTTATCCCATCCTTATAATGGTTTTCCGGAAGCTCTGCAAAATAAACACCTACGGCTGCTATGGCCTCTTCATTCGACGAAAAATGCTTTCCACGAAGGAATTGTTTGAGATTTGTGAAGAGATAGTAGTCACTGGGAGCCAAATCTGGTGAATACGGTGGATGTTCAAGCAATTCGTACTTTAATTCTTTGAATTTAGCCATCGTCAAAACACTTTTGTGAGCAGGTGCATTGTCTTGAAGAAAAATTATTTTTTTCTTCTTTAAACCAGGTCTTTTCTCACGAATTTTTTCATCTAGCTGATCCAAAAGGTTGCAATAATATTTAGAGTTGATTGTTTTACCTTTCTGAAGATAATCAATCAACAAAATTCCTTTTGCATACCAAAAAACTGATGCCATAACCTTCTTTGCTGATCGTTGTGACTTCACCTGCTTTGGAGCTGAACAACCAGCTTCAGTCCACTGTAAACGTTCTTGTTTCAATTTAGGATCATGGTGGTAGATCCAAGTCTCATCCATAGTTATAAAACGACGCAAGAAATCGGTTTTATACGGCTTAAAACGCTCCAAATTACGCTGAGAAATTTGTTTTCCATCCATTTTTTGTTGAATTGTTAATCTGTGCGGCACTAACTTTCCAAACAGTTTTTTCATACGTAATTCTTCATGTAAAATATGGAGTACTCGTTCGCTTAGTCAAACTTGGATCTTCACTAACCATATTAAGTACCTGCTCAATGATTTCTGCTGTGGTTGCAGTTTTTGGTCGTCCTTGCGTGGATCGTCTTTAAGGCTGGTACGACCACGTTTAAATTTACCAGCCCAAAATTCAACGGTGCGTTTTGAAGTTGAGGACTCCTTATACACTTCTAACAATTGTTCATAAATTTCCTTTGCTTTTAAACCCTTCAAAATAAAGAATCTAATGACTGCACGATATTCAATTTTTTCCATATTAAAAAAATCAATGACACGTCAATTTCAAATGGCTTGTAAACAAAGAAAGAATTGACAGAATGACTTGCAACTTTGCATGTGTTCTCAGGACAGTTATACCAACTTGAGAAAAAAAAAGTTTGGAGCTAGCGGTGCCATCTCTTGGTGAGCGCAGGAACTTTTCAACCAACCTGTATGTATATATTTTAATATTAGAAATAACATATTCTTCAATATCCGCTTTTTTAAAATTAGTAAATTTTTTTCTGCTTATTTTAACAAATTCGTTTTAAAAAATATGTAAAATAATTTCTCAAATTAGCAAGAAAAATTTGTAAATATTCTGTAAATTTTTTGTTACAAAAAAAAAAAAAAATCAAAACAAAAATAGTAAAGTGGGATTGAAAACCGTTTAAAAATGCTCTTACATACTTTTTTTTCTGAGTGTATCTACTAGATATGTGGCAACATATGAACTCGTTATGAAACAATTACGTACATGAGTGACTAATAAAAATGAAACATATATTGTAATACACACAGAGAAATAATAAATAATAAATTCGGTAAATTTTAATGTGATTGCTGAATATTTTGGATGTTGCGACCAAAATTCTGTTTGTATTGTGGTGGAAACCAATATTCAATTGTATCAACCAATTTAAATCAAGTAGTAACCGAAATTGTTAAAATATTTCTCGGTGTGCATGAAAGTGAATATTTGTGCGTTGTTTTTTTTTTTTTTTTTTTTTGTAAGGAAATAAAAATATTTGGTAAAAAAAACGTTGAACATTCCTACCACTAGACTACTACAACAATGTACAAACGATAATCACTTTTTAATATTACTTTAATGTCTTTTCATTATAACAAAGGCAATACTTATACAAAATGCTTTTAATTTTTGTTTTTAAATATATATACAATTTTATATGCAGGATACTTTCCAGTAATTCCTTGAAAAAAATCTATTTTACTGCATTTTTATAATTGTTGTTGAATTAAAAAAATAATTCAAACAATTCATAAAGAAACTTTTATAATAATATGAAAAATGAAAAAGCGTGTCAATGTTGTATTCTGCTTTATTATTTTTTTCTTTCTTCTTTTTGTGTTAATTAAATAATAAAAAAAAAAAACACAAACATATAACATTGAATGATAAAATACAACTTTCCGCAACAACTTGCATAAATGTTCGTAATAATGTTGAGTACACGATGATGCATATTTTAAACTCAATAAACATATAAACACGCATACATACAAAAGTACACATAATTATAAGTTTATTAGGGTGGCACTTGATAATTTAATAAATCTAACTTGAACTTGCAAAGAAGGTATACAAACAGATTTATTCGTGACAACCGAATTTCTTGCCAACTGAATATATTGTTTGCAGCAACCGAATTATTTAGTTGTACCAACCTAATATTTTTCTGATATAATTGAAACTTGGAAACCTCTTTATTTTTGGATTTATTTCTCAATTTTTGCAATTTTTTTTTATCAAAATTTAAATTTACCTTTCATTTGACATCCAATTTTTCTATGGTCACTTTTAAACAGAAAAGAGCAAAATCTTTTTATTTCACCCCAAACCTTCTATGTGGTAATTAGGAACAAACGAATTTTATTTCAATTAACATGGTTTACCTGATAATTTACATTAGTCAGTGGTAATAATTTAAACAGTATGTTTCACCTCTATTAATTGTTTAGAAAAAATCTTAATAGTTTAGTAAATATCTATTCCTGTGTGCCACCCTAATAAACATACCATACGCTCATACGTGTTGCACATACATACGTGTAAACATTTTCTTTTAATTACGTAGCATAAATTTTTAAGCCGAAAATCCAGTCGTATTTGTCAGTTAGTGTGTATATATTCTTTATTATTCCGTGAGTAAATGGAAATAATACAAAAAAAGAAAAATTTGCATACTGTGGATTCAAATGAAATTAAAAGGGAAACTTCAAGTAAATTAAAAATGAAAATTTGGTAAATATATAAATATATATCATGGTTTTAAAAAAAAGTAATGGTTATTTATTTTTATTTTAAGGAAACACAGAAGAAGAAACATTAATTAACTCTTAATAAATATTTCTCACAATAACGGGATAAATTTAATTTTTATTCTGTGAACTTTTCTTTATGATTACCAAGACTTTTATTAGCATCCACAAAGCAGTTTTTGTACGTATATAAACCCCTTATATTATAAAAAGAATCTTTTTATATTAAAACCACTTAAAAGTCTGCTGATGTTATTTAAAATTTTCACAATTCATACAGGTATAGTAAATTAATTTAAATTAAAATAAAATATTTAAAATAATATAGATATTTCAGTAGTTTTTTTTTGTATTTGTTCTATAATTACTTACAGTGTGCTTATAAGGTAAAGCAATTTCTAATGATTTTTCAAATGATTGTAATACCTAGTTTTCAGAAGGAAAGCTTCAACATAAATCCAAAAATAATTTTATAGTACAATCTGCAAAATCAGACTTTTTTATGATGCAAAACACGAAAATACACACAAATTTATCAATAAAAATGCTATTGAGTTGTTTTAGGTTCCTGTGTTATGTTTTACTCTTTAGTACGACACTGGGACGTATAATTGTTGTGAAAATAAAATATAACTCATACGCTGTGATAACCAGAAACAATTGGAAGAATTACTCTGAACAATAAAATTAATTCTAAATAACAAGGTTCTGACAACTTATTCTGGCAGAGGGGACAAAAAAAATATTCAAGTATCGTCTGAATTTTTTTTAGGGGGGGGGGGGGGGGGTTAAAGTTGCCACCCTTTTGCACCTTCTTATAGTGCATCGGCATAAGAAACCACGTGACCCTTATATTTTAGGTATAAAATGTATTTACCAGATTTATGTAGAGAATTACATTTTTGTGGAACATATTAACCCTCTAGATCCCCAATGTATGGGTCTTTTTTGTCTCTTTCGTGAAATAAGGGGGGAGTTGGGGAATACCCTTAAAACGGGGATATAACAGTTTTAAATGTTCCACAAAAATATTTATCATAATATTCTACTATAAGTCTTTGAATACACTAAGTCAAAACTTTAAATGCGTTTAAGGGTTAATTTTGTGCATATTCAGAGTTGGCGCTAAAATTTCCCACATTTAGTTCAATGAAATATTATTATAATTCGAAAAATATCAGAAGGGACAAAAACTTAAAGTTTTTGTGTACAACTTGTTATACCCTTCACCACAGGTGGAAGGGTATATATAAGTTTGTCATTCCGTTTGTAATTTCTACAATATTGATCTTAGACCCTATAAAGTATATATATTCTGGGTCCTTATGAAGAGCGAAGTTGATTTAACGATGTCCGTCTGTCCGTCTGTCCGTCTGTCCATCTGTCCGTCTGTCCGTCTGTCCGTCTGTCCGTCTGTCCGTCTGTGTGTTGAAATGGGTTTTCCGAAGAACCCAGACGTGATGAGGACTTGATTCTTTTTTATTTCTGTTACATGTGATCCATTTCTGTTTGCTATTAAATCAGACAGATCGGTTAATAAATGGCTGAGATATTAGCAAAAAACCAGGACTACCTCTAATTTTTCCAGTAAAATCCCTTTGTTTAATATGTATGTAGAATTTTACGCATAACAACATGTGTTAAAATTCTTTTCTTTTATCTCCACCTTTTTTATACACAAACAACACACATACAAAGATTTGTCATTTAAATAAAAACCAAACAAATCTCTAATTAACGAAGACTTTTATATATGTACATCTATTGACGATGATTTTGTGTGAGCTTCAATAGCTCAGTTGTCTAGACGCCATGTCACAACTACTTTTTTTCTCTAAGCCCGTGGAGTTCGAGGTTCAAATCTCGCTCAGGTCAATTCACTTTTTTTTTTTGTAAATTTTTTTTGTACATTTTTTTTTATTATTTTCTTAATATTTTTTTATACCCTTCACCATAGGTGGAAGGGTATATATAAGTTTGTCATTCCGTTTGTAATTTCTACAATATTGATCTTAGACCCTATAAAGTATATATATTCTGGGTCCTTATGAAGAGCGAAGTTGATTTAACGATGTCCGTCTGTCCGTCTGTCCGTCTGTCCGTCTGTCCGTCTGTGTGTTGAAATGGGTTTTCCGAAGAACCCAGACATGATGAGGACTTGATTCTTTTTTATTTCTGTTACATGTGATCCATTTCTGTTTGCTATTAAAAATCAGACAGATCGGTTAATAAATGGCTGAGATATTAGCAAAAAACCAGGACTACCTCTAATTTTTCCAGTAAAATCCCTTTGTTCACAATGTAACACAGTGCCTTTTTTTACGGCCTTTTAGAAAACTACGTGAAAACTACTATTTTAATAGGCTATAAAAGCAACTGCGCTATGAAAAACTGTAGGTGAAACAACTGTATGACAATTATTCTGTCTCTCTTCCTTGCGTCTGATTTTCCAATTCGTCAGCTTATTATTGGTTTGGCCCAATCACCATTTTTGTAATAATAGAGGCGATTGGATTATATATAATATCAATATCCTCTTTTTAATTCTGAAACCCGTTTTTCGATATCTGGCATCATAACTGAGATAACTAATATCAACTTTGATATAAAATTAAGAATGAAAACCATTTTCATTGTTTTTCTTTTAAATCTTTGGGCAAACTAATAATAAGCTGACGATTAATTAAATGTGCTTTGTGAGTGTGTTTTTTTTTGCTTATACATTTCACAGATCATATAAATATGAAACTTTGTTGTATGTATTGTTCTTTTGAATACTGAGATAAAATAAAAAAAATACATTAATTATGTGCAAAAATAAATAAATATAAAAACATAAAACAGTTTTTGTTATTACAATATGTAACCCAAGTATAAAATTTGTTGTGAGTTTGTACTAAGTTTATGAAACAACAATTTTAGTAAATACAGTCATGTTGCACTTCTATGGTATCTCTTTGATATTTTTGGCGATCATATGTTTTAAACCATGTTGTGTAGTTGTTCACTTTTACACATTATTTTTTTGTATACATTGTTTTTAAATCTCTTTCTCGCCTAGGACATGAAATACAACAACAACCCTCACCATACGGTTTTGGATCACTCGTTTGACAGCTGTCACTTTTGACATCACTGGTATACCCTGTGCCTTTGTTTAATATGTATGTAGAATTTTGAGCATAACAACACATCCATGTGTTAAAATTCTTTTCTTTCATCTCCACCTTTTATACACAAACAACACACATACAAAGATTTGTCATTTAAATAAAAACCAAACAAATCTCTAATTAACGAAGACTTTTATATATGTACCTCTATTGACGATGATTTTGTGTGAGCTTCAATAGCTCAGTTGTCTAGACGCTGTGTCACAAATACTTTTTTTTTTCTCTAAGGCCGTGGGGTTCGAGGTTCAAATCTCGGTGAGGTCAATTCACTTTTTTTTTACATTTTTTTTTTATTATTTTCTTAAGACTTTTTTTTGCTTATTTTTGTTTTTTTTTAACATTTAATAATTAATTTATATAAAATTTTATATTAATAATTAAATAATCCATAAATAGGCTAAAAACATCAACATTTTTATAAAAACTCTCTGATACAAACAAAATACAAACGTTTTTATACCTTTCACCACAGGTGGAAGGGTCGCGGGTTCGTTAAGATTTTTTTTGTTTATTTTTTGTTTTTTTTTTACATTTAATAATTAATTTAAATAAAATTTTATATTAATAATTAAATAATCCATAAATAGGCTAAAAACATCAAAATTTGTATAAAAACCCTCTGATACAAACAAAATACAAACGGTTTTATTTCTATTTTTTGCTCCGATTTAAAAGAATTTATAAAAAGATTTTTAAACCATTTTATTTCTCACATATTAAGAAAATTTTATACATAATTTACCTTTGAGTGCAACTATTTTAGGTCATAACTTATAATAATTTATAAAAAAAAATTATAAACTATTTTCCTTCAAATTTTTAAAATTAAGCTAAAGAAATTACAAATATTTCTAATAAAAAAGCGAAATAAAATCCTAAATGCAAATTTGCCAGCTAAATCAAACTATTTTGTAGAAATAAAACACATGCAGTTCTAGTGATTTCTTTTAACGATTTGTTGAAATTCTTTTCTTTCACCTCTTAACCTTTTATACACAAACAACAAACACTATTCTAGAGCTGTATTATGACCTATGGATACGTCTTATATAGCAAAAGATCGAAAATCTTTAGTATAACATATTTGCTGAAAAACTCGGAAATATCGGTTCAGATACAAAAAAGTTATGCCCAAAGCATACATTTTTTTAAAATACATATTTTCTGGAACCATAAATCTTCCCGAGTCCAAGTTTTATCTCCAAACTAAATGGTTAATTTCCTCTTAAAGGCGTCCGTATATAAATCTGTCCATTTCATATATGTCCATATATAAACTTCAGTTTTTTCCCAACCATGGTGAAGGGTATATAAGATTCGGCATAGCCGAATTTAGCCGCTCTTACTTGTTTTTATTTCAATTAGTTAGTCAAATAATATTATAAATTGGAAAATATAAAAAAACACAAACTTTGGTACCCATCATTTTATGTACTTTAAATTTAGGGAATACTAATGTTAAATTTCCTGAGCTCGGTTTGTAGTGGGGTCAATTTGATAATTAAATAAAATTATCTTTTGGAAAATATAAGTTAAATCCAAAATTTGGCCCCAAACTTTATTTTTTGTGTACAGTGTGAATTTGCTTTAGTTTTTACGTTAATTAAAAAATATTTTAGATACAAAAAAAATAAACTATTGGCCCTCATTTTTCGTTATGATTTAATGGGGCCATAAAATTGTATACAATGAGTATTTGTTTAATTGGCTAACTACATATATAATATAGTGTTTTAAGCAATATTAAACAATGCCAACCTGTGTCCCCCCTTATCTACACAAAAATACCTTTTAACTAGTATCGAATGTAAAATTTAAGGATTTTGCTAGAAATTTTATAAAAATAAAAAAACAAAAACTATGTTAATCCTCTAAAGCACAAGACCACCAAAAAGCGATTGTCACATATTAAGTAGTTTTTAGCTTAATAATAATAATCTATTAAAGCAATTACTTGAAATCGATAATTTACTACTTTTTTGTGTTTAACGAACTATTTTTAAGCGAGAAGGATGTAAAGTCAAAATTACGTAAAATTAAAAAAAAAATTACTTTTTAAACACAAAAAAAATTTTAAAAAATCGCCAAAAATATCTTTATGCTCTGGTATATATTATTGATAATAACAAAGGAAGTTAAGAATATCTACTTGGAAAATAAAAAACTTTTTTTACTCTAGGGCTCACAGGACACCATCAGTACACGTCTTACCAACAATACACTGTGACTCTGTAGTAAGTGGAAAAAATTTCGGTAAAATTTAGTAATGTTTAGTATCAATTTTGCTTAATTTCACAATTTTCAAAAAGCGTAAATCCCTATAACTGCTAAAATAATAACACTAAGTCAATAATGTTCAGTATTTTACTAATAAACAGAGAAAACAGATTGGTGGTGACAACCGAATTTGTAGTCACTTGAATAGTTCGGTTGTGGTAACGGAAGTTTTCGGTAGTGACAACAGAAAACCAATTGAGAAATGAGTAATTTGATTGTGCCAACAGTATTTCGGTTGCCTCAATAACAGTTCGGTAGTCACAATTGAAAAATTCGGTTACTGCAACTAAACCCTTCGATTGGCAAAAAGTTCGAATGTCAGCACGAATCTGTTTCCTAGGTGTAGTGTTATTTATAGCAAAAATCTAAAATTTTTGATTATCGGATTTCTAGAGCGATAAATCAAAATTAGTTGTCAATGCCAAATATAAAGGGTGTCCCAAGAAGAACGCAATTTTTAAATTTTAAATAAAACACAGATATTTAAAAAAAAAATCGTGAAACTTTATTATATCGTAAAGTAGACAGAATGAGGTTATGTATGGAACAATATATGTGCAGATGGCCGCCGCGGCTTTGCTGGCATGCACGCGATCTTTTAATGAAATTTTCAATGACCGTTTTGCATGAATGCTGCGGTATTTCATTAATGCAGCGTCCAATTTCCTCTTTTAAGGCTTGAGTCGTCGTCGGCTTATTCGCGTAAACCATCGACTTCAAAAAACCCCAAAGAAAAAATCTAATGGTGTTAATTCGCACGATCTAGGCGGCCAATTCTGATCTCCAAAACACGAAATAA
The DNA here is from genome assembly GCA_949748255.1 of Eustalomyia histrio. Lineage (NCBI taxonomy): Eukaryota > Metazoa > Arthropoda > Insecta > Diptera > Anthomyiidae > Eustalomyia > Eustalomyia histrio. The sequence continues at coordinate 12,182,183 of OX456523.1, forward strand.
CACGACCGGGAAATGACTGATGCAGCAATTGAATTGTTTCTCTGGCTGTATGACATGTGGCGCCGTCTTGTTGGAACCACATGCCCTCCACATTCATTTCTTCAATTCTAGGCAAGAAAAAACTGGTTATCATTTCACGATACCGAACACCATTGACTGTTTGCGCTTGACCTGCCTCATTTTCATAAAAAAAGGTCCAATGATTCCTCCAGCCCAAAAACCACACCACACAGTGACACGTTGAGGATGCATTTGCTTCTCGTGAATCACTCGAGGATTTTCCTCACCCCAAATGCGACAATTCTGCCTATTGACGAAGCCATCAAGATGAAAATGGGCCTCGTCACTGAAGATGATTTTATCGGCAAAATCAGCATTTTCATGTTGTCTCTCCAATACCCAATTAACGAACTCCCTTCGCTGTCCATGGTCAGCTGGCTTCAGTTCCTGAGTCAATTGAACTTTGTATGCATGAAGATGCAAATCTTTCGTCAAAATTCGCTGCAAAGTGGATTTGGAGACACCAATTTGCTGAGCTCGCTGTTGAATTGAGGTGGATGGAGTTTGAGCGACATCATCACGTACAGCTGCGACAGTTTCGGTCGATCGACCTGGTCGATGGCGCGTTGTTGTCTTTACATCACTAACAGACCCAGTTTCGGCAAATTTATCCATTAATCTCTTTACAGTTGACTCTTTTGGAGCATTATTGTGACCCCAAATTAATCGCAATTTGCGAACTGTAGCCGCAAAACTTTCACCATTTTGGTAAAACAATTTCACAATGAAAATGCGTTGTTCATTCGTGTAGCGCTCCATTTTAACTAACCTCGTACCTTCTACTAGCAAACAATAACAATTGTTCAAATGTCAAACAATGACACTTCGAATGTTGCCAGATTAAAAAATTGCGTTCTTCTTGGGACACCCTTTATAATATAATATTATCGATATCTTAAGACAGTTAACATGAAAAAATTCACGAATTCCTTAATTTGGTTTCAAAACTTTGATTAATTTTTCTAATATTTCTAAATCTTCGTAATGTATTTGCAGAGTAGACCTTAATTCTAAGAATATGATTTTAAGGTGACCAATTTTTTTTTTTTTTTGGAAATACAATATTAAGAAATGTTAAATAATTTTAAGTCCAGGTCTGAAATGCGACGTCGTTAAAATTAACTTTCAAATTTCCAAATTTGATTATATTGAAATAAAAGGTAATTTCTGCGGGTATTTAAATCTAAGACAAAATACTATTTTGAACTACTTCTGCATATTACTAAACCATATAGCAATATTCCATAGGTCAGGCCTCAGAAAAGTCAATTTTTCATATTTTCATATTTGTGGTCAGGAGACAAAAATACTTTAAAACACTTTTTGTGGAAGTTTGTGCAAAAGAATGCGATTTAGTTTGAGTAGTGTATTTAAAAAAATTATTAAATATCTAATTTTTAACCTAATTAAAATTTAAGGACATTTTTTTAACAGTCACCTTATAAAATATCCACATCCGGGTGTCCCATTAAAAAATTGACTTACTAGTACTCGAATGATGTATTTTAATACGCTGAATATGGCCATTGTGAAAAATATAAAAAAAAATTGGACGAGATATTCAAATTTTGAATATAAAAACTAAAAAAGCTTAAAATGTTTTCACAAAAATGTATCAAATTTTGCACAATAAAGAGGCAGCTACAACAAAAAAAAATATAAAGTTTGTAATTGTGTAATTTTGGTCCACTAATAACTTTTATATGATAAAAAAAAAAACCTGCATAGAAAATCGATTAATTTTTTGAAGTTGTTGTTTCAAAGGAAAATGTTCCATTTTATTAAAAAGTTCAAAATTTTAATCTTAAAAATGCAACGGAGCACTAACTTTATGCCGCGAAAAAATTAAAATGATTTATATTTATAACCTTTTTTTTAATACTTATTTTGTAAAAAACATTTGCAATATAGGTCATTCTTTTAGTTTTTAACGCCACAGTGAGACACTGTGGCGTATACTTATTATGTAAGTAATATCTTATAACTCATACGCCATGATAACCCGAAGCATTATGATAACACTTTGTGCAATTTTACCATACAATGAAATCAATAATTAAAACATTTTTATAATGAAAATTAAATAAGAAATGAAAAACATTAATAAAACTTTATGTGGCTAAAAGTTAATTTGTCGATACGTATTCATAAAAAGAAACCTTGAAACTTTTATTTGCCCAATAAAACCAAATTTTATTTCTTAATTTAAGAAAATTTGTTAAGCTTCAGTCATGTATTTCCTATCTTTATATATAAATATATATCTGAGAGTAAATATTTACAACGACTACGAAATTTATGTAAACATGTTTATTCTGAACATGTAAAACTCATTGGCAGAAAAATATATGTAAGAACTTTACTGCTATAAAACAAATAAAGTATGTATAAATGTATGGCATTTTAAGATAAACAACTTGCTGATAGGAAAACAAAATTGAATGGCTGAATCGAGAAGGGTTAACAATATATCACAACAACATAAATACAAACAAATAAATACAAAACAAGGTTCAAAAAGTCGGTAAAACATTGAAAAGTGTGGGAAAAAGCAACAAAAGCATAAGGGTCAAATTGGGGTTACTATAACTTTTGCAGAGAATTGCTTGTAACGATATCGTGTTTTCTTTAGCAGTCTGTATTGTAATATTGAACATATCGTTAGTCTTTTCATACATTTGATTTCGTTTAGTATTTTCTTTTATTTTTCGTTTTCTTTTGGTAACCCAAACATGTTTACGCAATAAAAAGGCAAAAGTGTTAGCAATATAAAAATGAATGAAATTTAACGTCGCACAACGTTGTAGCAACAAACAACAACAACAACAACAGCAATGAACAATCTATAATGACTACAATATTCAAATGTGAAATTGTGACGAATGATGGTCGAAAACACTGATACAATAGCAGACCAAACTGAAGCAGGCAACAAATGAGTGAGTGAATAGAATGAGTGGAATAATGGATGGCTGACTTGAGAACGATTTTGTGATTGTATATGACTGATATTTAATGTTGGGATATGGTTACATAAATGATTACTTTTTATGATTGTATATTAAAAAAATAAAAGAAAAATAATCTGTAGCATACTCACTCACACACACACACTTAAATAAATGAATAATGGCAAGTTCTTGTAAAAACTATATGATTTTTTACTCAACATACACATGCATATATATTTCCTTGTACCATTACAACCTTGCCCATCCCGAGTAAAAATGGTTATATATAGACATATTGGGCCTTATGTAAAAATAATTATTATAAAAAAAAAAATAGATAACTCGGTATGCTTTATCTTATATAATAATATTTTTATATTATTTTTTTTTTTTAATTATTTTATATTGTGTCATATATACCCAGCAAAAATGAAGCTGCCAAAGAAGCAATAAAATCATCACTACTATAGCAAAGGCATCACTTCATTTCTGATGGTTTCATCGATGAGTTTTTAGTATTCAAATGTAGCTACTAGCTTTACTCACACTTTACTCTAAGGAAGCAAAGATAATACAATGATATTCGGATGCATGAGTGGCAAATGTTCATATACTTTGTAGTATTTAAGCTTTGATGAAAATTTCATTCAAAAAAATGCAGAAAAATAAATTTAAAGAAGCGAAATTTATGCATTGATATACAGGTTGGTTGAAAAGTTCCTGCGCTCATCAAGAGATGGCACTGCTAGCTCCAAACTTTTTTTTTCTCAAGTTGGTATAACTGTCCTGAGAACACATGCAAAGTTGCAAGTCATTCTGTCAATTCTTTCTTTGTTAACAAGCCATTTGAAATTGACGTGTCATTGATTTGTTTTAATATGGAAAAAATTGAATATCGTGCAGTCATTAGATTCTGTGTTTTGAAGGGTTTAAAGCAAGGGAAATTTATGAACCATTGTTAGAAGTGTATAAGGAGTCCTCACCTTCAAAACGCACCGTTGAATTTTGGGATGGTGAATTTAAACGTGGTCGTACCAGCCTTGAAGACGATCCACGCAAAGGACGAGCAAAAACTGCTACCACAGCAGAAATCATTGAGCAGATACATAATATGGTTAGTGAAGATCCAAGTTTGACTAAGCGTGAAATTGCTAATGCCAAAGGCATCTCAACCGACTTCTTGCGTCGTTTTAAAACTATGGATGAGACTTGGATCTACCACCATGATCCTAAATTGAAACAAGAACGTTTACAGTGGACTGAAGCTGGTTGTTCAGCTCCAAAGCAGGTGAAGTCACAACGATCAGCAAAGAAGGTTATGGCGTCAGTTTTTTGGGATGCAAAAGGAATTTTGTTGATTGATTATCTTCAGAAAGGTAAAACAATCAACTCTGAATATTATTGCAGCCTTTTGGATCAGCTGGATGAAAAAATTTGTGAGAAAAGACCTGGTTTAAAAAAGAAAAAAATCATTTTTCGTCAAGACAATGCACCTGATCACAAAAGTGTTTTGACGATGGCTAAATTCAAAGAATTAAAGTACGAATTGCTTGCACATCCACCGTATTCACCAGATTTGGCTCCTAGTAACTACGATCTCTTCATAAATCTCAAACAATTCCTTCGTGGAAAGCATTTTTCGTCGAATGAAGAGGCCATAGCCGCCGTAGACGGTTATTTTGCAGAGCTTCCGGAAAACCATTATAAGGATGGGATAAAATTATTGGAAGATCATTGGAATAAGTGTATTGAGCTTCTAGGAGATTATATTTAATAAAAAAATATATTTCGTAACAAAAACAGTATTCTTTCATTTCGAGCGCAGGAACTTTTCAACCAACCTGTACATATAAGTACTTTTAATTCGAACAAATAAATAATTCTGCATTAGTGAAAAAGTATTTTTGGGAAACTTTGAAACATTTTTCAAAAATTTTAATGAATTTTTGGAAAAATTTTAATGAATTTTTGGAAAAATTTTAATACATTTTTGGATAATTTAGAAACTGGTTGTACAATTTTGAAATATTTTTATACAATTTTAAAAAAATTTTGAGCAATTTTAAATAATTTTTGCACAATTTTAAAACCCTTATTGGGCAATTTGAAATAATTATTACACAATTTTAAAATTATTTTAATAAATTCTGAATTAATACTGGAAATGGCGTAGTGTTTAATAAAATACATAATGCAAATATGCCGAGATTGCCTCATCATAAATATTTAAGGCTGAAAAAATGCAAATCACAGTCCAGCTAGTTTCAAAAGGTTAAAGAAAAATCTGCTTTACTTGGTTTTTTAAATCTTTTATTAAAAATTGCAATACTGCATAAATTCTAAACCTCATAAAATTTAATTTTTTAATTTAGTTTATCAGAATTATTTTCTCAATTTAAAAAAATATACGAACTTCCCACAAAATAAGAGCTACATCTACTAAACACGAAGTTGTGAAAATTTCGGTGAATCATTAATGATTTTAACATAAGCGTGTCATTGGAAGGCAGTAGTTTGTTTCGGTGCCATGAAAAATCGATGAGCAGATGGACTTTTTTTTTAGTTTACGAAAGTTGTTAAATATAGGGACTACAAAATAAATAAAGGGAGTGGCATTTTTTTAAGTTAAAAATGTGATTTTGAACACGCCAAGAATTATTATTCCGATCAGGATAAAGTGAATGTCACTGGCATGCAAAAAATGTTTTCAATAAGGCATTTAATGACTGCAGGAATTAACCATTTATGGACTAACTAAATAATTGTTTTTTTTACTATTAGGGGTTTGGAAGTTGTTCAAAATGACTTCTTACAAATCGAAAAATTTGCACTATTAACTACTTTGGATGTTCTGAAAAAGAGATTCGTAAAGAATAACATTCATTTTATTTTGCTGGGTTATGCTTTAGAAATAATGAAGAGTGATTTATTAAGATATGCATGGGGTTTATATCCAAATCACTACATTTGAAATATGAACATATGAATTCTTTTAAGAGTTCCTTAGAATATCACCAAAAAATCATAATAGAAAGTTAACTGAAGTTTAGGAAGCAATGAAAGAAGTTATAGTCACAGAATGACTACCATTGTTTTTTTTTTTTTTTTTTTGCTGGGTAACCACATCTAGCTATATATTTTTCTTTATAGAATTAGATATGATTTATATGATGTGATTGTAATTACATATGCATTATACGGAACCATATACATTTATATATGCCATCACATAATTGAGATACAATAATATATGGTCCCTCATCAAAAATATTTTTTATTATGTTATAAGATATAATTATATCTGATACAATATGTGCAAATAAATTTGAGATATTGTTATAAAGGGTTCATATCTAGAATATTTTTAAAAATATATAATAATACATTCATACTGAAACCCAAAATTTAATTTTTTTTTTTTTCATGTTTTCGACTTTCAAATTCCATTCAAATTTTAAATCGATATCTTGAACAAAATGAAAATACGTATTTTAGAATTCAGTATGTACGTATTATAAGATATAATTAGATATAGTTATATCTACTTCATATAAATGGTTTCAAATCCCAGCCAGTGATTATTTTTTTAATTTATTGTTAATTAATAATTTTAATAATACTTTTTCAAAATCCCAAATTTATATTATTATTATATATAAGTCCCGAAAATATAATAACATATAACAATTATTCAAACTATGTAGTACAATAAAGTCAGTCATTATATATTGCAGTGTGTGGCTGAATAAGAAAAGCGATCGCCTACAACTCGAGTTCAAATTCGATTTTTTTTTATTTTTATAATTTTTGATTAAATATTTTTAATTTTTATTATATTTTTTATAAACCAAATTCTTTATAATATATTGCTGGATCTTATCTCATACAATTTGATCTAACAGTTATCGGATAAATTTAAATCTTACTTAATACCTCTAAATGCATTGATGTGTCTTATTTTATCTGTAATTTTAGTGGATCAAGTATGATCAGCTAGATACACCAGTTATTAAAGATTATCAATTTGTAAATTTTGAATTATATTTGATCTATCTGTTTTAATTATATATTTTTAATTTTATCAGGCTCAAGATCATAATTTTTTAATGATACTAACGAATAGTAAACACTAATTTTTTTATTAAATGAAAAAAATTGTAAGGATCAGCGCCCGACCCGAGCGACCAGGTCATCTTCAGTCTATTTCTGAACCACCCAACACAAATATGTAACTCATGGTTATGAACAGGCATTTATATCACACACTCTAAGGAAAATGACTATGTGAAATTAGATTTTTCAGTTAGTGAATGATTACCCGTACAAATGAGCTTTTTCCATCTATTTATAGAATTACCCTTTGGCAACCATCTTCGATTTTCGAAGCACAAATTGACAGGGTTGCCATTCCAAATGTTAATGTTTCTGGGAACCAATTGGGAATCTGGCATACTAATATTTTTTCTTTCACAACATATTTGAGTGTTGTTTTTTATTATATTATTTTATAAATTACATCGTGCCCTATGTTTTTGTATGTAAATTTTGAATATTATTTGATCTATTTGTTTAAATTATATATTTTTAATCTTTAGCGCTGATCCTTACAATTTTTTCCATTTAATAAAAAAATTAGTGTTTACTTTTCGTTAAAAATTAAAAATATATGATTATCAATTTGCTTATAATTCAATATTGATAAATTTTTTTTTACTCGGGATGTCATGAAATAAAAGAAAGTTGTGGTTAATGTGCACAAAATTGTCAAAATCGAATTGACATTTTTGTGCACAGAAAAAAAAAATATAAACAACGAAAACAATAACATCAACCCAAAAACTTAGGACGTAAATTGACAAAAAAAAGCAACAACATCAGTATTTGTCCGGCCTTTATTGCTGTATGATTAATGTTATTTTTTACTGTTTTGTATTATGTTGATAATAACACAAAAACAACAGAAAAACATGTAAAAACAAAAAGTTGTTAAAGCCCGACCATGATATACCCTACATAAAAAAACAAAAAAAAAAAAAATAGATTATATAGCCAGAATCCGCCCAAATTTCTGGCGGAAAATAAAATCGCAAATAGAATACATTAAGTAAAAATTTGATAATTGAATGACTCAGTTGGGGTTACAGAATTGTTTGGTTTTGACAGCAGAAAATCAATTGAGACATGATAAATTTGACTGTGGCAACAGTATTTCGGTTGCCCCAATAACAATTCGGTAGTCACAACTGAATAATTCGGTTGGTGCAACTGAACCAGTCGATTGGCAACAAATTATATTGTCAGCATAAAACTGTTTTCTTGGTGTATTTCTTTGCCGTATTTTAACACATGCAGCTCTGACTCTTATGCTGAATTTTACGGATGTGAGTTAAACTTGATTTACTTAAACTGAAAACGAAGTTTGTCATCCATTTTTAAAGTTATTAATATAAATTTGTTGGAATAACTATACTTTGCATACACCCAGAGAAAAGATTGATTGCAATTTGATTAAAACCATTAAAATTTTTTTGTAAAGACTTAATTTTGTTTAGAATAACCTAAAATCCATTAATAAAGCAAAAATCAAATATATCATTTAACTAGGGTTTCAGTAGAAGCAACCGAATTGTGGATTGTATTGGTAATAGACGTCACTTATGATTGGTATTGATAAACAAATTTTTTAAACTCAATATTAGCCATCAGAATGTATAAGTGTGTGTGGTGTAGTGGGTGGAGAGGTAGATAAAATTTCCGAGATCAAACATTTAAAAAAATATTTTTTTTTTAATTAAAATAAGATATTTAAATGTTTTGATGTTTAAATATTTCAAAGAAAATTAAAATTAGTTGTGGTGCAATAAGCAAGAGTGTGAACTATGAATCTGAATGCCCAGGTTTGATACCGGCAAAATCTAAAAATAAAATTTTGTGGAACGTAATAATATTTCTGTGGAATATAAATTTTAATTTTTCAAATGTATATTGGCTTTCATAACTAAAAATATAATTTGATATGAAAATAGTTGTCGTAACCGCCAGAATTCGATTGGCAACAAATTTGGTGGCCACAACTGATACTGTTTTCTGGGTTTAGAATTTTGGTCTTCATTCACATAAAACAAAATAAACCAAATTTCAAAAGCATTATTCAAGTTACAAACTGTGATAAACTGGGTCTAAAGATAATCTACAAAAAAAAAAAACAAAATTCATTCTACCTATTTAAATCAAAAAAATATTGACAAAAAAAAAGCAAAAGTAAAAAGTTGGGGAAAAACATTTTTTTTTAAAACAGTGAACAAAACTAGCAAAAAAACACATTTTATTTTTTATTAACATAAAAAGCACTGAAGCAAAGTAAAGTGAAAGAAGTAATTTAAAGCTCAAAAATTTTAAGAAATAGTTACTTTAAAAACTGGAAAATCCAAAAAGAGCAAAACAAAGCAAGTATAAGTAAAAAAAGCAACTGGAAATATTGATTTCCATAACAAAACTTGGTTAACACAACTGAATTTCGGTTGGAACACCCAAAATATTCATCAATCACATTTGAATATAGTTGTACTAAACGAATTTATTGGTTGTGACAACCAAAATATGCTGATCATTGGCATTGTATGAGCCAATTTTTATTCTTTGGTGAATTTTGAAGTTGTTGTTGTAGCACTATAACACATTGCGTGGAACCGAGTTCCAGAGCAACGAATACTTGGAATTTATTTGGGATGCTCGTTTATGCAGGGACCGAATGTGGCTTTGAAAAAATATTGTTTAAGGCAGATATAGAACCGTTGTGGATAAACTTGATTAACGAAATCGAAATTTATCTTGCGAAATATTTATTTGTTTTTTTTTTCAAGGTACAAAATCACTCAAATTGCTAAAAAAAAAATACTTTTTCCTAACAATTCGGTGTGGTGACAGCAATTTTTATCGTTAATTTTTCTTGTTAATAAGAGAATCAAAAATTAATTTCCATTTGACTAAAACTGTCCAAAAATATATTTTACATTCATCTACAACTTCTCTACCGCTACACTAAGCGAAATCCAACTTTATTTTCGTTAGCCATTCGATCTGTTGTGCGAAAAATGTTTGACCAAATACCTTAAGTTGTCAATATTATCACTTAAAGAGAGTCAACTTATGTCCATTAATGTATTACTTATGACTGCTATAAACACTAAAAGAAAAAATACTGGCAAATTGTGTGCTAAAGTTTCTAAAAAACTTTTAAGACCCAATTACTAATGTCCCATTAAAATTGAAAAAAAAAAAAAAAAAATAGTTTGATTAAAATTTCATTTGGGAAACAACAACAAATGGGTAATTTCTAGTACCAGTTAGTAGCTAACGAGACATTGTAAAAATGAGGCGAAATATAAAAAAATTTGAGTTAAACTGATAGTAAACCATGCATAAAATTACGAAATTAAACGAAAACTGAGCGCCCCGGTAGGCTGGTTGGTAGCGTACAAGCTTATCAGTGTGAGGGTCGTGGGTTCGATTCCCACCAGAGGCTCTGGTCTGTTTTCGCTACAACGAGCCGATGGCCTTTGTTGCTAGTGCTCGGTTAGGGTGTTAGGATATAATTTGTAATTATATGATGAATATAAATAAAATAAAAAAAAATAAACGAAAAATTTCGTAAAATTTACCATTTTCCGATTATTTTAAATATGTTTTTTTTTTCGTATTTTTTTTTTTTTTGCATGGATTATTATCAGTGTATATTTGAGTTAAATGTTAGTTAATTAAAAATAACAACTTACCCTAATGAAATCAGCAAACAAATTTGTTAAATCTTAATAGACGAAAAAAATCAATTTGAGCAAGCTATGGTGTCATTTCTATTTAACTATTTAAATTTAACTAAAATGTTACTAAATTTTTGTAAATATAACAGTTTTTTCCTGTTGTTGGTCTATTAATATTCAGTCAAATTTTTGCTGATCTCTGCAGGTTATATTTTTATTTTTTTTTAATCTAAATTAACACGCAATTAGAAATAACATTTTATATATTTTGATTTCTTCAGCGAGTTTTTTTTTAATAAAAGTTTAGTAGCTTTTTTTGATTTGCGTACAGATTTATATCTATGAGTGTTACAACCCTGCGAAAAAAAGGGAGTTTGGACCAGTCCCGTTATAGGTTAAAACTTGACCGGTTTCGAAATTACATATCACGAGATAGGTGAAGAGAGGACCGGTTATTTAAATACCTACCACGTGACCGGTTTAAAAGTCATGACATGTTCTTTAAGGCTAGTCCTGTAACATGTCACAGAGGACAATTGACCTCTCCTAGGACAAGCCCATGTTAAAGTTACCACTCCCGTGACCGGTCCCTATCACAATGAACCGGTCACGTGATGTGTCCTGGGATAGGTCCTTTTTCCGCAGACATGAACTGACAGAAACATTTTCAATAGAGTTCGTCCTTGACCCAATACCATTCTAAAATACCAAATATCTTTCGAAATACGACCTGTAACTTCATTTCAAGGATACACGGACAGATGGACAGACATTAATTATAGACTAAGAAAATTATTCCAAGTGGATTAGCATACTTTAAAGTGGCTTTAACTGAATTATTTTTAATAGTTACAATCATCAGCAACAAACACATCATCATAGGCCTTTCATGTAGTTGTGTCCTTTACACTTCGATATAATAAGAAAATGACTAAAAGTCCTTGCAAATAACTTATAAATAGCCTAAGAAAAACCAAATATTTCATTTATAACTAATGACAGTTTTTAGGACAGTTTTTAGGAACAATTTTTCAATATTTGTATACCAAAATCTTATAAAGAAAGAAATAAAAGAATTTTATTAATTTCTAATACTGTACAATGAATCCTGAAATAGTTTAAAATTCCAGTCAATCATTAAGTTGCAAATAAACAGTAAGAATGTTTATGCACTTTGACTTAAATTTTCCAAATATTTATTTGATATATTTTCTATGAAATGCTATGGGACAGCACATAAAGTTTACAAAAATCTAATGAAAATTTAAATGGTAGTTAAAACAACTTTAATAGATAATTAAAAATTTAAACTAATATTATCTTTCATTAAAATATAGTTCGTAATCATACTTATATTAGACTACATATAAAAAATAATATATCAAACCTTTTTACTCTTACAAGGAATGTACCCCAAATGGTACACTTGGGGTAATAAATTTAATGCTTTTATTTGTTAAAAATTTCTTTCACAACATTCCCCATATATCGTCGAAAGAACACCTCTACTATAGTATAAATATTTTAAAATTGAAAATTTAACATTCTCCTGTTGTTGTTATTTAGTAAAAATCTGTCATTAGTTTGAGTGCAGTTTATAATTAAATCGTTGGAGTATAAGCATTAAAATATAAAATAACTTGAAAGCTTTCAAGCATATATTATCAAATCCCTTTTTGAGAGTATAACATTTCTAAATACAGAGTAGAGTTACCATGTTTATTTGTATGTGTGTGTGTTTGTGTGTGTGCATTTATATACACACTTCAGTATAATAAACATTTGTATTATTTACAAAAGGAAAAACTTTGTTTGGAAAAGTTGTTGTATTTAATTATTATTAAGTCAAATATAGTTTACAAGTTTGTCTGTCAATGTGGCAGCTCTGTCCATTATTATAAACTACAAGCAGTAGCTACGACTTCTACTATTACAAAATATTTTATTTATGGTAAAAGGAAATCAGAATTTAAAGGAATTAAGTGGATTTTAAATGATATTTACACAAAAAATTTTATTGAAAACGATTATTAAAATCAAAATTTGTTTCTTGCAGGAGTAATATTCAAAAAATCGCTTCTAATGGATCGAGTTTAAATGTATGTGGTTGAGAACTGATTTTAGAGAATCTTTCCTGGTCTTTCATTATTTTCATTATGAGATATTATCAAATTTACTCTCTTTTAAAGATTTTCTATAGAAAATACTAAAGTTTGTAGCTAAAAAGTCATAATATTATCTTCATTACCATTTTGGGGATTATGCTCGAATTTATTTGGACATAAACTCCAAACAGAATGTGGGGTATATGACAGTTTATATAACGACCATAGTCCCCATGGGAGTTAAGTCTGATTTGTTTCAATGAAGCCGGCTGTGACAATTCATAGTAGATAAAATCCCTTAACCCGGCCAAAGGGCTTTATCCAGATTATGACGATCCCTAAAATGGAAATTATGCTCTTCTGAAAAACGGTCTTAATACCAATAAGGAATGTGTCATCTTTTAACTGGTAATTGGATGGAATTCTATCGGAATTACCAAAATTGTATCATTATTTAAAATTTTTAATTATATTTGTTTAAAGTTCTTCATCAGAATAGTTTAATTTAATTATATACAGAAAATTTATCAAATTAACATCATCCAAAATATTTGGTTTTCTAATCAATATTGAAAGAATTTCTGAAAGATTTTAAAATTTCAACAATATATTGGCAGTAAAACTATAATAACAGTTCTTGTCCATAAAAACTATTGCTCTATCAAAAATATTAGTTTTCCCAATCAATTTTAGTGTAAAGCCAAATTGTTTGTTGCAAACATTAATTTTCACAATTTTGGTGATAAGAATAAATATTAGGATTAGCAATCGAAGATTTCATACATATACATATCTATAATCAAAATTAAACAACAAATTAATGTAAGTGTCTGTGGTGCAGTGGGTGGAGACACAGCCTGTAAGACTTCTTAGGGTTCTGAGTTCAAACCCTTAGAAATATAAAATTTTTTTTATTAATTAAAATTAAAAGACACAATTTATTTTCTGTTCTGGCTGCAATGTAATTTTTAAATAAAAGTATTCAAAGTTTGAAATTCAAGTTTGAAATTTGACTAGAACAAATTTAATACAGTTTAGCCTAGAGGAAAAGCTATGGCCCAGCTTGCGACATACACAATTTTTATACCCTCCACCATATATTGTGAGGCTATATATATGTTTGTCATTCCGTTTGTAACATGTCGAAATATAGGGGTAAGATCCCATAAAGTATATACAGGTTGGTTGAAAAGTTCCTGCGCTCGAAATGAAAGAATACTGTTTTTGTTACGAAATATATTTTTGTATTCAATATGATCTCCTAGAAGCTCAATACAAGTGTATTCCAATGATCTTCCAATAATTGTATCCCATCTTAATAATGGTTTTCCGGAAGCTCTGCAAAATAACCGTCTACGGCTGCTATGGCCTCTTCATTCGACGAAAAATGCTTTCCACGAAGGAATTGTTGGAGATTTCTGAAGAGATAGTAGTCACTGGGAGCCAAATCTGGTGAATACGGTGGATGTTCAAGCAATTTGTACTTTAATTCTTTGAATTTAGCCATCGTCAAAACACTTTAGTGAGCAGGTGCATTGTCTTGATGAAAAATGATTTTTTTCTTCTTTAAACCAGGTCTTTTCTCACGAATTTTTTCATCCAGCTGATCCAAAAGGCTGCAATAATATTCAGAGTTGATTGTTTTACCTTTCTGAAGATAATCAATCAACAAAATTCCTTTTGCATTCCAAAAAACTGATGCCATAACCTTCTTTGCTGATCGTTGTGACTTCACCTGCTTTGGAGTTGAACAACCAGCTTCAGTCCACTGTAAACGTTCTTGTTTCAATTAAGGATCATGCTGGTAGATCCAAGTCTCATCCATAGTTATAAACGACGCAAGAAGTCGGTTTTATTCGGCTTGAAACGCTCCAAATTACGCTGAGACATTTGTTTTCGATCCAATTTTTGTTGAATTGTTAATGTGTGCGGCACAACTTTCCCAAACAGTTTTTTCATACGTAATTCTTCATGTAAAATATGTAGTACTCATTCGTCTGAGATGCCTATGGCATTAGCAAGTTCACGCTTAGTCAAACTTGGATTTTCACTAACCATATTATGTACCTGCTTAATGATTTCTGGTGTGGTTGCAGTTTTTGGTCGTCCTTCGCGTGGATCGTCTTCAAGGCCGGTACGACCACGTTTAAATTGACCAGCGCAAAATTCAACGGTGCGATTTGAAGGTGAGGACTTCTTATACAATTGTTCATGAATTTCCTTTGCTTTTAAGCCCTTTGAAACAAAGAATCTAATGACTGCACGATATTCAATTTTTTTCCATATGAAAAAAAAATCAATGACACGTCAACTTCAAATCGCTTGTAAACAAAGAAAGAATTGACAGAATGACTTGCAACTTTGCATGTGTTCTCAGGACAGTTATACCAACTTGAGAAAAAAAAGTTTGGAGCTAGCCGTGCCATCTCTTGGTGAGCGCAGGAACTTTTCAACCAACCTGTATATTCGTATTGTTAATTTTAGAACAATTTCATAGAAGCGACAATAATATTATTTTTTATATTTTTTCACCAGTCGCTTAGAAGTGAATAATATTTGCTATACACATGAAAAAAATTTTTTCACCACTAACATTTTTTTTATCACAAAAAATTTTTTCACTTCAAAAAATTTTTTTTGACCTCAAAATTTTTTTACAACAAAAAATTTGTTTTCACATGAAATAAATTTGTTCATCTCCATAAATAAATAAGTAAGGAACATGTTTTAATGATATTGGAGGGTATTCAAAGATTAGGAATTTAGGCCTTTTTTTACTTGTTATTTTTAAAATAAATTTTATGGAACGCATTTCGACTATTAGAATATCTATTTATAGAATATTATAATCTATAATTAGAAAATCAATCAACTATTACAATCAAAATTTGGAATTTGTAAATAAGATTCGGTAATTACAACAGTATTAAGAATTTATAAATGTGAAGGTAGATGGAACTACAAAAGTTCGGTTGGCAAAATATTTGGTTGAAATTACAAATCTGTTTTTTTTTTTTTGTGTTGTGGCCACCTAATTCGTTTCCAATCGAATTCTAGCGATTACGACAACTGTCTTAATATTAAATTATATTTTAAGTTGTGGAAGTCAATATTCAGTTGTACAATTTAATACTCACATTCGACAGATATGTTATTACGTTCCACAAAATTTTATTTTAAGCAAACTTTTATTTTTAGATTTTTCCGGTATCGAACCTGGGCATACCGATTCATAGTTTACACTATTGCTTACTGCACCACAACATATTTTAATTTTCTTTGATATACATATTTGCCATTTAAACATTTGAATATTTTATTTTATTTAAAAAATTATTTTTTAACTGTTTGCCTTTTCCGAGATTGAACTCGTAAGTTCGGAGTACTGAGCTGCCTCTCTACCCTCTATACCACAAACACTTATAAATTTTGTTGGCAAATTTTGAATTTAAACAATTTGTTAGAAAAAACAACTATAGTATAAAATTTGTTTATCAATTAGTGACGTCTATTATCAATACAATCCACAATTCGGTTATTTCTACTCGAACCCTAATTAAATTATATATTTAATCAGAATAACCGTACTTGTAGTTACCACTTTTGAATATCGAGAATTTTTTAATACATTTGATAGATTTTATCAAATTCCTAATATTTCAATAAATAAATGGTTGCTTCCACCGCACACAATTCCTAAATTAATTCTATTTTTATAATTGATTGAAAATAATAATAATTGAATAATAGGATTGATTTTTAGTTTCTTTTCTCTTTTTTTTTTTTAATTCCCAATATAACATTTTTGCTTTATTAATGGATTTTATGTTATTCAAAATAAAATAAAATCCTTACAAATGAATGTTAATGGTTTTGATCGAATTGCAACCAATCTTTTCTCTGTGTGTATAATCCCCTAATCAACAATGCAGATTATATCCGTGAAGCGTCACCGAGTTTAGAGATATACATGCATTTTCTAGTTATCTGATTTAAGAAATAATTCTTTATATTATCTGCTGTGATGTTATAATGTGATATATGATGCATTGCTTTCTGCTTGCTATTGTGATTGTATGAGTATCGTATTTTAATTCCATAACAAAAGGATTAAAAGAAACAAGTTTAAACTTACACAAACACACACACAAATACATACACACTAATGTGTAGTAAAAAATATAAACAAACTACATATTGAAATGGTTTATTGAAGGTTTTCCTATAAATTTTTCTTTTTTTTCTCTGTTGCAACAAATTTATTTTATACTCGTAAATACTAAGCCAGAGATTCATATGCATATAAACCCAAGTCTGCCTGTAACATTTTAATGGAGAATATATCAGACGGATGTTTAAAAAAAAAGGAAAAAACAAAAAAAAAAAAACAAGAATACCACCTACTGTGTAAACCAGCGTGCATTTAATCTTATATAGTACCATCATGCATGCTTGTTTTTGCTACACAGTGGTACACAATGTTGTAGCCGTATTCAGTGTAGGCATAAGGGTGTCAGTTATAATTCAACTTTTGATTTTCACTCATAAGATTAATAACTTATAACTGATATGTTGAAAATTTCTGCCAAATCGGAAGACTCTGAGCCCTGTAACTGCGAGGTCTGTTTCGTGATTTTGGAACAAACCGAACAAAAACATTTTTTATTTATATTTTGTACAAAGTTTGTAAAAAAATTTTGTATATTAAACACAACTATAAAAACATTTTTCAAATCGCTAAAGAATTTTCAAGATGTTGTGATTTTTTTACAAAATTTTTGTAATATTTAGGAATAATCTTGACTTGCATCCAAATTTTCACGATATTCTGGAATTTTTTTTAAATTCGTGTTCATTACACTAAATTTGATTAGAAAAGATGTATTGCAAGACATAAATAAAATATTTACACTTTTTTTTTTTTGATTTATTCTAAAATTTTTAAATTTTGATATCAAGGTTGCACGACTTATTATCTGCCGATTTACTGCTAATTTTCACCATGTGATATTTAGCCTAAGTGCCACAATAATCCGCTCTTGTTGTGTTAAAATTCAGCAAAAAATATTTACCCACACTATATTTGATTGCCACCCTAATATGTATGCATGTGAATACACTCACTTTATCCCAGTATGTATGTATGTGTGCCCCAATATACAATATCTTATTGTGTTTATTGCGTAAAGCAAAATAACTACAAAACAGCAAACGAAAGAGAAGTGAAGAATATAGTAAAAAATAACGGAAATCAGAACTCCCATATCCGCTTTTAATCTTATTCGTTAAAATATTGAAAGCAAGACTATAAAAAACATGTAAGAAGAATAAAAATATCAGTGTGGGAGATTTATAAGTAACTACCCATTGTTTCACAGGATGCAACAAAAAATTTATTTCAAAGAAACACAAAATATAATAAATCAAAAAATTATTTAAATAATATACCATTTCTTAAAAAAAAAACATATAAGAAATATAGTATCAAGACAGGTCTACAGTTTACCAAAGAGAAAGTAGTACCGAAAGAAGGTATCAGTAAAAAGCATTCAAAAATCTCTTGCCAATGATATCACAAATGTATACACTCAGTTAAAAAGTTAGTAGAAAAATTTGTAAATGGTTTTTAATCCCATTTTACTTATTTTGTACTGACTTTTAGTAAAAAAAATATTATTTAGTACTTTTTTTTTTATTTACACTTTACAAATTACAGAACGTTTACAGAATATTTACAAATTATTGTTGCCAACTTCATACAAACTTATACATACAAACTTGTAGTGCCTTAAAATGTTACATAGGTGGAAAAAACGGATCGAAAGTGAAGATACTTTTTACAACCGACTCATTTCCAAAAATAGTCCTATTTATCTACTTAAAATAGTACTAGAAACTTTTTTAGTTCTAAAATTCACAATTAAAATTTGACATAAAAATATAAAAAATTTTCTACAAATATTTTTCAAAAAAAAAAAAAAAAAAACAAATTAAAACAAAATTAATTCTTTTATATTTTAACTATTTTCCAAGCCTTTGATTTTTTTTTAATTTTGTCTAGAATATTTTTAAAAAAAAAAAACATAAATAAAAAATGTTGTTCGATAAAAAAATGTAATCGAATTCGTAAGGCGATTTTAAAAGAAATTAAAGTGTAACAAGTGTATCTAAAAATAATTTAATTAATTTGTGCATTTTAATATTTTTTTTAACCCATGTAAAAATCGCAATATATTTGAACATACATGATCATACATGGGCTTGTATATGATAATATATGGACATTCATAGTCATACATGTCCATACATGATCTCATATATAATCATACGGCCATATATCTTCGGATCCGAAATTTGAGGGTATATGGACATATATGTTCATATATGAGCATACATACAAATATATTAGCATATATTTGAGCATATATAATCATATATAACCACATACCCTCAAATTTCGGATCCAAAAATATATGGTTATATATGAGATCATGTATGGTAATATATTGAAACATGCATGGACGTATATGACCACTTATGTCTATATATGATCATATACAATCCCACACTCAGAATATTATGTAGTTAACTGTTTGTAGTTTAATAAAAAAGTTTTCCGTTCCATTTAAAAATAAAGGAAGATACATTTATTTTTCAAAGAAACATCTAAATTAACTTTTTTATACATTTATTCGAAATAATTTACTATCATTTACCGATTTTTTTCAGTTTCATTTATTTTTTTCTTTTCTTTAAAATTTAATAAAAATTTACACACAAAACGGAAACTTGTGGTTTATTTGTGTCCGTAACAGTTATTACAAATTTAAATTTTGTTTGCTGTCTGTTTCAAAAAAAAATATTCAAAAAATTTCAATTTGTTTTTTTATTTAAATTGGTTGTATATATACAAAATTTTTCAATACAATTTACAAGAACTTCATAAACACACATACATATACAAATACATTGACACAAAAAGTGTTTAGAGCTTCATATGCATACATACATTTTGTATTGTACGAGTATATTAAAAAAAAAAAAATACAAAAACGGAAATAATTTCAAATAAATGAAAAAAACATTTATTTTTTAAGGATTGGTGGGTAAAATTTTGACATTTATTTTAACTGATTATATCAGTTGTTTCTTACGGATGTGTCAGTTGATTAATCAACATTTAAAAATAAATAACAAATGGCATTTAATTTAAATGAAAATTAAGTAGACCGGGTTTTAAATGAAATATCATTTCTTTTAAATGATATTTTCAGTTATTTTAACTTACAAACTTTTTTAAATGCATGTATGATTTTTTTTGTTCATATATATTAAATTAAACTTTTGCTATATTTTACAATTCATTAAGTTTACAGCAATTTACTGAAATTTAGTAGCGCTTACTAATTTTTAATACTAATTTGATTTTAGCAAACCGATTTTAAATTCCAATTTACAAAAAGCTTACAAACATTTAGTAGTGGCTTCTAATTTCTCTACCAATTTCATTGTACTACATGTCAGCAGATATGTGTTGCCAAGATTAGCAAAAAGTACCGCCGGGCTCAAATGAGCAAAAATTTCCCGTAATAACAGCAAAATTTTTAATTGCCATTACAGCCTTTTTTGTGGTGAGTGTATGATTCCTTTAATTTAAATAACTTTAAAAGTAAAAAGCTAAAACTAAATAATGTACTTTCCCTGTTAGTTATTTATAGAATGAAAATGATATAATAATGATAATGTTTAGATTTTTCTGATCCCAATACGTTAAGATTGGTATACACTTCATATGTTAGATCGAAATTGGAGTATGCATCTGTAGTATGGAGTCCATATTGTAGAATTCATATCTTCTGTATTGAAAGAGTGCAACGAATATTTCTTAAATATGCACTTTCATCGTTTACGTTTGATAACCCTTTACCTTCTTATAGGTCAAAAAGTTTATTTTTAGGTTTAGAAACGTTAGAAAATCGACGTAGATTTCAATCTGCATTACTTATATATGATATAGTTACTGGAAGAATTGACTGTCCTAAGAATACGTAGAATATTTCGCTATAAGCATTATATTTTTAACATTCCTTTTCATCGCACTAACTATGCCCAAAATAGTATTTTAAATCGAGCGTGTAATGATATAAATTCTATAAATGAGATTGCTTTCAATAAAAATCCAAACCATGTCATTGAATTTTGCACTTCGAAAGAAACCTTTAAATTGTTACTTTTTGTATTTTTTAATTTTTAATTTTTTTTTTTAACTATAATACATATTGTATCTAGTCTGTAAGGAAATTTTATATATTCCATTGACTTAATAAACTGAAATAATAATAATAATAAATCTAATAGCTGTTCTATAACAAAACCTCCCTGAGGGTGCTGCAAAACAAAACCCTTTTTTAGGCAATTCGGAAACCCTTTTGTATTCAAGTTATAAATTGATAAAGATTTTTGTTTCATTTTATAATTACTTATTTGGTAATGGAAGTTTTGCTGTTCATACCAAACTACAAAACTCTCGGAAAGAATGACACACATTTCTGATAAAATGTTCCACCGATGGATATCTATTTATTTACTAATTTATTTTCATGTAAAAGTAGTATTTTTAAAAGCAGTATTTTTAAGTTTTTGAAATTTGAAAAATTTTCTAAGAAATAATCATATGATGTCAAGGTTCATAATAAAAAAATCGTCTTAAAAACTGTAAATTTTTAAGTAAATAAAAAAAGCTATTGAAATGTTTAAAGAATTATATATTCAAATTTCCTTTTCCTTTACAAATAAAACATCAATTTATTGATTTTTTTTAAATTTATACATAATTATGTTCCATATACTTTCTAAATCCAGGCCAACTGCCAAATAATTCGTAACTTTGCAAATAATGTTTAAAACGTGAAACCACCACGTTCAATTGTTACTCAGATGTTAATGTCGTTGACCAAAACATGCCATGCAACAGCGGCAATTTGTATAGGAAGCATCAGCAATAAAATGAAAAAAAAAAAAAATAAGAATATCAAGTCAAGGATAACTGTGATGATAGACCACAGCTGGTGAAGAAATCATGACTCCAACATATTAATCGAAGAAGGAGGCATTTATTGTAAAGCAGGAAGAGCCACAAATAAATAACAAAATGTGTTTAGAGTAATAACATAAACAAGAAGAAGGCCATATATATAAAAGAAGGCAAAGATAAAGATGAGCTACATATATAAAATCCGTTAAACACAGATTGTGACCAAAACCAAAATGTTTACAACCTTCTCTCGTATGACGGGGTTAGTTCTTTGCAAAAAAAATACCAAGCTTTCTGAATTTTCTGAATTTAAGAAAAAATTTTATGAGAGGTAAATTATGTAATATTTGCAAATCGCGTTTTAATGAAACCAAGATATATAAAACCATGTTATACGTGGGCTGGGTGTATAGTTAGTTTAAAGTACATAGAAGAGAAACGATATTGCTTAACATAATAAAATGAAACATAACATTTCAAACAGCGATAATGTGGTGGCAACATATTGCACTTTAACGAGATAAATGTCAGAACTTTAATATGACATAATACAAAATAATGCTTAACAGGAAAATGTACTTCAATTATGTTATTAACCCTATTATTTAGAGGTGGACAAAAATGGTTGTTTAAATAGTTTAAATAAATGCAGAAATATATAAAACTAACTTTTAATTTTAACAAAAAAAAAATTAAAATTAAAGAAATCCATTAAATTGAATTAAGAAACTTGTAATCTCAATGCAAAAATTTGTGAAGGTGAAAAAAATTAGACAAATCAGGATATATGGGATCTTAAAATATTTTGATGTGTTACGAATGACAAACATTTCATTATTTCGAGAGAATAATCTCTTCTTGACCTGTGGTCCACTTAACGGCTCAAACCGTAGTGATCATTATGCTCAGAGACGAAGGGGGCTGGAATCGGATCGCAAATTTTGTTGAGGAAACTCTCAGAAGAAAAAAGGTGGATCCAGATGCCCATGAGAATGAAGGAAGGTGGAACTGGGCGATAACAGCGGGCCCGACGGTGACTGAATGAGGAAGCGGCACATATTGCCTTAGAAAAGGGAACCACATTGAAGTAATGCGAGAGTAGTCCCGGTGTGGTTGATTTCATTATTGAAGGGGGGTTTTAGTTGGTGAAGAGTGACGACCTGGCAGGGATGCGTAAAATGCATCTCCCCTAGCAACCCGCAAAAAAAAGTTTCATTAGAATTCAATAAAACCATTTTTTATTAAATTACATTGTGAAACCAATTTTTGATCATCGCCAACTACCATAATATTAGCAATGCCAAATGAAAGTATATCATCTGTTTTAACGGCGGCTAGATGCAAGATAAGTTGTATATAAAACACTATCGAAGTTGGTCCAGCGGAAGTTGTCGATAAAGACATTTAAAAATCTTTCATAAACATTATATTAAAATTTTAGTGCACAATTTCACTCAAAACACTTTTGAAAAGCTGGGCCAATTTTGGTAATTTTTTCAAATATAACTGCTATACAGAATAACAACCAATCTTGTAAAACAACGATTTACCTGTCTCCCGTGTTCGCGCCGTAATCTTCATTTACGCAAATAAGTCAATTTTTCAATAGGCGATAATTACCGGCTAAAATTCCTTATTGTTCTGTGTTATTTTCTTCCTGAATTTGATGAAAAAGATTAAAATAAAAGTTACGAAAATTGTGTTTAATTTTATGGGGAAAATTTACCGTTATTTAAAAAAGCTTTAATCGAAAAAATTTTTTTATTGGATGTATGTGTTAAAAAAGCTTAATAATTTCCAACTCGTGAGACACTACAAATAACTTACACTTAAAATATTTTGTAAGTTAAAATAATAAAAAAATACCATTTAAAGGAAATAATATTTCATTTAAAAACTGGTCTGCTTACTTTTTCATTGAAATAAAATGGTATTTGTTATTTATTTTTAAATGTTGTTTAAACAACTGACACATAAGTAAAAAAAAAAAAACAAACGATAAATCAGTTAAAAGTAAATGTTAAAATATCACCTAAGAATTCCGTAAAAAATAAGTGATTATTTATTAATTTGAAAATGCTTCCGTTTTTTGTACTTATGCTTATTTTTTAATCTACAAAATATATACTCACAGTCTATGTGTTTAGTTGAAATAATTTTGTTTATAAACAAACAATTTAAATAAAAAACAAGTAAAAACAGGCTTAAATTCGGCTGTGCCAAATTTTTATATACCCTCTACCAATAACCTAAAAAAATGTTCTCACTGTTTTTTACAAGTAATATAAAAAACTTTATAAGTGAAATTATGCAAGTAAAAATATTTTTTGAGTTGAAAAACTTTTTGCATGTGAAAACAAATTTAGTGGTTAGAAAAAAAAAACTTTGAGGTGAAAAAAATTGTTGTGGCGAAAAAAAATTTGTGGTGAAAAAAATTTTTTGAGGTGAATAGAGCATATTATTCAATACTAAGGGAGTGGTTAAAAAAAAGAAAATATTTTATTCTGGGAATATTTCAAATCTTTGGTATATGCAACCAGGCCCCACACATTAAAGGAGTTAATGAACAATATGCTTGCTGAAATTGACAAATGCTGCGCACAGTTAAGTAAAATGTAATCAAAAGGTAACAAATTTTCATCAATGCCAACAGCGGGGCCATTTTTAGGCCGCGATTTTCTACAATTAATTGATACAAAAACTACAAGAGCGAATAAACATAAGCAGTTAAAAACCAAATGAGTTTTGCCTCTAAACAAAAGTTATAGTGAAAGAAAGTCAGATGAGGGTTTTTGCACCACCCACAGCACCAAAAGAAATTTTAAAGTAAGAATAGCAAAATAATTAAGTCTTTTGTTTGCTTAACATTTGTTTTTTATTTACTTTTATTACAGTTTATAATCTTCTGCACCTTCTCGTTACTTTGAGCGAAATTTTTTGTCATTATTTCGGATTTGAGAGAGTCATTGCTGGTAATTGTTCTTTATCTTATTTCCGGCGCAAATATTTCCACAAATATTCAAAGAAGTTAAGGCGGGAGACTGGGGGGATGATTTTGCTATTTGGAAGTACGGTGAAGCAGCCCCATTCCTTTACTATTTTTGCATAGTGCTTGGGATCATTGCCTTGTTGCAAGACACGAGTTTGATCCAATACCAGTTTTGCGACACATTGTGGCAAATTATCTTTTAAAATAGTAAGTAAATCTATTTTATTTATAATGCTGAATGCTATAAAACACTACATTATGACTGAAGAACCACCGTAATTGACTGGCTGGTATTTGGCTGGTCATATTTGCTCTCTGTTTTCTGTATTTCAATTCTAATTCTATATAACAATTGATAAACTAGTTGTACAATTTCTTTAGACGTTTACAGTATAATAAAAATGGTTGATTTTTGTGCTATTTGTGTATTTTTAATTTTGTTAATCAACTAAATTTTTACTTCTTTGAATTTTTTATTATTGACAAAAGTATTAATTAAATTTAAAATTCATTTGTCAGGAAGACAATATATCATTAATTGATAAATTTCACGGAATAATTATGTTTGGGCTTCGAGAGATATTTGATTAGTTTCCATATTAGCTGGAATTAGATTTGTTTTATGTTATGCTGAAAAGTGTAATTAAATTTTTTTCTATATCTAAGGTTTAAAATGCTTCTTTACTTGAGGTTTGTTATAATAATTTTTAAGCCCTTTTACAAATAAAACTCTTTCACTAAAATTAAATAATAATACTTAGTATCTTTAAAGAACATAATATTGTTAATAACTTGTAATATCCTGCATTTAAACATGTTTGTCATCATGAGATGTAGTTAAAGGTCATTTAATCTTTGAAATAACCTCTATATGTCACCTTGTATTACATACACATCAAGCACTATTTGAAATTTAATACAAAAATCTTATTATTTTATGAAACCAAATAGATGAAAATACAACAAATATCAGTAAGTTTATAAACTACTACTGGTTATATATAAATAAAAAGCACTTACATTTTTAAACCAAGAATATGATGTCACGGGTGGTCTGGCATCGGCACGACATTTGAATGTAACATTATGGCCCTCAGCTCTGGTAACAATTCTACTGGGATCTTCATTTGCTAAATGCACTGAGACAGTAGGAGGATCTGTAAAGGAGGGAAGGAAGAAGACACAAAATAAACACATTTAAAAATATTTAACAATATTCAAAGCTTATAATGTAGTAAAATTAAGTACATAAATAAATTGGGTAATTGGAAGACGTATTTAATGAGCGTTTACAAATTGAATCATAAAAAGCTAAATAATAAATTGAAATGACTAAAAAAGAAGGTGATATTCCTTATATTACATACACACACACAATGCTAGTTTGAAGGACTTTTAATATAAACATCAAATCATATATTTTGTTGTAAGTGTATAAGTTTGTTTGCATCCGTAAAATTATATTATTTTGTTCATCTTGCTCTTTTTGTGTGTATGTGTGTATTTGTTTCCTTATGTATTCTATGTAGAGAATGAGTATTCATCCATTCTAAGCCATTAGTTACGGTTGTGTACGCATTCATCCGTTCCGTTTCATGTTATATTTTGTTTCTCTTACTTTCCATACAAAAAATTTCAATTGTTACATAAAAACTCATTCATTATGCGGCTTTAAGGAAAACACAACTACAACGGCAACAAAGTAACAACAACAGCTACAAAAAAAAATTGTATAAGAAAACTGCTGACGCTTGTTGTGAATTATTAAAATGGGTTTTCTTGTAGTTGTTGTTTGGCCCACCAAAATGAAACTACTTTTGCTGCAAAAATATATATATATATACAAAACACAACAAAATTATGAGCGGTCAAGTTCGACCATGAAATATACTATATTTTCCCCATATATTTGAAGGCTACAAATGTTAATTTTCTATTGCATTTAGTTTAAATAAAATAAATTCTAATGTTTATTAAAAAATAAAACAAATTTTTGCATAGCTTAACAAAATATTCTAAAATTGTTGATGTTTTCAAATTTGTTATGCACTCTTTTGTGCTTAGCTTGCGTTTGTTCCTAAATATTAATGTTGCATTTTGTTTAACTCTCTAATGCCCATGACCGCCAATATCAATGAAAGATATTAAGTAGTTTTTGGCTAAATAATAATTTCTAGCTAAAGCAATGACTTGATATTGACAGAAAACATAATTTAATACTTTTTCTGCTTTTAACTTTATTGTTCAAAGAACGATTTTTAAGTAGAGAAGGATGTTAAGTCAAAATTTCGTATAATTTTAAATTTCATTTTTGGTAGTTAATATTAGGTGTGTTCGATGTACGTTACCGCGGGTGCCCGCGGGAACCCAATCTTACCAAAAAGCGTTTCTTGTAACAAAATTGGGTAAATGAGAGCGTTCATGAGAGAGCAATTCTGTTTCTCATTTTACCAGAACTTACCCGTACTTTTTGTTTGGGTAAAATGGTAAAATTGTCAAATCATCAGCTGTTGCTAATAAATTAGCTGTTTTGCATTTTTGAAAAAAATTAAAGTTAAATAAAAATTCACTAAAAAAGAACTTTTCCTTCTTAATAATGAAAAATACATTTGAAAATGTTAATAAATATTTGCCATTTGAAATATATTTAATATTTAAGCTGTTTTTAAATATGAATAAATTTGACGTTTATTTTTGGGTATGATATGTCGTTTTGTGCGTTCGCAGTATTTTGAGCATTTTTATGGTTTTGTGAGAGAATTTTTTGCTTACTCTCATTTTACCAGACTTTACCCAAAATTACCTCGTACAGACCTTTTATTTTACTGATAATTTTATTTATAGCAAAAATCGAATCTATTTCATTACTGGATTTCTCGATTCGTCATTAACATTTATTGCGCTATATCGCCCAAATAAAGCGATAAATCATAATTTTAATATCTTGGAAATAGTAACCCAGCAAAAAAAAAGTAGCAAAAGAAGAGAAATATAAGCAGTGAAAATTTGGATCGGAACCAATGATTTTTACATAGGGGTGTCATAGGGTGGAAGTTTTTTTTATGATCCTTTTGCATTGCATCTAAAGCCCTTATGGTTTAGTGAAAAATTAAATCTTTTGTTCTTCCCAAATAAATTTTGAATTTGTAATTTAGATTTCTACAGGACATCAGTAATCGGGCCTTAGCCTCCTTTTTACAATATTCCGTTAGGTTCTACCTGGGAATTTAACTGACACATTTGTTGTTGTTTCCTATACAAAGTTTTAGTTTTACTGTTCGTTTAATTTTAGCGGGAAATTCAGCAATCGGGCCTTATTTATCCCCATTCGAAATCCTTGCAATTTTTACTACAATAAATTTTTTACTTTTTGTAGCGTCATAGATTTGAAAAGTGTTTAATTTTATTAAAAATCACATTTTTATAAGTTGTGATAAAGAACTTCCTTAGAAGAGAAAAATCAGAACTAAACGATACTTTAGAATTAATGAAAAATTAATTCCTTAAGAATCACTTCCATTTATTTTTGCTGGGAATCTGTCAATGTCAAATATTTTGTATAAATATTATCGGTATTTGAGGAAAGAGTATTAGAGGGTTAAACAAAATACATAACGTCATTACTAGGGCAAGAAATATCTTGCAAATGTATGTTCGACAGTAAAAAAACAATGTATGTAAGTAAAAAAAATTTTCTAAATCACAAACCTTATATAAGTTTTGCAGAAAAAAAAATATTATATAATAAAATAAAAATAGAAAACTACAAAAAAAAATATTTTTATCTTCCTGGGATTCGAAACCATTGACTTATAAACATATAATTATATCTTATTATATCTTATATTATATAAAAAACATTGTAGGTCCCGTTGTCCCAAAATGGGTTAAAATTTATATAATTCTGTAAAAAATATTAATAAAAAAGTAAAAATATATTAAACAATATTTTGAAAAAAGTTCTCTGCTGTTTTTGATACAAATAATGTAAAAAACTTTTGAAATAAAATTATGTAGGTGAAACAAATTTTTGTTGGAAAAAAATTTTGAGGTGAAAAAAATTTTTTGTGATGGAAAAAATTTTTTGTGATGGAAAAAATTTTAAGGGTGAAAAAATTTTTTAGGAGAAAAAATTTTTCGTGCTGAAAAAAAATTTTAGTGGTGAAAAAAAATTTTTTTAAGTGAAAACTATTTGAGGTGAATACAAAATATTATTCTTTTCTAAGCGACTGGTGAAAAAACATGAGAAAATATATTATGTACCAGTAGAGGTATCTTCACACTTTCACTCATAACCGTTTAACCGCTGGACGGATTTTGCTCATTTTCAATACCAAACTGCTCGGGAGGATGTCCAATAATCTTTGTAAAAATAGGCACCCCGTTTGCGTTTTCGCGTAGTTATCGCCATTTCAACAAACAGACAGACGTACATCGACTTAAAATTGTATGAGGATACTTTATGGGGTCTTAGACCTATATTTCGACAGATTACAAACGGAATGACAAACTGATATATACCCTCACCATATGTATTGGAGGGTATAAAAACTCAAACCCAAAATTATTTTTTTTAAATTTCCCAGGCTGGGATTTATAAGCATTGATATGTATCCATGTATAATATTATATCTAATATCATATCAAAAATACTCCAGATATGGAACAATATATATACAATTTGTTTGAAAATATTGTACCATATATAATTATATTCACCCTTATTCTAGTTGTCGTTATCAATGTCGTCGTCGTTTGTGAGTCAACATCACTTTGCTTCGACGTCGACGTCACTTCGACACCAAATTGGTATTCTAAAACAGTGTTGTAACGACGTCGACAGTTTATCGATTTAAATTATGTGTAATTTAAATTCTGATACCAGCTATGAAGAAAATAAAGAAAATCTAGTATTGGAAAGAAGACTTCTCATACAGAAATCCAATATCTTTAATCAGCCGGATAACAAGTGAGTAGCAAAATCAAAGTCTGTTACTTTAAAGAATGTTAATCTTCTAATTTTTTTAAAAGGTTTGAAAGTTACTTTCGGCTTCAAAGATGTGCTGGAAACAATAGCACCTAATTTGAAAACCGGAATCAAGTCCACATTTATTTCCAAAACAATAAAGTTGGCAGCTACATTAAGATTTTTAGCCCAGGGGTCGTACCAGCTCAGTGTTGGAAACGACTTTAACTTAGGGTTCAGCTGTTTCTGAAACTGTAGAAGATTTGCTACAGCTTCCTCCAGCGGGCTCAATATAAATTGCTTGAATCTTCCGCCACCTGTAGCATTACACTCGGCTTTGTTGGCTACCATTTTCTTTTTAACTTTAAATTTTAAGTCTCGCCAAACCTATGAATAAATTTTTTTATATTTTTATAATGCACTTTATATGATCATGCTTTCTTTACCTTCTGCCATCCATCTCACATTATTCTTCCCATTTTTTCCGTTTTTCTTTCAGTCATTACTTTTCCTCAAGTCGTTACTAAAAATTGTGTCGACAAAATCAGAGTCGTTTCAAGACAATATCGTCGTCACATTTTCTTACAGAATACCAAATACTTGTCGACAGTTATCAATTATTTTCGATAACGACAACGGGAATACCAATTTCAAAAAAAAAAATCCCAAGACAACATTGTCTTGTGTCGATGACGACAATTAGAATAAGGGTGATTATATATTATATAAAAAAAAAATATTTTGATATGAAGCGATATGTTAAATATTATAACATCAAATTATATTGGACAATATATTGATATATATTTATATTCCACATAGAAAAATATTTTGGATATGAGACCATCTTAAATATATAAGGTGACACAAGTTTAAATCATAATAAATGAAACTGGCTTTATTGGAAAGGAAATTTGATGAAGTAAATGCTTAAATATGATTTCTGCAATGTGGCTGCCACGCCTGGCGCAATCTGGAACACCAATTTTCAAAAACTTTTCGCAGCATTTGGGGCCGTATGATCCTGTATAAGCCATATATAGCTATATATAGTTTTATTATCACATAAATCATATCTAATAGTATTAAGATAAATACTTGTGGCACAATATAAAATAATTTAAAAAAAAATTAATCTAATATAATGTATAATTACACTCACAATATTATGTAGTTTACTGTTTGTAGTTTAATAAAAAAGTTTTCCTTTCCATTTAGAAATAAAGGAACACACATATATTTTTCAAAGCAATAAATACATATATTATCTTTTTTTATACATTTGTTTGAAATGATTTACTATCATTTACCAATTTTTTTCAGTTTCACTTATTTTTTTCATTTGTTTAAAATTTAATAAAAATTTACCCACAAAATGAAAATTTGTGTCCGCAACAGTTATTACAAATTTAAATTTTGTTCGCTGTGTTATTTAAAAAAAATATTCAAAAAATTCCAATTTGTTTTTTATTTAAATTATTTGTTTGTATACAAAATTATTTAAATTCAAATTACAAGAACTTCATAAGCACACATACATACACAAATACATTTACATAAAAAAAATGTATACATACATATATTTTGTAGATTAAAAATCAAACAAAAATACCAAAACGGAAATAATTTAAAATAAATGATTAAATCATTTATTTTTTAAGGAATGGCTTGGTAAAATTTTTAAATTTATTTTAACTGACGAATTATTTGTTTCTTAAGAATATGTCAGTTGTTTTAACAATATTTAAAAATAAATAACAAAAGCCATTTGATTTAAAATTGGATGCTTTTAATGCATATGTTTCTATTTGAGCTGAATTTTTTAGACGTATAACTATTTCCGTTCCTAAGGTACACAAAATTCCTTGCCCTACTCATAGCAATATTTATTTTTCAAGAAATATATAATAAATGAAAACAACATATTATTATTCTAATTTCCATGTAAAGGGTTATGTATTTTAATTTTAAAGGTCCGAACGTGCCATCGACATTATGTAGGGTATAATTAGGAAATGAATTTTTTGAAATGGTACATGAAACTAAATGAGAATATGTACTACATACATATTAACTAAGTAATAGTGTTATAACCCAAAATACCAAAAAAAAAAAAGAAACTTTTGAATACTACTCAAGTACATAAAAAATTATCTACGCACGCATACACAAATACAATCACAATCTCAAGTAAACAAAATTTGGTTTTAAGCATCTTTATATTGTATAGATTTTTAGGAAGAAGAAGTACTAGTAAAATAGTATTGTATGTATTTTTAATATTGGTTGTCTGCTGCTTACCAACACATCTAATGAAATTGAGACACAATTCAAATATTTAATAGACTAGAACTAAATAAATGTCAATGATGATGTGAATGCGAATTGTGACTATGTAATATTATCATAGACGATTGTCGTCATCATCGACAACGCCATCATTTTGTATCTGTAGAATAGAACTTTAGGAAATAGCTTAAACACGCACATTTATTTTGGTTTCGACAAAAAAAAAAAGAAAAATAATAATAAAATCAAATAGGAAATGTTTGTATTTTCCATAAATTACTAAGTAATTACTAAAGTATCTATTTGTATTTATTGTATAGTTACTATTAATATTATATGCATCTTAACTTAATAATCATTACAAATGTTGTAAGGAAATACCTATTAAAATGTATTATTGGCTCATACAGTGAAAGGGAAATTTATGAAGTATGTGATATTTATAAGATACGATACATTTTTTTTTTTTTTGGTTTTTATTTTTAAGGAAACCGATTTAAAATTGTTTTTTCTAAAATCACGTTTTGGCAAAGGCAAAGCCTTTTTTTGGATTTTAAAGAAATATAAAGATTTTTGTGCATTTTTGTTGAAGAACGAATTTAAAAGATTTTTAACAAAAAAGCTTTATAGTAAAAAAGATTTTTATGAAAAAAATTTTTAAAACATTTCCTAGAAAATAACTTAAATCTTTTCTTAAAAAACCTGGTAAAAAATCGTCCACACAAGAAGATTTTTAGAATTTTTGACTTATTTATGAACAAAAACATTTCCAAACATTTTTTAAAGCTTTTTGAAAAAAAGTTTTGTGGGCTGTCTTAAAAAGCCTTTAAGAGCACATCTTCAAAAACTAAAATATATTGATTTATTTTTAGTGCAAAATAGTTACAGATAGTTTTTGAATTCCTATATTAATGTCTTAAAAAAGAAAGCTTTTTTTTAATAATTTCTACTTGCATAAGCAATTTTGTATTCTTATACTTTATATCGTTTAATAAAATATATTTTTACAAATAGAGCTTTTTTAAACTTTACTAAAAATAAAATAGTTCTTAAATTTTTTCTGTATTTTTTTAAATCTTCCATAATACAAAAAAAGCTTTAAAGCGTTTATTACAACTTTTTTTCAGCAAGATCTTTTTAAAAGTTTTCTTACAATAAAATATTTTTCAAGCTTTTCGGTAAATTTTTTTAAATCGTTTCCAAAAACAAACTAATTCCATTTTTCCTAGAAAAATTTAAAGCTCATCTATAAAACACGTTGATCTATTCTTAGATTTAATACAATTGCTTTCTTTGAAGGCTGTTAGTGTTAAGGAGTTACAAATAATTTTTAAATTACCAAATTTATGTCTAGAAAACTTAAAAGTTTTATAGGAAAACCTGTTCAAAAATCTCAGACTTCCGCATTTTCATATTTTTAGAATACAAATAAAGCTTTAAGACGTATGTTAAGAAAAGCCTTTTCAACCAAAGGGATTTTAAAAACGTTCCTGTAATATTTTCGAAATCTTTTCTGCAAAATTAAATTTTCTTTTCTTAAAAAGCTTTTAAATTACCATAGAAACATTGAAAGTTTAGTATAGAAAGCTATTTAAAAATCTCAAATTTGTGCATTTTAAAAAATTTTATATAAAAAACTTTATATAAAAACTTTAAAAGTTTTATATAAAAATGTTTTAAAAATTGTATATAAAATACTTTTTAAAAATATACTTAATACCATCATTTTTATATTCTCAGAATACAAAAATAATTTAAAGTGTTGAGTAATCAAATATTTTCAACAAAAAAAATTTTAAATTATTTTTCTGCAAAACATATTTAAAGCTATTGTGAAAAAAAAAAAATTTAAAGTCATTTATAAAAAACTGCATTTACTTTCTGAAATTCAAAATAATTTCTTATTTAGTGATATTAGTCTCAAACAGTTACATATAATCCTTAAATTTACATGTTCATGTATAAAAAAGCATAATAGTTTAATTTACAAAGCTCTTTATAAATTCCTTAGGCACTTTTATATTCTCAGAATACAAAAAAGGGTTAGTGCTTGTATTTTATTTTTTTGTAAAAATAAACTGAAAATTCTAAGACAGCAGTACATACAAAGAATATCTACCCTATGGTTCACCCCAATTCAAATGAAAGGGGGATATTGAATAGAGAAAATAAAATGCACAAATTTTTAGTGGCACAATTTTTCATTTAACTGCTTAAAGGTGGAGAAAAAATGTTTCCTTTTTAGCGGCCCAGTTTCACATAGAAGTAATAAAACGAGGCCTCAAAAATTATCCCTTTTTTGTGGTTTATTTTATTTTGGTTCTAAAGAAAAATATACAAATTGGGTATCAAATGTAAATTTATTTTGGATATCTATTCAATGCTGATCTAAAAATATTGAATAGATTTCAAATTATTACAATTTTATATATTAAAATTTCGTCACAGAACCCATCAAAAAAAAAAAAAACAAGCTATAAGTGTTTTGGGAAATTCCATGAAATATTTTCAAATTTATGCCCAATTGTGCTGAAGAAATAGTGTAAATTACACTGTAATACAATTTCAAACTTTTTCCAAAATTACGGGGTTCCGACGATTGATTCTTGTTAAGGAGACCAACAAAAATATACGTGTGTCGGCGTTTTGATAGTTTACATCGGAATTTAATTTTAGAGGCGGTCAAAGTTTCCCAGCTCTGGCCAGTTCTTGCAGCATATCGGTATATAAAACTATGTTTTCTTTATATCTGAGGTGTAGGGTATGTTCAGCAACTTTGTAGATAATGGTATGGCAAATATTTTTGTAGAACTAGACAAATTAAAGATTGCCCATCAAATTTCTAGTCACATTTTGGGATGACCTAAATATTATGTAGGTGATCCCAAAATCTGACTTTCAATATGTTGGTCATCCCAAAATTTGACTACAAATCTGATGAGTAATCTTGAATTTGATTAGGTTTTTGTTTGGGTTAAGTTTTGGCTTTTGGTGTGTTCTGACATATATCGTAGAATTTTATGGCCAACATTTTTGTAGAACATTTCATCCCCGCCCTTCCCCTTTTTCGTGGTGTTTTTTACAATTTGATAGATTAAAGCCAAAAAATGCCGCTATAAGGGGGAGTTGCAGGGTTAATATGTTCTAAAAAAATATTTTCCATACCATTATCTACAAAGTTGCTGAACATACCCTACACCTCAGATGTAAAGAAAACATAGTTTTCTATACCGATATGCTGCAAGAACAGGCCAGAGCTGGGAAACTTTGACTGCCTCTAAAATGAAATTCCGATGTAAACTATGAAAACGCCGGCACACGTATATTTTTGTTGGCCTCCTTAACAGAGAATCAATTATCGGAACCCCGTAATTTTTTTTTGTGTTGAACTGTGTTATTCACTTAATTAATTTTGTAGATAAATATATAAAAAATTAACACAAGAATGTTTAGTACTAGTTGTATAAGCGATATTAATTTGATACTTAATAATATTACTCATACGACTAGAAGTATTAATTTTTGTTAAACATAATTGGATATAATTTATAAATTTATGCATGAATTTTCTTGATCATCTGATTAAAATAATGTTTTCTAATTAGATTTTTCTTCTATTATTACCATCTATATTTCTCAGTCGATATATATTCGAAATAGTCAAACAGCTCGGACGAAAAACACAAAAATAAAAAATTTAAGTAAAATCAAATTAATTCATATAAATTATTAAGTGCCCACAAAAATCTAATTATTATGTATTACACAAGTATATGTGGTCAAACTCCATAATTTTATTGTTCCAAGTAATTATATTACTTTATTTTTACATATAACGAACTAACATAAATTGTATTGATTGTAGTTATTTTCAAACTCACTTTTCTTTTACTACTAACAATTTTTTTTTTTTTTTTTTTTTGCAAATTTCTTTAAACCTAATCAATTTTCAACAATGTTGCTGATTCCTCAATAACTAATAAATGTGTGTTATATACAAGCATGTACTGTGTATGTATAAGTATCCAATTCCTAGTCATGTGTAAAAGCTCAACATCACATATAACAACTGTTTAGTTTGCTAAAATACAAGAAGGAAAAAAAGAAAGAAAAAAAAATTCGAAAGAAAACCTTTTAATGTTTAAACTTACATGCTACACGTATGACTCGTTTATCTTCAATGGCGCCACCAGAAAACCATGGATTAGATGCACGACATGTTAGCTCAGCATTATCATTCTCTGAAGTTACCTTTAAGGTTAAAATGCTGGTTGTTATATTTGAGTCCTGTAACAAAACAGAAGTAAAATATATTTTACAAAAAGAAAAAAGATTTATTATTATGTGCTACAAAATTTTAATGTTTGACTTTTGGCCATGACTATAAACATGGCAAGAGAGAGGCAACAAAAACCTAATAACGTTTGCCAAAATTGTTGCTGAGTTTGAAAATATTATTTAATTTCAAGTTGTTAACATAAATTGAACCAATAAAAAGAAATTGAATTATACCATTTGATTGTGTTAATTGTATTTACCTCTCTATCACTGTGTACGGTAACTTCGGCATTTCTTATTGGTTCACCGTCTAGTAACCAGGTTATTTTGGCCGCAGGATACGAACCCCAAGACTCACAACGTAAAGGCACTGGATGACCTGCTGTTAACAGATCATTGGGCGTAACAATTTTCACTCGTATTGGTTTTACTGAAAAAAAAAAAAAAATTAATAAAAAATAACATATTTAATAACTTATCAAAACTTTGCACTTCGTTCTTTTAGCAGGAAATAAAATGCATTTTTATAAATATTTTTTAAATTATTTCTGAAATAAAAAGTTTTTAAAACAAATTTTTAAACCAAAAACAAATTTTAAAATTATTCAACAAAAATCTGAGTAAACCTTTTTTACAAAAAACTTTAAGACCTTCAAAAATTTTTTAATTTAAAATTTTAAACTTTTTCCTTACATTCCTATTTTACTACTAGCATCCCAAAATCAAAATGAGTCGCGTGTGCCCTTTACTCGACGACTAATATACATTTGTGCGTTCATATTATCGAAATACAATAACACTATAAAAGGAAAAAACACTTTTCGGTTGGTTGTAGTTAAGTTGCAGCCAACTTCACACTATTTCGTTATGTCGGTCTTGAATTTCTCAACATTTTATATTGAACGTCTGGCGTATTTATTAAGCTTTCATACAAAATATTTTTTATTTTTATAAGAATTTTATAAGCATTTTAAAATTTGTTCTAGCAGAAAAATTTAATTTCTTGTCAATGTACAAATTTGCCTTTTAAACTTTAATAAGAAGAATCCTACTAAAAAGCATAAATTTTTCAGCATGATTTTCTCATAAATGAAATTACTGAAAAAAGGAAAATATTTTAATGTTGTGATAGACTTGTGGTTACTTAATTATTTAATTTTGTAATTGTTGTATTAAAAAATATCAATATTATACCTTTTACCCCTTTTACACGCAATGTAAATTATTATTTTAAAACGAATCAATTTCAGAATATAAATTGAATATGAGCTTATTATTCAACAAAATTATTAATTAGAGAAATTTAAGAGATTTTTTTGTAAGCATCGCCAAGTGTTAACGCTGACAAAGAACTGTAGATCCTCCCCAAAACTGGTTTAGATATCTTTCAATTATTTTTTTTATCGGCACACCCTTATATTTATATGCGATCCCCTTTGAACCTGGGAAGTTTATTTTTCTTTAATTTCATAATTTTTACTCCATAGCAGCAATACGAGTACGAAGTATACTTAGTTTTTGCTGAGGTTTGTAAGAGAAGAAAGTATCGGCCATATCCCCAACATTACGATATAACATCTCTTTCTAACAAGAAAAGTTTCCTACATGACACCCACCGATGTGAAATTTTATCCCTTATATTTACATGAGATTGGACAGCTTAGAAATACTTGTTCATTAATTTTCTCTTCTCTATCACATATCCAAATTTGAAAGAAATTGGTGGGTGACCTTGTGAGTCGATTAACCGATATCCGTTCATATGTTTATGTATTTTTTTTAACCACATGATTTAAAAAAAAAAAATCTCTACAATTTTTTTTTATTCAGAATTGTTTCTTTTTCATCGACAATGTTTTCTCAATATTTTTTTAATTTTATCCACTTAAAATTTTTTTTACCTCCAAAATTTTTTTCACCTCAAAAAAAATTTTTTCACCCACAGTTTTTTTTTTCTCCTAAAAATTATTATTTTTTTAATCGACAATGTTTTCTCAACGTTATTTTTTACCTCCAAAACTTTTTTTACCTCCAAAATTTTTTTCACCTCAAAAATTTTTTTTTCAATTTTTAATTAAAAAAATTGTCCCCACAATTTCTTCTCCCCAAAATTATTTTTTTTTAACATTGAAAATGTTTTCTCAATTTTATTTTTTTTTTCTTAATTTTATCTGCAACAAAAAACTGGAAGTATAAAAAAATAGGCATTAAAAATATGTTTCACGACAAAAAATGTTGTTTATCTTTAAAATGTTTTTTTTTTTAACTAGAAAATGTTTACCCACCAAAAAATTTTTTCACCTCAATTTTTTTTTACCTCGACAATGTTTTCTCAACTTAAATTTTTAATTGTTTAGAGTATAAAAAAAATTCCGTAATGCCGAATATATCGTTTATACCTATTAAACTGTTGATCAGACTTATTAAATATTTGTGGATCCTTTAAAATTATACGTGGACTAATCGATTTCGATCGACTTAAATTTTTTTCAAATTTTTTTTTGTTCATAAGATACAAAATATCTTAATGATTTAAATTATTATTATTATTATTATTTTAGTTTATTAAGTCAATGGAATATATAATACTTACATTGTACTTGTACGGGAACTTCTTTTATAACTGGCTCTATTAGCTTAGAGCCCTGAGCACGACACTGTATTTTAGCACCATTATATTCACGTGTAGTTGTTCCAATTAATAGTTGATTAACTATGAGCGTTGTACCTTCTTCCACCGATGTATGACTAGTACCAATAAGTTCGGTATCACCCATCCACCAGGTAACTTTCGGTGGTGGACGACCTAAAAAAAGAGACACGCAAATACAAATTAAATAAATAAACAAAAACTAAATAAATCATAAAAAAATTTATGTATAAAAAATTTTACGTAGTGTAAAAATACATAATATTTTCTATGGCGTCAAATAAATCAAAATTGTCCTTATTGTCATTCATTTATTTTATTTCGCACACACAATATTTATTTTTGAAAAAGGCATATAACTTTTGATATATATTTTTTTCGAAAATACTGTTATAGTTAGATCATATCAAAGTATAA
Organism: Eustalomyia histrio; assembly: GCA_949748255.1. Classification (NCBI taxonomy): domain Eukaryota; kingdom Metazoa; phylum Arthropoda; class Insecta; order Diptera; family Anthomyiidae; genus Eustalomyia; species Eustalomyia histrio. The sequence continues at coordinate 12,221,682 of OX456523.1, forward strand.
ATAACCTTTATAGTTTTTTTTAGCGGTTTTTAAATGTTACTGCTACAACATTAAGCACCACTTGGTTTTAAGTGAAAGTTTTGGTAAAAATTTGTTATACCCCTGATGTACAATGTGAAAATTTTTTTATTATATCAACACATAAAAAAAATGTACACATACATAAATAAATGGTTTGTAAACCTCTTTCGTTGAGTGTTACGACCGAATAATTTAAAAAGCCTGAAAAGTGTAATACTATATATGAAACATTATATATCAACTGTACAGCTTAAAAAAGTATGTTTTATGGGATCAATATTAGACATACAGAGTTTATTGCGCTTTATGATACGGATAAAAGAACTTTTTAATTCAATTACAAATTATATATTAATTTCCTAACCGAGCACTAGCAACGAAGACTTTTTGCTCGTTGTAGCGAAAACAGACCAGAGCCTCTGATAGGAATCGAACCCACGACCCCCGCACTGATACGCTAGCACGCTAACAACTAGCCTACCGGGCCGCTCATAATTTTTCCCAAATATTGAATTTAAAATTTAAGTATTTGTTCTATAATCAATTAGTACCACAGTACGTATAATCAACATCATATTTATCATACTTTCAGCTGTCCCTGATTTTTTCAAAAATAATAAAAAAAATTAATAAAAAACCTTTTCAAATTTTTAAATGAATTGAGTTATATAAAGTCTTTCCAATTCTGTTAATCGATTAACCGATTCCTTGATTAACCGCCTCTATTTCGGTTAATGTCGAAACAAATAATTTAAAACTCAAACAATTATTCGACCCGAATAATAGATTAAAATAGGTCGATTAACTGGTAAAATTTTTTTGTTTTTTTTTTCCTAAAACTTCCTAATTTTCTTAACTTTGGCAAAAGAAAATCGTAGAAAAAACATCAACTAAAATTCAATAAAATTCTTTTGAAATCGACTGAATCAAAGCAAATGTTATTAGGCTTTAGAAAATGTGATAAACAATTTTAATTTTTGTTTCAATTCCTTTAAGAAATAATTTTTAAATAATATAAAATTATATTTTCATGTACAAAAAACTGAATTAGAAGTTTTAGAAAAACTAGAGCCTCTAAGCAGAGCTTTAACAAAAAACCTATAAAAATATATATTTTTTCCTTAGCAACGAAACACGTGAATAGGTATATTCCTAACAAGCACTATGACGTTACTTTATAATAAAATAATATAAAATTGCTTTAAATTCGTACACCATATTTTCTAAAAAATAGTTTCATTTAAAATACTATGAAAAAATCTAAAAAAACTAAAAAACAACATGGAATTTTTGATTTATCAACATATTTTGATGACGTAGGAACTTTAGTAAAATTAAGTCGTTTAGTCAAAAATATTTAATAATTCGATTATTTGAGTTCTTAACTGCACAAACACAGAAAAATCGATGAGAACTTGTCAGGAATAAGCATGATTTTTATATATGTTTTCTAATAGATAACCTATTTAACTCTAAAGGTTAAACCAGATAGTGAAAGAGTCAGGAAACAGTGTCAGTTCTTTCAAACTTTGTAAATTGCGCAAAAACTGTTCATAGCATATTTTTAAGAATTTGTTATTGAATTTTTTGGAAGGCAGCTCTTGTTTATTTAGGCATTTTTTCTTGTTCTGAAAATAAAAACAAACTTTATCGACAAAATCTGTCACTTCGGAAAAAAACTATCTACGCTCCGTTTTTTAGGGTTTACTTCCACTGAACTTCCTGACATTTTCTTTTAAAGAGTCGTCAAATTCCTCTAAAATAAAAACCCAAGATTATAAGGCATGATTTTTTTAAAAAATCTCAAGATGCTTTGAATTATCCCAAACAAATACTTTAGAAACCAATGCTTGATAACTTGATATTTCAGCAAAAAGCATCTCTTTGTGTTGTTATGAATAAAAAAAATACATTTATTTTTCATTAAACGATTAATCGCCAATTTTTCCGATTAATCGACCCGAATAGCCGATTAAACACTTTTCTAAATTTTTCGAATAATGACCTAACCGATTAACCGGCAGGGTTGAATAATTAAAAACACTAAATCTTAAGAATTAGTTCTGAATTTGCTCTATATTTTATTTTTAAATTTATTAACATAAAGCTGTAATTTCGATCAGCAAAATTTTTAAAAAAACTAACAAAAAGAAGCTAATTTGGAAGTGAAAATGTATAACGTTAATAATCATCCACATTGAAACTTAACGTACATATGAAAAGTTATGAATAGTCTTAGTCTAAAATATATATTTGTGTACATTGATTCTTTTTTCATAAGCTAAACTTAAAGCAATTAATAAATTCCATTTAATTTTATTTCCATAAAATTATGTAACCACGCCCACTTTTTAGAAAAATTTCAAAAGCTCTCATTTTTTATTCGTGTCATATAGTGCAATAAATCTTATAAGCTTATTATTGATACGATATACTTTTTCCTGTAGTGAAGCAGTTGGTGTGAAAAACTTCATATGCAAATGTGCAAATAGTAACATCAGGCTGTGATGGTTTTTTGTTACAAAAATATGATATAAAAAATTTGTGTCACTGGTTTTTTGTTACAATTTGTTACACATCATTATTTTAAATTTTCCTCCAATTCAATTGAATCGTGAATATTCGAAAAGGGCTTAATTCCAATATTTTAAATTTATATAATTTTAAAGACCATTTTCTTCATCAAATATAACGTAAAAGCATGGATGGTTACAGAAACGAATTCAATTATCGGTAGGGGAAGTGCAATTTTCTATTATTTCGGAAACGTTATTTTAAGGGTAACAATATTTTAGTTATTTCGGTAGCGGTATTTTAACGATAACGATATTTTAGTTGAATTGGTATCGGTGTATTAGCGTTAATGCTATTTTCTTTTATTTCGGTAACGGTTTTTCAGTTATTTCGGTAACGGTATTTTAGGGGTAACTATTGTCATCGATAACGGTATTTTAGCGGTATTGCCTGCCAATCCCGCTAAAAGGTAATAATTCTGAAAATAACTCCTTAAAAAAGTCATATGATTTAAAGCTATTAAAGTGTTTACACTCAGAAAAAAAGTTAGTAGAACAATTTGTAAACGGTTTTCAATCGCACTCTACTATTTTTGTACTGATTTTTAGTAAAAAATTATTATTTAGCAAATCTGTTTGCTATTTACATTTTACAAATTACAGAATTTTTACAGAATATTTACAAATTTTTGTTGCTAATTTCAGAAATCATTTTACAAATTTTTGAAAACCGATTAGCTAAAATTAGCAAAAAATATTACTAATTCTAAAAAAAGTGGATATTGAAGGAAATGTTATTTCTAATTGAAACCTACACCTACAAACTTAAATTTCCTTAAAATGTTACATATATTAAAAAAGGGATCGGAAGTGAAGATACCGACACATGTCTAAAAATAGGACATCCATTTAAAATAGCACTAAAAAGGTTTTTTAGTTCTAAAAATCCGCCCTAAAAACAATTAAAATTTAACCTTAAAAGTAAAAAAAAAAATTGACCAAAATATTTTTCAAAACAGAAATTACCAAATTAAAACAAAATGATTAATTCGTTTTTTAAAAAATATAATCAAAATTTTCGATGCTCGATAAGAAAAATAAATTCAAAGCTTTTTACTAATATTAATAATATTTAGTAATTTTTTTTGCTGATTTTAGCAAACAGATTTTAAATTCCACTTTACAAAAAGTCTACTAAAATTTAGTAGCGGCTACTAATTTTTCTACTAATTTCATTGTACTACACGTCAGCAGACAGACCGCTGGGCTCAAATTAGCAGAATTTCCCGTAATAACAGCAAAATTTTCAGTTGCCATTACAGACTTTTTTTGGTGAGTGTATCTCTCCTTTGGAACACAAGTTTTCAGCGAAAACTTTAGTAAAAAAAATTGTTATAAGATATCATATTTGATTATTCAAATTGTTTAACCTCAAAAAATAATTACAACTTAAACCATCTTTATCCTGGTTTATACAAAAATTCATTTGACCAAATCGAAACCATACTACAAACATAAGAACACTATAAAGCAAAATGTCATAAATTCGTCAAAAAAAAAAAAATAAACTTTTATAGCGGACTTTATTTTGGAATGAATGTGTGTGTGAGTAAGCAGAAAATGGCCGCCATCATCATCAGCAACTAACAACAAGAACATCAAAAAAAAACAAAAAAAAAAAAAAATAACACCATCAAACAAGAAAAAGCATCATAAATTTATGTATATCATCAAAAGGATATTAAGGACGCAATATTGTACAAGTGAGTGCAAGCTGTACATAAGAGTTTATGTGTGTGTGTGTGAGTCAATGATATCAACAAATATACACAAATGTTCGAGAATATACAAATATTCATGCAAACAACATTTTACGTGAATAAACAAGATTGATGTGTGTATAAAGTATGAACACATATTACACACACACATTCACATAAAAGCTTACATATGTAACGATAAAAAGGATTATTTGTATTTTAGCATGTTGGTGTGCTTGTTTTTTCTACAAACTTTTCTGAATTTCATAAAGAACGCGTAAACTATTAATACATATGTTCTTTTAGTCTTGATATTGCTGCTGTTGCTGCTGCTGCTGCTATTGCTGACTGATGGTTACAAATACTATCACAACCAAAATAATGAATATCAAATGCATGTATGTGTGTGAATTAATATTTAAGTATGTATGCAAATTAGGGTAGCAATGAAATATATGGGGGGATATTTTTTCTGAATTTATATGATTTGCTTAGCTCAGTGAACATTAAAGGTAAGTGCAACATTATAATTAACTTGGAACATGACAGGAACGTCCCGCCAGAGGAAATGAGGTTAATGTTGATTTCCATTGCAATAGAACTGATGAAATACAGAATGCTCTTTTGGAACTGGGTGTTAAGACTTTAAGACAGCAACTGGATAATATTGGTAAAAGTTGAAAACAAGTTAGGTGATGGGCAAAATTTGGGGTGATCTTACGCATATTGTGGCTTGTGGTTATCAACTCAGTCCTCCTTAAGCTGGGAAATTAGAGTGTTAAAGTTGTTGCTTATGCGGACGATACTAGTATCGAAGATGTTTCTGGTTGTAATAAGTGACTTCATGAATAGCATTCTGTATACTCTCAGCAACTGCTCTACTGGCTGCTTTTTGGGAGTGAATGCGAGTAAAACAGAACTGGTGCTTTTTTCTACTAGGGCAAAATCGAGCTTAAGACTATCGCGAATTCACAAACATGCTAAACATCTTGGCATTGCCGAAACTATCGTGGAATTTTAACTCCACGCACAGGGTTATGAAGGTTGATTTCTATTTTTGCAGCAGGATGTTTGGTTACAGATGGGGTTTGCATCTTAAATTGGTGTTGTGGATGTTCACAGCTATCGTACGCCCAATAATAATTTACGGCTCTATTCTGTAGAGGACGGCAATTACCAACTAGTTGGTTATGAAAAAACTATACAGTGTTCAGAGCTTAGCTTGTATAGGAGTTACTGGTGCGATAAGAACTAATCGCTATGAATCTTTCAATAGTATGGCTTATATTATAGCCATTGATATGTTTATACGCGACGGTGCGGAACGACTTGCTACAGACTCTTGGAAGGCCAAATTCTCCAGACATGCTGGAATTCTCAACCAGCTCCTCCTGTAGCTCACACTACAATGTAACTACTCTACTCATATGATTAGCTTCGGAGTCAGCTTTCCTTCTAAAGATGAATGGGACAGAATGGATGCAACAGCTGGATTTGACATCAGCTTATACGACGACTATTCATAGATGAATAGTTGTCTCTGGGGTTTTCTTGTGACATAATAGGCTCCTTTAGGTTATCTGATCATGCTAGTGTCTTTCAGGTGGAGATTCTGGCTATCAGCAAAGCTTCAAGACTCTTTTGGGTAGTTGGAGCTCGGGGGACTGTGGGTATCTTCTTTGATAGCCAGGTGGCGCTTATGTTCCTGCACTTGTATATTAATTCTTTTATCCTCATCGTTCAGTGTAAAGCAGACTATTTAGGCTAAGTTGCCAGTCCCTGATTGTATTGGAAGGGTTTCCCAGTACCAAGAAGTTGTGCAGCCATGTGCAAACAGACAATTTAGCAAGGGAAGGATTTGCCTTAAATATCTCTACGCGGCCAGTAATAATTAAGGGCGAGATCTGTGGCGGGGACTGGATACCTGTTTTACTTTTGACTCTACTTGAAGCTTACTAGGGTGTTAGCTGCCACTTAAACCAACCAATCTAAATAATCACCCTTATTCTAGTTGTCGTCATCGACACAAGACAATGTCGTCTTGGGATTTTTTTTTGAAATTGGTATTCCCGTTGTCGTTATCGAAAATAATTGATAACTGTCGACAAGTATTTGGTATTATGTAAGAAAATGTGACGACGATATTGTCTTGAAACGACTCTGATTTTGTCGACACAATTTTTAGTAACGACTTGAGGAAAAGTAATGACTGAAAGAAAAACGAAAAAAATGGGAAGAAATATCAAATTTATTTCAGAAGGTAAAGAAAGCATGATCATATAAAGTGCATTATAAAAATATAAAAAAATTTATTCATAGGTTTGGCGAGACTTAAAATTTAAAGTTAAAAAGAAAATGGTAGCCAACAAAGCCGAGTGTAATGCTACAGGTGGCGGAAGATTCAAGCAATTTATATTGAGCCCGCTGGAGGAAGCTGTGGCGAATCTTCTACAGTTTCAGAAACAGCTGAACCCTAAGTTAAAGTCGTTTCCAACACTGATCTGGTACGACCCTTGGGCTAAAAATCTTAATGTAGCTGCCAACTTTATTGTTTTGGAAATAAATGTGGACTTGATTCCGGTTTTCAAATTAGGTGCTATTGTTTCCAGCACATCTTTGAAGGCTGTTTTATTCAGCCGAAAGTAACTTTCAAACCTATTAAAAAAATTAGAAGATTAACATTCTTTAAAGTAACAGACTTTGATTTTGCTACTCACTTGTTATCGGGCAGATTAAAGATATTGGATTTTTGTATGTCTTCTTTCCAATACTAGATTTTCTTTATTTTCTTCATCACTGGTATCAGAATTTAAATTATACATAAAAAACATTTTTTCGCAAATATAATAAACAAAATAAATCTGCCGACTCAATTTTTAGAGATGTGTTTTTGTTTAAATCGATAAACTGTCGACGTCGTTACAACACTGTTTTGAATACCAATTTGGTGTCGAAGTGATGTCGACGTCGAAGCAAAGTGATGTTGACTCAAAAACGACGACGACATTGATAACAACAACTAGAATAAGGGTGAATAACATTCATTTTAATAAACATGAATATGTTTTCAAGATTCTGTAAAAAATTTTCTGAAAATCGACATTTTCCTAAATCAAACTAAAAAAACACAATACCCCAAAATTCCTTAAAGCGATTTAAATTTTTTTTCATATTTAGTATACTCAATTAGTAAAATAATAATTTTAAAATTTCGAAACTTTGAACTCCAAGCTGCAAAGCTTAGATTCGATTTGGCTCACATTTACACTGTCATCGAAAATCTATATTTAAATCAGTGACAGTATATTGATAAGACAAACCTATGCAAATTATATGTAAACTTACAAGTCGAATACAACTTTTAATTCGAAACATTTCGCCAATTTAGCGAGTTTGGATTGCTTTGTCAATAAATTATCTTTGGTAAAATTTTTATTGCCACCCTAATGGGCATGTGTTAAACATCAGTGGCATCATACATACTTTATGACATGATAACATTTTCACATACTTTATTTTTCTCTGGGAAAATTTTTTCTTTTTTTTTATCATGTTTTCCCTTTTGAAAAATAATATAAAATAAAAGAAACAGAATTGTATAGTAAGTAATACGCACAAGTTTCATACCAAATGTCAGTTTAATATAAGGTTGTTTCACATTGTACACAAGGTTGATATACAGGTTGGTTAAAAAGTTCCTGCGCTCACCAAGAGATGGCACTGCTAGCTCCAAATTCTTTTTTTTGCTCAAGCTGGTATAACTGTCCTGAGAACACATGCAAAGTTGCAAGTCATTCTGTCAATTCTTTCTTTGTTTACAAGCCATTTGAGATGACGTGTCATTGATTTTTTTTAATATGGAAAAAATTTAATATCGTGCAGTCATTAGATTCTTTATTTTGAAGCAAAGGAAATTTATGAACAATTGTTAGAAGTGTATAAGGAGTCCTCACCTTCAAAACGCACCGTTGAATTTTGGGCTGGTGAATTTAAACGTGGTCGTACCAGCCTTGAAGACGATCCACGCGAAGGACGACCAAAAACTGCAAGCACAGCAGAAATCATTGAGCAGGTACATAATATGGTTAGTGAAGATCCAAGTTTGACTAAGCGTGAAATTGCTAACGCCATAGGCATCTCAGATGAACGAGTACTCCATATTTTACATGAAGAAATACGTATGAAAAAACTGTTTGGAAAGTTAGTGCCGCACACATTAACAATTCAACAAAAACTGGATCGAAAACAAATTTCTCAGCGTAATTTGGAGCGTTTTAAGCCGAATAAAACCGACTTCTTGTGTCGTTTTATAACTATGGCTGAGACTTGGATCTACCACCATGATCCTAAATTGAAACAAGAACGTTTACAGTGGACTGAAGCTGGTTGTTCAGCTCCAAAGCATGTGAAGTCACAACGATCAGCAAATAAGGTTGGGCATCAGTTTTTGGGGATGCAAAAGGAATTTTGTTGATTGATTATCTTCAGAAAGGTAAAACAATCAAATATGAATATTATTGCAGCCTTTTGGATCAGCTGGATGAAAAGATTCGTGAGAAAATACCTGGTTTAAAGAAGAAAAAAATCATTTTTTATCAAGACAATGCACCTGCTCACAAAAGTGTTTTGACGATGGCTAAATTCAAAGAATTAAAGTACGAATTGCTTGAACATCCACCGTATTCACCAGATTTGGCTCCCAGTGACTACTATCTCTTCAGAAATCTCAAACGATTCCTTCGTGGAAAGCACTTTTCGTCGAATAAAGAGGCCATAGCTTCCGTAGACGGTTATTTTGCAGAGCTTCCGGAAAACTAATATGAGGATGGGATAAAATTATTGGAAGATCATTGGAACAAGTGTATTGAGCTTCTAGGAGATTATATTGAATAAAAAAATATATTTCGTAACAAAAACAGTATTCTTTCATTTCGAGCGCAGAAACTTTTCAACCAACCTGTATACAAACATATTGGTTGTACTTACTGACATAAAATGATGATGACGCGGAGTTCGTTCGTGATTGTCATGATAGACAGACGTATAGCGGAGATCGATCTACTTTATCGTTATTTTTATGTGCATTTATTATTTAACGCATATAGTGCGTTCAATACTATTTTTATTTCTTTTTTTGTTTAAAAAATTCACAAGAGACAGAGACTCTTTACAAAAAACAAAAAAAAAAATTGTATAAAAAATGATAGAGCTTAATGCTCAAAAATCAGTATTAAATAGTGACAATGATAACAATATATTAACTCAAAACAACAACTTAATAGAAAATATTAGAAAAAGAAAAAGCAACATGCTAGGTAATCAACAAAGCAAACAAACAAAAAACAACTACTGGGCAATTCTTGATAATGACAAAAATTGCGATCAGGAATGTCTAAAGTTATTTGAAAAACATGTACAAGAACATGATAAACCAACAACATCACATGCTGCATCAAAAAACTCTGCATATAGAGTCAACAACATTAACAAAGAAAACACAACAACTAATAATACTATTCAAAACAATCAAAACAAAAACACTAAAGTTCCACCGATTAACATTTATGATGTGAATGCTAAACAACTCATTGAGTTTCTTAAAAAAGGCCTGAACATATCAGAATTTAAAATAAAAGAATTTCAAAATAAAAAACTCTCTTTGTTTACGTCAACCATTGATGATTATTTTAGAATAAAAGCATATTTAGAAAAAACAAAAACAAAATTTTTTACATATACCCCAAAACATATTAAAACAAAGTCTTATTTACTAAAAGGACTAAGTGCCAACACTGACATTAATGAAATTCTAGAAGAATTAAATAAATTCCAAAATGAAAATCTTAAAATTATTAAAGTAAGCCCATTCAAAACTAAAAAATCGATAAATGAAAATTATATCCTTCCAATATATCTGGTACAAATAAGCAACGAAAGCAAAGTCAACGAATTAAAATCAGTTAAAAGTCTTCTACATCACTGTGTCCGTTGGGAAACCTTAAGGAAATCTGAAATTCCTCAATGTAGAAATTGTCAAAGCTTTTTCCACAGTGCATCTAATTGTTTTTTACCACATAGATGTGTTAAATGCAGCGAAACACATGAGATTGGTAAATGCACCCTCAATGAGATTCCCACAGAGGAGAGGGATAAGCTGTTCTGCGTCCTTTGCAATAAATACGGTCATCCAGCTTCCTATAAGGGATGCGAAAAATATAAGGAGCTACAGCAAAAGTTACAAGCTAAACAACAAAATTTAACTCAGAGAAGAATTAATAGTCCATCAACTCCTGTAAACATCAACACTAGTTTTGCTAATATGGTAAAAAATAACACTCTACAAAATGCAATAAACCCAAATCCAATCCAAAGTGCATTGGAACAACTAAATAGTTCCATGCAAAATTTATCTAATCAAATTATAAACTTAAATAAACAACTACAATTACAGTCGTCTAGAATAGACACCATTTTTTCAATGTTAGAATCTTAAATTATTAAAATGGATAAAGCAATTGTAAAAAACCTTAATATAATAGAAATTAATGTCAATTCCATTATCAAATTAAGTAGAAGATATGAGTTATGTAATTTTATAAACAAATATAATCCCGACATAGTTCTATTAAATGAAACAAAACTTAATGACAGACATAAAATTAACTTTAAGGACTATTATTTAATACGTAAGGACAGAAAAGACTCTAAGAGAGGAGGAGGAACAGCAATTTTGTTAAGAAATGGAATTAAATATATAAATTTCACCAATAGTACAACTAAATCATTTAAATATTTAGAAACATGTATTGTAAAAATTCCACTGATATCTAACAAAATGTTGTTTGTGATTTCAGCATATTATCCATCTGGCAACAATGACAGGCATTTTAACTCAGAATTTACTAAACTTTTTCAGTCATTAAATTTGCAAGATACAAATAACTTTTATTTACTTGCGGGAGACTTAAACTGTAAGCATAGCGATTGGGGTAACAATTCATGTAACCCAAAGGGTAATAAATTAAAAGAATGGCTTTCACTCAATGAAACTTTGTTTAGAAGTAGTTTATATGCATCAGCTGCACCTTCATATCCCCGTTGTAATTCTTACCTTGATTTGTGTATAGCTGATTCTCGCTTAATTATTCATAAAGTAAACGATACATTAAATTGCCTACAAACCCTTGATTATGATAGTGATCACAACGCACTACAAATTCAAATTAAAAACGTAGAAAATGATCACCCATTAGCGTTTTTCAAAGAACAACCTGTTCTGAAGTTTAATTATAAAAAAACAAATTGGAGAAAATTCAAAAACAGTATGCTAAGTGAATTGAACAATAATGAACTAATATCAAATGACAGAAACTTATCAAATGCTGAAATAGATTTTTACTTACGAAGATTGAATGAATTTATTACAAAATCTATAGAAAAATCGGTTCCAACATTCAAAAGTAACAATTCTGTAGAAAAGTTCATTAATGCGACTATAAAAAAATTACAGGCGGAGAAAAGCAAAATCGTCACTATGATTAAAAATCATAATAGATTAGATTGGGTTTTGCCACAACAACAACTTAATTTACTTAAAACCAAATTAAAGCTTATCAAAAAACTCATAAACGATAATTTTGCCTTAGCAGTTAATAAACATTTTCAAGAAAAACTTTTAAACATTGATCAAAAAAATCCCTCAAACATGTTTAGTGAAATCAAAAAACAGTTCAAAACAACACAATCCTTAAAAACAGATTTTGTTAAGATTCCACAAGACAAAGAAGTATTGCTTAGAAATGCGGGAATAAATTCTAATGAAGTGGAAATAGAAAATAATGAATTTATAATAAATGATGAGGAACAGAAAATTAATGTGATTGGAGCCTTTTTAGAATCGGTTCATTCTTTTAAGGAGATTGATCCTGATAATAACATACATGTAGAAGTGGATAATTGCTTCTCAAATTTTTTGCAAAATAAAAACGAATATGAACGCAATGAATCAACTATTACTACATTTAGTGCATATAAAAAGGCCAATCAATTAAACGAAAGTTATTTTATAACAAAAGACACCATCGTCTATATTTTTAGACACTTAAGAAACAAATTATCGTCGGGTTTTGATAACATACCCAATATCATATTAAAAAACGTTCCGCAAGAAATAGTTCTTGAGTATTATACTCTTTTCAACAATATGCTCAATAATTCATATTTTCCTCGAGCTTGGAAAACAGCTAAAACCGTTATCTTACCAAAAAAAGGGAAAGATCCAAATGACCCAAAAAATTTGCGTGCCATTAGCCTGCTTCCAAATATAAGTAAAATTTTTGAAGTTTCCATTAATAACAATATAAATGATTTTTGCAAACAAAATAACCTAACAAACGATAACCAATTTGGGTTTAAATATAAACACTCGACAATTCAAGCAATTCATTTATTGCTTTCAAATGTCTATTGGAACTTAAACAAATCCTTATGCACAGGCGCTTGCTTAATTGATTTCGAAAAAGCGTTTGACAGCATATGGATACCAGGCCTTATATGTAAATTATTGAATTACAAATTTCCTCTACATTTAATAATACTTATACATAATATGATAAATAACAAATCTTTTCTAGTCTACAATAATAACAAAATTAGTACAAAAAAATTTATTATCGTTAATGGGTTGCAACAAGGTACTGTAAATTCCCCAATTCTGTTCAATTTATACATATATGACCTTTTGACCAAAATCGACAATATTATCGGCTTTGCCGACGACATCGTAATTTACCATTCTGATAACACAATCGGAAAAACCAACGAAAATCTACAAAAATATTTCAATATTGTAGAAAAATATGCCTCTGATTGGCAAATGAAAATTAACGTTGATAAATGTGAAAGTATCCTTTTTCGCCCTCCTGTTGGAAAGTGTAATAGTAATATTAAAAAAAATTGGAAATCTTTTGGTATAAAATCCAGTAACAACACAGATATAAAAAATAAACAAATTGTAAAATATCTAGGTGTTCATCTAGATAAATTTTTATATTTTAATGAGCACATTAATCTACAACTTAAAAAGGCAAGAAATGCTTTTTTTGCGTATAAAAAATTATTCTTTTCAAAATACATAAAACCAAAGGTAAAGGTAATTATGTATCAATCACTAATACGCCCTATTATTACATATGGTTGTCAAATATGGTACAATATTTCCCCCTCTTACATGGAAAAAATTAGAATTTTTGAGAGAAAATGCCTGCGAGGTTGTACGTCATTTTATAGATCTTCTCATAGCAACTATCTAAAATATATTTCAAATCAAAAATTGTATAATGAAGCACAAATTTGTAGAATAGATAACTTCATTATCCATATAATTAGAAATCACATTACAAAAAGCCTTGAATGCTATGAGAATAACTTAATTATGGCCCCATATTACGCTAATGACGAATATATTTATAAAACGTTACAAAATGGATACGTGCCCCCCGAGGCCTTCCTATACTTAGATAAACATGGTTTTATTCAAAACGAAACTGGTATCCCTATATTTTACCACATTTATAGAAGGGCCAATAATAAAAATGTATATACCAAAGAACTTACGGTAGACAATCGCAGATTTGACAATAGTATTTACTCAGGAGATAAAAATGTGATCACAAATATAAACATTAAAAAATATTGGTGGCTTAATACTTAATAGCTATATTTTTTTTTTTATCTTTTGACTGTAGCTTTTATTATTTTGCAATATATAAGTAATGTTTTTTCAAATTTTTCCTTACATTAATTTATATAAATATACATATATTGTATTAATAACAATAAGTATTATAAAAAAAAATTGTTTCATTATATATAAAATACTTGAGAGCCCGTTGTGGGACTGTGTATAATAACTAAGTTATATTTCCACTATTTGTTTATTTATAGTTAAATATATGAATTTTTGTTTAAATAAACGTTATAAAAAAAAAAAAAAAAAAAAAAAAAAAAAATGATGATGACGCGAAAAATTTGAAAAAATATATATTACATATTATCATGGTCATGGCTAACAATATTTGCCAGATAACCATAAAGAATTATAGAATTAACGATAATTATCTTAAAAAAATATATTCGGACTATCTGTGTATCTTTATGACCTCATACACTCAACATATTTTTAGCGTAACTGAGTGTAGTTCATTTCAAAAGTTTTTCATATATTTATAAATCATTTATTTTGATACATTTTGTAGTTAATTTGTAGACAGTTAAAAAAAACACAATAATGTAAAAAACATTACTTTTTACGGATTTTATAGTTAAGTTAGTTGATGGTTAAAAGAAATAAATAAAAGAAATATGATTTGTTTTTACGGATTTTTGTTAGATTGTTATTAGATTTTGTCAATTTAAACAAATGAAACATAATTTATTATTTACAGAAATTGTAAGTTCTAAACATTTAAAAATAAATGAAAAGTTCATATGCTTTAAAAGTTGGTTAACCGATTTTAAAGTAATTTTTCATATAATTTAAATTACAATTTCAATTAATTTAAACCACCAACTATGTTGAGTGTAGTTATATTTTAAAAGTTATTTTCTTTGCTCTCAAAAATAAATACATTTTATTTATATAACCAAATTAATCTGGTGATTAAGATTGATGACAATTTGATATTATATTTGTATAATAAATTTAAAATTCTTTATAATCATTCGTTTATAATTCATATCCTGCATAATAATTCAATAATCCATTTGTACACAGAAAAAATATGTTTTGTATAAAAATAATAATACACAAACAATAAAAAATAAATAAAACATAGTCAATTAAAAACATTTATTTACTAAAGCAAACAATGATTTTATTCAATTATGAGGCTCTCCATACCTTCTGTTAAGCAAAAAAAAAATTTAAGAAGGCATCAATGTAAAATTCGGGGAATACATTGTCCATTGTAAATTAAACATGGAACAACTTTTTGAATTTTTCCAAAAGTGGAAAAATACGCGTGATTGAATATTGACAAAAATAGGATTTGTAGAATTGAAGTTTTGAATCGTCTAAAATTATTTTTTTTTTTCTATTAGACCTTGAACTAAAAATCAGCATTTCCCACAAGAAGCCGCCACTAGTATATGAATTAATATTACAGTTTCAAATGCCTTGTAGTGCTAAATATTTTCTCGAACATGTCGAATTTCGTACCAGATAAAGCGGGGAGTTCTTCTTCAATGCTTTAATATGAAGAAAAGTGCGGCCAAGGATTGTCTTGTCTTAGTGGAAGTTGACGGCGAGCATGCTATATCTAAACAATTGTCTTATAATTGGTTTGACCACTCTAAAGTGGTTATTTTAAGCTCGAAGGTAAGGAATTGGAATCATTGCCCTATGTGGACGTATGCTAAACGTTTTAGAAGTTGTCAGAATTATTGGAAGTAGATGAGTCCAAAGGAAGGAAACTGGGCGCTATACGAGTTGAAGCTGCGCGACCAAACAGCTCCTCGAACGCCAAAAACCAAGGGTTTTTTGCATTGCATTGTGATTGATGACGATAAGTTGATCCATTACGACAACCCCTAGCATAAAAAGTCTTGGGTTTTCCCCGGGTAGCCAGCAATATCCTTCGTAAGACCGAATTTTATGGCATGAAGTTTATGCTCTATAATTGTTGGGACCAGCGCTGCGTGATCTACTACGAGCTGTTCAAACCGAATGAAACGATCAAGGGAAAACGCTATGGGACGCCAGTCATGCGTTTGAGTCGCGCACTGAAACAAGAACGGCCGGGATACGAAAAAGACACGACAAAGTGATTTTGCAGCATGACAATGCTCGGCCATATATTGCAAGAACGCTGAAATTGTAAGTACCACACATCCCGCCGTATTCTCTAGACATTGCTCCTTCTGTCTTTTATAAAGCAGAAGTTCACATCATATAAACAATAAAAAAATGGATCCATAATTGGATTGCCTCAAAAGATGAGTCGTTGTTCCGAAAAAGTTGGGGCCAGAGATGGAAAATACCTTGAGTAATATATTTGAAACTATTTTTGCATAATAAATTCTTAAATTTTGAATTTTGAACATATTTGAAGAGCATCATATATTATTGGGATTCAAATTGTGCCAACTATAGTCGTACCATAACATAATTCTTATATTCTGATTATTAACTAACAATAATGTGGTCCCTGCATTTATTTTATTGTATTATACGAAACTGTAAATTTAAGAATATTTTTTAAAGAAATGTTTTTCATAAAGAAAAAATTTAATATCATGGACATTTCAAAAAAAAAAAACTCATTAACTCCATGGACCATTTAAACAAAACTACTTCAAAAAAATATTTAAATTCTAAGGACTTTTTTTAATAAAAGTCATAGATTCTGTGGACTTTTTCCAATCGACAAATTCTTAGATTCTAAGGATATTTTCAAGATTTTTTTAATAGTCCTTCGGATAAAATTTTTTTTTTAGGAAAATCCTTTAAATCTCAGAATATTTCTTCAGTTAAAGTCCTTAGAATGTAAGTCTCTTCCATGATAAAAGGTCTTCACGCCACAGAATCTATATAAGTTTTTTAAGAATATATTAAAATTTATATAAGAAATAGATTGCAATATCTGAAAACTTTACTTTAAGGAAAAGTCCACAAAATCTAAAAATGTTTTTATCAAAAATATTTCTAAAAATCTATGTAGTATTTTGTATAAAACAACTCTTGGGTTCTACTGACTTTTCTTTATGCAAAAATTATTTTGTCAGCATTTTATAGTTCCATAATTATCATATTTTTTTCATAGTCTGAACTTTTGGTACAGTATGGTTACAGCCAATCATGTTATAAAATATAAAGTGACAATCATCGAATAATAAAATATTTACTATAATAATGATGGTAGCGAGCATATAGTTGGCTAGAACCTATTTATAAACCAATAACTTGATCGTGATAACCATACCCGAATGAAACAAGCATAATATAGTAGCAGTAATCATGCTGCAACCATGTTTTTTCTCTGCGTGCATTATATTCTCACATATGATGAGGAGTCTCAAATCAGACCTAACAAAAAAAACACTACAAAAAAAATGTTCTTTATTTCTCAAAATAATCTCTTTTTAGCTAGATACAATATTCCAAGCGATATTCAATAGCTTCGATACCCTGTTTATAGTAACAATTGTTTAGCTCCATTAAATAGTCATCAACAGAAAATTTTTTACAACCCAGCCTGTTTTTCAAGTTTAGAAATAGAAAATAATTCGATTGAGCTAAATCTGGCGAATTAGGTGCGTAATAAAACAATTCGAACTTTAATCCATTAATTAAAAAAAAAAAAAAAAAAAACTAAACAATGTGACGCCTTGAAACTTAAAACATTGGTTTTAAAATGTTGGTACTTTTTACCAAAGTAATTTTTTCAAACTTCTGATGGTGCCTGATTTTTAGGAGTGTCATCGTATATGATCATGTACGGTCAGTTAAACCTTAAATTTGACTCTAAGAATTGTAAAACATGGAAGAGGTATAATTTCTGACCGCTTAGCAATGCGTTGGTGAGGAGTTTTAATATCTTTATTAACAGCCAAATGAATTCAATAATAGGGAAACTGCAGACTTTTCTATTAAACTTAAGAGTTTTTTTTTTTGACATATCTTCAAACAAATTACTTTAAGTGTATCAATAGTTCATTGTACTTAAATACTACAATACAACAATTTACAACAAGTTTCAAAGAAAAATGTAATTAAAAATAATTGTAAACTTACCGCCCTTAACTTGACAGCATAAAAACAACTCATAGCCTTCACGAAATGGGCCGGCAGTCTGTGTCTGGTTTATTTCTTTGCCTTGAGCATCAAATATACGAGGCTCTTCGGGAGGAACTATCAAAAGAAATACAAAAAAAAAAGATAAAAATTTAATAAATTTAAACCAAAAAATATATAATTTTATTAAAAGATACATGTTCATAAATGTATCCTTGAAACAGCAAGTGTTGGTGATGTTATAATATACCTACACTATGTATCTGTGTATGTGTTTGTGTATATTGTCATGTGCGTAATCACAAGTTAACTTTTTTCATGTACCACTTTTTAACACACGTAAACACAAAACCTTTATCTACGAGATGAAATTACAAAACGTAGAAAAGTTTGATCTTGTTGTCCAACCAGGAAAATGAATGAAAAACTTTTGAAATAACGCAACAACTTTTTTGTGCTTCTTTTAGTTTTTTATGTTGTTGTTCTTATTTTTTGTTGTATTTGGTTTGAAATACCAAAAAACAAAAAAAAAACGTGATAACAAAAGTGTCTTTTCTAATTTTCTAGTGTTTACATTAAAAGTAGCAAAACAAATCCATAAACACAACAAACTAATACATACATCCAACTTCATTAAGATTTTATATGTTAGTGTGTGTTTACGTGTGTGTTTGAAATAGTGTGTTTAGTTTAGTTTTGTTTTCTCTACTCACCGACTAAAGTTAAATTTATCCTATAGTTACGAGTTGGAAAATTAAAGAAATCTATTCTACAACGATATACACCACCATCGGTGGGCTTAACATCTCGTATTTGTAAACGTGAATCCTTGGGATTATCGCCTATGGAAAAGAATAGACGTTGACCCAAATCGCTAGCTATGGCAGAGTGTGGTGCTAATTTGACATTTCCTCCACGTGAGTCCAAACTGTAAAAGAAAATATTTAGAAAATACAAAAAATAAAACTTAGTAGGAATAATATTAATTATAAAATAAGGGGGTAATTTATAAAACAAAAAATGGAAACAACATTTTTTTTTTATAAATTTCAAAAGAGCAAAATAGCATAGGATGGTTATAGTGTTCTATTTTTTTTTTATTTTTTATTTTTTTGTATACTATTATAACACCAATTTTAAGTACATATTTACTTTCTAATTGTAAGTATATGCACACACACACATCTGCATACAAACTAAATATAGCTAAATATTGTTGTTCATACATGTAGTGTTTACAATGTACTCATATGCGTGTGTACAATAAATTACTGCAATTTGTTTTGGTTGTTGCTTGCTGCAATTTGATGAACGTTTTTAATTTGAATTTTTTCCTTTGTTCACTGCTATTTTGCAAATTAATGTTTATGTCGTGTTTTCTTGTAGTTTATTATTATCCCTGGTGAAGTTTTGAATAAAAAAAAAACAAAAAAATAGGAGATATAACAAACAAAAAAATAGCCAACCACTTTCACATAATACATGCAACACATTCAGTTCTATACGCTACTGTAAATCAACAGTGGAGGGAAACATTTGAGTTTCTTATAGAAAAAAGTGCAAATATTTTGTTGAAAATACGAGTCTCTTTATAGAGAAAAATTTTTCAAGCAGTAATCACACAGAAAAAAATATCAAAAAATTTTAAGTAATTAAAAATATTTGTTAAAATTAAATTCGATTTCATATAGAAATTCGTTGAAAATAAAAATTGAAGTTACAAAAAAATAGCAAAAATTTTTTTGTATTTACAAATTCCATTGTTGGTGGCTTTTTAAAAAACTTTTTATTTGTATTTACAAAAATATTCTATGAAAGATGTTCAATATTACAAATAGAATTTTACAATTTCATTCTGTGCAGATTTCCAATTTTTTTGATTTGTATAAAATTATGAAAAAATAAGTGAATCACAAAAGTTTTAATTCAATCAATTAAGTAACAAGGGCAAGTCAATAAGTTTTAAAAAAACCATAAGAAGAGCGATAAGAATTTAAGACAAAATAGGCTTTTATAATATGTCAAGTTGCACAAGGCGACAGGCAAAATTTTAGGCATATACGTAATTCAGGTTTTGCTTTTTTTCTTTAAATGGGAAAAAAAAATTTCCTTCTTTCCTCAAACACTTCTACTTAAAAGACAAAGCACCTGGAAAATCAGGGGTGAGTAAGACAAAGTCCATGGCACATCTGCACCAGTATTTAGAGTTAGCCGCAAATGATGAACCTCATTAAGGACGTTCATTTGAGGCAAAATTAGTCGACCTAGCGAATAAAAGACTACAAATTTGAGAAAAAATGTTCTTTATTTCCATAATCTGCTTTTTTATAATCTCCTTTTAACTCCACACACTTTTCACTCAATACCCTCTTTACAGTAAGACAGCTCCTTAAAATAGTCATCAACCCCAAATCTTTCACCAGCGAGCCATTTTTTCAAGTTTGGAAATAAAAAAACCCAAAGGAGCTAAGTCTGGCGAAAAAGTTGCGTGCTGAAGCAACTCGAATTTTAATTCAATGACTTTGACCCATTTTTTCTATGTGGCTAATTTTTTCACTTCAAATAGTTTGTAAGTTAAAATAACAGAAAATAACAATTAAAATGAAATGATTTTACATTTACAAAACCGGTCCACTTACTTTTCATTTAAATCAAATCGTTTTTGTTATATATTTTTTAAGGTTGTTTAAACAACAGACACTTCAATAAAAAACCGAAATGAATTATGAGTTTAAAATAACATTCAAAATTGTACCTAACAATTCCGTAAAAAATAACTGATTATTCATTTATTTAAAATTGTGTCCATTTTTTGTATTTTTGTTTGTTTTTTAATTTACAAAATGTACACTCACACAGTGTATAGACATATTTTGTGTGAATGACCATATGTGTGTGTTTATGAAGTTCTTGTAATTTAAATTAAATTGAAATAATTTTGTATATAAACAAACAATTTAAATAAAAAATAAATTGGAATTTTTTGAATATTTTTTTTTTTGAAACAGACAAAAATTTAAGTATGTAATAACTGTAACGGAAAGAAATAAACCACAAATTTCCGTTTTGTGGGTAAATTTTTACTAAATTATAAACAAATAAAAAAATAAATGAAACTGAAAAAAAATCGGCATTTTTTATACATTTTGAAAAAATGTATAAAAAAATTAAAATAAATATTTCTTTGAAAACTAAATTTTTGTTCCTTTATTTTAAACTGAACTGAAAACTATTTTTATTAGACTACAAACAGTAAACTGAATAATATTCTCAGTGTTAGTGAGTTTTAATGGCACCAAAAAAATACTATACTGCCACTTTTCACCAAAGTATTTTTTTTTTCAAATTACTGCGACCTTTGTCAGATCGACTAATTTTAGGACCGCGTTGTGAATTGGAATTCGCATTTGCCTACAATCGAACATAAAAGCACCCGTCTGGCTGCTTTGGAGCTTTTCTATCGGAATTCTGATGACGGTCTTTGTCAATACATAGTTATGGTTTTACCACTATACACCAGAAATGAAACAAGAGTTAAAGCAATGGATTTTACCAAGTGAATCCGCGGAGTCAAAGATAGTGAAATATGCTGGTAAGGTTATGTTAACGGCTTTTTATAATATGCAAGGAATAGTCTACACTAACTGCTGGGAAGAGGGAAAATCGATAAATAAATAATTGAAAATGCCTCCATTTAAACAAAAAAAAAAGAGATATTCCATCAAGATAATGCTCGGGTGTACACTTGTTCTGATTCGATGACTAAAATACATAAGTAGAGGTTTGAATTGTTGTCGCATGCGTCTTACTCTCCACATTTGTCTCCCAGTAACTTTTACCTATTTGCAAATTTTGAAGATATACCTCGGCAGAAAAAGATTCGAGTCTAATGAAAATCTCATTCCTGTAACATACGCCTATTGTAAGACCTTTCTTAAACTCATTTTAAGCGATTTAAGACAAAATTGGAAGTAACCACTATTCTATTACAATTTTTGTACATTAGTTAGTTTATTACTATGCTGTATTTTTATCATCCACTGTTACACTAGTTTGTTGCCTATCATTTAGGCCAATACTATAAATATGACTTTATTTATTTCATTTAGCGGTAATTGTTAAAAAAAAATTAGAACACTTTAGTAAAGTTGTATTTTAGAGTACTTTTAAGTTACCAATTATGTTTATATTAAGTATCATTATTACAAATTTCGTTTAGAATGTATAAAAAAACTAGGTTACAATTATATATATTTAAATTCTCCAAAAAAGGTATACTGTTAAGTGCTGTAGTATTAAGCCACAATGTTACAAGTAATAGAAACCGTGATGAAAAGGAGAATATCTTTCCTTATCGGTACGCCCAAACTGCTCTGTATTAAAACATGAAATTTAAGGAATGAGCTCCCTGGGGAATTCTTTCCTATTTTTTAGTCAGTATTATGATACTTTTTGAACTTTTCATCAGGAACATGGTAAAATTGGGAAATCTAAAAATGGAAAGGCTTCCCTTTGAACGACATACCACAATCACTTTTACTAAAAACTTGAAATTAAAAATCTGTGTTTCCTAGAGTATGGATTAAATCATTGATAAGTTATGCGCCCCTTGTGGTATTCTTTTATATTTTTATTTCAGTATTAAGGTACTATTTGAAAAAATTTTCAGGAACGTGGTAAAAATGGTTGATAAATAGGGAAAGTTACTGCTCAACCCGCCTAAGAAAGAATTCGTGCTTAATTACTGGTGACATACTTTTTGTAATTTTTGCCGGAAACGTAAAAAAATTGGGATTCAAAAGGAGAAAATGCCCCCTTATACCACAACCGCTTGAAATTTTAAAATTGTGTTCCTTGCGGTATGGGATACTTCCTTTAAACTTTACATAAGAACGTGGAAAAATCTAGTTAACTAGGCTGGAGCTAGGAACTTTAAATTTGGCATGTAGGGTACTACTGAGGCATGGACATTTCGTATGGCGGAAAAATTATTACGGGGTAGTGCAAAAAAGAAGATATTCACCTCTTTGGCGACCTGTCCAAACCCCGTTGGCTAGAATCCTGAAACTCAAAATGTGAGTACCACTTTGTTTGAAGCATATTTTTTTTAATATTTCGCCAGAATCGTGTTATACAGGTTGGTTGAAAAGTTCCTGCGCTCGAAATGAAAGAATACTGTTTTTGTTATGAAATATATTTTTTTATTCAATATAATCTCCTAGAAGTTCAATACACTTGTTTCAATGATCTTCCGTCTACGGCTGCTATGGCCTCTTCATTCGACGAAAAATGCTTTCCACGAAGGAATTGTTTGAGATTTCTGAAATGATAGTAGTCACTGGGAGCCAAATCTGGTGAATACGGTGGAGGTTCAAGCAATTCGTACTTTAATTCTTTAAATTTAGCCATCGTCAAAACACTTTTGTGAGCAGGTGCATTGTCTTGATGAAAAATTATTTTTTTCTTCTTTAAACCAGGTCTTTTCTCACGAATTTTTTCATCCAGCTGATCCAAAAGGCTGCAATAATATTCAGAGTTGATTGTTTTACCTTTCTGAAGACAATCAATCAACAAAATTCCTTTTGCATCCCAAAAAACTGATGCCATAACCTTCTTTGCTGATCGTTGTGACTTCACCTGCTTTGAAGCTGAACAACCAGCTTCAGTCCACTGTAAACATTCTTGTTTCAATTTAGGATCATGGTGGTAGATCAAAGTCTCAAAGAAGTCGGTTTCATTCGGCTTAAAACGCTCTAAATTACGCTGAGAATTTTGCTTTCAATCCAGTTTTTGTTGAATTGTTAATGTGTGCGGCACTAACTTTCCAAACAGTCTTTTCATACGTAATTCTTCATGTAAAATATGAAGTACTCGTTCGTCTGAGATGCCTATGGCATTAGAAATTTCACGCTTAGTCAAACTTGGATCTTCACTAACCATATTATGTACCTGCTCAATGATTTCTGCTGTGGTTGCAGTTTTTGGTCGTCCTTCGCGTGGATCGTCTTTAAGGCTGGTACGACCACGTTTAAATTCACCAGCCCAAAATTCAACGGTGCATTTTGAAGGTCAGGACTCCTTATACACTTCTAACAATTGTTCATAAATTTCCTTTGATTTTAAACCCTTCAAAACAAAGAATCTAATGACAGCACGATATTCATTTTTTTCCATATTAAAAAAATCAATGACACGTCAACTTCAAATGGCTTGTAAACAAATGAAGAATTGACAGAATGACTTGCAACTTTGCATGTGTTCTCAGGACAGTTATACCAACTTGAGAAAAAAAAAGTTTGGAGCTAGCAGTGCCATCTCTTGGTGAGCGCAGGAACTTTTAAAACAACCTGTATATGACAAATTGAACCTCTTTATAGCCTGGCCAAAGTAGAAATATGTGAATATGTGTACTTTTTGGAATTTTTGTCAGGATCTTGGTTAACATGAGAGGAAAACAGTTTCCCTCCTAACGGGATTTTTGGAAATATTTAAGGGGAGGGGCAAAAAGTTACAATGACTCTCCCTTATCGTTCTGATTAGACCACATGGGCTAGAAGGCTGCAGTTTAAAACATGCATTGCCTGAGCAAATACCTACGGCTGACATTAAAATGTATTCCTTTAGGTATGAGTTAAGTCCAGAAGATAGATTTTTGATAAAAACCTGGTTTATATCGAGTTTAAGCCCATGTTTTTATAAGACGAAGGGATTAATTATTTTGTTTGTTGGCGAAATTATTCCCTACGATTTATAAAAGCAGGGGATAAACCCTTTAAAACTAAAATATTAAATTATTAAAATATTAAAGAGTTTATAAAAAAGGATATCTTTAGAAAAATTAAATAAATTTTCTACTAAATATATTTCGATATTTAAAACAATATTTAAGTTTAATTTGCATATAAATATTAAAGAATATTAATGCGACATTTTACGAAAAAAATCATCGTTTTTTTTTCGTTGATTATACGAAATTTTCGTATATTTTACTAAATTCATTTTATGCCAGAATTAACAAATTTTATGAAAACATTTCGTATTTTGTTGTTGTTTACATTTTATTTTACGAAATTAATAGTTATATATCAAATTTCTCAAAACCAATAATGCTTTAAAATATTATAAAATAATTTTATAAATATTTAATGATCTCTAAAATTTTTAAGCAATAAATAAATATCTTTATTAAAATGTCTCATTTTGTAAACCAAAAACCACTTTAATATTTAAAAAATAGCTGCAGTTATTGAATTTAAAACAAATTATTTAAAATTAGAAACAAAAATTTATTGATTTTGTAAATTTTAACAAATTATTTCGTAGTGCGAAATAACGAAATATTGCGTACAATATACAAAAGTTTGCGTATTTATAACTAATGGATTTTTTTAGTGAAGGTACTAATTACAAGAGTTAATTAAAAAAGTTTATTCGAAAAAAATTGCTTGTATCGGGTGGTTAAATTTTAAGGGCCGATGTTGAATGTGAACCACACCTAAACGTCAAGTTTTTTTCTGCATTTCATTTGACATTTCTCAATTTGAGACTAACTCAATTTGAACCATGGAATGATACACAATCGAGCAACGCGTTAAAGTTATTCAGGCTTATTGTGAAAATGGGCGTTCAAATAAAAATGCATTTCGTGCACTTCGTGATTTTTTTTAGTCAGCATAATCAACCAAATGTGTCCACAATCGGGAGAATTGTGGGCAAATTTCAGCAAACTGGGTCTGTGAAATCACCTGTGCATGCTCGCCCAGTTAGTTTTGCGGAAAACATTGCTGTTGTTCGCGATAGTGTGTCATGAGGTCGGCCAAGCATTTACCGTGAATGGTGTTCGCTATTGCGAGATGATAACGAACTTATTGTGGCCAGGAATTGAGGATATGACCCTAGACGATATGTGGTTTCAACAGGTGTGTGCCACTTGCCACACAGCTAACGAAACAATGGCTCTTTTGCGCGACAAATTCAATGGCCGTGTTATCTGACGTGGTGGCGAGTCAATTGGCCACCAAGATCATGTGATTTGATACCGTTGGACTTCTTTCTTTGGAGTTATTTAAAAGAAAAGGTGTACGTCGATAAGCCAGCAACAATTCAAGAGCTAAAGGATGAGATAATTCGGCACATTAACGGCATAGAACCTCAATTATGCCTCAGCGTCATCGAAAATTTGGACCATTTGATGGAAGTGTGCCGCCGAGGTCGCGGCGGCCATTTGTCCGATATTTTGTTCCATACATAATTGAACCATACCATATTATCAAAATAAAAAGAAATGACAATAATTTCCTAAATAATTTGTGTTTTATTTAAAATCCACATCGGTCCTTAAAATTTAACTACCCCTTATAAGCCTGCAGATAAGTTCTGCTGATAACGCAGGCATTTCCATTATGTCGGCTCAATTCCCAAAGTCATATAAACCACCGTAAAATAAACGAAAATTTATTTATTTTAAAAATTATTTGTTTTTTTTTTAATTAATCTCGTATTTCTGTGCATGGATTATTATAAGTGCACCATTACAAAACATGACCTACTCCTATAATAATCCATGCATTATTATATGAAATTAATGTCAAAATGACAAAAAAATCGTAATATAAACAAAAATTTATTAATATTACAAAAGTTTTTGTTGTTTCTTGTTATTTTGAATTTTCTTTTAAATTTTATTCATTGTATATCAATGTACAACATTTTGCGGAACCAAGGATTCTCTTTGGTGTAGAAACTGCTTTTATCTTTTAATCCTAATTAATACAGAATCCAATTTGGCGTAACATTTCCCTGTCATTAATTTATTAAATATGGAGGATCTAAAAATGTAGATATCTTAACATATTAAATCCTTTTCCAATTAACAAACTTATCAGTTAATAATATAACTACAGGAAGGAAATCCTTTGTTTCTTTTTCAATATAAAATAATGATTGTTGCAGTTTTTGTTTTTGCTAATTGAACCATAACCACTTGAATACATTTCTGCCATCGTACATCTAAACTTCCTTAAGCACTTCCTAATAAAAATGTAGATATCGTCATTATTTTATATTTTCTTCTATTTTGTTTTGTTTTTTTTTTCCACATTATTCGCACTTTAACCAGCAGTTTTTTTTTAAGCTAGCATGGAAGAAGGGCAAATGAAAAGGGAGTGTCATCATTATAATCCACTTTATTGTAAATATTGCGGTTGCCGACAAAATGTCTACCTTCATGTTGTGAGTTTCCGTTTAAAACAACTACAACAACTACTGCAACTATTGGAAGTACTGTCTCGGTCTGTATAAAACTACAACGGTTTATTTATTTTGTGCATCAACATATTACTAATAATAGTGCCTGGTAAACTGTTGCAAATTGCCACTTGACGTGTAAATCCGAGATTGTGTTTTTTCGAAGAAAATAAATCTCTGTTTTGATGTTTAGCTTAGATTTTATAGTTTTTCTTTTCTTCTTTCACGTCTACCAGTTGACCCATTTTGCTTGTAAACTAATTGAGAGATAGTGATCTAAAATGTAATAACGTCAATTATGGCACTTTTTTTTATTTAAAGAGACAAGGATACTAACGGGTTTTTCAACAGGGACGCTACAAAAGTAGAGCGACAGGGACAGCAAACGACGCTATATTTCTTGCCGCTCTTTTGACATTTCTCTTCAGTAAGGTTTGCCATTTCCTGATGGAAAGATATACGAGCCAACAACGAGTCGAAATTATTAAAATTTACTACCGAAATTCGGAGACAGTGGCCTCAACGTTAAGAGCGCTACGTCCAATTTATGGTCGTCATAATCGTCCTAGCAGATCAACAGTTGAGCGTCTAGTGGAAAAATTTGAATCCACAGGCACAGTACAAAATGTTTCTGTGCCAGTGAGACAAAGAAGTGCCCGTAGTGTCGAGAATATTGCTGCCGCTGAGACTTCAGTTGAAGAAAGCCCAAATGTGTCTCTCACACGTCGTTCTCAAGCGTTGGGCATCTCTGTGACGTCGTTGTGGTGAATTTTGCGAAAAGATCTTGGCCTACATCCTTACAAGATCAAATTGACGCAAGAACTGAAGCCGCTTGACCACCAGAAGCATCGTATGTTCGTGAATTGGGCTGAGCAACAACTTAAAAATGATTCGGATTTTCATCGAAAAATCATCTTCAGCGATCAAGCTCATTTCTGGTTGAATGGCTTCGTCAATAAACAAAATATGTGTTATTGGTCAGACAGCAATCCACACGTACTCCATGAGCCATCATTGCATCCCGAAAAAATTACGGTTTGGTGCGGTTTATGGGCCGGCGGCGTCATTGGGCCGTTACTGTGGATGGGAATCGCTACCGTTCAATGATAACCGAATATTTTTGGCCCCAATTGGATGATATGGACTTGGAGGACATGTGGTTCCAACAGGACGGCGCCACAAGCCACACAGCAAATGTTACAATCAATTTATTGGAAACCAAGTTTGGAGAACGTGTTATCTCACGAAATGGTCCAGTCGATTGGCCGCCTCGGTCGTGTGGCCGTTAGACTATTTCCTGTGGAGCTACGTCAAGTCTATGGTCTATGCCAACAAGCCAGCGACGATTGATGAACTTCGTACGAATATCGAACGTGAAATTGCAGCAGTATCGGCAGCTTTATGCTTGAAAACCGTCGAAAATTGGTTTCAGCGTCTAGACTTCTGCAAGCGTGGCCGTGTGGCCATGCAAAAGAAATCGAGTTCCATACATAATGGCATCGAACGTACTTTTACAGGAATAAAGAATTTCATTGATATCTAAAACCGTTTTTGTTTTATTTAAAAAAACTTTTGTAGGGCTCTTATTGACAAACCCTTTATTATCGTATATATCAAGGTGCAATAATAAACTGTGTTTAGAGATTTAAATGTAAAATTTGTAAAATTTTTAAAAGTTTATTTTTTTTATAAAAAATTATATTTAAAATTTGAAATGTGTAGCTTGGCAACATTGTTTTTTTTTCAAAATCCCCTTATTTTATGTTTATAATACCCACTCATAAATAAATATTTTCTTTTATTTTTTTGCCTCAAAACTGTATACAAATCTGTTAGTGGTGTCCTAACACAATTGAATGTATTAAGTTGTGCGTGACGTTCGTGTTTTTTTAATATTTTTTTTACGACATTGTTGCATACCCCATATAATAGTTTTTTTTTTTATAGTTGAATATTGTTTCTCTTTTCATATTTTTATGGTGTTTATTTTCAAGTTTTTTTTTTTTATTACGGATTTATGCTATTATTATTTTTAATAAAACTTGTATTTAATTTTTTTTATTATTTTTTTATTGTTGTTTAAAAAAAAAAAAAGTTGCCACTTTTGTGTTGAATTGCAGCTATTCGTGGCAGGTTATTAGTCATTCTCTCCTTCAGTTCTCATTAAAAATGTGAAAATGTAAAAAACATTTAATTACCGGCTATTAGGATTTAAAGTTATTATTTATATTCACTTCAGTTAAAGTGAAAACAAGCTGATTTAAAAACATAAAAAATTATACATTACTGCAAAACTTTTAGTTTTAGTTAGCCCCCCCCCCCTAATACAGGCATTAATCCTAAATATAAATTGGAAAAAGGGTTTGAAAATTATTGCAAACACTTTTTAAATTTAATACAAATTTATAAAACTATTTAACCTCTTTCCCATAATGTCGCATTAGCTATTAATTAATATTTAATTTGACACCCATCTTGTGTTTTTTTACATATAAAGTTTTAATTACTTAATATATGAAACTCAGAAGTTTTAGAAAAGTTCTACTTTTCGGTAGAAAATGCAAACAAACAAAATAATATCTGTTTCAAAGTTTATCTATGTTTTAAGGACTTAATTTTCGGATAACGATTCGTTACATATACACTGTTCGTTACACATACACTGTAAGCAGTTATTAAGTCAATTCAAATCCATATTAAATTGATGAATGGATGGCAAAACCCGTTAAATTAAGTCAATTCAAATCCATATAAAATTGATGAATGGATGGCAAAACCCGTTGGTTAATTTTTTACCATTTTTCTAAATAGCAAAAACTGACTTCTACTCGTACACTTTAACTTACACACAGATAAAAACATGGTTGCAACATGATCACTGCTACTATATTATACTTGCTGCACTCAGGTATTGGTTTATATATAGCCTCTAATATCATAAGTATTGTCGCTGCCATCATTATTTTAGTAACTATTGTATTATTTTAAGATTGACTTTTTCTATTTTATAACATGATTGGCTGTAATCATAATGTGGTAACAAAAGTTCTGAATATGAATAAAATATAAAAGTTATGGAATTATAAAATACTGACAACAATCAATGAGTAATTATAAATTAAATAAAACATGACTCACATTTACAGTCATAATACTGTCTTTCTTGGATTCATAAAACAAAATTGTATCAGTTCAGTCTTCCATGTAAAAATTATAATATATGATCATTTTCACCTGCGGTGTTTTATTTTCTAAAATGCTTTATACATATGACATTACAATTTACACCAATCAATTCATTGGCAAAAAAAATCATTGTCCGAAAATTCTATATAAAAATTTTATATTTTATTATTCTTTTCAATAACGCAATAAATATTTTTTTTTTTTTAATATTTATTAATTTATTTCTTGTAAAACAAAGACTTTTTGGTTGAAAAAGTACTCATTATATTAATAAAATAATTTTTTATGAGAAAAAATTTGTAGATCCCAAGAGTTCCCGGCAAAAAAAAGTAGCAAAAGAAGAGGAAAAGAAGCAGTGATTTTGTGAAAATTGGATCGGAACTAATGATTTTTACATAGGGGTGTCGTAGGGCAGATGTTTTATTTTCATTGCATCTAAAGCAGTTCTTATGGTTTAGTTAAAAAATCGGTCTTTTGATGTTCTCAAATAAATTTTGAGTTTATAATTTAAATTTTACAGGTACACTGAGTAATCGGGCATTAGCCTCATTTTCTCAATGTCTCCTTATCTTTTGCTAAGGAATTTAACTGATACATTTGTTGTTGTGTCCCATAGGATAAGTTATAACGGGACATTCAGTAATTGTGACTTATTTTTAAAATTACTTTATTCGAAATTCAAAGATAAAAATTGATACAAATCACATAAACCTGATAACTTGTTTCAAAATAACTTAAGTTTAGTTTTTAAAATATTAAATGTTAACGTTTAACTTTCATTATTTTTATAATAAGTTACCCGTCATAGATTTGAAAAGAACTAAATTTCATTACATTTCACAAAAAAGAACTACTTTAGAATGGGAAAATCCAAATAAAATTATACTTTGGAATCAATAAAAAATTAATTCCTTAAGAATCACATCCAATAATTTTGTACTTAAAGGTGTCTTATACAAAAAAATAGACTTTTAGAATTTTTTCTGATAGAAACATTTTTAGATTCTATGGACTTTTCCTTAACGTAAAATTCTCAGATTCTGCAAACTGTTTCTTAGATAAAAATTCGTATGATTCCAAGGTCTGTGTTGGAATAAAAAATTCTTAGATTCTAAGGACTTTTCATCTTGAAAAATACTTAGATATGAAGATTTTTTTAACAGTAATATTGCTTAGATTCTTGGCACTTTTTCTAAAAGAAAATTCCTGAGACTCTAAAGACTATCAAAAAAAAATCATAAAAATGTCCTTAGAATCTTAAAATATTTCTGTTAGAAAAAGTCAATAGAATCTGTTTTTTTTTTCATTAAAATATTTCTTAGAATTTAAAAATTTTTTTGAAGTATTTTTCTTTGGAAAAGTTTACAGAATTAAAGAAGTTTTCTTGAAAAATTCCTTAATATCAAATTTTTTCTTTAGGAAAAACATTTCTTAAAGAAATATTCTTAAATTTAAGAAACTTTTTCATAGTTTCGAATCATAGTATAATTGTAGGGATGATATTATGTTAAGATTATGGTTATTTTATTATCATAATATAATAATCATAATATAATAATCATAACAATCATAATCCATAGAAGATACAATGCTCTTTGAATATTATTGCTCCAACCATGCTTTTTTCTCTACGCGTAAAGACTACTTGACTTCCCCTCGTACATTTAACCTTAAATATCTCGTTGTTATTTGGTTTGGGAATGTTATATAGAACCATAAGTGTCTCGAAATTTATGGAAAATCAAAGCTCAATTAGTTATAGTCCAGATATTAATACGGGGAATGTGCCGTATTTGCAAAAATTTACCATTTCGGCAATTTCTTTGAGATAATTAATAATAAGGTCAGGTGTCCGCCTATCCCACGCAAAGTTACGCTAACAAAATTTCCATGTCCAAACTTTTCATAATTTTTAGATTGAATTCATAATTTTCTTACAAACAAAAACTTTTACAATTGTATGGAAAGGGTAATTAAAGTAAAGTCTAAAGCATAAATCTATCAATGTTTTATGAAGATATTTGTTAACGTATTTGTCTTAATAGGTATTTGTGTAACACTTAAAAGTTTAAAATGCTTTTCCTTTCAAGCAGTTATTTTTGCCTGACAACATTTCACTTGGTATCAGCTGTATTCAAATTTGGCCAAAAAGTATTAAATTTAACAAATTTTTTGTTAAACCAAAATAAAAGAACAAATTCTAAACCTTCTTCATTGCATCCCGGCAAAAATTTTGTCAGCAAATATGAAACATGAATTATTTTGCAACTTCGACATTGACATCAGAACTAAGTATTTTTGTTTGGCCAAGCAATTTTTATAACTACAGCGCTACCACTTATTTCATAACAAATATAAGGTGATATATATTTGTTCATGAGTAATACTTATTATTTCAAAACTTTTAACCACTTTTTTATGAACATCCTATCAGCTTACCAGTGACTACTTATTCAACCACTTATTTTTAAATTTATATATTACTGCGGATAAATATGTGCACAAATTTTATGTATTTTTATCAAGCAGGGAATATCTGTACCTAAACTTAAAATAGTTTGTATGTTAAGTTAAGATATTAGAACATACCATTTAAAATAAATGATTTTGCATTAAAAACCCAATCAAATTACTTTATATTTAAATCAAATTTTTTTTTATATATTTGTAAATGTTGTTTAAATACTTGGCCCATCAGTAAAATATTTCACCTAATTCCGTAATAAATAACTGTTTGTTTATTTATTTAAATTGTTTCCATTTCTTTATAATTTTGTTTGTTTTTTAATCTACAAAATGTATACTCACACAGTCTATAGATATATTTTGTGTGAATGACCACATGTGTGTTCTTGTTGTTTGAAGTGTAATAATTTTGTGTATATAAAAACAATTTAAATAAAAAACAAATTGGAATTTTTTTAGTATTTTTTTTTTTTTTTTTTGAAACAGAGCAAAAAATATTAAATTTGTAATACAGTTATTACGGAAACAAATACTCCACAAATTTTCGTTTTGAGAGTAAATTTTTATTAAATTTAAAACAAATTAAAAACATAAATGAAACTGAAATAAATCGGTAAATGGCAGTAAATCATTTTGAATAAATGTATAAAAAAAGTTAAAATAAATATATCTTTGAAAAATAAATGTATGTGCCTTTATTTTTAACTGAACTGGAAACTTTTATATTAAACTATTAAACAGTAAACTACATAATATTTTGAATGCATTGTTCTTAGTAATGATAACCCATTACCAAGATATTACTGGGATACGTTTTCATTTCAATCCCCTATGGCATAATCCTTCCTCTATTACTCTAAAGCCCTCTTTAATTATTATAGCCAAAATGATTGCTTTAAGCCACAAAAAGTAATAAATTTAAAACAAACAAGATTGCTAACCACCGAAACCCAAAAAGAAAAACACAAAAAATAGCAGCAGCAGCAACACGAGAAAAATCTTGAATGAACCATAAACTAAAATCCATACAAAAACCCACTAAACAAATTGTCAACATGAAAACGAAAATTTGATGTTGCAAAAAAAAAAAAGAAAGGAACTGAAGCTACTAAGCAACATGAGGTAAATGTTAACGTTAGTACACATATACATAGATACATATAACACAGCCAACAAAACTCGCACATATCCAAATACATGACAATACAAAAGCATTTTACAACGTTAACTTTATTTAAGTATATATTTAAAGTTAACTCTCGCTCTCTCTCTCTCTACCTCTTTTGTTGGTTAGAAAAAGGTATATAGAATCTTAAGTGGACGTTAAAAACCACGTTTATATAGTTAATAACTAACTATAGAATCAGCCATGGGAAACTCCACAATAACAACTTGGTTTTAACCATTAAAGCAAAGGACACTTACACATACATACAACTCATTGACGATAAATTTTGGTTGTTGTTGTTGCTAGTATGTAGTTGGTAGTTTATTTTTGTTGCATTTCTCTGATATATATATTTTTTTGTGAAAATTGTACAAAAATTTCTTACCAGCAAGTAGAGCGTAGAGCAAGTGAAAAATCAATTTCCTTTAAAAATTTATTACATTTACGATTATGAAAGCATTAACAATAAACTGTTGCCCCAAAGACATAACATTAAATAGAAGAAGAAAAATAACACGAACACACACTCCCGCTGAATGACAGCGAGTGAGTGTTAACAGGAGTAAGTACAAACACATGCATGCAGAATCATGTCTGTATTTTGGACTTAAAAACATAAATTGAACTTAAAAATGAAATGTTAACAATATAAAAAAGCTCAACACACTACAATTGTTGTAAATACTCTAAAGCATTTGAATAAGGAAATTAAAGCATTTAGAAATTAATATAAATATTTTTTGCAAAAAAAAAACAAAAATTTTGAATTTTAGCTAACAAAATTAGCAAAAATAGCATCTAGAAAATGTCATAAAAGTTTTACTGCGACGAAGTCAAATTGCATCAAATGAATATGTTAAAAGTAAGTAATTTTATTCAATTGGCAACACTTTAATTTTAAAGGAACCTTTATGAGTGAGACACTCAGAAAAAAAAGTTAGTAGAAACATTTGTAAAAGGTTTTCAATCACACCTTACTATTTTTGTATTGACTTTTAGTAAAAAGAACAAAATTATTTAGTACATTTTTTGATATTTAAATTTTACAAATTAGAGAATATTTACAGATTTTTGTTGCTATCTTCAGAAAACATTTTACAAATTTTAGAAAACCGATTTGTTAAATTTAGCAAAATATTTACTAGTTGTAAAAAAGTGGATATTGAAGGAAATGTTGTTTTCAAAAATTAAAAGTTATGTTATACATACAACCGACTCATGTCCAAAAATTGGACTTCCACTTAAAGTAAAAAAAATTTTTTAGTTCTAAATATCAAAAAAAATTTCTAAAAATATTTTTCAAAACAAAAATTACCAATCAAAACAAACTGCTAGATTCCCTTATGTGTTTACTACACTCAGAGTATTATGTAGTTAACTGTTTGTAGTTTAATAAAAAAGTTTTCCGTTTCATTTAAAAATAAAGAAACATACATTTATTTTTCAAAGAAATATCTAATTTAACTTTTTTATACATTTATTCGAAATAATTTACTATCATTAACCATTTTTTTCAGTTTCATTTATTTTTTTCATTTGTTTGAAATTTAATAATAATTTACCCAAAAACTGAAACTTGTGGTTTATTTGTGTCCGTAACAGTTATTACAAACTTAAATTTTGTTTGCTGTCTGTTTCAAAAAAAAATATTCAAAAAATTTCAATTTGTTTTTTATTTAAATTGGTTGTATATATACAAAATTTTTCAATACAAATTACAAGAACTTGATAAACACACATACATAAACAAATACATTCACACAAAAAGTGTTTATAGCTTCATATGCATACATACATTTTGTATTGTACGAGTATATTAAAAAAAAACAAAAAATACAAAAACGGAAAATAATTTCAAATAAATGAAAAAACATTTATTTTTTAAGGATTGGTAGGTAAAATTTTTACATTTATTTTAACTGATTATAACATTTGTTTCTAACGGATGTGTCAGTTGATTAATCAACATTTAAAAATAAATAACAAATGACATTTAATTTAAATGAAAATTAAGTAGACCGGTTTTTAAATGAAATATCATTTCTTTTAAATGATATTTTCAGTTATTTTAACTTACAAACTTTTTTAAGTGTACTTTTTATTATTTTTTTATTTTGTCAAAAATATTTTTGAAAAAAATAATTAAAATAAATAAACAGTTGCTTGATTAAAAAAAATATATAAATTTGTATATTTGAATTCGTTGGGCAATTTCAAAAGAAAGTAACAGCTTTAAAGTCCCTGCTGGAAAAGAAACTATCCCAGGACGCGTTACGTGACCCCCTTGGAGGGTGTCAATTGCCTCTGTAACATGTCACAGGACTGGTCTAAAATAACATATAATGAATTTTAAACCGGTCACGTGACAGGTCCCAATTCCCAACTGACCCCTTTTTTCCTGCAGGGGTGTATATCTAAAAATAATGTGAGTTAATTTGCGCAATTTAATTTTTTTTTTTCATAAATTGAAATTTTGCGATATTTTACAATTTACTAAGTTTACTAATATTAATCATATTAAGTAAATTTTTTTGCTGATTTTAGCAAGCAGATTTTAAATTCCACTTTACAAAAAGTTTACTAAAATTTAGTAGCGGATTCTAATTTTTACTACTAATTTGATTCTAATACATATCAGCAGACTTGTGTTACTAAGATTAGCAAAAAAGCAGTTTTCTATCGCGTGAAACTGTGCCTTAATGATGATACAAATTGTCGGGAAGAAACCCTAAATTCTATAAAAAATTATTGAAAAACGAATAAAAAATTTTAAGTAAAAAACAATAATTCTGTGGTAAATAAGATTCAAATAGCACTACGCATCACGACCACCATAGGTCTTTTATGCTGCCTAGAGGTTCAGGCTACCGCCTGTAGTGCTGGCCACGAGAATTTTTCTAATATTCAGAAAATTTCGACTCTCTCCTCAACCTGATCTTCTACCTAATATGGCACCCCACAGTGCTGACGGCACCCACTATTGGTGAAACAGTTCGCCCTTTCGTTACCCCCTGCCCCTCATGACCAGAAATCCACCCCAGTTTGAGAGAACTGTTCCCACCAAGTCGATTGAGAGCTTAAATGCACTCCAGAAGT
This sequence comes from Eustalomyia histrio, assembly GCA_949748255.1. Classification (NCBI taxonomy): domain Eukaryota; kingdom Metazoa; phylum Arthropoda; class Insecta; order Diptera; family Anthomyiidae; genus Eustalomyia; species Eustalomyia histrio. The sequence goes on from OX456523.1 coordinate 12,258,930, forward strand.
GTCCAGAAGACACTTTGTAAGCTATAAGACCACTGAGTGGCGCTGGACTATCAGAAAGAATATAGATGCAAAATCTAACTGTACACCTCCACAGGCACTCCGCCGCACCAAATATAAAGCTCTCGCTCGAATTAGATCATTAAAACTACCTTGCAAATTTTGCAGGATTCTCATACCCTGCATGAAAAATATTAAAAAATAAATATATTTTTTTTTAATTTTATTTATGTTTCGAAAGTAAAAAAAAGAAAAATTTTTTTGAACCAAATTCCATAAAGGAATTATTACTCAAAATGTTTTAAAATTTACTGGGTCATATATAACAATGTAATTTTAAAATTTTTCTTCAAAATGGGCTAATAACTTTTCAAATTTTAAGAGTTATGCTTGAACGATTTTTGTAAATCCTAATCAACATATTTAAATTCAATTTAGTATATTTAACGGATCATGAGCATTGACTTTATGAAAACTTTGTGTTTAAAAATAGATTTTAAAAAAATTTCTTTATATCTGCAGTTACAATCAAAATATCGAATTAGCTAAAAAAAACGGCGTTTTCGAAAAGTCAGATTAAATACCCTTATTCAAGTCAAATATTTATTTATACTTTTCAAAGCATCCTTTGATTTAGGTACATATCTCGTATGATAAAGGGGTCAATTTCGAAAAATATATTTCGCAATCTATTCTTTGATAATATTTTACTAGAATATAAAAATGCTAAGAAGCCGTTAAAAAGAAAAATTCTTTTATTTGAACATGACACATGTTATTCAAATTGTTTAAAATGTGAAAGAGCTGATCAAATCATTTCCCAAAATTAAGTTAGCCGTATTAAAAATTGTTTCTTTACTCAATAAACTTTTAGTGTACATAATAGGAAAATAATACTTGTATATTTATTTACCTGTAGAGTGGAATTCCTGTTGTATCTTTGAACCATAGCAGTAGTTTTACGGAATCCTGCTGCGTTGGTGGTGTAAGATCGCATGGTAAGTCTACACTTTTGCCCACTGCTGCCCAGACAAGACGTGCAGGAACTGTAAAAAAATAAAAGAGAAATGAAATGAAATGATAATAAATATAAAGTATATGTGTGTGTTTGTGTGCATACAGCAGTAAGGAAAAAAAGGATATTAGTTTGATTTCATTATTGATTGTACTACATAAAGGATGCACAAATAGTAAAAGTAATAGCATCATCATCATCGTCGTCATCAGTTAAAACTGATTATAACAAGGCATAAAATAAAGTATCTCTCTGCTTACGTACTACATATAGCCAACCAATCATCATAGTTTTGTAAAGCTCTCTAGTTTTACTACTAGTCACGTTAAAAGTTTAAATTCAATTCAATTTAATAAACCAACCATAATGTTTATGCTGTCTATGGTCTATGGTTTCCTTTAAAATTTCTGCCTTTCTCGTTATTTTTTGTTTCATTTTTATTTTTTTAAATTTAAGATAGTATAGAAAATAGAGCATTATGGCTTCAATGGTTTGTTATATTCTATTTTATTATTTGTTTATAAGGGAGTGTGTGGGGGTGTGCGTGTGTGTAAGTGAATCAATGAATGTGTTTGTATGTGATTATAAATGTCTGTATTTTTTTATTTGTATGATTTGAAAGCAACACAATTTCCTTTATTGCTGTTTTCTCTTCTTCTAATTTATAGAAAGAATACACAAACTGACTGTTGCGCTTTTTCCATGACTTCCGTTGTCTGTCTTTCCATGCTACAACCAAACTGTTTACATTTTCTTTATATAACTTGTTCAATCCCGTTTTGAAATTTATTTTTTTTTTTGTACAGCTTTCATTTTAAAAATAAGAGGTATGTTAAGTTTTATCATGCACTACTTATATTCTTTTTTTTAAATAAATTTAGAACCATAATGAAGCATATAATTTAAAGGTATGTTCATTGAAAACGAGAAAAATTTAAAAGATTTTTCTAAATTTTTATGCCATATAATTTTATATTCCTAGCACTAATGTAGAGTATTATAAAATTCATTATATTCACATGCTATATTGGCATTTGTTGCTTTCTTTTATAAACTACTTTAATTTATTTAAAAAAAAAATGTGTTTCTAGCTACTTTTACAATTTCAAGAATTTTATGTTTATTATAACTTCCGTTTCCATTTTATTTAACAAAATTGCTGATTATTTTTTTCTAATTTAATTAAGGGCTGATAACATACCTCAAAACATACGTAATCTAACTTTAATCAAATTGGAAATTTTCTTACTTTTAGTGACAGAAATGACTAGTAAAGTCAGTTAACCAAGAAAAACTGAAGTTTTTTTTTCGATGTGTACAAGATAATAAAATTTTTTAAAATAAGAAATTATTATATTTTTTGATTGTTAATCTATACACACTTTAAAAATGTGACAGTCTGTACATGACAATTGTTCGCTTTTCATTTTTTTTTATTTAAAAATATACCAGTTATTAAAAAATCTACTAATGAGAGAAACTGTTTTTCGAAAAAAAAATTTAAATCAGTTCTTTTAATATTATAATAAACAACTTTCGAAACAGTATTTTTATAGCAAACAGTTAATTATTGATAGTTTTTTTATAAAATAAAAAAATATCACTGAGCTTTTGAAAACTCTTGTTTACAAGGGGTCCCCACAAGATGTTCGTTGTCCGACGAATGAGTGACTGCAAGTATTTTGTTATTGTATGCCCTCATTTTTCAAAAAGCAACGCCTCACTTCACATCATTTTTTAAAAAAAAATTCGCGTTGAGGCAGCTGTCCGTTACGTTGTTTAAAATATTATTCATATAAATTAGAATTTCATAAATCACTGCGTTGAAAAATTAATCACTTGAGATGTAAAAATCATCACTTGAATTGTAAGAGCGTTGGTTTGCATTCTTTTTAAGCTATTTAAAAAAACACACAATTTGTAATTTTGTAATATTGCACCGTAATTGACGTTTGGTAACACCAATACCCTGGTTGGATTCTTCATCATCCGAGGAAGACGAGGTATCAAAAAGTAACGAGTACATTTTTTTTTTATTTTTTAATTTTAATTGATTTTTTCATTTATTGTATTGCACAATTCTTTATGCAAGACTATTTATAATTTTATACACAAATTACAGAAAAAAAATCAATTTTCAATCAGCTGTTACCATTGGTGTTGCCAATAGCAATGTTGCCAATAGCAAAAAAGAAGGGATAAATGCATAAATGCAGGTAACACTGAAATTATTTTAATTTGACAATTAAGTGATAATGTTAACAGTCAAATGCAATGGCGTAGTGATTTATAAAATTCGATTTTTTAACACTCGCTTTGGCGTATGAAAGTCAAGTGTAGGTGAGCCGTTGAACGCACTGGATTTGCAAAATTTGGACATGTTTATTCATTCGTCTGAATTCGTCTTAATTTTTTTGAAATTCCAATAAGACAATTGTTATCCCTCCAATCGGAATATTGAATTTAAATTTTCTTCTTTAATCGAAAGAACAAAATTTTTTTTGTTAGTTTTTACCATTTTTTTTTTAATAAATATATAATTTATTCAATTGCCAATTATTTTAAAACGTTTGTAGTAAAAATTTTACAATTATTTGTGCTACACTCCTGTTACTTTAACTACAATGGTTAGTTGTTTTTAACAGGCTTAAACAAACAAATTTTTTTCATAAAGGTAATAACTTTGTCGCCTTTTGAATTGAATGTTTTTACTGTCATTTTCAGTAGAATCTATTGACAAAACAAACTTTTTTAAGTGCAGAATGAACTAAAATTGAGTTTCAATAAAAATATTTCTACATTTTATTAAAAATATAAATGTTAATATAATTCAAATATTTTTGAAAAAAATTCAATTGAAAATTCTTTATTTCAATTTTGAATCAAAAATATTATATCAACTAAAGAATTATATAATTTTCAGTAGATTTTGTTGCAGGTTTTTCAAATTTAAATAAACTAAAATCGGGTATCAATTAAAATATTTTTTTAATAAAAAAATTATAATATGAAATTTTTTCAACTAAACTTTTAATCAATTCAACACAGAAAAAAGTACCACAAAACATTAAGTAATTAAAAATATTTATTAAAATTTAAATTCTATTTCTAAAAATTTTTGTTTAAAACATTTGTAAATTGTTATTTTTCATATAAAATTTCTTTGAAAATAAAAATTTAAGTTACAAAAAAATAACAAAAAGTTTTTTCTATTTTCAAATTCCATTGTTGGCGCCTTTTTAAAAAAAAAATATTTTTTTTTTTTTTTGTACTTACAAAAATATTCTATGAAAGATGTTCAATATTACAAACAGAATTTTGTAATTTAAGTAAAATTTTAAGTAGAGCAATTAAAAATTTTTATTAAAAATTTATTTAAGAGACAATTTAGACGGTGACTTTTTTGCATGCAATTATTGCGTGCAATTTTTGTTTGAGAAGCCAGCTGGGTAGCAAAAAAGGACGGTTTTCGATTTTCGTGCATATTTTTCGCACTCATATGTACCTAGTACTTTCATAATTACTGACACACTGTTGGTCGCCCCCACTGTAAGAAATCCACTGAACATACTCTCGTTACGTTGACAGTTTTTTGACAACTAGCATTTAAACTTCATTTTTGTGTAAAAAGTTTTTGTCGTGCGTTACTTTAAATTATGGAATGGGAAGATATTGAAAACCGTATTGTCGTAATTGACCTAAAAAAATGTGGAATGGATACTGGAGACATTTATCAAACATTGCAGCCGCTCGGGGTTAGTCGTAGTTTTGTTGATCGTGCTGTGAAACTATTTGGGGATACTGGTGGAGTAGCAGACCGTCCGAGATCTGGCCGTCCGCGCTCTGTGCGAACTCCCAGAGCCGTTAAAGCTGTGCAGAATCGAATTTATCGAAATCCACTCCGAAAGCAGCAAATAATGTCGCGGGAGATGAATATATCGAAGGTATCCATTTCTCGCACCATTAAGTATGACTTGGGACTTTGGGCTTACAAAAGACACACGGGGCATCTACTTACGGCGGCGTTAAAGCAGAAACGGAAGCAAAAATCAAAAGCATTGATTCGCCAGTACGCCAAAAACCGCCACAGAAAAATTATGTTTACTGACGAGAAAATTTTTACTGTGGAGGAGTCGTTCAATAAATAAAATGATATAGTATATGCTAAGTCATCTCTGCAAGCAAATGAATTGGTTCCTAGAGTTCAGAGAGGTCACCATCCAGCTTCTGTGATGGTATGGTGGGGAGTCGCCTATGATGGGGTCACCAAGCTTTATTTCTGCGAAAAAGGTGTTAAAACTTCGGCAAAGGTGTACCAATCTGACGTTTTAGAAAAGGTTGTGAAGCCATTAAATTGCACATTGTTCAAAAACGAGCCGTGGACCTTTCAACAGCACTCTGTCCCAGCCCATAAGGCAAAAACCACTCAAGACTGGTTAAAAAACAATTTACCAAACTTTATTTCTACGGATGATTGGCCATCGGGTAGTCCAGACCTGAATCCTTTAGACTATAAATTGTGGTCCGTTTTAGAAGGCATGGTCTGCACTACTCACCACAAAAATTTGGAATCGCTTAAGCGTGCACTTATCCGCGCAGTGGACAATTTCCCCATGGAGGTCGTGCGTACTGCAATAGACGATTGGCCGGTCAGACTTCGGTCGTGTTGGAAGGCAAATGGCGGCCATTTTGAATAATTTTTTTTTGTTATATTCTTCAATATTTGAAAAACCAAAATAAAAAGAAAAGATTAAAAAATCTCTTGTTGTTTGTTTTTTATCAAGAAAAAACCGTGTGTCAGAATAATTGAAAGTACTAGGTATTCTTCTTTTGTTGCTTCATTCACATTCGGTTTTAGTGCCACAAAAGTCACCGCATAAACAGACATAACTTTGGAAGCAACTTTGAAAAGGTAATTTAGAAAATTGCATGCAATCAAATGCATCCTATAAAAATTTTAAAAAATTTATATTTATGAAAATGTATTTTTACTCTGGTATTTTTAGTCTGGTTTGAGATAATTTTTTCCAATAAAAATTTGTTTCTTATTTTTATTTAGTAATCATCAAATTTACTTACTATTCATCTTAACTCAAAAATAAAAAAATTAACTGTATGTTACCATAAATATTTTTTTCCCTTGATTTGTGATTTAAATAGAGATATTCACAATTAGCACTTTCAAGGGCACGAAGAATGTTGATGAAGGTCTTAGCGGACCAGAAAATGCATTCCATTCAGCTTGTGCCTAAGTAACAATTTCTGTGTATTCACCAATATTACTAAATATAAAATTCATTTGTAAAAATATATTTTTTTCTATGATCTCGAACCAGACCAAAAATAAATTTTTATACATTAAAAAATAAAAACTTCAACATTTTAAAAATTTTTTAAAAAATGTTGCTAAGATATTTTAATATGTTATATTTTCAAAACATACTGTGGTGAATTCTTATTTTATCTGGACTTTAAATTTATTTTTTTTTTTTAACCATAAATAATATTTCCACTAGAACTACTCTAATAAGTGTAAAATTGTATGTTGCCTTTAGATATTTTAGCCGAACTTAATGTTTAACTTACATACCACTTATATTTATGGTATTCAACCTTGACAGTATTTAATAAAGAAAAGATTTTTAGAAAATTTTATTTAATATATATATTTTTTTTTTCTTCTAGTTATTTATTATACAAACAAATAAGATGAAAATAATTCCAAGAATTAAATTTTTTTCCATAAAAAATCAGTACTTAATGGCGAATGTTATATTATTTTTATGTTATAATGGCAAAATTTTCTTTAAAATAGAAAATCAAAAAAACATTATTAAATACTTGTAAAACTTGAAATTTTTTAATGTTGAAAAATCACAAAAGGCAAAATTAAAACAAATTTTATTAGCAAAGCATCTTCATTTCCTTTACTTTTTAAAGGACTTAATTTATTCAAAGTATGCATTATAAGAAAAATTGTGTTTAATATTTTATATTTTATGAGGCTTATATAAAATAAAAATAAGAACCTCCACGTTTTAATAAAACTGAAAAAAAAAAAATAAATAATAAAAATTATGTTAGTTTTCTTCGATCCTCTTAATTTGTATTACCGCAATTTCTATAGCACATTTATTTATTTAGCCCCGAAAAATCAGAACAAACATTTTTTCTTAAAAATCAAATAATCCCTATTTATATTTGATGTCCATATCAGAATTATAGAATGGCTTAAAATACAGGTTGGTTGAAAAGTTCCTGCGCTCACCAAGAGATGACACTGCTAGCTCCAAACTTTTTTTTCTCAAGTTGGTATAACTGTCCTGAGAACATATGCAAAGTTGCAAGTCATTCTGTCAATTCTTTCTTTGTTTACAAGCCATTTGAAGTTGACGTGTCATTGATTTTTTTTTTTTCATATGGAAAAAATTGAATATCGTGCAGTCATTAGATTCTTTGTTTTGAAGGGTTCAAAAGCAAAGAAAATTTATGAAAAATTGTTAGAAGTGTATAAGGAGTCCTCACCTTCAAAACGCACCGTTGAATTTTGTGCTGGTGAATTTAAACTGCAACCACAGCAGAAATCATTGAGCAGGTACATAATATGGTTAGTGAAGATCCAAGTATGACTAAGCGTGAAATTGCTAATGCCATAGGCATCTCAGACGAACGAGTACTCCATATTTTACATGAAGAATTACGTATGAAAAAACTGTTTGGAACTGGATCGAAAACAAATTTCTCAGCGTAATTTGGAGCGTTTTAAGCCGAATAAAACCGACTTCTTTCGTCGTTTTATAACTATGGATGAGACTTGGATCTACCACCATGATCCTAAATTGAAACAAGAACGTTTACAGTGGACTGAAGCTGGTTGTTCAGCTCCAAAGCAGGTGAAGTCACAACGATCAGCAAAGAAGGTTATGGCATCAGTTTTTTGGGATGCAAAAGAAATTTTGTTGATTGATTATCTTCAGAAGGGTAAAACATTCAACTCTGAATATTATTGCAGCCTTTTGGATCAGCTGGATGAAAAAATTCGTGAGAAAAGACCTGGTTTAAAGAAGAAAAAATCATTTTTCATCAAGACAATGCACCTGCTCAGAAAAGTGTTTTGACGATGGCTAAATTCAAAGAATTAAAGAACGAATTGCTTGAACATCCACCGTATTCACCAGATTTGGCTCCCAGTGACTACTATCTCTTCAGAAATCTCCAAAATTATTGGAAGATCATTGGAACAAGTGTATTGAGCTTCTAGGAGATTATATTGAATAAAAAAATATATTTCGTAACAAAAACAGGTTTCTTTCATTTCGAGCGCAGGAACTTTTCAACCAACCTGAACAATATTAAATAACATAACGTAATCTTTTCAGTTTTTAATTTTTTTTTTTCGAAATTTAAATAATTTTGTTTTTATTAAAAAAAAATTTAAAAAACTTGCATTAAATTTATTAAAAATTTCTATGGATAAGTTCGAGTGCTATTTCAAGGCTTTTGTGAAATACTTCATTAATATCAAAAACATAATTCTCTCTTTGTATTTAAATTAACATCTTTTTAACAAATCAATGAAAATTAATACAAATCGATTTTCATCATACAACAGAATATGATTATTTTAATTAAATCTCTGAAAAACAACAGTAAATCTGTGTTTATATCAAAAGTTTAATCTTTAACAATTTCTTATTGGTTCCTTAAATTAATAGAAATACACCACACCAGTTTTTTTTCTCCTCAAATAATTGCTTTTGCTAATTCAAATCCCTTTTTAAATCACTTAAAAGTACAACATCTGGGTACAGCTACTAAAACTTAAATAAACATTATAAATTACACTAAACATTTGCGTTCTGTTTTGCGTAACTGTTTATTTATCAGGGTGGTACCTTCTTAGAGAAATGTCTAGTTTCATAGTGCGCCTTTTCAACCTTTTTTTGCGTATTTAATCGACATTTCGCCAAATTAATGGCTGCAACCCAAAATAGGTATGTGTGTATTTTAAAGATGAAAGCTAAAAAGGTTTTATTTAATTTGCTAATTGAGTTGGTACCTAAATGCATTTTCTAAACACCAGTAATAACAAATATGTAAGCGTAAAAATAACAAAAACAACAACAATAGCATCATTACTATTATTTCGTGTTCTAGTGTCTTGTGAACTTTTAATTTAAAAATGTCCTTCGTCTATCGTTAGTATAATAGGTTGAATACACTTTTTTTTTAAATACATATTTCTAAAACAACGTTGTCATAGTTGTTTCCGTTTGTCTAAGTATTATTATATCTGTACCGAATTGACTAAGACTATACATATGATTTCTGTTTGTAAGTGATATTTTTAGAAAGATTTGTAGAACGAATTTTTGCCGTATACTTGAAATGTGTCAACAAACTTAGAAAAAACGTATTTTATAAGAAGCTTCTTTTCTAAGAAACTTTGACTTTCTAGAGCCAAATAAACGAACTAAAATCTTTGAAATCACTAAAAGTGACTTCGAATTTTACCAACACTGTTGGTGATAAATATTTACTAATTTGACCATTGAAAAGATAAATTTTTCCAAAACCCACCATATTTTTTTAAATTCTTGGACTCCCATAAATATGGATTTATGTATTTCTACATGTACACTTAAAATAGTTTGTAAGTTAAAATAACAGAAAATGTCAATTAAAAGAAATGATATTTCATTTAAAACCAGTCTACTTAATTTTCATTTAAATTAAATGCCTTATGTTATTTATTTTTAAATGTTAATTAATCAACTCACACATCCGTAAAAAACAAATGATATAATCAGAAAAATAAATATCAAAATATTACCTACCAATTTCTTAAAAAATAAATTTTTTTTTTCATTTATTTGAAATTGTTTCCCTTTTTGTATTTTTTTTTAATATACTCGTATAATACAAAACGTATGTATGCATAGCTATAGACACTTCTTGTGTGAATGTGTCTGTGTATGTATGTGTGTTTATGAAGTTCTTGTAATTTATATTGAAAAATTTTGTATATATACAACTAATTTTAATAAAAAAAAAACAAATTGAAATTTTTTGATTATTTTTTTTGAAACAGACAACAAACATAATTTAAATTTGTAATAACTGTTACGGACACAAATAAACCACAAGTTTCCGTTATGTGGGTAAATTTTTATTAAATTTCAAACAAAAAAATAAGTAAAACTGAAAAAAATTGTAAATGATAGTAAATTATTTCGAATAAATGTATAAAAAAGTTAGTATAGACAGTTTTTTGAAAAATAAATGTTTGTTCCTTTATTTTTAAATGGAACGGAACACCTTTTTATTAAGCTACAAACAGCGAAAAACATAATCGGTTAAAAGACAGCCAAGATATTAAAACTTCCCCAGTAATTAATGCGTCACAGATCACTTGATCAACAAATTCCTTCACAAATTTTAAAATTTATTAAAATTATCTACTACAACATCATGTGAGAAGTGAGAAGTATTTTTCATCTTGCCTTTTTCTGAGCAGAACTTTTAAAAGATGGTTTCAAATCTCCAATTTTTAGTTTTAAAAATTTTTTTAAAGAAATTTCAAAACTCACCGATTGGTCTTTAAAGTTTTATTGAGCACATATAATTGATTAAAAATGCCAAATATTGTATGTATTCTTTTTTTCGTTTAGCGAGGGCAGCGTTTTTATTTAAGTGGATTTTGAATTTTGTATCTTATTTAACATAGCTTTTAAGCAAGTTTTCCATTTGTAAAGGGTGTCCCAAGAAGAACGCAATTTTTAAATTTTTAAATAAAACACAGATATTTAAAAAAAAATCGTGAAACTTTATTAGACAGAATGAGGTTATGTATGGAACAATATATCGTGCAGATGGCCGCCGCGGCTTTGCTGGCATGCACGCGATCTTTTAATGAAATTTTCAATGACCGTTTTGCATGAATGCTGCGGTATTTCATTAATGCAGCGTCCAATTTCCTCTTTTAAGGCTTGAGTCGTCGTCGGCTTATTCGCGTAAACCATCGACTTCAAAAAACCCCAAAGAAAAAAATCTAATGGTGTTAAATCGCACGATCTAGGCGGCCAATTTCGATCTCCAAAACGCGAAATAACACGGCCGGGAAATGACTGATGCAGCAATTGAATTGTTTCTCTGGCCGTATGACATGTGGCGCCGTCTTGTTGGAACCACATGCCCTCCACATTCATTTCTTCAATTCTAGGCAAGAAAAAACTGGTTATCATTTCACGATACCGAAAACCATTGACTGTTTGCGCTTGACCTGCCTCATTTTCATAAAAAAAAGGTCCAATGATTCCTCCAGCCCAAAAACCACACCACACAGTGATACGTTGAGGATGCATTTGCTTCTCGTGAATCACTCGAGGATTTTCCTCACCCCAAATGCGACAAAGCCATCAAGATGAAAATGGGCCTCGTCACTGAAGATGATTTTATCGGCAAAATCAGCATTTTCATGTTGTCTCTCCAATACCCAATTAACGAACTCCCTTCGCTGTCCATGGTCAGCTGGCTTCAGTTCCTGAGTCAATTGAACTTTGTATGCATGAAGATGCAAATCTTTCGTAAAAATTCGCTGCAAAGTGGATTTGGAGACACCAATTTGCTAAGCTCGGTGTCGAATTGAGGTGGATGGAGTTTGAGCGACATCATCACGTACAGCTGCGACATTTTCGGTCGATCGACCTGGTCGATGGCGCGTTGTTGTCTTTACATTACTAACAGACCCAGTTTCGGCAAATTTATCCATTAATCTCTTTACAGTTGACTCTTTTGGAGCATTATTGTGAACCCAAATTGATCGCAATTTGCGAACTGTAGCCGCAAAACTTTCACCATTTTGGTAAAACAATTTCACAATGAGAATGCGTTGTTCATTCGTGTAGCGCTCCATTTTTACTAACCTCGTACCTTCTACTAGCAAACAATAACAATTGTTCAAATGTCAAACAATGACACTTCGAATGTTGCCAGATTTAAAAATTGCTTTCTTCTTGGGACACCCTTTTTTTTACATATTCCATATGTTTTTCGCCGGAATATTTAAAAAAAAATATAAAATACATCAATCCTTTAAATTATGACAAAATGGGGACATAATACATTGCCACTGTTTAAGGTCAAAGGTAAATTTTTTTTAGATTTTCCTTTTTTTAACACATATATTCCTAAGGGGTTATTGATGAAACTACTTAATATTATTTTTCTAGGTGTTAAAATAATAAGAATATTATTTTTTATTTCAAAAAATTAACTCCTAAGTTCTGTTAAACTGTATTTTTATTTCACGGAGATAATACATATCAGTATATTTTCATCATACGGTCATATATGATTAGTATATTCATATATATATTTTTTTCGATATAAAGAAAATTCTAGTCTTTGCATATTTGTTACAGATTTATATGCTCTATAAATATTGTGTTTATTTCTTCATTACGCTAATGAAGCAGCATTTTTTATTTTCAGCAACAATATGGGGACCAAAACAATTCTAAATATAAAATAATAAAAAAAAAAATATGTATATATATGCAACACTATGTACATTGTACATAGTTAGGTAAAGCATTGGCGAGTAATTGTATAAAGTACATAGTCATTAAATTCAAAAATAGAAAATCTACTTCAACTTGTATATTTTTTCATTTGTTCTATTCCTTTCCCTCTTACCTTGTTCGCAACAATTAGTTAATAAATTAAGAGAGTTAAATCCCACAAATAATACTAGAGTTTTAAAACAACCATTTACTTATATACAACAGTAGTAATTGTAATAGTACCCAGTGTAAAAATACATTACCAATTAATGGGTTTAATACCCCTTTTATTATTTTTTTTTATCTTATTGCATTTATGTGGAGATGGCGTGTAACATGGTGACGGTGGTTTCCTATATGAAAAAATAATTTGTATATAAATAAGTATTCAAATGAAAACTAATTTAAAATACTATTTTTTAATTAATGTGCTCCTGCTGGGAATTGAATTAGGTTTCCAGATTGGTACTAAGAATTGCCTTACCTGTTTATTGGTCCACAGTGACAGGCTATTTTGCCCTTTTTGAAAAAGTTCAGTAATGGAATGGCAATACTGGCGATTAGGGTGGACAAAATTTAAAAATAATATACTATTTTTAAAACACTACAATAAAATGTGTTTCAATTAAAAATTTTAAAAATAAGAACGATTAGATATGATCAGATCTGCTTAAATCTTATTATATATAATTGAATCTAATTACATCTGATGCCTAATCCGACCATATATGATGAGATATGATTTGAACCGGTTTTTATGTTCCTTATAAATTTATTTATATATTGTGCCATATGCAGAGCAAATGGGATCTGATTATATATAGTGCGTCAGATCTGTTTTGGATGTTTATAAGGTTGTTTTTACACTTTCGTGATTATGACGAAAAATAGCAATACCCTCAAAAAAAATAATTAGAAAAAGGGGTTGTATATTAAGTATACTTATTTTTAGCAACTTTTTTTTGTGAAATTGTGTTTTCACCTTTTTTTTTGTCTCTTCAGTTTTTATTAAAACCATTTAATACAAGTTTAAATTATTTCTAATCCCACGAAGCCATTAGGCTTATCTGTAGGATGTAACAATTTTGTTTAATTTTCCCAGCAATATACTAACTTTAAAATTTTTTTTTGTCACCAAAATTGTGCTGAGGCCGTTGTGGTGTAATTGCTTGCGTGTTGGACTGTTACACAGAACGTTGTGGGTTTGATACCCAGCGACAGACCGATCAATTTGGATAAATAATAATAAAACTCATACTTTCTTTCCCTCATACATATCGCAACATCCTCCATCGGTGTTCCCATAGCACTAAAACCCACCGCTGTAAAATAAAACAGCAGGGCTATGAACTAAAAAGCTTCAACAATTTCGCCAACTATCCATTAGATGGCGGTCACCAACTGTTCTAAGGTTTATCATCTCACGCAATTACAGTGTTGCCACATTTGAAGACATTCACATTTCGCAACGTTTTATATTTTCTATATTCTCTTTCCAAAGATAACAACAGATTAATTTGTAGGAAGAATTTACTGAGTGTTGCTTGCCTTTAAGAAAGTACAGAAAATACGCAACTCTTCCACGTCGGATGATTTTCGTATATATCTGTTTAAATTTAATAAAGATAGAGTATAAATGTGTATTTATAAACAAAACATTTAGAAATAGTGATCGTTTATAAAATTTAGCGAAAACAAAAAAAAAAAAAAAACTATGCAGTATAAAAGTAATTGAGATAATTTGGATAAAATAGTATCCAAATTATCTCAATTGTAATTATTTTCATATATTTTTTTTAATGAGTTATTGATAACGTTTTGCATGACTTATAAATTTAAAGTAATACCCATGTAAAAAACGAAATATATATGAACATACATGATCATACATGGGCTTGTATATGATCATACATGGGCATACATGGTCATATACGTCCATACATGATCTCATATATGACCATATATTTTCGAATCCGAAATTTGAGGGTATATGGTGATATATGTGCATATATTATCATACATGTTCATATATTATTCATGTATGCTCGTATATGATCATATACGTCCATATACCCTCAAATTTCAGATCCGAAAATATATGATCATATATGAGATCATGTATGGTCATATATTGAACAATGTATGGACGTATATGACCATGTATACCCATGTATGATCATATACAGGCCCATGTATGATCATGTATGCTCATATATATTTCGATTTTTAAATGGGTAATTAAAATATTCTTGAAAATCTATTTTTACAGTTATTTCTTTGTGGTTTTTTGTAAGCAAAAGGGTAATAAATGTACGTTTCGGCATCATGAACGAAAACGTATTTTCAAAGCAATCACATATTATATGTGTCGATAGCTCAGTGGGTAGAGTTCTTGGCTGGCAACCAGAATTTCCGCCTTCGACTACCATCATGACCACGTTATATTTAATATCGTTTGAAATATTTGTAATATTTTTTGTTTTTAAGAAAATTTCTTTGTTATGAAAATCTTTTTTTAGACACATAACGTTTCCCATTCTCGTAACCATACAAATAACCAATTACTTTATTACCTTTAAAGTAATGAATCTATATATTACCTTGAGGCTCATCGCCTGTAACGTTCATCAATGAAGTAAGGTGTAAGTTAATGCATCAGCCTCTATGACTATATATTAATTTACGCATTATTTGGTAATGTGTGGTTTTGCTAAGTATTCAATTAAAACATGTCGACAATGCGAAAATCTTTATGTTTTTTATTTTACAAAGATTTTTAAATTATTATCGAAATCACACAAAAAAAAAACAATGTTTACGTCGATCTACAATCGACTAGGTGTCGGCCCAGAATAAGAACGCGACATGCAACAATTGTTGCTGTGAGAGAAAACGCGCCAAAAATAACGACGTCATGCGTCGTAACTGCACAAACTGTCATATTCATTTTAATATAAATAGTACCGTAGAGATTCTTTATTCTCCAGTGTCTCCTTTCCTTATTAACGACACAATTTTTTTTTTAAGAAATAATTATTTTAACAAAAATTTAGAAACGAACATACTAAGGCCCATTATTATAACTTGCCTTTATAATACAAAAGGTATAACACATTATTTTATGTTTTAAAATAATGCCCAAATACCAATTCTACACTGGGTAGTTGTACTGAAAATCCTTTTTTGGCAAATGATAAATAGAAGAATAATTTGTCTAGCAACAAGAGTACATGTATGTGTGGGTGTTTAGGTTTAAGAGTAAAGTATAAAAAAGCTAAAAATTATATAAAATAAAGCAGTATATAAAATCCAAGTCATAAAAGTTATTCACACCTAATCCTTACAAATGTGTTGCAATTGTCGTTTACTTTCATCGCTTGTCTAACTCTCACACATTCCCTCTGCCTGCTGCTCATTCAATGTATTTGTATGACAGCTTTGTTTGTGTTTGTGTTTGTCCTGTTTTTGTTTTTTATAAGTAGTTGGTGTTGGTAGTATTCGAACAAAAAAAGTTGTTACTGTTGGCTGGCATGTTATTCTTGGTTGCACCTAAAAGTATGCAATTTGCTTTTATTTGTTTTAAGGGTTTATCCTTTTTGCAGTCCTTTTTGTTGATGTTTTTCATCATCATCATTGTTATGTACTCATAGTAACATTATTTTTGTAGGAGTAGGATCTTAGTTCCTATTTCAAAGTGTTCATATGTATAAATGTATTATATTATGATCTACGTGTTTAAAATGTATGTTAATTTTTAATTTAATAACTTTTTTGTTATATTTTATTTAAAGTATATACATTTTATTGGTATAATCCCTTTTTATTCTTAGCCTTTTTTAAGTTTAATTTTTTTTTATTTAATATACTATCAATCATATATATTTATAACTGTTTTATAAAGAATACCTACTAAAAATATTTTGTTTTTTTAGTTTTATTATTTAATTAATCATCATATTGATGGATTTCATACAATATATGTAGCTAAAAATACAAGTTTGACATAAATTTTTCATCAAATTTGAATGATGATGGAAATGATGTTGTTTGTAGTGTTGTCGTTGTTGTTGTTGCTTTTATTTTAGACGATAAGCAGTGATTAATGTTTACAAAATCTTTTAAATTATTCCTAAAATATAAATACATAAATACATCCCAGCAAAACCATCTATTACAAAGTAATGAGGTTTTCTAAAGATATAAAGTTAGGTCACCTCAAAAATTCCTATCACCAAACCCATTATTTCAATAAGGGCATGTCCAAGGTATGTTCTGCTTACAAGTTTGAATTCGTTGTATAAATTAATATATTACCTGGTAATAAGCATGGTATTATCAACATATTACCTAGGTTTTGCTGGGATATTTATTTTTGGACATCTAATAGAATTACTGTCAGATTTAAGATAAAAATGTTCTAACTAAGTGTTTTATGTATTCTATTTTAAGAATAAAATAAAAACATATGGTTCGTTTGTTTAATGTATGAAGGCTTCGACAAAACAACAAAGAGAACATTTTTTTTTTGCTAATTTTCTTGTTATTGTCAAACATTTTCATTTACAAAAAAAAAAAAAATTAATTTAAAACAAAAACTATATTTTTGGACTTTCTTTATTCAGTTAAAATACACCCAAGTGAAAAGCTTATATAGAGCAAATAAATAAGATATATCCTTATATATGACGAAATAGCATTTAATCCGAAAATTGGGAACATTTAATTGTATAACTTTATATCAAGTCAGATCTAGTTTGATACAATTAGATACGGTTCGACACAGTATTATCTGAATTTTGTCCCCATCCAATTGTATAAAGTTATGTTATTACATATATTTCGATCTAATTTGCTAGTACTAGGGCGGATCAATAAGTCCGTGACTTTTTGAATGAAACACAGTTTTTTTTTGAAAAAAAAAATATTTTTCATTATAATCTCCTTTTAGTTCAATACACTAAGTCCAACGTTTCTTCAATTTTTGTATCCCTTCAAAAAAATAGTATTTTTCGAGGTCCATAAAGAGAATGAGGCGGCAATTCATGGATTTTTGTCATGGAAGCTAAGCTGACACACGATTCCATCAGTGATGGATTGTGAGCAAACGCGGCAGCCATCTTGCGGAAAGCTTTCTCATACCCAAGTGAGAGTTTAAAATTGAAACCACTGAGCCATGTGAGATGCCTATGTTTTCCCCAATCTGTAGCACATTCAATCTCCGATCGGCCAACATCATATCGTGAGTTTTTTCAATTGTTTTGGGTGTATAGACTACAGCTGGGCATCCAGAACGTTCTGCATCTTCCGTGCTTGTAAGGCCACAACGAAAATCAGTACACCACTTTTTTACCATTGAAATCGATGGTGCAGAGTCCCCATAGTATTTATCAAGCTTTTCCTAGGTTTAATTAACGGTTTTTTTTTCGCAAAAAATAATGTTTAATGAGCAATCGAAATTCACTTTTTTCCATATTTAAAAAAAATCCACGAGGTTATAAGTTTTGAACAGCTGTTAAGCGCAAAGTAAATGACAGAACATGCTCAAAATTTGACAGTAGTCTATTAACAGGTGGTACTTGATGAGAGCACTGTAGCATTTTATATAACTACGAGAGAAGTTCGAAAAGTCACGGACTTTTTGATCCGCCCTCGTATGTTAAAATAATAGATCTATTTGGATACAATTTAACTCAAATTATATACACTCCGAATATTATGTAATTTAATAAAAAAATGTTCAGTTTAATAAAAAAAAATGTTCAGTAAAGACACATACATTTGTTTCTCAAAGCAATGTTCATTAAGCTTTTTTTATACATTTGTTTAAAATGATTTACTGTCATTCAATGATTTTTTTTCAGTTTCATTTTTTTTTTCATTTGTTTGAAATTTAATAAAAAAAATAGTCACCAAACGGAAATTTGTGGTTTCTTTGTTACCGTTACAGTTATTACAAATTTAAATTTTATTTGCTTTCTGTCTCAAAAAAATTCCAGTATTGTTTTTTATTTAAATTGTTTATATATAAAATTATTTTAATTCCAATTACAAGAAGTTCATAAGCACACACACATAAGGCCATGCACAAAAAATGTGTGTATAGAATGTGTGAGTATACACTTTGCAAATTGAAAAATAAACAAAAAATACCAAAAAAACGAAACAATTTTAAATAAATGAATAAATCAGTATGATTCTTCTTCTTATTTGGCCAATTTCTCGAGATATTTTATTAAGTTTTTGGTTGAGCTGGTAAAACCTGAATTGTAATTTTTCCCGACGTTTCGTCGATTGTATGTCGACTTTTTTAAAAATAATAATAATAATAATAATAATAATAATAATAATAATAATAATAATAATAATAATAATAATAATAATAATAATAATAATAATAATAATAATAATAATAATAATAATAATAATAATAATAATAATAATAATAATAATAATAATAATAATAATAATAATAATAATAATAATAATAATAATAATAATAATAATAATAATAATAATAATAATAATAAAATGGAAATTTAATTATATGAAAATTTAGGTCTTACTAACTGTAAGAAAAATTAATCAAGTGAATAAATCAGTTATTTTTTACGAAATTGGTAGGTAAAATTTTAACATTTATTTTTAACTGATTAATCATTAATTTTTTACTGTTGTATAAAAATAAATAACAAAATCTATATAATTTAAATTTAAAAGTAATTAGACCGGTTTTTAAATGAAATATCATTTCTTTTAACTGGTATTTTCTTTTAATTTTTTAATTGTATTAAGCGAAACTTTTTACCGATAGGTCTGCATGTCATGTGAAGTAAATTTCAGCCAAATGATAATATCAACACATGGCGTCCTGCCCAAATTGTTTTTCATTTTTATTTAATAATTTTGTTTGAATATTTTCTTTCCTCTATGACATATTCAAAATTATAGCGAAATTGTTGAGTGACACCGAAGACATTCCTTATTAAAAATTAAACTCCAAAGTGAATATAAATTTAGTTGTAGAACATTTTTTGTTACAGCTTATTATAATATAAAAACTTTCACTTAATATCTTTTGCTACGCTTTTTTAATATTATTTATATTACATTTACATTTTCATATTACGATGATCTTTGAAAAAAAGATAAAAAATTGCTTCTTATATTATGCACTTGTACTTCTTTTTCCTGCACCGTAAACTTTATTCATCCAACAACACTGTGCAGCGGTTATGCTCACTCTTAGAAAAATCCAAGTAAATGTGTAAAAAACGATCATGTATTGTAAATGAGCCTACTAAATTTTTCATGGACACGATATATGGGTCACGTTAGATGTCCTTTAAAAGGACGTTAAATTTACAAAAAAAAAAAAATGGGCTTCGGCACCACTACGTGTGGTCAGGGTATAATGTAATTACTAAAAATATCAGACTAAGACTCAACTCCAGTCGGCTCAGAATCAATTCTTGTTTTAATTTGACATTGTCTGTGCGGTTTGAAGAAAATCTACTGATATTTAAAACTAGTCCCCATAATCAATTTAAACTAGTCCCCAAAATCAATTTAATCAAACTGCAGATCGTAAATATAAAGATCTTTGAATAAAATTTGGAACATACATTTTTATTGGCCCACAAACGAACCCTATTAAATTTGATTAGAATTGATCCATAATCAGATCAACCTCCAATAGAAAGGTTAATTCTTATTTGGGGTTAATGTCAATAAGACACAACTGTAGATATTTGCTTAAAATTTGGGTTATTAATGTAATATGGGACCAAAAATTATGCTTCTAAACACAAGGAAAATTGGACCATATTTAGATCTAGTTGCCATATTATAAAATTTTCCGGCATTTTCTTAAGTTAACTTTTTCAGTAATTCGTTTAGATTTAGCTCCAATATTTTTTTTTTTTTTTTCATATAAAAAGAAGAAACACTCCGGAAATTCTTCCTACCAATAAATGTGTTGCTTTCTTTGGATAGAGGATAGTTGAGAGATGAAAGTCCGTAAAAGTCTTAAAACAGTTCTTGCCATCTGATGGAGAGTTGTTGAACTTCTTGAAGCTTTTTAGTTTATACCCCTGTTATGCTATGGGAACACCGAAGGAACACGTTGCGATATGAAAAGAAAATTCACACATATTAATTTTCTAATATATTATTGTCGTCACTAAGAATCGATACCGCAACTTTATCTCCTTCTTTTGTCAAAATTTACATTATTATTAAACTGTGGAGATTTTTATATACAATTGTGAAAAAAAAAATATGTTGCCATTTTAGAATACTTTGATATTTTTAAATCTTTTTAAAAGGACATCTGACTTTATAAATCAAAACAGTAAACACAGTTTTACTATACGTAGTCTCTACTTTGACATTTCTATAAATTTTTTCACAGGTCGGAGCAAAAGTAAAAAATTGTAGCACGGTGTTATAAGTTACTTGGTATTACGTAGAAACATATAAAAGCAGTTATATTTATGTATATATCGTTGCACACAATAAGTAAAAAGTTTTTGCAACTGGGTGTGTGTGTGTGTGTGTGACTAAGTGTATTTGCCAGTGCATTTGTATTTGTGTGTGCAAGTGTAACGTAAGCTTTTCTTACTTTTTATATGTGTTCACTCAATAAAATGATATTTTATGGGAAAAACTGTGATTGTTGTTGTTTACGTTGTTGCTAGCAACATTGTTATCAAACAATTTGTACCACTAAAACATTGCGGAAAGATAGTTTTCCACAAGACTTTGCAAAAATAAGAAAATCATAAAATGTGTTTTTTTTTTTTGGTTGTTTCTTAACAATTTGTTTTATTTTTTTTGTGTGTGTGTGTGTGTGTGTAATTAATTATGGTTGTGTATATTGTCTTTATTTAAAGTTGATTGTAACGACAATTTTCACGGTTTTTTATTTTTATAGTTAATATAAATTTATTTTTAACAATTTCACAGGAATAGATTTAAATCAGCTACTTTACACACAAAATTCTGGTTAGATTTAAAACTGAAAAAAAAAAATTTAATAAATATTTAAAACTGTTTGCACGCACTGGTTGCAACATGATCACTGCTACTATATTATGATTGCTGCATTCGTGTATGGTTGTCACAATCAAGTTATTGGTTTATAAATAGCTTCTAACCATCAATATGGTCGCTGCCATCATTATTATAGTAAATATTTTATTATTTCATGATTGCCACTTTCTATTTTATAACATGATTGGCTGTAACCATACTTTGGTAAAAAAAAAAAATCTGATAGTTTTGGAACTATTATACTGCCTTGTTTTCAAAAATAAATAAATATTGTATCAGTTCAGTCACACATGTTAAAATTATAATAAATGATAATTTTTACTGGGGGTTTTAATTTTCAGAAATGCCTTATATTATATATAATTTATACTTATCAATTCATTGTCAAAAAAATTATTCATTGTCAAAAAGATTCTGTATAAAGATTTTATAAATTTTTAATTATTTTCAATAAAAACAATAAAAAAAAAACTTTTTTAAAAAAATATGTTTATTAATTCATTTCTTATAAAATAATGACTTTCTTGGGAAAAAAGAACTCAGAATGTTACGTAATAAAATAATTTTGTATTAGAAAATGTCTGTAGAACCCAAGAGTTGCTTTGTACGAAAAGGTTTCTTATACAAAATACCAGATTTTTAGAAATTTTTCTGATGGAAACATTTTTAGATTTTATGGACTTTTCCTTAAAGAAAAATTTTTGTATTCTGTAAACTGTTTCTTAAGTAAAAATTTATATATTATTAAAAAAAACTTTGATTCTAAGGCCTTTATTTGAATAAAAAATTCTTAGATTGTGAGGATTTTTCATCATAAAAAATACTTAGATTTTAAGAACTTTTTCTAATAGAAATATTCTTAGATTCTAAGGACTTTTGTGAAAAGAAAAACTTTGACTATCTAAAAAATCCTAAAAATGTCTTTATAACCCAAGAATTTTTTTTATAGGAAAAAAAAATGCAGAAAAACTATCAATTCTTTTTTATTAAAAAGTGCTTAAAATTTAACAATTTTTCTGAAGTGTTTTTCTTTAAGAAGTCTATAGAATCAAAAAAGTTTTGAAAAATTTTTTCTTAAGGAAAAACATTTCTTAATGAAATATTCGTAAATTTAAAAAAACTTTTTCATAGTTTCGTATCATAATATAACTGTAGGGATCATATTATATTAAAATTGTTGTTATTTTATTATCATAATTATATATTTTAGTACGACTATGGTTGGCACAATCATAATTCCAAAAATATATGATGCTCTTCGAATATGATTGCCCCAACCATGTTTTCTCTCTGCGTGTGTGTGTAAAATTTATTAAAGCGATTACTTTTTTATTATAATTATACCGGCATATGATATATTTATTATATTTGATGATGATAAACTTTTTCAACATTTCTACTACTGTCCTGGTTTGAAGAGTTTGCAATCACCAAGTTTTTTTTTCGTAGCATGTATTTAATAATCTTTTTTTTAGTTATCATTTAAAATAACCATGGTCACCAATGAACAATGACAATGGTTATTATACAAAATACAATCTCATGTACATACATACAAACATTCAGCTGTTTATATAGAGTTTATTATATTTATACATGAAACAAACAAACAAAAAACACAACTTCCGCTTTTACGCGTTTAATATAAAACCTTAAAAAAATAAACATTTTAATTTTTGGTTAAATAAAAATAAACGCTTTTTTTTAAATGCATACAAATAAATATATTACTGGCTAAGTACAGAAAGGCCCTAACTCGTGTTTTGGCTTTATATAAAAAACAAAAAAAATTTAAAAAATCTGAAAAACTTTTAAAATGAGCTCAAGTTAAGCTGACCTTAATACAAAAATTTCTTTTATTAAAATTATTTAATTAAATAATAAAACAAATTAAAAAATAAATAAATTGTATGTTTAAAATTTTTCATTATCCCATAAAGTAATAATATAATGAGTTAGAACCTTTTTACACTTTACCATCCATAGAGCCCATGTGAATACATGATTTCATGACTGTAGATATGTTACTATTTTCATTATCCCTCTATTATTATGTTGGTTTTTTTGTTTGAAATTAAAATAACTACTGTAAGCTGGTTTTAATGTAAACGGCCAATTGTTTATGAATCAGGTCTACTACAATATTTTAAATTAAGAACCAACAAAAAAAAAAGAATATAAAACATTTTTTTTCCTTTTTTGGTTATATGTATTCTGTTCATTGTTGGTGCCTATAGACTGACCCATATTTAAAGTACAATAATTTTTTTTCTGCTTTATAAATATGTATGCCAGTATATGTATTACTTATGCATTTACACACTAGGGGTGTTACATAACATACCATGAATGGACTTCATACCAAATTGCACCAAACTTTCATGTAGTGTTTGCAAAAAGGAACAAAAAAAAAAAGACAGAAAAAATTAAATAAATCTATTTAATTCCGTTTTTTCCCGTATTTATTTTAATTTGCGTACCCGACAGAAAAGTCGTTTGTTATTTATTTTTTTAGTTGTCGTTTTGTTTAATTTATTGTATTTATTTGTTGCTGTTAAAGTTATTAACATTTATCAATATTGTTTAATATAAACTCATGAAAAATTTCAATAAAATACTATTTATAGGAAATTAAAGAATTTAAAGATCCTAACAAAATTTTATTTTCAACGATTTTATTATCTTTTATTGACAAACGGTTTAATGAAACAAGTTCAAGAGCTGATTCCTGGCAGTTTCAGCTCTGTAACTAGTTCTAGAACTGATTCTAAAGCAATCTGTTCTATATTGTTATTAGGTCAAAATCCATATAAAAAAATCCGGTTTCCAAAGAACATAGATTAGAACTTATGCTATTGCGATATAATGCGTTCTGCAACCAGTTCTTTGGATTCTTACATTTTGCCGGTAATTTAATACGTTTGAATGTCAACTAAAAAAGTGAGTTTTTCTATAAAATTTAATTTTCAATGTAAAATCGAAATATAAATGAAAATATTTTCATACATGATCATATTTGTACAAACGAAATTCATCATATGACCTCATATAAAACCTTATATCTTCGGATCCAAAATTTAAGGATATATTATTATATATCATCATGTATGTGTATATATGAAGGACATAAAGCCTTGAATTTCTTATCCAAAGATATATGGTTTTATATAAGGTCATTTATAGCCATATAATAAATTTTTCAGGGATCATGTATGCTCATATATAAGACCATGTATGTTCATATATATTTCGATTTTCACATGGGTTCCCAGGTAAAAATTATCATAAATGTTCATATATCGTCACATATGATGCCATGTATGATCATATATCGTCATATATGATGTCATGTATGAGTATATATCGTTTGATGTTTGAGCATATATAAAGATGTATGTCATGTATGTAAGCATATATTGGCAAATACATTAAAAAAGTGCGTATATAGAAATATATGATACCATATATGGCAGTATATGATAGCATATTCCCTCTCCCAATGGTCCGTTTTCCACTGGATATTTAATATTTGAATTTTTTAATATTCGAAAACAGAAAAAAATCCAGCATTAATTGCTGTAATTTAAAGATATTCTAAATTAAAATTGTCAAAAGTGTGCAAAATTAAAACACAAAAACTTGTAATACAAATAATCAAAATATAACTTTATTAAAAATCAAATTTGCAGATACTAACGTCAGTAATAAAAAATTTAAATTTTAACTTTGTTTAATAAAATGAATCGAAAAGAAATAAGGAAACATTTTGACACAACAGACTACATCATAAGAACTGCAAAAAAACTTTTTTCTGGAGAAGGAGCACTATCATATCCATCAAAAATTATCCAGCTTATTGAAGATTCAGTAATAAAACTAGTTCAAAACTTTAATGAAAATGACGAAGTAAGGCGTATAACGCCGGGAAAAATGATTTTGTAACAATATGGAAGAACGGTATTAAGGAACATAGACAAAAGAGACATGGAAACTTTGCTGCTTTTCAAAAAGAATCATATCCCATTATTTTAATCGGATCATATTTCAAGACAGCATTCAAGGTGTTCATTGAAACAAAGATCAAGCTACCATTCATTCTATTGTTTTATAAATAAGAGAGAATGGAGTGGTAAAGAATAAAAATTTTGTAGCAATTACATATACACAATCATGGAGGGTTTTTCAGACAAAAATTTTAGAACAAGTTAAAGTTAACCTATACATTTATAAATAAAGTGAATTATTTTTATAAAAACCGCTGAACAACTTTACAAATGGGCAGCTGATAATATTTTTTTTTTACTTTGATTTGTTTTGTACAGGCAAACTTTTGAAAGATGTCAGGAAAGGTTTAGTAATGCCCATATAGGAAACTCGAAAATACCACTCATTTATTCCCATAGATTAAGGCACAATAATGGTAAAATAAACTTTAAACTCAAATGTACATTTAGAATCAGAAATTATGAAGTACAATAATTGATAATTTAATAAATAAAAATTATCATTTAATATCCCTTTATAAAAATGTTGTGCTTAATTTATCATTTACATTATAGAAGATAATAACAGATTAAAAAGAAAAACAAACAAATTTGCTTCTTATATAAAAATGTAGTAAGTTATTTAAAAAAAAAAATCATTAAAAATAGTTAACCTTCTTAGCTCAAAAAAAAATCAGTCTTATTTTATACCAAAAAACCTAAATTTTTCAAAAGTGAAAAGTTTTCAACAATCAAAGTGGGGTTTCCCCCACAAAATGCGTTGTAAAATTGCATTTGCATTACAAGTGGATTTTTTAATGTAGAGGTTCTTTTCTGAATAACACGTCGTAAAGTAGATAACTGCAGCTTTTAGATTCTTTTTTAAATTTTAAAAACCGTTTTTGTACGTGTCCGCCGGGAAGGTATACTACTTTGTTTTGCCGCCATTTTGGTAAACATTAGTTTTGACAGTTCGTATTTGATAGTCGTGAAGTAGACACGTGGCAAATGTATTTTAATCGTTAAAATAGCTCGCTCATGACAACCCCGATTTTCATGAAAAACCCCTTAATAAGTGACGAGCACATTTTCATTTAAATGGATATGTGAATAAACAGAATAGTGGGTTCATGGCAATGGAAAACCCTCAAATTATTCACAAGTCACCTTTGCATCCATTAAAAGTGACAGTCTGGTGTGCAATTTGGTCAGGAGGAATCATTGGATCTTACTTTTTTGAAAATGAATACGGCGTAATGGTAACTGTGAATGGGGAGCGATATCGTGATATGATTGAAAACTTTTTAACGCCACAACTGCATGCTTTGGGCTTGATTAACAGGTGGTATTAACAAGACGGTGCCACATCGTATACAGCCAGCATTACAATGTAATTACTTCGACCCCTCTTTCCACAACAAGTTATTTTAAGAAATGGTGATGTTGATTGGCCTCCACGGTCGCCTGATTTGACTGCTCCGGACTTCTTTTTGATGGGATGGCTGAAAAGCAAGGTATATGCAAACTAACCAGAAACGCTTGAGCAACTCAAACAAAATATTCGTGATGAAATTAATGAAATACCGCATGAAATGTGTGAGAATGTAATGAAAAATGTGCTCAAAAGGGCTCGCATTTGTGAGGCTAACAGAGGCGGACATTTATCTGATATTGTATTCCATACATAATTGCCGACAATAAATAAAACATTTATCAATATAAGATCCATTCTCTTTTATTTAATCAAAAATTATAAACAAACAAAGTGTCCCGGCGGACACCCTGTATTTAAGGAATTATGGCTCTTCGAAGTATTTTTTGATATTTTGGAAATTGAAAAACGTGAATAAAATCGTCAAGTTTTTAAATTTTTAATGGTCTAGAAACGGAATTGTCTATATAGTTCCATAGAGTCTCTCTGTGCCAAATATGAAGAATATCAGAAGACCCTTGGTTAGATTTGTGGCGATCTCTCATGGTATGAATGATATATATTTTTTTGTACTAGAGACGAAAAAGGAGAATTATTTTAAAAAGTAACGGTATTTAGCGTAGCGTATAGTTTATCAGTTTGAAAGGGGGGTTTGAAGCGATTAATGTTATCAAAAATTATCGGTGGCCAACGTTGCAGCCAAACCCATTTAACACAAGCCAAAAATTATGTCTTGAACAATTTTTATATAAAGAATATTTTTATCAAAGAACTTTGATGAACTTCTTAAAACTAATAAATTTTTGGTTAAATTTACCACAGTTTTTTACTTAACATATTTTTCATTAAATTTAACCATATCTTTATTAAATATTTTACTGAAAATTTTATTTATCAAGTTTTATCTGCACCTATATGTATATGTATAGTGTGTATATGTAGATTACAATGATTTTGTTTTATTTATTATATTTATAAATTGTGTAAATATGAGAAATTTGTTAAAATTTATTGTCGCCAACATTGGGTGGATATATGACATATACAAACATATTCACACACACACACACAAATTCACTCACACATAAAAGGCATAATTGTGTGTGGCTGTATGCATGAATATGAATATGCCTGAATGAACATAAACGAACAATAGAACCAACTGCAATAACAACAAAACAAAATCATCATACAAACACAAAAAAAATGGCAGCAACTACGGCAACACCATGCGTTGTTGTTCATCATTTTTATTTTATACATCGGACAACATATTAAAATTTTGTATACACACAAACACATACTCATGCAAACATAGACACATACATTTGTACAAAAAAAGTAAAATAAAAAAAAAACTTTACAAATAACTGCAAGAACGACAACACAATACAATACATTTAAAAAATAAAAATGATTTAAAATTTTAACGGACATTATTGCCTGTATTCACACACACACACAAACACACACACATACACACACTTGACAATAGCACACATATAGTTTATATTATTCTACTTTTTATTTGACCATTTTTATTTTATTTTTATTTTTTCAGTTTGACATTTATATAAATGAACGGATGCGGAAGTTAATTTTTTACAATTTATTTTAATATTTATATTTATTTATACATTGGATTGTGTAACAACATTTTAATTCATAGTTTTCTTTTTTTTTTTGTATGTAAATTGTGTAGCATTTTATACTAAATTAATCTTTAATTGTGGTCCGGTTTTATAACAAGTTTGTTTAACACAACCAGTTTTGTATTATCCAGGGAGTTAAGTTTAGAGTTTTAGAGTTGGGAGTTTTTTTTTTACTAAAATGTTTTAGGGATTTGACATTGTGTTCTATATTTTCACACAATTGAAATATTTTAGTTTTTAATCCAGTTGTCAACAAGAGATTTGGTTTTCTGTTTGTAATTGTGATAATGTAATTTTTATATAATTTTTATTTAAGTTTAGTGTGTATAAGGAATTATCTCTTGAATAAAACCCAGCAAAAAATACTGCATACACAGCAGCAGTTTTGGAAGGCATTTTTAATTATTATGGTGCATCCCAAATTATTTCCAGAAGACATGATTTTTGGTTTTGTCCCCCTGGACAGGTTTTTTTTCCGCAGTTGAAATGAGCTTCCTTCATGGCAAGTCAGATAGAATAAAATCAGGTCTTGGTAGCGATTGAAATATGCGTAATGTTTAATCTAAATTGCTTCATTGACTTCTTCAAAGATCTAGTAAATTTTTTACAAATATATTGCTCTAAAAGAAGACATAAATTTTATTGACTTTTGAATAGCAAAAAATATATACGATTTTTGAATAATGAAGAAATAGAAACGCAATTTTTGGCGCCGCTCATCCTTCCAGAAATGCAATAACTGAAGTCACAGAAAATGTTGTTGTATTTTTTGATGTAATTTATTGTTTCTTTTGCACAAAAATCATGTCATATACCCGCCTTAATCATCGACTGCGAATTTTAATAAGGATTTGGCTGAATGTGAATGACAGGTAGTACTATCGTATTTCGTATCTCAAGATTGGGCACTACGTTGCCAGCTCCAGTGACTTCATTCACCTCTGAAAACTTGCGAAACCTTTTTATAAATTTGTGCTGACAACCAAATTTGTTGCCAATCGAATGGTTCAGTTGCAGCAACCGAATTTTTTGTTTGTGACTACCGAATAGTTATTGAGGCAACCGAAATACTTTTGTTACAGTCAAATTACTCAGTTTCAATTGGTTTTCAGTTGTCACAACCGAAAAATTCGGTTACCACAACCGAACTATTCGATTGGTTACAAATTCGGTTGTCAGCACGAAACTGTTTTCTCTGTGTACACTTGCTAAAACTTCAGGTTTCTGTCAAGTAGTGTCTGCTATGTTCTCTAAAAATTGAATCTCTATAGATCTGTTTGTTTCCTCAAACACCACCTTCATTAATTGTGCACAAAGAAAACAGATTCATGGTGATAACCAACTGAATATTTTGGTTACAGCAACCCAATTATTTAGTTGTCCCAACCAAATTTTTTCCTGATACAATTGAACTATTTGGGTACAACTGAAATTCTGTTGCCTTAACCGAATTTCGGTTGCCACAAACAAATATATTGGTGATTTCAACCAAAGCATTCGGTTCGAAAGAAATTTGGTTGTTACAATAAATCTTTATTTTTTGTGTGACTATTTACTTTCGGTTTGCGTCAATACTTATGTGGAAAACAGTTTCGTATGTTTCCAACGAAAGATCTAAGGGTTTACTTATACTATCGCAAGTACACGTTAGGGCTTCTAAAGTCTTTAAATATTAATTCATCAAATAATTTTTCGTTACCTCCTTGTATTCTTTCATCAATAAATCTCCAAATAATTTTGAAAATGCGTTCGCTAGAGACTTAAGTCTTAGCGTATTTATGATATAGTTAAAGTTGACATTTTTATGTGTGTAGCGAAAAAATTTTCTTGTCGCCTTATGAATTTGAAAAAATGTGAATTGTCTTTTTACTTTTATTTTTATTAAAACATATCCGGCTATGTGAGATGGTCTACTTCGGAATTTAGCTCCTTTGAATTAACCTGACCGCATTTGAGACTACCCGGCAATTTTGTGTTCACGCGGCCTTCTTATGTTCATAAGGCTCTTCGATGATCACCAGTCCCTCCCCAGCAAAAAAAAAACCCAGCAAAAATAAATGGAAGTGATTCTTAAGGAATTAATTTTTCATTGATTCTAAAGTATCGTTTAGTTCTGATTTTTCTCTTCTAATGCAGTTCTTTTTCACAACTTATAAAAATGTGATTTTTTATAAAATTTAACACGTTTCAAATCTATGACGCTACAAAAAGTAAAAAAAATATTGTAGTAAAAATCGCAAGAATTTCGAATAGAGATATATAAGGCCCGATTGCTGAATTTCCCGCTAAACTTAAACGAACAGTAAAACTCAAACTTTATATAGGAAACAACAACAAATCTGCCAGTTAAATTCCCAGGTAGAAGCTAACGGGAGATTGTGAAAATGAGGCTAAGGCCCGATTACTGATGTCCTGTAGAAATCTAAATTACAAATTCAAAATTTATTTGGGAAGAACAAAAGATTTCATTTTTCACTAAACCATAAGAAGGGCTTTAGAAGCAATGGAAAAGGATCATAAAAGAAAACTTCCATCCTATGACACCCCTATGTAAAAATCATTGGTTTCGATCCAAATTTTCACAACACCGGAATCAAAATCACTGCTTCTTTTTCTCTTCTTTTGCTACTTTTTTTTTGCTGGGAAGTAGCAAAAAAAGGGGAAAAGAAGCAGTGATTTTGATTCCGGTGTTGTGAAAATTTGGATAGGAACCAATGATTTTTACATAGGGGTGTCATAGGGTGGAAGTTTTCTTTTATGATCCTTTTTCATTGCATCTAAAGCCCTTCTTATGGTTTAGTGAAAAATGAGATCTCTTGATATTCCTAAATAAAATTTTTTGTATCAATGGTCATAAGCTGACTATTCGTAACAGACAACAAACTGACAAATTTAGTTAATTATACTTAACAATTGTTCCATCATATAACAGTCATTGGCATGTTTTTCTTAAGTAAAACTGCTTGATATATAGTAGTTGGCAACTGATGACCATCGGGGCTTAACTGAATATATTTATAGACAAATAAAGATGCAAAGTACAAAACGTGCGTTTCGGCTATTTACAAAACTTTCAATTATTCACATTCAGTAATCGAGCCTTATTTTTTAAATTTCTTTATTCGAAATTTAATGTGAAAAATTGATACAAATGACTTAAACCTGATAACTTTTTTCAAAATAACCAAAGTTTAGTACTTAGCCATAGTTATGAATATCAAATTTATATGATAATATCTATTATAAACGTTTAACTTTTATTATTTTTAAAATAAGTTTTCCGTCATAGATTTGAAAAGAGTTAAATTTCATTAAAAATCACATTTTTGGAAGTTGTGAAAAAGAACTGCTTTAGAATGGGAAAATCAGAACTAAATGATACTTTGGAATCAATGAAAAATTGATTCCTTAAAAATCACTTCCATTTATTTTTGCTGGGTCCTTGTGTCAGAGAAAACAGATTCATCGTTAAAACTGAATTTCTTGCCAACTGAATATTTTGGTGGCAGCAACCGAATTATTTAGTTGTCCCAACGAAATGTTTTCCTGATACAATTGAAAAATTTAGTTCCAACCGAAATTTTGTTGCATTAACCGAATTTCGTTTGCGACAAACAAATTTATCGGTGGCTCCAACCAAACCATTCGGTTGTTACAATGCATCTCTTTTCTCTGTGTATAAAGGATTTTATTAGCTAAGGATATGTACTTAAAATGCTTAATATTCATAGATTTTATGTATTTTGCTCTATTGGCAAACAATTCTTGCGTTAATACTACGATCTGTCCTATTTTTCTAGCCTCCTTGTATCCTTCTTTAAATATAGTACTTACATACACTAATAACAAGCCAGGCATAATAAAAAAAATAAACGAAAATTTTTTATTTTACTAAAGTTTTGGTAGTTTTGATAATAATTTCGTATTTTTATACATGGATAATTATGAGTGTGAATTATAATTTATAAACTTTACTAACGTGTTGAATACAACCTCCTTTTTCTAAAACTTAATTTTTGTTACACCTATTAAGCTAAAATCCTTTCTACAAAGAAAATTTTCTTAATTAATTTTTTAAAATTCTGTATTTTTATTTCTGGTGTTAATTGGCCGAGACTTCGGTTTTGCAGCCAACATTAAGGGATTCTGTTCTGCCTAAGTCGACTGAAATAATTGCTTCGGTTGGCAATTTACTTTTCTGTGTTATCCTAGTGTAAGTAAACAAATATATATATTATTTAGCTAATAAATACATAATAAATAAATAATGACCAAATTGATTTGTACAGCGTGGGACAAAAACCATCATCTGATTTTCTGCCTCTATAACTTTTGTTAAAAGTAAAAACTTATCTGTTTTTTTAACTAATTATGTTTGTCTGTACTTAAAAATTTTTTTTTTTCAATTAATTAAAAAAAAATTGTGGAAATTTTGTTTGGATTTTTGGTCCCCCAGTACCCAGTATTTTGCTTACTGAGATAAAAATGAGCCTCTTCGATCATAATGAATTTTGATGGAAAATCAGTCACTTCGTCGTTGAGTTTCAAAA
The DNA here is from genome assembly GCA_949748255.1 of Eustalomyia histrio. Lineage (NCBI taxonomy): Eukaryota > Metazoa > Arthropoda > Insecta > Diptera > Anthomyiidae > Eustalomyia > Eustalomyia histrio. The sequence goes on from OX456523.1 coordinate 12,292,174, forward strand.
TCTTACGGGATTCTTTGTTATTCACTATAAATTTCGAACATGTCTAATTCACAAATGTCAAAACCAAACTGACATACGATGGCATTTGTAAAAATGACAGCACTTCTCAATAGGGTGATACTTATTGCCCAACCTTGTATATGAAATTATTTTTTTAGCTTGCCAACCATCATAATAACTAACCACTAGCCTATTTGTGGTTGTTGCTACGTTGTATATTTATAGAAGTTTTTAATGGCCGTTAACAATATTGTAATTCACAGAAAATCAACAATTTACAAATTACACAAATTACATCTTCTCAGAAATTTCAATTCTATAAAACTCATTATTTCTCTGAAAATATTTAATATTTATTTCTCTGAAAATATTTAATATTTATTTCTCTGAAAATATTTAATATTTATTTCTCTGAAAATATTTAATTTTTCTATTATTTCTTTTCAAAATATTTATAATAATTTTACCCTACATTTAATTTATCTCCTTTGGCTTAGTATGATTTAATATTTATATTTCTTCGGCAAAGATATACGACACATGTACAAATCTTTTATTGTTTGATATCTCACGTATCAAATAACAGAACAAAAGTTGAAAAAAAAATGTTGCTTGCCAGAATTATACGAGATTATAGAATGTACAACTCATACTTGCTGTGGCTTAATAATAAAATAAATATAATAAAAAGTTTTTGTTGTTTAACTTAATGTATTATGCAAAATTAGTTAATTTATGAGGTTATCTTAGGTTTTTGCACTCTTCTTTTTTTTTGTGTAAACGTGTCTATAAATTTTAACTTTATTTAACTTTGTTTATACTTTTTCCTAATACACACACATACACACTTGTGAGTACATATTATTACATACACAACTATAAGTACGTAATGGTAGTCAGTTATGCACACATGCTTAAACACAGCACGTATTTGCATACAAAAATATGTAGTTGTTATGTAAATACGCATACATACATATACATACTTGTGTATATTTTGCTGGCAGGATAGAAAGGAAAATAATCTCAATATAAACTCATTATCCAGCTTTTTACGCTTGTATGTAAACCTTTTATAGTAAATTACTGACAATTGCGTAAATAAATATTGAAAGTTGCTTGAATTTTTTGTTGCTGCCAAGTTTTTCTTAAAAAAAAATATATACATACACATATATTTTATAATAAAGAGTATGGGGCAAATAATTGCGTTTCAACATTTTGTATTAAGAAATATTTTATAAACATCTTTTTTTTCAAATAAACATAACTAGCAGCGCTGTTCTAAGTTTAGAGACTTTTAATTTTAAATGGATTTGTACAAACACATGAAATTTGTGTTATCTTGAACTTCGGCATCATAAGATTCATCAAAAAAAATATTTGGAAATGAGGGAGGGATCAGAGTGAGGGAGGCATCAGATCCTATGACAAATTTACGTTATTCATTCTTTAAGTAATTTTTGTTTGTCTTTAAGGTTTCAAAAGAAAATAAAAAAAATTTTAGAAATTTTTTTAAATATTGTAATTTATTTGTGCATTAAATAATTTACAAATTTTTAGATTTAAATAAAAATGAAAAAACAAGCATTTCAAATTTTAATTTATAAATGTATTTTTTTAGATTAATAAATATTTCATACGAAAAAAGTGCATTTGTTTTAATTTCACGAAGCTTTTTCTACAAAGAATATCCAGATCACAACACAGCAAAAAAAAAAAATAAAATTGGGAGTGCTTCACTTTAGTATTCTTTCTTTTTTTTAGAGTTGGAACTAATAACAGCGCCGTATTTTGTATTTTAAGTTATCAGAAAAAATCTTTGGATATGTTGGTGTTTTAACTTGCGTTCCAAAAATATAATAAAAACAGTTTTCCGTTCCTTTTAAAAATAAAGGAACATTCCAATTTATTTTTCATTTAAATTGTTGTTTATATAAAAAATTATTTCAATTCAAATTACAAAACCTTAATACACACACACAAATATGGTTATTGACACAACATATGTCTATAGATTGTGTAAGTATACATTTTGTAGATCGAAAAAACAAACAAAAATACAAAAAACAAAATAATTTCAAATAAATGAATAATTACTAATTTTTAACGGAATTGCTGGAAAGAAAAAATTATTTTTAACTGATTAATCATTTGTTTTTTACTAATAAAAATAATTAACAGAAACCATTTGATTTAAATGAAAAGTAGGTAGATCGGTTTTTAAATGAAATATCATTTCTTTTTAATGATATTTTCTGTTATTTGAACTTATTTATTTATTTATTTTATTTATTAATCATATAATTACAAATTATATATTAATATCCTAACCGTGCACTAGCAACAAAGGCCTTCGGCTCGTTGTAGCGAAAACAGACCAGAGCCTCTGGTGGGAATTGAACCCACGATCCCCGCACTGATAAGCTAGCACGCTACCAACTAGCCTACCGGGGCGCCCAGTATTTGAACTTACAAATTGTTTTAAGTTTACTTTTCTTAAAAATATTTCGCGAGCCACTTATTATTCAAAAAAAAATAACTTAGAATTTTATATTTCCATTCATTACAAAATTTTTCCTATTATATAAAATTCTTAGAACTGAAAGATGTTGAAATATTTTTTTGCTGGAATGTGAGTAAATTTTTTCTATTTATCAAACCCTAGAATCCCTAAACGTTTTCAGTGAAAGCTTGTGATATTCTTAAAGAACCTAGTATTTATTTGCAGCCTATTGGAAATGTTTAGTTTTAGAAAGGCATCTGAAACAAGGGGTTTTTTAATATACAATTTGCATTGAATCAATATTCATTAGGCTCGGCTGAATATAAAAATTTATCGTTTTTAAATATTCCCGTTCGGGAAATATCAAAATAAAGCAAACCGTTTAAAGTCTGCCGTATCCAGTGCACTTTCGCAGTTTTCGTGTTCTAAGAAAACCGCCTTAATTTTGAACAGTTAATTTGTATCATGTGCTAGACAGTTTTAAATTTTCTTTTCTATGCATGAATACATAAAATTTTTTCACAAGTTTTGAAAAATATGTCAGCTCTGTTTTTAATGAAAATCGTTTACATAAAATAAACAAAATAGAGAATGTTTTAAGTTCGGCAGCACAAATCACGATTTTTCTTTATTTTCGTTGTTAAAATTTTTTTTCTAATTTTTTTTTTTATTTTTATATATTTTAGGCACGAAAACTTTTTTCTTGGTTTGTGAAAAAATCTTTTAAACAAAAATAATTTTTCGGTAAAACATATATTTTTTTTTTTCAAATAAAAAATTTTTGTGGGAAAAGTTTTTTTGCGGATAATATTTTCTATATTTTTATTTTTTATAAAAAGTTTTAATATTCCTAATGCAATTTTTTTTCTTCAATTTTATGCACAAAAGAAATTTTGTTATTTTGAAACAAAAAAAAAACATTTCGTTAAAAAATGATTGCGAAAATTTTTTCAATAAAATGTGTGTAAATAAAAAAAGTTTAAAATTTGTTTACTATCCCAGCAAAAATGAAGCTGCCAAAGAAGCAATAAAAGCATCACTACTATGGCAAAGGCATCACTTCTTTTCTAATGGTTTCATCGATGAATTTAACATTAGCGTGTCATAGAATGGAAGTATTCAAATAGAGCTACTAGCATTACTCATACTTTACTCTAAGGAAGCAATGATAATACAATGATTAGATATTCTGATGCATGAGTGAAAAATGTTCATATACTTTGTTGTATTTAAGCTTTGATGAAAATTTAATTCATTAGAATGCAAAAAAATAAGCTTAAAGAAGCGAAATTTATGAATTGATATACACATACTCTTTATCAAAAAAAATAAATAATTCTTCATTAGTGAAAAAAACAATTTGAAACATTTTTCAAAAATTTAAATGAATTTTTAGACAAATTTTAAAATATTTTTGGATAACTTAAAAACTTGTTGTACAATTTTAAAATATTTTTGAACAATTTTAAATAATTTTTGAACAATTTTAAAACAGTTTTTACACAATTTTAAAATTATTTTGGTAAATTCTGAATTAAAACTGGAAATGGTGTAATGTTAAATAATATACATAATACAAAAATGCACAGATTGCGTCGTCATAAAATCTATTTTTCTTGATTTTTCTAAACTTTTATAAAAATTGCAAAACTAAAATGTAAAAAATGATTTGATAAAAAAATTAAAAAAGTTCATCAGAACTATTTTATCAATTTGAATAAATGCTTTAGATTCAAAATAAATATACGATATACTATAACTTATGCTTTAGAAGTAATGAAGAATGATTTTTTAAGATATGCATCGGGGTTATATCCAGATCACTGCATTTCAAATATGAACACATGAATACTTTTGGAAGTGCCTTAGAATAACACCAAAAAATCATAAAAGAATATCAACTGAAGTTTAGGAAGCAATGAAAGAAGTTATAGTCACAGAATGACTACCATTTTTTTTTTGCTGGGTATTATTATTGCGAATAAATAATACTCATTGGGAGCAAAAGTGCATAAGCTTACAATAATTTGTATTACTTTGTTTTCAGGGGTCGTAAATAGAGTTTCTTCCTCTTTTTTAAGTGGTTAAAAATCGGGGTTTAACTGCTCTATCTATCTATGTATGTACATACGTGTGTAAAAATATTATGTTTCAACTTGTATTCTCTTTGTAAATGTACTTTCATATGTGGCCGACTTTTTAACTTTTTACTGTCCATGTGTAAAAGTAGACAGTCTGCTTGGCTTAATACTTAGTCTATTTGGTGGTACGATAACTAATTGATAAGTCACCTAAATGGTAAATTTTTCAACGCCACAAGACACGATATATTGTGTGAGGTAAAGTTCAAATTAAATTCGTAAAAAATATTTATCAAATAATGTTTTTTCCTAAACAAGTTTTTTTTTAATATTTATCAATATGATGAATATTTTTTAATGGTAGTTTCTCCAATATGATGAATTTTTTTTAATGGTAATGCGTTTTTTAAATTATTTAAGTAAATAAATATGAAACTTAATGAGAATTACAAACAACAGTATTTTGCAACCGAAATAAATAATTTGCAAGAGCTTTTCCTTTAAAATTACGTTATATTTTTATTTAAAGATGAAGATTTATGAAACATTTGTTATACATTTTCAGCGGTATTGATAAAAATTTTAAACAGTGTTTCAAACCAATTTTAAGCAAAATTTGCTAAAATTGTATTCATAAACGAATTTTAGCTTAAAATACTTTTTTAAAACCTTGTTCAAATAAACGAATTTTAAAATTGGTTCGACCCTATTTTAAACCTATTTTAAGATGACATTATTGCTTTGTGTTTATTTTCATTTTAAACATTTTTGCAAAAAACTGGCATTTAAACAAAAGAAGTTATTTGTTTTTGTTTAATAAATAATGGACCCTCTACATTTGATGAAAAGAATTAGTAAGAACCATTTCTATATGGAAATTGTGATATTTTTAGTTGTATTTTGTTTATAATAGAAACTATTGCCCAAATTTCAAACAATCGTCAGACGAAAATTTACAAAAAGAGGAGCGACCCGTTTTCAATTTTGGATAAAAAATTTTAGCAAAAATAATAATATTTTTGGATATTATTCATTGTGTTTTATAGTGGTGTGTTGTTTAATCAAAACAAAGAAAATAAAACCGGTTACTTGAATACTTTTTTTTCTACAATAAAATCATTATCTATGTAACACTTTTATTAGGCATTTTGTTTTGACTCTTTTTCTTTTTTTAGTTAATAAACAAGTTTTCATAAATTTTTTGTTTTATAAAAATAATATTTTTGTGAAAAACGACCAAAAAATACATAGAAACGAGTACTGTATGGTTTAGTAGTCATTGATTTGCATCATTACGATTAATATGACAAATAAAAAAATACAGTGTTGCCATCTTCAAGTTAAAAAATCATTAAATCGTTTATTAGTTAAAATACCCCAGCAAAAATATCGGCTGCAAAGAACCGGTTGTAGAACAACTTGTACTTGCATGCAACCTGTTCTACTTTAGGTTCTATCATCAATGATTTTTGTTTGAGTTTGTCCCAAAAGCAACTGGTTCTTTAACGCAAAAGTAGAACATATACCCGTTCTTTGGAACCTGTTCTGGAATATGTTGTTCCATTGGTAAATTTTATATGGGAATTTTAAAAAAGGAATAGATTCCGTAAAGCTTAACAAGAACTTGGAAAAACATGGGCATCTATTTTACCCCTAACTTCGTGTTTTTGGAGCTATGTTTCTAAACTCGATGTGTTCTAATTCTGAAGAACTAGTTCTACAAAGCGTTCTACAACATGTTTAGTGCCACCGATTCAGTGGAACCATTAATAGAACGGGGCCTCGTTACCAGAGAACCTGTTCTAGAATAGATAGCTATAGCAACAGGTTCCACAATTTTTTGCTGGGACTGATTATGAATACGAATTTTTAATAAACCTTTTTTAGGCTTAAAATGTTTTTTAACTAAAATGCATTTGAAACTTGAATTAAGTTTTTTTTATGAATACCGCTGTTTATATATAGAATTCATAAATAAGATGAAGTATTGATGACAAACGGTTTATGAAACAATTTCATCAATATAATGAAACTTTTTCATTTCTCTAAACTCAAAGAACAATTTTAAAAACCCAGAGTTCATTCATGGACAGATGTACGGTCGATGTACATCGACTCAAAAATGCGATTCCAAACTACATATAAGATGCCCAATATCAGCACAAAATCATTATAACCTGCCCGCTTAGACACACATCTATACAAAATTTGGAGGTTAAGCATAGTTTAGGAGGTAAAAAAAAAATTTGAAGAGTAAAATATTGTTTGAGGTGAAAAAATGTATGAAGTAAAAAAACTTAAGGTCAAAAATTGTTTTAGGATGAAATACAATCTTAAATTGTAAAATAATTTAGGTGAATTTTATATATTATTCAACTTAGGCGTTTAGAGAAAAATATTACATTACTCATGTAAAGGGTATCCCAAAATTCACCAAAGATTTAAGACCCTATAAATTATGTAGTATAATTTTAAGCCGATCTACATTTTTCAGACTGTCTATCCGTTGAAATTGTGGTCAAGACGCAAGTGGGATTTGTTATTTGTAGATTGTTTGTTATCCTTTCCAGCAATTTGGTATTGAAAATAAGCAAAAACTTATGATTGAAAATATGAAGTTACCTCTAAATTTGCCATACACACTTTTTGTTATTTTAATACAAATTTAAAAAAGGGCCTGGTGATTAAAATATTTTGTCAAATTTTTTTTCATTAGATGCCTAGGAGTGAATAATGTAATATATTCACCTCAAAATTGTTTTTTCATCTCAAATATTTTTTCACAAATATTTTTTCACCTCAAATGTTTTTTCACCTACAAAATTTTTTCATCTCAATTTTTTTTATCAAAGAAAATACTCGTAATTTATTTTCACCCTAAAAAAGTTTATTATTTTAAAAATAAAGTATTTGGTTATATTTTTTCATCAGACGCTTAAAAGTTAAGAATAGTTTAAATTCATGCAAAAATGTTTTAACCCAAAAAAAAAAAAATTTAATTCAAATTTGTATTTCCCAACAAAACCACACATTAATAAAAAATGGGTAAAGTAATGTATAATCATAGGGGCCGATGGATTACTTTACACCTTACTTCATTGATGAATTTTGCAGGCGATGAGCCTCAAAGTAATGTATATACCCATTACTTTAGAGGTGATAATGTAAGGGGTTACTTATATGGTTACAAAAATGGAAAAAGTAATGTGTCTAAAAATAGATATTTAAAACAGAGGAATTTTTATTAAAAAAAATTATTACAAATATTTTTTTAAAAATATTTGTAATTAAAAATAATGTGGTCAAGATGGGAATCGAACCAGGGAAATCTGGTTGCCAGGAAAGAACTCTACCCACTGAGCTATCGACGCATATAGTATTTGATTGCTTTAAACTTAAACTTAAATTGTTGCGCTTCGTTTTTTCGCTAGTGTTATCAAAACAAACATACATTACCCTTTTGCTTACAAAAAAACCACAAAGTAATGTATCTAAAAATAGATTTTAGAAAATATTTCAATTATTACTTTACATTTATAAATCATATCCCAGCAAAATAAAATGGATTTTATTCTTTACGAATCTCTTTTTCAGAATATCCAAAGAAGTTAATAGTGCAAATTTTTCGATTTGTAAGAAGTCATTTTAAACAACTTCCAAAATGTTGATATTAACCCCTACTAGTAAACAAGAACAATTATTTAGTTAGTCAATAAATGGTTAATTCATTAAGTCATTAAATGCCTTATTGAAAACATATTTTGCATGCTAGTGACATTCACTTTGTCCTGGTCGGAATAATAATTCTTGGCGTGTTCAAAATTACATTTTTAACTTAAAGAAAAGCCACTCCCTATATTTATTTTGTAGTCCCTATATTTAACAATTTCCGTAAACTAATGAAAAAGTCCATCTGCTCATCGATTTTTCATAGCACCGAACCAAACTACTTCCTCCCAATGACACGCCAATGTTAAAATCATTAATGATTCACCGAAATTTTCACAACTTCGTGTTCAGTAGATGTAGTGTTAAACTACTTCTTCCTCAGCTCTTATTTTGCTGGGATATTACGTAATCAATAATGAGTAACTTATTACTTTATGCTTACAAATAATGAAAAAGGTAATGAGCTATCATTACAAGGTAACGCATGAGAATATCGCACCCATTACCAAAGTTTTTCTGGGTTTCTAAATATTTTCTCAAAAATTTGTTACTTATTATTTTAAAATTTGTTTAATTAAAATTTGTTTGTTATTTGACTCAAAAATTATCTTTAACTTCTTAGAACGAGTTTTTGGGATGTGAGTTAAACTTGGTTTAGTTAAACCGAAATTTTGTCTGTCATTTCCAAGTTTACTAACATAAATTTGTCGGGACAAGTTTTTTTTGCATAGAATTTTGGACTTCATTGAAATAAAACAATTTCAAAAGCAGTATTCGAGTTACAAACTGCGATAAACTGAGTTTAAAGATAATTAACATCCTAAACACTTGGCCTTAGTATGCTTATTTCTAACAAAATCACTGTGAAGGGTATTATAAAATTTGGTTTACGAAATTCGGCTTTATAAAACCAATTTAAAAATTTGTTTGTTAAGTTTTTTTAACAATTAACCCACTCACTTTTTATAAAATAGCTTTAGATTGTTGTCCGTCTGATTATGTGTGTATGTGTGTGTTTCTTCCTTATGTGCCAAAATATTGTACTAAATACGATTATAACTACAAACATTTTGTAGAAAAGCTAAAAAAATAAAATGTGTATAGAATTGTAAGTAGAAAAATTACTAAATGCTGACCCTAATGTATATTTTCGCACTTTTTAACTTTCATTACGTTTTACGTTTTGAAACTGACATCCTTTTGCCATAGAGAAAATAAAGGAAATAAATACGAAAATAAACGTCTGCACACCATAACCGCATACTTTTAAAGACCATCAGCATACACTCATACATACTTAAAAATACATACACTCAGCCATTAATACGTTTTTTTTTTATTTATTTTGTAAATGAAATTCTTAGCACATGTGTATGTAAAATGTACCACTAACTTTAGTACATTTAGAATAAAACCTCTCCAGTTTACACTTTTATTTGTATATGTGTTAATGTAAAAAGGTTTTGGTTTTTATAATGCGTATGCAGGTGTGTGTGTGTGTGAGAATAACAAACACATCTTTAAAATTGTTTGGTATTTTCTCACAGTGTGTTACTAGGTAAGTTTGTATTGATGTGCAAATAGCTTTTTAAGTGTTTCGCTTACTGTTATTCACTTAATTTTTTATTTTTTTTTTTTTTCACAGCAAACACATTGTGTTTACAGTTGGTTTAGTTGCACATATGTACATCTTCCATATATACATAAATGTGTGTATATTTATCTACTATATATTTATGTGTTATATTTTCCCTGTTTTTTTTTTATTTTATTTTCATATTTGTTAAAATGTGTATTTAATATTGTCAGTTTATTTATCATTATAAGTACTGGGATTGTAATCTATTTAGTTTTTAAATTTAAGTGCATTAACATTTTGTTTTGTTCTTTCTCTATAATATTCTTTGTAACTTTTATGATGTTTGTATAAATTAAGAAAACATAAAAGCCAGAAAAAAATATTTAACATCTAAAGCAGTGCAAATTGAATAGGAAATAAATTTAATAAATATTATCACAATGAAAAAAACAAAATGGAATTTCTTTGTCACATTTAACATACAGAATTAAAAAAAAAATAATATTCAAAAGGAGATTTTACAATATAATTATAACTACTAATAAGGAAATATGAAAAAATAGTTCCATGAGAATAATCAGGACACTTCTTTATCTCAGTTTATTTATTTTTTCTTCTATCAATTGAAAAATCTCAAAATCTTAGATATTTTTCCAAAGAAAAAGTTTTGGAAAACGGGTATATTTTATATTTTTGTTTCACTAAATTTTTATCTTGAAAATTTATTTTATTTTTCGCTAACTTTTCAACAAACCTCTTGACGCTCTAGTTCATAGATGTGTATCATACGTTGGTGCAGTGAAATGATTTTTAATGAATTAAGTCCCAAGAAATAAAAAAATTAAATAACTCCCAAAAATATTCATACAAATTTTATTATGAAATAACTCCCAAATCCGGCCGCCTTTTTTCATTTCTTTTGGCAATTATTTCATTTTTTCATTTAGGTGTTATATCAATCTTCTTCTTGTCCATATATGTGGAGGCTGGCGCAGTGACTAACTCCCAAGAAAAATAATGAATTAACTTTCAAAAATTCTTCGTTATGAAATAACTCCCATTGACATGAAAAAAAGTTGTTGAACAAATTTTGTGTATTTCTCATTCGAGTTTTAAATATAACAGATTCGTAGTTTTCAGTTCTTACTAAATATTTTAGCGTCAAGATATTTATTTATTTATTTATTTTATTTATTAATCATATAATTACAAATTATATGTTAATACCCTAACCGAGCACTAGCAACAAAGGCCTTCGGCTCGTTGTAGCGAAAACAGGCCAGAGCCTCTGGTGGGTATTGAACCGACGACCCCGCACTGATAAGCTAGCACGCTTCCAACTAGCCTACCGGGGCGCTCTGAGCATCAAGATAATTAAAAATTTATCGTGAATCTGTCAATTTCCACCATTAACACATTATGATTTAAACTGTAAATTTTTGTATACTCTTACAAATCTTGTGAATTTGCGGGATTTCGTTTGTATAGGGAATTTGGAGATTTTACACGAGATTTTCATTGAAATCTCGATTTTAGTCGGTATCTTAAGATTTTAATGCAGATAGAAACAAGACATTAGTGAGATTTCTCTTGAATTTGGCTTGTATTACTTAACTGAATTTTGAAGTGTTTAAGTGTGAGTAGTAATTAATGTGAGTAGTAATTAATTTGATTAATTAGAATCGTCGAAAAAGTGACATAGAAAATTGGAGATATGGAAAATGGATATAATATATTTTTATATTTTGTTGTTGTTTCTTATAACTATCATTAACAAATAACTAAAAAAAAGTTTTAAAATTGCAAAAAATCGTGCGAGTTTTTGTTGAAATTTTTCATGAAGATATAAATTCAATAAACTGCTGAAAAACCGACGAAAGAAAAGAACAACTCGTTAGCCTGAAAGTCGGCTTTTTGGGCGCTCTCATGTAAGTTAGAATTTTACTAAGGATAAGGGCACTCCTTTAGCTCGAACACTCACCATTTTTCACGGACATGCGACCGGCTGACTTCAGTCAAGACTAGATTTCCTTTGGTTTACTTAAGCAAACCAGGCAAGTTTTAGTTTAATTATATAACCACTTATTAGGTAATGTAAAACTTGGCTGAGATTGCTTTGACGAGTGAAAAACGAATTTTCCCTGCATTGCATTGTGCGATCCACTGGAAAGTCGACTATAAGCGAATGTATTTTACTAGATAGGCGAGTATTCCGAACCCGTGCTATAGGGATCAGTTCACTTATCTCGTTAGCCTAAGCTGGGTTCCTTGGCACGAGATGTACATTGGCAACGAAAGGGCTGATAACCTTCCTGTGGTGTACCTACGTTGTGCACTACTCCGTTGAGTACTCAAATGCTACCATTGACCAGCGCCAGGTGAAGCAATTCATCGCTCCATCTATTAGAAATTCCATAGACTGCTTTCTCTGGACAGAAAGGACTTAATGAGCTTAACGGCATGTTTCACTGGACACTCCAATCTTAGGTACTATTTAGGGACTAGGGATCTGTCTGCTATGGACAATTGTAGGATCTGCGAATTGGATGTTGAGATGGCGAATTGGATGTTGAATATATACCCTGTCTATGTCCTAGGCTTCGCAGCAGAAAACTACAATTTCTTGTCCCATATATACTATCCTGCTTGGAAATTTGTGCCTAGTAGGGTTATTGGCTTTATTGGGAGCTATAATATTTACGGCAAATTAAGGCTGCACAAAAAACTTATTTTACTTTCTAGTTAAAACATGGCAGAACAATTCCCATAGTACTGATACACAACACATGTTTCGACGAGTCAATAGAGCTGGATACCCAACTGTTACATTAATTTGTTCACGATCGAAAAGCCCCAGAATAGATTTTGAACCTCCTGCGAGTTGTTTTTTTTACATCTTCGTTCTGATTCAGGTACATACATTATTCAGAATACTCATTATTTAGAATACTCATGTCAAAATACTCATGTCAAGAACATCAAGTGCATCCGATTATTCGATATTGACACCATATATATTTACTGACAACCTTGACTACCCTACAGATCTATGGGTCAACATATGACATTGGGTCTTGCATTCATTGCAATACTCCACTTGGAGATTGTCGAAAGGTCATGTTTGGGTCTGTCGTTCCTAATCTTCTTTTTGTTGTAAATGTGATCAAGAAGATAATTTATGAAGATGAGAAAAAGAGATGGCAAAATAAATGAACCTTGCGATGCAATCCCATCTAAAACAACACATACAGTGCCATCCCTGAAAAGCTCGAAATATATCTTGAGAAGTTATGATCGACATCAAAAACAATATGCTTTAATAACAGTACGCTGTGCATTGGAATTAGCCCGAGCAACTACTTTACTTACACCAAATTGGTGAATGTAGTAAGATTCTAGTGATGCGAAAGGAACGAGAGTGCAGAGTATATTGCCATTGGCCAATAATTTTCGGGGTTATTGGACGCACTTTTCTTAGGGATTGGCTGAACATCCAACATAAGGGGAAAATTCCTGCAGGGTACGAAGAGCTAAGTAAGTTAACCAATGGACAAACTAACGTCGAAGAGCACTGTTTCATCTTGTTGCAAATGTAAGTAGAATTTTTGAGAAAAGTTTACCTTGAGTTGCAAATGACAAAAAAAAAAAATACGCAGAATTTTGTGCCACTGTGCCATATGAGAAATAAAGGATGGTTAAATTTTAAGGAACGATGTTGATTTTGAATAAAATACAAATTATTTAGGAAATTATTGTCATTATTTTATTATGATAATATGGTATGGTTCAGTTATGTATGGAACAAAATATCGGCCAAATGGCCGCCGCGACCTCGGCGGCACACCTCCATCCGATGGTCTAAATTTACGATGACGCTGAGGCATAATTGAGATTCTATGCCGTTAATGGGCCAAATTATCTCATCCTTTAACTCTTGAATTGTTGCACCTTTTCTTTCAGATAACCCCAAAAAAAAAAAGAAGTCCAAAGGTGTCAAATCACATGATCTTGGCGGCCAATTGACATCGCCACCACGTGAGATAACACGCCCATTGAATTTGTCGCGCAAAAGAGCAAGTGGCGCCATCCTGTTGAAGCCACATATCGTTCAGGGTCATATTCTCAATTCCTGGCCACAATAAGTTCGTTATCATCTCGCGATAGCGAACACTATTCACGGTAAATGCTTGGCCGACCTCATGACAGCGAACAACAGCAATGTTTTCCGCAGAACGAACTGGGCGAGCATGCACAGGTGTTTTCACAGACCCGGTTTGCTGAAAGTTGCCCACAATTCTCTCGATTGTGGACACATTTGGTTGATTATGCTGACCAAAAAAAATCACAAAGTGCACGAAATGCATTTTGATTTGAACGCCTATTTTCATAACAAGCCTGAATAACTTTTACGCAATGCTCGATTGTGCATCATTTCATGGTTCAAATTGAGTTAATCTAAAATTGAGAAATGTCAAATGAAATGCAGGAAAAAACTTGACGTTTAGGTGTGGTTCACATTCAACATCGGCCCTTAACTTTTAACCACCCTTAATATAATTATAAGAAATGTTTATACATCATCACTGTTACACAGTATGTATTACAACAAAACTGATTATCTGACTTCATTAAGTTGAAATCAATTTAAATATACTTAATACCATTTTATATGCAAAATATAATATAAATCCTATTTAATTTATTTATAAATCTCTTTTTAAGTATATTTTTATATGTATCAGTAGTTTTAAGAATACAATTAACTTTAACTACTAAATCACCTTGTTAACTTGTTTTAAAGTTTTCTTGTACACATACTGTAGCAACTTGAAAAAGTTCAATTTAATACCAGGAACTATAACGAGTAAACTGCAGTACTAAACTGCACTGATGAGGTTGACTAAAAAAAAACATGTAGATTTTAACTCTAACCATTAGTAAAACTGTCTATATTAAGATTGTAAGTATACTTTCAGTTGTTGTGAACAAAATATTAGAGAGACAAAAAATTTTACAACTGCATTCTATTAAATACTCATTACAATGGCAAAAGTTTAATTTGTTGGGTTTGTTATTCTGGCTTTACTTCTGCATTGGTTGCTTTTGTGGTTGTTAAATACATTTTGCAAAATTTACTTTTAACACCTGAATAAAAACAAAGTTTAAACTCTACTTAAGATACAGAGCAAGAGATTTAAAAGTATTTTGCAAACTATTGATTAGACATGATTTGCAGATTGGTAAACACATTTAGTAGGTGACATAGTACGATATATAAACAACATTTTCTTAGTAACTTCAAATAAGATTTTCTTTTAACCAGAGAAAATTTGAAACAACTTTGAGGTTATTTTTAATTAAACTAAAAGACTTCATTAAATTAAATTTTTTGTCATCTAAAAATGTAGTCGTACAATGAAAATATTTTTTTTTTTTTTATTTTAAATTATGTTTCTATAGTTAGAGCTTCTTAATTGAATACTTCGTTTGTTGATTATGGTCTTTTGAAGTTTTAGCTTATTTTTTGTGTTCATTTTGTGATGTTGAATATAAAATAATTTTCCATTGAAAAAAAGAAAAAAAACATTTACAGTATTATACATAAAACTAAAATAAAATCCACTTAGTAACACCATATACAACAAACTATAAATTAAACTGATAACACCATGCGACAGTAATTATTGGATTTAAAAAAAGATAATAATAATAATAATAATACACAAAAAAAAGTTAATGTAAATGTATGTAAGTAGTAAAACTGCGTATTCGAATTTTTATTTATGATCTTATATCCTTGCGAAGGCACCTTTGAGTACTCAAAATATGCACTTATATATTTAATACCCATATATGGTGAGGGTATATACAGGTTGGTTGAAAAGTTCCTGCGCTCACCAAGAGGTGGCACTGCTAGCTCCAAACTTTTTTTTTCTCAAGTTGGTATAACTGTCCTGAGAACATATGCAAAATTGCAAGTCATTCTGTCAATTCTTTATTTGTTTACAAGCCATTTGAAGTTGACGTGTCATTGATTTTTGTTAATATGGAAAAAAATTGAATATCGTGCAGTCATTAGATTCTTTGTTTTGAAGGGTTTAAAGCAAAGGAAATTTATGAACAATTGTTAGAAGTGTATAAGGAGTCCTCACCTTTAAAACGCACCCGTTGAATTTTGGCCTGCTGAATTTAAACGTGGTCGTACCAGCCTTAAAGACTGTCCACGCGAAAGGACGACCAAAAACTGCAACAACAGCAGAAATCATTTAGCAGGTACATAATATGGTAAGTGAAGATCCAAGTTTGACTAAGCGTGAAAAAGCTAATGCATAGGCATCTCAGACGAACAAATACTCCATATTTTACATGAAGAATTATGTATGAAAAAACTGTTTGGAAAGTTAGGGCCGCACACATTAACAATTCAACAAAAACTGGATCGAAAACAAATTTCTCAGCGTAATTTGGAGCGACTTCTTGCGTCGTTTTATAACTATGGATGAGACTTGGATCTACCACCGTGATCCTAAATTGAAACAAGAACGTTTACAGGTGACTGAATCTGGTTGTTCAGCTCCAAAGCAGGTGAAGTCACAACGATAAGCAAAGAGGTTATGGCATTAGTTTTTTTGGGATGCAAAAGGAATTTTATTGATTGATTATCTTTAGAAAAGTAAAACAATCAACTCTGAATATTATTGCAGCCTTTTGGATCAGCTGGATGAAAAAATTCGTGAGAAAAGACCTGGTTTAAAGAAGAAAAAAATCATTTTTCATCAAGACAATGCACCTGCTCACAAAAGTGTTTTGACGATGGCTAAATTCAAAGAATTAAAGTACGAATTGCTTGAACATCCACCGTATTCACCAGATTTGGCTCCCAGTGACTACTATCTCTTCAGAAATCTCAAACAATTCCTTCGTGGAAAGCATTTTCGTCGAATGAAGAGGCCATAGCAGCCGTAGACGGTTATTTTGCAGAGCTTCGGAAAACCTATATGAGGATGGGATAAAATTATTGGAAGATCATTGGAACAAGTGTATTGAGCTTCTAGGAGATTATATTAAATAAAAAAATATTTTCGTAACAGTATTCTTTCATTTCGAGCGCAGGAACTTTTCAACCAACCTGTATCAGTTTGTTATTGCGTTCGTAGGATGTCGAAACAGTTATGAGTGAAAATATGAAGGTACCTCTAAATTTTCCATACAAATTGGTGTATTTACAATTTCATAGTAGCGAACGGCAAGTAAAATATTTTGTCTTGTTTTTTCATAATATTTTATTTTCACCTCAAAAAATTTTGTTCACCACTAAAAATGTTTTTCAACACAACAAATTTTTTCGCCTCAAAAATTTTTTCACCTCACAATTTTTTCCATCATAAAATTTGTTTTCACATTTAAAAAAAAAATCTTTCATCTTAAAAAATTTTTTCACCTCAATAATTTTACTTCTAAAAATTTTTACATTATTTGTATCAAAAACAGTAGAACATTTGTTTGGATATTATTGGTGGAGGGTATTCAAAGATTCGGTTTAGCCGAATTTAAGCCTTTTTTTTACTTGTTTCTTTTAATAAAGGGTTTTTCAATAAGAGCGCTACAAAAGTTTTTTTTTAAATAAAACAAAACGGTTTTGTATATCAATGAAATTCTTTATTCCTGTAAAAGTATGTTTGATGCCTTGAGAACGACGTGTGAAAGACACATTTGGACTTTCTTCAACTGAAGCCTCACCGGCAGCAATATTCTCGACAATACGGGCACTTCTTTGTCTCACTGGCACGGGAACATTTTGTACTGTGCCTGTGGATTCAAATATTTTCACTAGACGCTCAATTGTTGATCTGCTAGGACAATTATGACGACCATAAATTGAACGTTGCGCTCTTAACGTTGAGGACAATGACTCCGATTTTCGGTAATAAATTTTAATAATTTCGACTCGTTGTTGGCTCGTATATCTTTCCATCATGAAATGGCAAACCTTACTGAAGGGAAATGTCAAAAGAGCGGCAAGAAATATGGCGTCGTTTGATGTCCCTGTCGCTCTACTTTTGTAGCGTCCCTGTTGAAAAACCCTTTATTTATATTCACTTTATATAGATTGTTCGCTTTCTAAAAAAGAGGTTTGCTTTAACCTGTAAAAGTAAGATAATATCATTAATGACCTTTTGAAAATATGATAATTTTAATAAATACCGAACAAAATTTCTATTTATACCTTATATACAAGGTGGGGACAATAAGTAGCACCCTATTGGAAAGCACCGTCATTTTTGCAAATGACATCGTATGTCAATGTGGTTATGACATTCGTGAACTAAACACTTGCGAAATTTATAGTGAATAACAAATATTCGGTATACTTCTAGAATGCTCAAATGAGGAACTGGATTGTTCTCCAGCAAAATTTATCATGAGCGACGATCATAACTAAAATCCTTGGACTTGGGCGACGGAAAATCTATGCATCATTCTTTAAGGTACATTACCATAGAATACAAAATAAAGCAAAATTCAATGTATTTAAAGCAAAAAATATTGTAAAAAAGCAACAGTGAAAAAGTTGGGAATAAATCACTTTAAAAAAAGAACAAAAGTAGCAGAAAAAATATTTTCTTATTAGAAAAAGCACTTTAAGACAAAAAAAAAATGTGAAAAAGGAATTTGAAGCTCAAAAATCCTAAGAAGAAAAATTTTAAAAGCTGAAAACTAGAAAATCTAAAAAAAAAATATAAAAATTAAAATATAAGCAAAAAAACAGCAAAAAGGCAAATTTGTCATCTGTTACCATTACACTCTCTCAAAGTCACCTTGTCACGTGCAGTTACATCGACAAAGGTGATTAGACCTTATTTTTCGAATAAGCTGACGGTAATGATATTACTTTAATTGGTAGCGGTAGCGTAGAGCCATGCTGACTGAAATTTTCTTACCGAAAGTTGACGATCAGGATTTGCAGGGCATGTGGCTCCAACTGGACGGGGACATTTTTTATACTGAACGCGACATAATGCGTATTTTTAAGGAAGACTTCCTAGCGCGTGTAATCCTGCGTTTCAGTGATTTAGCTTGCCCAGCCAAATCTTCCGATTTGACTGTCCCGCACTTTATACTCTGGGGATATTTAAAATCGTTGGTGTATGAAAACAACAGTTTTAAAAAATGCGGCTATTTGTCGAACATAACTTTGCACAAATATTTAAAACAAAATTTATAAGTTCTAGAAAACATAATCAGTCAAAAATCAAATTACTTTTCACCTTGAACGAAAGTTATTGTGATAGAAAATCAGATGATGAGTTTTGCCCCTCCCTGTATATGCTTTAATAAGAAATTTTTGCAGTATTTTATTTTTATTTGTGAAGAGTTTTTTCCATTAGTATATGACAAGCTGTGTAAACAGTTTTATTATATAAAATCTTTCGTTTAACGTGCTTATCAATTTTTATTTATTTTTTCAAATTCAAGAAAAGAAACTGTTATTTGTTGCATAGTGTAGTATATTCTACGTACAATTTATTATACATCCATCCATACAACATAAATGCAAATGCATTTTATACAGCCCCCTCAATTCAGACCAGCAGGTATTCATCAATGCAGCTGTCATCAATGTACACACTGTGTACCTTATGATTTATGTAGTATGTGTGTTGGTGTGTGTGTGTATTAAAAGTGTGCTTGTATGTTTTTAAATGTGAATATGACAGAGCTTGGAGAATATGTCATTTATGTTGTTCTATTAAATTTAGAATATTAAATTTTATTTTTATCTTTGTTGAGTGTTAGTAGTGGTGGATGCCTTTTATGTGTGTAGTATTTTTGAAATATCAAAAATTAAAATTGATTTAAATCTAAACATAAATCATTACTGAAGATTTTTTTTTCCTGTTTAAAAATATGGATCAATAATTTTTAAATATATTGAATGGCCAAAAAATACTTTTGCTATTTACAATAAATTTCATCAAATCTATCGATTATAAGGAGGACTTCCCAAGTGAGAAATCATATTTTGCCGAAATGTTAATATGTGATAGAGAAATTTTTGTGAACACATATTTTCCCATAGAATTTCTTGTATGGGAGCATGTCTACAATTCACGCAATTAAAATCCGAAATCGAAATCCGAAAGGAAAACTTTTTGTCGTTTTTGTAATATAACCTTAAAATGCAACAAAACACGATTTGTTCGTCATATTCCGCGAATTAGCAGTTTCTATCAAACTCGTTATCGCATCTAAAATGTCTACTCTTTTCCTTTAAAATGCTTTTAAAACTTACCAGAGGAATATCTGTTTCAATAATAATCGAATGTATATAATTTTTTTGCCGAACCTTGATTGGTGCTCTTTTTCGAGACAGCACAAGCTAGGGAATTTAAAGGTCACGGTTTTCCTTTAATAATTTTCTTTGTTTAAAAAGCCTTTTTTGTAAAGTGTTTTATTATAAAAATAATAATTTGACGAGACCAAAATTTAATACTGTTGAATTTTTCGCACGAGAGTTTTTTTAGCTGGGAAAATATTTTTTGTTGTTTTGTTGATTTCTGCAGAAATAATAATTTTTAAATTAAAAAAAATTTAAAAAAATTATTTTTGCTAAAAAAAAAATTTTTTTTGCTAAAAAAAATCTTTTTTCTTGAATAAATTTTTTGGGTGGAATTTTTCGCATGCAAAAACGAGATTAATTATGAATGTAAATATATTATGGAATTTATTGGCGAAATTTTTTTATTTGTTTGCTAAATATATCTGATCCCGAATAAACAGAACCCTTCGAGAGCAAAAATACACTTGCCTACAATAATTTTAATTACTTTTTAATAGGAGGACCCAAATTGGATATCTGCCTATTTTTTCAAGTAGGGCTTAAAGCGCTGGGCGGAAATTGGTTTGTAAATGTATTAAGGAAATAATGATTTGTATTCAAGATATAAGCAGATACACAGTTTTCCAAAATAAAAAAAAAATTGATACATTGGTATTGCGATCAACTATTTCTAATAGACTTTTAGATGAAGATCACGTATATGCCCTTGGAATTTTAAAGTTGGCTATAATTTAAGAAATAACTGCAGAACAGTTTTCGTAGGAAAATTGATTTGTTTCGTTTTGCAAAAAGATAATATAATTTAGTGCAATCAGAATATTATTTAGTTTATTGTTTGTAGTTTTATAAAAAGTTTTCCATTTCAAAATGAAGGAACATACATTTATTTTTCAAATAAATATCTATATTAACTTTTTTATACATTTATTCGAAATGATTTGCTATCATTTACCGATTTTTTTCAGTTTCATTTATTTTTCATTTGTTTGAAATTTAATAAAAATTTACCCACAAAACGAAAATTTGTGATTTATTTTTGCCCGTAACAGTTATTATAAATTTAAATTTTGTTTGTTGTCTGTTTCAAAAAAAAAAAAAAATATTCAAAAAACTTCAATTTGTTTTTTTTTTATTTACATTGGTTGTATATATATATATAATTATTTCAATTCAAATTACAAGAACTTCATAAACACACATACGTACGCAAACACATTCACACAAAAAGTGTCTATAGCTACGCATATTAATACATACATAGATCAAAAAAATACAAAAAGGGAAATAATTTCAAATAAATGATAAGACCATTAATTTTTTAAGGAATTGATAGGTTAAATTTTGACATTTATTTTAACTGATTATATCATTTGTTTCTTACGGATGTGTCAGTTGTTTAATCAAGATTTAAAAATAAATAACAAAAGGCATTTAATTTAAGTGAAAATTAAGTAGACCTGGTTTTAAATGAAATAAAATTTCTTGTAAACGACAGTTTCTGTTATTTTAACTTACAAACTATTTTAAGTGTAGTAATGTTTTTTTTAAGTTCAAATCGGTTCACATCCCTAAAAAATTTCCTAACAGAATA
This sequence comes from Eustalomyia histrio, assembly GCA_949748255.1. NCBI lineage: Eukaryota > Metazoa > Arthropoda > Insecta > Diptera > Anthomyiidae > Eustalomyia > Eustalomyia histrio. The sequence continues at coordinate 12,313,942 of OX456523.1, forward strand.
AGGCTTATATGGTATTTAGGCAAAAGAAAAACAGAAGGTATCTAGTTGAAATTTGGGTTGTGAATGTTTATTTGGAATGGGAATACATAAAAAATACGAAAATAATGTCAAAATAACAAAAAATTTCGTAAAATTAAGGAAAATTGGTTAATTTTACAAAAGTTTTTTTTTACATTATTTTCGTATTTTTATGCATGGGTTATTAGGAGTGTAGAGGATAAATTAATGGTGGTGATAGATGATGGGATTTAAATATGGTAACACTATGACGTGAAGTTTAATTTTAGACCAATTCTTGGAAGCCATCTAATGGAAAGTTGTCGAACTTATTGAAGCTTTTTATTTTATAGCCCTGTTTTATTAGTTTACTTCGATGGGGTTAAGGCTACATGAGGAATAAAAAATGCAAATAGATAATTTCTCCAAATTAATATTGCAGTCGCTTAGGATTTAACCAACAAACTTCTGTGTAGCAGTTCATCGCGCTAAACATTATACTACAACTGTCCACAAACTTTAACTTAAACTTCGTAACTTGTTTGAATTTAAATTTTTAGAACCGATAAAAATTTCGATGTTAGATCTTTTGAATTTTTTTTATTTCTTAAATAATTTTTTAGAGTTTAAAAGGTAAACAGAGTTAGAGTTTCAAAGGTATACAGCTGTTAGATTTAATGTATATTTAAGAATCCTCCAAAGAAAATCTCTAAACGTTATTTTTGTAAATTTAAATATTATAAAAAAAAAAACATAATATACAGATTTTTTTTTTTTAAATTTTAAAATAATATGCAAAAATATGAACAGATAACAGGAATACCAAAAATATAATAGTACATTTCATAAAGCAGGGAGATACACAATATACAAACTTGCATAATTGCAAAAAATGTGGAAGCAAAATCTGGAATTAATATCAAAATCATAAGAAGAAGCTGTAAGAAATTTTAGATTATTTTACATAATTTTTTTCACTTATACTTACAAAGAAATCCTTAAATTTTAGGTATATAACACATGCATATAAAATGTATGTGTTATGTGTGTATTTATGAATGTATAAGTATACCATTTGTATAGTAAGTTTTTTTTTCTTAAAGTTATTTTGACTTTGAATCCATATTTACTTCAATGTATGAGGATTTCCATACCAACTGTCTTTTTTAAAAAAAATGTATATCTTATCAATTTCAAAGTTACAGTATTTATTATATAATATGATGAAAATAAAATTTGGAACTTTTTTTGGTAAAATCTTGAACAATTTAGCATTAATTTATATATTATTTATTGAAAATTAATGGAATTTGTGAATTGTATTAAATTTGACTATGTCAATAGAGCATTTTTTATGGAGAATTTGAAAAAAAATATAATTCAGAACTAGTTCTAAACTTTTGTTGTAAAAAATAACTCAATTTATATAAAATCTGAAAAAAGTTGTTTTAAGTTCTGATGTTCCTTTACCCATAATATTTATATAGAACCAGAGTATTGATTTTTGCACAAAATTTTCGTTGTACACTATTAAATGAATTTTTTTTTAAACGAAAACGAGTAATAGCCGGAACTTTTTGCAATTTTCAAATTACATAAAATTATTATAATATCAACGTGAATGACTCACTGACCTAACATCGCCCAGCCCAAACCGCTGAAGCTAGGAAGTAGAAATTTGATACATTACTTCCTCCTCTGGAGTGGACATCCGCTAATATGAAAGTATGTGCTAATTCACTGATAAGGTTTATGTTTAAAAAGAAACAAGTTTAGAAAAAGATTCAAAAGAGAAAAAGTTTATCCTTAACGGCCTGACCAAACCGATTGGTAAATTAAAAATATGTATGTGTTCCCTAATTCACCAATAAGATACTTTGTAGAATTTTCAGTACGCAACGGATTCAAAAAGGGAAATTGCCTCCTTAACGGCATGCCTTAGCTTCACTAGCTAGAAACAGGTAATTTAAAGATCGAGAGAAATCAAAACACTAAAACTGGGAAACAAAATGGAAATGAACGTTCAACGAGTGTAATTGAAACGATAGACAAGGGGCACTAAATAGAAATTCAATGGAATAGAATGACGCACGAGTGGAATAGAAACATTATGGAATAGAACAGGGAACGAATGTAATCGAACAGGGAACGAGTGGAATTAAAATATTAAGAAATTTAAGGAAAATAAGTGGAATTAAAATACTAGTTAAGGGAAACGAAATGGAATAAAAGTGCGAACGAACAACATTTAAACCCTAGACAAGGGGAACGTGGAAAGAGTAGAATAAAAACACTAGATAAGGGTAATGAAATGGGATGAAACTGAGAACGAGTGGAATTGAAACAGAGGAACAAGGGGAATGGAATGGAATGGAACGTGGAACAAGTGGATCTGAAACTTTAGACAAGCGTAAATGGAATGGAATAGGAAACAAGCGGAATTGAAAAACTACACAAGGTAAATGAAATAGAGTGGAACGAGTGTTAACATTAAGCAATTTTTTTCAGATTCTAAATTCATTAAAAAAAAAAAAACATTTTTGAATGCAATGCTAATGGACTCAGCATTTATGTAGTCCCATCAATTCATAAGTCACTTGTTTGGTAGACATAAAGTGTTATACAAGCTCCCAGATGAATGCTGTGTCTTCCAGGCAGAGATCCTAGCGGTCTGGAGGGCCAAAGGGTTGATAAGGTCAAACGTCATAAAGTCAGGCAGAACTTAGGCCTTTGAAGTATCATTCAATACATTCAAGCATAGTGAGGGACTGTAAAGGGGCTCTAGGAGCGGCAATGTAATTCAACACAATCAGATTGTGTTGGGTACCTGAGCACTGTAACATACAGGGTAGCGGATGAACTGGCCAGACAGGGTTCGGCTCTGGACATATAGGGATTGTGTCAGTATTACAGGTTGATCTCCGAAAGATTCTGCGACTCTAACAATCAATCCTGGAGCCGTAGGACGGATTGCAGGGTGTCCAAGGCTATTTGGCCAAATTTGGAAGCAGGAGCAACCAAAATACTTATTGCATTGGATATGAAAAACTCTTAGGTCTTTAGTAGGGGTCACTGCTCTATTGGAGCCTTCATTGGTAAATGGGAATAAGGCACACAGGACTTTTGTAGGTTATGCTAGGATGTTGAGGAGCTAGAGACAATAGAGAAAATTTTGTGCAACTGTCTTCGATTAAAGGATCTGACACTGACATGGCTGGGGAAAAGATTCCACGATGAACAGGGCGATGTTGCTAGATATGATGTATGTAGGCGGTCTATTAAGTTATGTCAGGGTAGCGGTCTCGGGGTTACCCTGACCTATAATTGCTCTGTGCTTTCTTAGGTCGGGTGCTCTCAATTCTTTATCTTTTACTGTTTTTTCTTTATTATTTTTCTTTTTCCAAAGAATATCACAATGGATGCTATGGGTCTCCGAGTGGTAGTGTACACAACACTTATAATCTATCTTGGTAGACATTCACTAAGACAAGATATTTGGGTGGTGTAAATAAGGAAAAGCTTTTACCCTATCGTACGACCCAAATCTCTTGGGCGAAAAAAAAAAACAAATATTTAAATTATATATTCCTTGGAATAAGTTACCTTTTGCAATTTTCGTATGGAATTGGTGTTCAAAATGGGAAAGGTGCTTCCCTTAACTAGAGGGGAGAAATATCCCCATTAATATCATACCCAAAAACATTCGGATAAAAATGTGACATCTCAAAGTTTTGTTCCGCTGACGATGAGCTTAACACGGGAAATTAACCAAGCCTTAACCAAGGGATTTAACCAAGCCTACTCCACTTGCTTTTTGGTCAAACTGTAAGAGTTAATCCATTTATTATATATGACAATAAATATTGCATATTTGACAGTTGGTATGAAAAGCCCCATATGTGTATATACATATGTCAGTATGTTCATTTATAATGGAATGCTTTTTCATACACGTACAAAAGTGTATGGTTCGTTTGCTTTATAGTATTACTGGACCGTAAAAGATATGTGAAATTGAAAAGAGAAATTGAATTGTGATGCCACTTAACATTAGTCCGGAAAAAGCAAAAATCCGGTTTGATATGTATAGCATGTGTGTATCTATGAATCTAGCTACACCCAAAAAGGAGCATGCAATATTATAAAAATATGTATATTTAAATATATGTATATATATATATATTATTATAAACTTTAGACTTTTAGTGTTTGTTGTAAAATAATTTTAAAATAAATTTAATTTATATAAGTAGCATAAATACATATTTATGTTCTTGATACAGGGTTCACTTAAGGGAATAAAAGTTGTTGCTTTTCTAAAGCATTATTAAATTACTTAAACTTTTGAATATAAATATAAAAACACTTATTTTTTTAAGAAATTGTCCCCTAATATTTTAATAATTATAAATTGTTACAAAAATCTTTTATGCCATCTTCAAATCTATAATGTCAATTTTAATTAGTTATTTTCATTATTTTTAATTTAATCTATTTATATTTACTATGCTAACATGTTTTATTAATTAGTGGGTTTTTCTCTTGTTCATATACTAACACAAAAATGTTCATGTTTTTTCCCCACGAAAAAAAAAAGAAAAGCTGAAAACAACTTTTCTTTACACATTGTGAAACCTATTTTTATGTAAATAACATACTATTTTTAACAGCAAATATAAAGATTTACACATATGTTCTGTATGTGCATATTGGGGTGAATAACATTAAAATGACGTCAAATATATACTATTCAATAGTGGCTACATTTCTGAAAATCGTAACAAGAATTTAACTAAAAAATAAAGAAAAAATCCGAAAAATACTATAAACTAAATTTAAATTAACGTTAAAAATTGCGTAAAACTTAAAAAAGAAATTGACACGTTGCCAAGTAGATTTTTGTTTTTTTTTTTTTTTTTTGCTATTATGTTTGAAATATTGTATAAATGTCTTTGTTATACAAACCAAAAACATTTCAAGAGGCATTAAAATATTTATATTTTTTCTACAGGGGGGCACTTAACATAGGAAACAAAAAATAATAATAAATATAATATGTATACATTAAACACAACTGTTTAAATTTACAAAAAAAAAAAATATATATATAAAAAAATTAGTGAATTTTATTTTTAAGAGAAAAAGCAAAACACATTCCTTGATATCATCAAACGTAAAATCACTATGACACATTCGAAAAACCCCTTATAAATTAACAAAAAATACTTTTCAACATTTATTTTAAATTTTCTAATTAAATGATTTATGTTAAAATAAATTTTTGAATAGAAAGAAGTTATTGTTACACATCGATAAATATAAAACTTTTGGTCTGAAAAGAATATTTTTGTTTATAGAATTAAATTTTTTTATAAAATTTCATGAACAGAAGTATAATTTTATTTGAAAATTCACGGGCAGAATTAAGAAAAAAACTACGATTTTTAAAACAATTCATTTATATTAGCTGTACTTTCGGTCTTAATATCTATCAACGTTATGCAAATCTAAGTTAAACTGATAAAACTTAAAGAAACTTTAAACTTTAACTTTAATATGTTAACAATATTTCGAATATGTGTTAGCAAAATATTTTGGGACGAAACGCGAAGAAGTCATAATCTATAAGTGTTTTCAAGGCTGATAATTATGCACGATGGAGGTTAACGTACATACGAAAAGTAATTAAGTTTATTTTTTTTATGAGTGATAGAGTGCAGACGAATAATGTGATCAATTTCTTAAACAGAAAACAAAAGTTCTTTGAAATTTTAAACAATAACAATTGACACAACAAGAAGAAGTATTGGAGTATTTAACTTGTCCGCTACAAATGGACTTTCCAATTAAATTTTTCACGCCAAATGAAGTCAAAAATGAAATAAAAATGCTAAATAAAAAGAAATGTTCTGGATATGATCTAATTGACGCAAATGTTGTCAATCAGCTAACTCATAAATGTATTGTATTTCTAACTACACTCTATAATTCAATCCTGCGACTTAACCACTTCCCATCTCAATGGAAATGTGCGGAGGTCATAATGATACAAAAACCTAACAAACCGAATAACTTAGCAACTTCATTTATACCAATTAGTTTGCTTACAATCTTCTCCAAAATATTTGAAAAAATGCTTTTAAGAAGATTATCACCCATTTTGAGAGAAAGAAATATAATTCCTGAACATCAGTTTGGGTTTAGACACAAGCACGGTATTCCTGAACAGATACACCGAATTGTGAATGTAATTAGAGATGCTCTTGAGAAAAAAAGTTTCTGCTCTGCTGTTTTTCTTGATATCCAGCAAGCCTTTGATAGGGTTTGGCATCAGGGGTTACTCTATAAAATAAAACAGTATTTACCTGCACCTTTTTATCAATTTTTTTAAATTTATTTGTCCAATAGACATTTTTACGTAAAAGTCAATGCTGAAAGATCCGAACTTTTTGTAATAAATGCTGGTATACCACAGGGAAGTGTATTGGGCCCAATATTATATACAATTTACACAGCAGATATACCCACACTTGATAGTGTATTGGTCGCAACATACGTAGACGATACAGCAATAATTGCCACTAGCAATTCTCCTGATGAAGCATCTTCACTTGTACAAAATGAGCTTAATGAACTGAACCAATGGCTAATAAAATGGAACGTGAAAGTAAATTCTGAAAAATCCAATCACACAACATTTGCGCTTAGACGTGGTAATTGTCCTGATGTTACCATAAATGGTAATTTGATTCCAAAAAGAAATCAAGTCAAATATTTAGGAATGATTATTGATAGACGTCTTACCTGGAAAGCTCACATTAAGAGTAAGCAACAACAACTTAAAATCAAAACGAAAAAGCTTTACTGGCTTCTAAGTTTAAAGTCGCAGTTAAGTTTAAATAATAAATTACGAATATATAAAGTTATCTTTAAACCAGTCTGGACATATGGAATCCAATTATGGGGTACCGCAAGCAATTCCAATATTGATATACTTGAAAGATATCACTCCAAAACACTTAGACAAATTCTTGATGCACCATGGTATGTTAGAAATAATGTTATCAAAAGACATCTTTCTGTATCATCTGTTCGAGAGGAAGTTAGATCCGCAAGCGAGAGATACTTGCAAAGATTAAGTAATCACGATAATCCTTTGCGATCTCATTATTAGACAGCACCAACGAAACTAGAAGACTAAAACTTAGCCATATCTTAGATCTCCCATTCCGAAAATAAAACATGATGTTCATTTGTATATATACACTTTTATGAATTGTTATTTAATCTTTTAAAAATTATATAATTTATTTTGTCTTTATATTGTGTAACTCAATGGAGTTACACAATCTCTGTGATGTATTTTATTTTAACAAATTTGCTTATTATCCTTGGATAGATTGTAAATAAAGAATAAATTATAAAAAAAAAAATTTTTTTTTTTACATGCTAAAAAAAACGTCCTGCTGGAAATATAATTTTGCCCGTATTTGATTTACTTCTAATACAATATGTATGCCTGCAAATATAATGTGTTCGCCTGTAAACATATTCATGTGTATTTGGACCAGATCATTATTACGCTTGCATTCCACAAACACAATAATGATAAAATTAAATTGCAAATATATATTAATTAGGTGGGAAAATACAAACATTACAATGTTTAGCTGAAAATATATTTCATATCAATATAAATAAAATATTTGAAAGTATAGTTCAACATATATAGTTTAAAGATATTCATATTTATATAAAATTTACTGTAAAATATAGTTCTGAAAGTTTAATAAAACAGATAACTTAAAAGTCGACCAATTTCCTCCTTATTTTTATTTCAATAAAAATTCAGTTATTTTTCGATCAATTAAAAATATTTCATTAAATTTTGCATTGCAAATATTAAATTAAAAATATTTTTCTTCTATATATTAGGAACACCTAAACGTATAATTATATGTACGTATATGTACGTATAAAGGTTCTAACTGATTATTAAAGAAATATTTTCTCCAAAACGATATAAAATGTTCTTAAACTTTGTTCCTAAATTTAGAAAACTTTAAAAATATATTACACCACAGTACCATTTGGGTCACATTTAGGGTTAATTGAATGCTGAAATAAATATCATGAAAAATATGAATAAATATGAAATACGAATGAAATTGTGAAAAATTCATTTAAGCAAATAATGGAAAAATGGTTTTATATGGATTCTAACTCCAAATATGGTCCAATTTTTATCTGCGGGTTTGCATATCTAAATACCATTTAGGAAACATTCAGAGAGGAACTTTCTATAGGAGGAACGTCTGAATATGAACCGATTCTAAACAATTTAAATGAAGTTCGTCCTTTCGCCGAAAGAAGTTTATGTGCCAAATTTTATAAAGATATTTATATTTTTGTTACAAGGTATACAACGGAACTGTTACAGGACACATGCCGTGACCGGTTCATTGGGACAGAGACCGATCCTCGGACCGGTTCTTTTTTATTAAAGGCAACTATCACTTTAACATGAGCTTGTCGTAGGAGGAGGTCAATCGCACTTTTTGTCATGCAAAAAACCCAGTCACAATACTGGCTCAAAGGGGACAACAAGGAATGCGTTTTTACATAATTTCGCGTAGGATATCTTAATATTAAAAACCAAAATTTAAATTGAAATAAAAAAAATTGTTTTTAAATTCAGAGAGCATAATTTAAATTAAATAAAGAAATTATTAAAATTTAAACAAATACATTAAAAATTTGATAATATAAATTTATATTTAAACAAAAAAAAAAAAAACAATTTGTATAAATTAAAATGCCAACGATAGACAAATGTGACCCTTAGGACCCTGAGTTTTTACTAGTGCTGCCCCCATTAAAATTTATAATTTGTAGTTTTCCAATTTTTTATTTTTTGATTCAAAATTTAACCGAAAGTTAGAATAAAGTGTTTTTAAGTTTTGGCATTTCAGTTCAAAAGCTCTGATAAAATGTCTAAATTTGTAACATAAAACATAATCTAGAGCTTTATTTTTTCACCAAGTACGAGGAAAATTATTTTTAGACCGCTCTTCAGACAGGTCACATGTTGAACTCCTTAAGGTCGGTCGGAGCAAGTGCTCGCACTTCTATTGAACTTTTGTCCTTACGAGATGTTACAAATCTCGTTACTTTTTTAATGCATTTTATATATAAACTAACGAGTGAGATGGCATCTTTAGCTGGCACCACTCCCCAGGTTAGTGAATTTAATTTATTTTGATACCATCGAAAAAAGAGTTGCCATATTTTGAAAACTTTTCAACGAATACGAATTTTTTTGGCATATTTGTGATCGGCCTTAACTTAAATTGATTTGACGCACTATATCAATATTCTGAATTTTTTCAGAACTAAGAAACTAATGCCGAAAATGAAACACATTGACTAAATTTAATAACTTTATATATTTTCCTGATTTTTAATGTTTTCTGGCAACTTTTCCACACCCAGCAATTTTGGTTTTAGAACCGTTTACTTGTGAATATTTTCCAGAACAGATTCTTTTACCACGAATTCCATGGACCAGGTTCTGATTCCTGAATGTCAGAATGTAAAGTTTCACTGTCCCATAACCAATTTTATTTGGAGGAAAATAACCTATTGCTAATAGGTTAAACTCCATTCAAAAGAAGTAGTTGTAGAACACAAATTAGAACCTTTAATAAGGCAATTTAAATTGTTCTGCAAATTTTTCATTGGGGTTTACCTTCAACTTTGGAGTCAATTTTCGACTTTCTTCTGCTCACACTAGTATTAAGTTGCGATAAATTTAGCTACCTCGCACAGGACCTTAATGTATTTTGAATTTTTGCAGCATTGGCAGGCAATACCCCAAAAATACTATGTTCTCTAAAATTCCGTTATCGAGTCAAAACCGTTAAAATTCCTTTACCTGATATACCTTTATCCCTGAAATGCCAATACCGAAATAAATGAAATAGCGTTACCCTAAAAATACCATTACCGAGGTAATCTAATATAGCGTTACCGATAACTGCATTGCGTCGGTTACCAATTAGGTTTTTTATACCCTTCACCATAGGTGGAAGGGTATATATAAGTTTGTCATTCCGTTTGTAATTTCTACAATATTGATCTTAGACCCTATAAAGTATATATATTCTGGGTCCATATGAAGAGCGAAGTTGATTTAACGATGTCCGTCTGTCCGTCTGTCCGTCTGTCCGTCTGTCCGTCTGTGTGTTGAAATGGGTTTTCCGAAGAACCCAGACATGATGAGGACTTGATTCTTTTTTATTTCTGTTACATGTGATCCATTTCTGTTTGCTATTAAAAATCAGACAGATCGGTTAATAAATGGCTGAGATATTAGCAAAAAACCAGGACTACCTCTAATTTTTCCAGTAAAATCCCTTTGTTTAATAAGAGTGTGAAGATAAATACGTAGGTTAAATACGTTTCACAACTATTGTGAATGATATAAATAAAAAAAACAAATAGTAGTGTCGCCAACTTTTTTTTGCCTAGAAAATGCCAAATTTGACAAGAAAAGCGCTGAAACATATGGAAAAATATAAATTTGAGATTTTACATGACATATTATTTTGGATTAAAATTTTTGGACATTTAAGAAAAAATAAATGGGGATACCGCTTGTTTGTGGAGAGCTATGAGGTAGTAGATTCCAACGATGTATTCATCTCCTTCAGAATCACTCTAGGTTTCGAGTTTTGCATTTTAAAGAAAATTTATATTTGAAATTCCACATAACATTATTTAAAATTAAAATTTTTGGACATTTAAGAAAAAAAAAATTAGGGGGTACCGCTTGTTTGTGGAGAGCTATGAGGTAGTTGATTCCAACGATGTATTCATCTCCTCCAGAATCACTCTAGGATTCGAGTTTTGCATTTTAAAGAAAATTTATTTTTGAAATTTCTCATAACATTATTTAAAATTAAAATTGTTGGACATTTAAGAAAAAAATAAATGGGGTTACCGCTTATTTGTGGAGAGCTATGAGGTAGTAGCTTCCAACGATGTATTCATCTCCTCCAGAATCACTCTAGGTTTAGAGTTTTGCATTTGACAAGAAAATTTATTTTTGAAATTTCTCACAACATTATTTAAAATTAAAATTTTTGGACATTTAAGAAAAAAATAAATGGGGGTACCGCTTGTTTGTGGAGAGCTATGAGGTAGTTGATTCCAATGATGTATTCATCTCCTCCAGAATCACTCTAGGATTCGAGTTTTGCATTTTAAAGAAAATTTATTTTTGAAATTCCACATAACATTATTTAAAATTAAAATTTTTGGACATTTAAGAAAAAAATAAAAATAAAAACCGCTTGTTTGTGGAGAAAAACTCGGAAATATCGGTTCAGATACAAAAAAGTTATGCCCAAAACATAAATTTTTTTAAATACCTATTTTCTGGACCCATAAATCTTCCCGAGTCCAAGTTTCATCACCAAACTAAATGGTTAATTTCCTCTTAAAGGCGTCCGTATATAAATCTGTCCATTCCATATATGTCCATATATAAACTTCAGTTTTTTCCCAACCATGGTGAAGGGTATATAAGATTCGGCATAGCCGAATTTAGCCGCTCTTACTTGTTTTTCTATAAGATTTACTGTCATAGTTAAAAATTCTACTGAAAATGCAGTCTTTTAACATTTCAAATTCAATTATTTTGATATTTATTTAATTTTTTAGTTCAGTTATACACTTTTTGTGTGTTAAACTGACAATAAAATCCTCATCTTAAAATTCCAAAAAAAAAAGCCAACAAACTTTTTTCACAATGTATAAGATACTTATAACTTTTGTACTTCAAATTTAACAAAATGATCATATTTAACTAAAGTTTGAATACCAAAAACCAAACCTACACTATCCCCCCCCCCCCTTCCGCCTTGTATGACGGTCTAAGATAAAATATAAATAAAATAAACTCAAAAAAAGACTCATTGACATTCAAAAGAAAATTTAACTTTTATTTTTTTCTTTCGAGAGCAGACAAATAAGAAGACATCTTAAAACATCTTAACTAAAAATGCATTTTATGTTTTGTGGATAAATTTTTCTTAGAGAAGTTCATAAATCATATATAAATTTTAAAAATAAGAAAAAAAAAAGCATTGCACAAAAACCAAACACAGTACGGTAAGTGGTTTTTTGGCCCCCCCATATAAAAAAAATGTTTAAAAAAATCTGTCATGTTCACTTGTTAAATACACTTGACATATAAAAGTGTAGTTTTTTGTAACTGTTGCACATGCACTCTCGCATACACTCACACATTTATTGGATGCGCCAGAGGGTGTGAAATATTTTTGTCATATTTTATTTAGCACAAATATAAATAATACCTAAAAAAAGGGGGGATTTTTAAAGGAAAAGAAAAACACATATTTGGAAAAAATTTAAATATTCATTTACTAAAAAAATATATTTAAGATATCATTTAAAACCAGGGTAAATTTATTTACCTTTGTTAAACCATTTCCCAAAACAGTCTAACAACATTTTTAAATTTACTCAAATCATCCTAGTTTTTTTTTTCCTATGTACCATTATTCTTGGTATTTTTGTAACAGAAAAAATGTTTATTATTGCAACAGTCCATAGTTCAACAAAACCACATTCTTGAAAATAACAAATGAATAAAAATATAAATGTATTTCTGTTTCTATATTTAGGATTACATTGACTAAAAGTCCATTATCATTGGAGTGTTTCTTTTCTTTTTGCTTGGCAAACACAATTGTGATTTTAGCACAATGTAACGTGTACGTGTCATGAAGTATAATTTTGGTTAAAAAAAAAAGCGTTACACAATTATAATTGAGTCGTTTCCAACAAGTTCACTAAGAATTTTAAAAAACTTTTAAGATGTTTAGTGGTTGTGCAAGTGTATAACAATCATAGAAAAGTGATATTTGTAGTTATGTTGTGATTTATAGTAGAAGTGCGTTAAAATTAAAAAAAAATATATATATATATATATATATATATATATATATATATATATATATGTGCACAGCTCATGTTGCGGGGACGGTTTTTCGTTCCACAAGTTACTATAAAGACATTTTGTTACTTTGAGGACCGTCCTTAAACTTTTAATTAATCTACTGTATACACTAAAGACAGTTTACTGGATACAGCGCATTTTATAGGGACTTTTTTGGCTGTATATACAGATGTCTTCAAAGTATGGGCAATGCATATATATATATATATATATATATATATATAAATCTTACAATCAAAGGGAAATCGAAAGATGTTATTGATTTTGGGACAATCGAAACTGTTCTTTAGTGACAAATGATAGCTATGAAAATCTAATGTGATATCCGTTAGAAAAATCGCATAATTCAAGTGTCGAAAGAAGCATTATAAAGCGGTGCAAGAACTATTTCACATCATCTGATATCTCAGTATTTATTTGGCCAAAAAGTCAATACAGCTTTCATATATGGGCAGGGCCTTCTGGACCGAGGCCGAACGGGGGAGCTTGCACTTATCAATTATACTGGATTAACCAACTCAATTAACTCATTGGAGCAACGCCGGAATGTTAGTTGTGTTACACTTTGTGTTCCTACTTTCCGTATGTAAAATAAACTCACCGCAGAGGTCTTGCCTTTCACTTACAACTTGAAGAAATTTAAGTCACTACTCCTTATTTCCTCTTTCTACTATCCTTTAAGCTCACTTCCTTCAGCCACCACAATGCACTGCATTAAAAGAGTTATCTTGATCGTTGGTTGAAAATAAAAAAAGAAAAATTAAATTTCCAGTGCTTTAGGCCGGAAGGTGTAGAAGTTTTAACGCCAAATATTTCTTCAGTAAGTAAAGCCAGAGAACACACATTTTAAATGCTATATTTTTTGGAGGACACTAATAAGAAGATTTAACTTTTTCCCCCTCCCAGTAAAATGACGCGAATTCTGTGAACTTTTTAGTTCGGTTTCGTGCTATGAACACACGATTCTGGCCCCGATTGTAGCACCATATTGTGTAGACAGGGCATAAAGAGAGCTACGGCTTGCTGCAGTAATCGGGAAGTTTGTATGACTTCACGATACCTATCTCTCGACAGAAAATTGAAGCTCCGACTCCCACCTCCACCATAGGGTTACAAGGAAAGAAAGTAAAGGTTCTTTGGTTAGAGCGAAGACCTGCCATTCATCCATACTCCCCAATCGTAACGCATAGTCCTAGGGATAATGTAGACGTATACAAAAACTGCCTCGTAGTCCACAATCAAATAGCAGATTTCAAGGCAACCCTCATCGTCAATGTGATTTATAGCTCTGCAAGTGTTTTATAGCTCTACAAGACTTTATGCACTCTCCAGGCGTCTGCACTAGATTTTCCTCTAAAGTAAAACTATACAAATGTCATCTTTCTAACCCTCTTCTAAACATTGAGTTTGCATGACAACTTGCTATCCAGTATTTAACCTGGTCGTGGTACAAGGATTCTTTAGGTATTGTTAGTAAATAGTATTATGACAGTCTTCTCAGGATTAACTCCTAGTCCCGCTCTAGATATCCATGGGTTTACAATCCTCCTTTGCGGATTCTATCGTGTGTCGCACAACGCACTTTTATCGAAACTAATTGATTTGAATTTCGAACTTTTTCAGAGATCGCTCTATAGGTGTTGTAATAGATGGGATCTCATTCGACAAGTTTCGGCTAAATTCTGGGGTACCGCAAAGTTGTGTTTTTTCTGTTTCTTTGGTTTTTTTTTTTGTCTTTCTTAATGAACATCTTGGTAAAATTTTCAACCCTATCTACTCTTCCGTTGATGACAGCAACATCTATAATTCAATTTCCTTTAATCCTGGTAGAGACCTTTCGATAGTGTCTGAGGGTGGTGGTTGCAAATGGGGTCGATTTTACTGCACGTAAGACCCAATGTAGTATGATGACTTAAATGGATTTGATGTCTCCAGCGCCATCTGTACAAATAGATAGTATCGATATTGTGGAATTGGACACTCCAGATCCTCCTGGGCATGAAAATTGAGTGTAATGTACGTTGGAATAAGCACGTTTTTGAAGTGTAAAAAAAGTATTAAAGTTACTTAATTTTTTAAAGCGTTGCAAGAATTAGTTCACCCTATCCGATCTTCTTACTATTTATAACACCTGTATCCGGCCGAAAATGGAAACTCTCGCAGCTTCGAGGACTGTTTTGGAGCTTTTGGACCGTGTAGAAAAAAAGGCGTCGGAGCTTATCAATGACAGTGCGGTATCCAGTTCAATTGATTTATTGGAGCATAGTCGGAATGTGGGCTGTGTGACACTGTTCTATCGATATTACCATGGGAGGAGTTCTTCTAAGTTAAGTGAACTTATTTCTCAAGCTCGGGTTTTGTCCGGAATACTTGCTTGTACAGTTGAGCTCATTCGTTTGTGGTCGATTGCCCAGTGAATCGTACTGCATATTTTAGGGAGAATTCATTCATAAGACGGACTGGTCGAATGTGGTAAGGACTTTTCTGCGGATGTTTTCCCTGTTACCTATAATATAGAGAAATTCAAGTCTAATATTTATAAACAGTACTCCCTGTTTCCTGCTTCCCACAACCTATTTTCCTTATATCAACACAATTCACTACATATGTAGGGGGCAACGTCTGAGTGTAGATACAAAAAATAAATAAATAATCGCAAAATTCTCTTGTACGAAATTTTTTTTTTTTTAAAGTTATAGCGATATAACGAATTATCGAAACATCTATTGAAGCCGACTGCATGTTTTTATGAATAGGGATTTTTAAAATACATACTCTTTTGTTAAAGTCATATAAGCCTGGTTATACGAAACCGCTTGTGCTTTATATTAATTTTAGTCATTGCTTCAGTTTATTAATCACAAAAAAAAAAAAAAATGAACTAAATTTGGTGACACTGCGCAAAAAATAGGTATGCCTCGATTGAAAATTTGGATTTTTCGAACAAATTTAAGGAATATATTTTTTGAATTTTATATTATAACACATTATTTCTAATTAACTTGGGCATGCTGAACACGAATATGAAAATAAAAATATGTATGCTATTCATGTGTAGTTGTAGATTAAGAAAACTAAATACATAATATTATTTTATTTAATTAGTTTTGGAAATACAACACTTAACATGCGCAAAATTTTAATTTATTTTCGAACTAACAAGGGGAGATATCATAGAAAAAAACATGAATATTAAACAGGAAAAAAAAGGGAAAACAAGTCAGAAAAAATATTCAATAATTTTTTTATTAACAAAAATTAATTATTGCAACAAAAAACAGAAAAAAATATCAAAACAAAAGATATAAAAAAAGTACTTAAAAATACTCATAATAAGACGAGAAGATGAAGTCGTAGCTACAACAGGAACCAAATGTAAAATGAATCTGAATGAATAAATGAATTTAAATTAAGAAATTCAACAGAAAATCCCTATTAAAATTGAAATAGCTGAAAGCCATAAATGGGCCAAGATTTATTGAATATAAACTGACGTTACTTTGAAATATGTATGTACTGCGTACAATATGGAGGCGTGTGTAAGTGTGTATTTGAATGAAAAAGTTTTAGCGCCATCAGTTTTTACAACATCAAGATGAAGGAGAAAAAATACGTTAATTTATTTCATAAAAGGCGCCACGTTTGCATGAAACTTACGTTTTTTTATTTTATTTTATATGTACTACATTTTAACAAACACACTTACATACATATTTATATACAGCAATACAATCATAGCATTGAAAATCAATTTTAATTGAAGCTGACAATTAAATTTAAATACATTTTTATTTATAGAGACCTTTAGTTTATCACTACCATGCCATAATCACAAAACACTATACCACACCATGTCATACCACACCATCCATGGCATCCATTCCATACCAAACAAAAACCATGACCACCACTTAAGCAAAAGTTAAAAGCGGTGGCTCATAGGCACCACCCAACCAGTCCGTAACTTATAAATACGGCTGACTCTATAACAGCATGAATTTCACATATTAAAAAAATAAATTAATGTGAATATCTCTGAAATTGTTTGAATGGAAATACTATGTAGTGTATGCTAGGAGTTATATAGTGACTCTTGTTATAAAAAGTCATACATTTTAATTTAAATAACTGCTAAAGAATGGTGTCATCACCTCTTGGATATAACTATGGACAGCAACATCATCAACGTCAATGACACATACAGATACACTTTCACTCTTTCACTTATACTCGTATATTTTATTCAATTAGTCTGAATATAAATATGCATGAATACATACATAAGTATGACATATATTTTTAAAGTTTTTCAAATATATATTTAGGGCCAGTTTTATAGTGAATACTTAAGTTTGTTTAACACTTAAGGGAACTTTTTAAACAATTCTTTGAGCTGAGTGGTTTTGATGATGAGTTTCTCAATCGTATGTAATGTGGAAAACAAGTTTTTAAAATCTTTAAAACGATAAAATTTTAACTTTTCATTAATTGCATTTAAAAAATACTATCAATGTAACTATTTTTGAAATGTCTTATTATTATCAGGCAATTTTTTTAAAATTTCATATATAGCAATACTGGTTGCTTAACTAATGAAACTTTGTCGCCAACACTCAGGGGATCCCCCTACTAATACAGTGCAGTGTAAATAGGTTATGGGAAGGAGGAAAGAGGCAGTAGTTTTTATAAAAATTTGGCTTGAATTGTTCCGCAGTGAGCGTATTCAACATTCGACATGTACGCCTGATAAACGAATTTTCCCTGTAATGCTTTGTGCGACCCACTGCAGAGTTGACTACAAACGAATGTCCTCTACTAAATAAACGACAGTATTCTTAATATAAACCCACGCTCATTTATTCGGCAACACAATTCCTCCCATGGTTATATCCATAAAACTATGATACACAACCCATATTCCGACGATGCTGCCCTAAGGCAATTGAGCTTTATTCCCTACTACCATTAATGCGTGCCGATAGCCCCCCTTTTTAGACGATCCAAAATCTCCTAAATATACTTTGAAGCTTCTTCCTATATATTAGAGTTGAATTCCATCTTCGGTCGGATATTGATGGCATAAATAGTAAGAAGATCGGATCGGATGAAATATTTCATATACCGTTTTAGGAAAACAAAACAATTGAATGCTACTTTCGACATTTCAAGCATCACATTGAATTCGCATGTCGAGAACATCAAGAGTATCCGATTCCTCGATATTTCCACCTCGATATTGTCTCACGTGCATTGCAATTAACCCTATTAGCAAGACCTGACTCGGAGATTGCCGAAAAGTCGCGATTCAGTCTTTCATTCATAATCTGATTTTGTCCCCAAACTCCGAAGGAAAATGAGTGAAAAATGTTGCTTGCGATCAACGAAAGAGTATATACGTCTGAAAGTTTGTTCAAGTACTTAGATCAGTAATAAGTATGAGAAAAATTAAGAATGAATGAACGGAACCTTGCGATACTCCTGAATTAGGCTGAAGCTCGTTGAATGCAATTACATCTATAACAACACGTATAATGATCGAAATAAATCGAGAAAAGTCATTACCGACACCAAAAGCAATCAAATTTTATAACAGTGCGCTGTGCCACACACAATCGAACGCTTTGAAAATATCCATAGCAATCGCTTTCCTCTCATCAAACTAATGAAAACACCGACTCCAACGCTACGATAGTAACACTAACAAGTATCCAGCAGATCGACCTGTACAAAAGTAATACTGTCGATCATTTAAAAGAACATTGGACTCTAGATAGTTAACAAGATGTTAATTAACCAAACTCTTCATAACCACAGCATACGATGGTGGATCAATAAGTTCATGACTTTTCGAACTTTCCTCGTAGTTATATGAAATGCAACACTGCCAACTGTCAAATTTTTGAGCAAGTTCCGTCATTTACTTTGCGTTTAACAGAAGGATTTTTCAAAGTCCATTAAATAGGCATTTGTTTGTTCAATAATTTTATCGTTGCAGCTAAATCTCTTTCCACCGAACCCTTTCTTTATGTTTGGAAATAGAAAAAGCAAACGCGACAGCCATCTTGTAGAAAGCTTTCTCATACCCAAGTGATCGTACAAAATTGAAACCACTGAGCTATTTGAGATGCCTATGTCTTCCAGAATCTATCGCACATTCAATTTCCGATCTGCCAATACCATATCGTGAATTTTTTCAATTGTGTTGGGTGTAGAGACCTCAAATGGACGTCCAGAACGTTTGGCATCTTCCGGGCCACAACGAAAGTCAGTAAACCACTTTTTTCCCATTAAAACCGTTGGTTCAGAGTCCACATAGTATTTATCAAGCTACCTTGGTTAGATTGACGGCTTTGTTCGCAAAAAATTATGTTTTATGAGCACTCGAAATTCACTTTTTCCCATTTTTAAAAAAAATCCACGAGGTTGTATGTTTTACAACAGCTGTTAAACGCAAAGTATATGAAGGAACTTGCTCAAATTTTGACAAAAGCCTGTTTACTATCAGCTAGTACTTGATGGGAGCAGTATTGCTTTTCATATAACTACGAGGGAAGTTCGAAAAGTCACGGACTTATTGATCCGCCTTTGTATTGCGATTGGGAGAAAGTTTCTTAGGGATTTTCTGAACATTGCCAACTTTCTAGCATGAGAGAAAGCTTTCCGTATGGCACGAAAAGCTAAAGAGGTTCAGCCAATCTACGATTTAGCGTCGAAGAGCACTGTTTCAGTCCAAATGTTGATATAGTATCGGTGAAATGTATCTTATTTATGGCACCATTCATAATCCATATTTTAACCAAATATCTACGGTTTTCCATGTCTACTAACCATATAATTTCAATTGAGATCGATCCAAATATAGACCAATTCTAACCAAATTCGATAGAGTTCGTCCTTTGGCAAATTTTATACCAAATTTCAGCCAAATATATAAATATTTGCGACCTGCATTTTAATTACATCATTTACGTGGACAAATGGATTGACATCATTAAAATAATTTAAAAAGTGATTCTAAGTCGAGTCGATCTAAAGTAGGATATTTTTGGTAGTTATAAACATCAGCACAAATTCATTATACCCTGAGCAAGTTGTGTTGTAAGCTGTTCATTACAAACAAAAATTGAAATGGTCTTGAACCGAACGAAAAACATATCGCATAACATATATAGAGAAAAACAATATACCTTACTATGAAACCACACACATGATACAGTGCAAAATTATTTAATATGTTCTAATTATAACAACAAACACTTTCAGTAAAACATTTTTTAAGAGATGCTTGATGCTAAAGTATCTTAACTGAAGTCAGCCGGTTGTGGTTCCGGCAAAAAATGGCGAGTGCTTGAGTTAAAGGAGTGGTCAAATCCTAAGTAAAATTTGAGCCAAAATGAGAACGCACAATAAGCCGACTTTCGGGCATAAGTCTGTGGCTTAGTTTTGGACATGAGTCGGTTGTAAAAAGTATCTTTACTCTTTTTCATTCTAACCTAATGTGTAATACTAGCTGAAATTTTGTACTAGACAAAACTTGAAGTTTTCAAAAATTTGTATTTTTTTTTTTTGTACTTTTATTTATTTAATTTAAATTTTATTAAGTATTTTAAAACATCTTTTATTCCAGTCCATAGAATTGTTAATTGTTTTCAAAAAATTGGAGCTTACGCCCTTATTTGTATTTTTTTTTTTTGTACTTTTATTTATTGAATTAATTTAAATTTTATTAAATAATTTAAAACATCTTTCATCTCCAGTCCATAGAATTGTTAATTTTAATTTCACAAGTACGTAATTTATTGCCAAATTCTAATGAATTTTGCTTCACTTTACCCTTCTACCTCTGACCACTTGCTAATGCTTTGTTGATTTTTGTTTACACCAATTGAAAACTGTTTGTTTTATTGCGATATTTTTTTTTAACAGTTCCATTTAATTTTTAACAGATTTTTTTTTTTTTTGACGTAAATTGCTGTATAAATTCAAGTTCTTTGCCCAACAAGTACACTTTAAATTTTTTTTATAAAATATTTTACTTAACGCTGTTTTTAATTTTCACTTGTTTTTGAATTTGTTAAAGCTTTTATGCACACATTTATTCCATCATTTTAAATGTATATTTTTTATATTTTTGTGACGACAAAATAAAATTTGTTACGTTTGTTTCTTTGTACCATGAAAATTTTATGTTTTTTTTTTAAGAAATTACCTTATTACACGGTTCTGTAGTTCTTTAAGGTAAAATTATTTAACAATATTTATTATAGCAAATATTTTAATAGACTTTATTCAAAATAATTGTATTTCATTTGTACCAATTTTTTTTTTTAACTAAAAATGAGCAACCAAAAGCAAAACTTTCTACTTAATGAATACGTTAATTAGGAAAATTCTATTATAATAAAATTTTCCTAATTAACATCCCAAACGTTAAATCTTTGTTTAACAAAAAAAAAATATACTATGTATATTTGTATGGAAATTTTAATTATAATCAAATAGCAAGTAAGTCATGTTGTTTAAATATTTGATATAATATTTATTTTGACCAAAGTAATTCAGTATTTCCTCATTTTCTGGAAACTGATAACTTTTTATTCCAGCTGATATAAATTCATAGGAAATTTTTTAATTCAGTTTCGTTTGAAATAAAATGTCATGTTAATTAACATAAGGGGACAATATTTGGCAACACAACAATATATAAATATGTATGTTATTTGTTTAAAACTTTATATATTCACGTTTTTGCATTGTAATATTTGCCACTTAATTACATACGCTTCATTAAGAGGCGCCTCAATTTCATTTCATTTCGTTACTGTTTCTGAACTTTAAGATTATCTGTATACATACTTATGGATAAACTTTTAACAAAAAAAAAATAAAAGTTTCTATACTGAACCCACTTCAACACACCATATATTATGGAGGAATGCATAAGCAAGTACAGATAACCCTAAATTTAAGCGGTTTATTTGGCAACAATAAAACATCACTCAAACGAAAATAGCGTAAATTAATGCTATTAATGACGTATTTTGTATTTTATTGAATTATTAGGGTTGAATACCCTAATTTCATTGAATCGAAATTAGAGTATTCAACCGGAAAACTCGTTAACCAGTTTTTCATTTTAAAACCCCCATCAGTTTCGGTGTTTTCTTAAATTAAAAAAAAAAAATAAACAAAAACCGGTATTTTGGTATCGGCTAACGGGTTTTCCATTAAAATACACAAAATAATAATATTAATAACATAAATTAAGTTTAATATAAATAAGAGTGTCCCAAGAAGAACGCAATTTTTAAATCTGGCAACATTCGAAGTGTCATTGTTTGACATTTGAACAATTGTTATTGTTTGCTAGTAGAAGGTACGAGGTTAGTAAAAATGGAGCGCTACACGAATGAACAACGCATTCTCATTGTGAAATTGTTTTACCAAAATGGTGAAAGTTTTGCGGCTACAGTTCGCAAATTGCGATCAATTTGGGGTCACAATAATGCTCCGAAAATGTCGCAGCTGTGCGTGATGATGTCGCTCAAACTCCATCCACCTCAATTCGACACCGAGCTCAGCAAATTGGTGTCTCCAAATCCATTTTGCAGCGAATTTTGACGAAAGATTTGCATCTTCATGCATACAAAGTTCAATTGACTCAGGAACTGAAGCCAGCTGACCATGGACAGCGAAGGGAGTTCGTTAATTGGGTATTGGAGAGACAACATGAAAATGCTGATTTTGCCGATAAAATCATCTTCAGTGACGAGGCCCATTTTCATCTTGATGGCTTCGTCAATAGGCAGAATTGTCGCATTTGGGGTGAGGAAAATCCTCGAGTGATTCACGAGAAGCAAATGCATCCTCAACGTTTCACTGTGTGGTGTGGTTTTTGGGCTGGAGGAATCATTGGAACTTTTTTTTATGAAAATGAGGCAGGTCAAGCGCAAACAGTCGTTGGTGTTCGGTATCGTGAAATGGTAACCAGTTTTTTCTTGCCTAGAATTGAAGAAATTAATGTGGAGGGCATGTGGTTCCAACAAGACGGCGCCACATGTCATACAGCCAGAGAAACAATTCAATTGCTGCATCAGTCATTTCCCGGTCGTGTTATTTCGCGTTTTGGAGATCAGAATTGGCCGCCTAGATCGTGCGATTTAACACCATTCGATTTTTTTCTTTGGGGTTTTTTGAAGTCGATGGTTTACGCGAATAAGCCGACGACGACTCAAGCCTTAAAAGAGGAAATTGGACGCTGCATTAATGAAATACCGCAGCATTCATGCAAAACGGTCATTGAAATTTCATTAAAAGATCGCGTGCATGCCAGCAAAGCCGCGGCGGCAATCTGCACGATATATTGTTCGATACATAACCTCATTCTGTCTACTTTACGATATAATAAAGTTTCACGATTTTTTTTTTTTAAATATCTGTGTTTTAATTAAAAATTTAAAAATTGCGTTCTTCTTGGGAAAAGCTTTAAAATCGATAGTTTTTAGGCTAACAATTTTTTCAACGTTTTGTGAGTTAAAAATTGATGATTATTTTAAACGACTTTCGATTGCTTTTACTACTTTTGTCGATTATTAAACAATGATTGAAAATAAACAACAAAATGGGTTGAATATAATGAAACATCAGTAGTCCTAATTTTAATTGTATTTTCGCTTAATTTAAAATGTATTTTAGATTATTTTTAACGAAAAAATATTGTGAGTGTTCGCTTTTTTTCAAAATATTACAAATCTTACAAGATTTTTGTTTTAATAATGTTATTTGAATTTTTTACAGCCATTCAATAATTTTTTTGATGGCGTTTTACCAGTTAACCAGTTAACCGTTTTCTTTTTTTTTTTTAAAGAAGTCGAAACCGGTTTTTTTTGTAAAATCAGAAACCGGGTTTTAAAAAAACAATTTTTTAAATAAACTGAAAACTTGTTTTAAAGATCGGTTTTTTAAATACTCTAAATCATATCTAATCCTAAAATGAGTTCCGCGTAAATCAATTGTTATCTGTATGTAGTTCGACTGTTGTCGGTGGGTAAGAGTAACTGTCTGTCCGTCCGTTAATATGTTATTGTGTTTGGCAAGTGTAGCAAGCTTTAAAAGCTTATAACAACACAACATGTTTGTCTTAAAATTATGAAAATATTTTATTTGTTTTAATGTATTCTTCTTTCCTTCAGTTTAATTTACATTTTATTACAATGCATTTAGCCGAGTACTGGCAGGCAAGCGCGGAAATTAACAAAGCAAAACTAAGTTAAAACAAGTGCACATCATAATCCATTCATTAATATGGATACAAACATATGGAACGTAAGAGTTGTATACACTTAAAGAAATAAGTGAAATTAGGTTGGAATATATTTATATGAAAATTAAAAAAGAAAAAAAAACTCAAAATTGTTTGACAAGGAACACGAGATTAATTTAATGAATTAAATGAAGATCTCGTTTGAATAAATTCAATTTTTCGAAATATTCTGATAATTTAGGAAAAAAAATACATTCTGTTATAAAAAACTTTTTGTCACGCTTTAACTGCAAAATTTGTAAGGGTTGCATTTCCGTGATATATGAAAATTAGAAAATTGAAACTCGCTAACATTTTGATCTAATCTACTGCAGATTATAACAAAAATCCTTCAAATTGCTTATATCTATTTTTGATCTAAATAAAATATATACTCGTACAAAGAAATATTTGTATACAGAAATTGAACTAATTAAGATTTTTTATACAAATTTTAAATATTAAATGAATAGTATTAATAGAATTTCAGATTATATAATCATATTCTTTTTTATAAATTATTTTATTGCAAAGAAACATAAAAATTTATTAGATAATTAAAATTTAAAAATTTCACAGAGCCAGCATATTTATTATGCTCTTCACACACTGGAGTATATATAAATTTCGTCTTATTTTTTTTAACAGACACCTAGAGTTGAATAATATTTTATATTCACATGAAATTTTTTCACCTTAAAAAATGTTTTTCTCACCTCAGAAAATTTTTCACCTCAAACATTTTTTTACCACAAAAATTTTTTTTACACAATTTTATCACAAAATTTTTTTCACTTTGGCAAGGTTTTCTCAATTTAAAATTTTTAACTAAAATAATGTGGTGGGTATAACACATATTCAGAAAGTCTTATATTCCCCTTAATCAATATTTTTTCATACCGTTCACAACATTTTTATTACGGAAAATAAAAAAATAAATTAAGAAAGCTTTATCGAGATGTAAAAAATATTTTTAGGGAGGAAAGAGGTTTCCAATGATTTCGTGTTAAAAGAAAATTTTGAGTTGGAAAAACTTTTATATAGTGGAAAAATTATTTTAAAGTGAATACAAAATATTATTCACATCGGGGCGTCTGGTGAAATAATAAAACAAAACGGCTTATTCATCCGGGTCTAATGTGAAATTGTACTAATACACAAATTTAGAAGTACCTTGACATTCTCATGTAAACCCTACGACCTTCATCAACATTCTTCGTGCCTTATAGTGTCTCTTATATAAATTACAATTCAAATGGAAAAAGCCATATGATGAATAATACACGTGAATTTAATCAGTTAAGATGAAATTTACTTCCTAACATGAGCGCCCCGGTAGGCTAGTTAGTAGCGTGCTAGCTTATCAGTGCGAGGGTCGTGGGTTCGATTCCCACCAGAGGCTCTGGTCTGTCTTCGCTACAACGAGCCGATGGCCTTTGTTGCTAGTGCTCGGTTAGGCTGTTAGGATATAATTTGTAATTATATAATTAATATAAAAAAAAATACTTGCTAACTATATGTTCTAACAATTTCTATTACGATTTGCTTTGTGTCCAAATAGCTGTCAAATATAATTTTTTATTTGAAAAATCTTCGTGATATTGAAGCGAAGCAAAAAAAATATTTCATATAAAATTTATGCAGATCAATAATAAATTTCGGTATACAATTTTGCAAATTCGTAAAAAATTTGTAAGTTTGTTAAAATTTTGTAAATTTGTTAAAATTTAGAAAATATTTTAAAAAATTAGTAAATTTGTTGAAATAAAGTAAATTTGTTAAAATTTAGTAAATTTTGGAAAATTTCATCAATCTCTAACTTTATTAACCAATATTTGGCACATAGCTTTCTGCAAGTGTAATAATGTCATAATTTTACAACTACAAAATGAAATAAAAATGTTCTGTTGTATATTTAGTAAATATTATTTTGACTTTATTGTTTATATAGCTCAAGTGGTTATAATTGGCAAGAAGGGGTGAAGAAAGAAAGTTGATTGCATCTGACAATTGGGAATGTTTTGGGGGTCATGACATGATTCATACCCCTTACATTTTTTTTAATAATGATATAACAAATGATATTTAATTTGTAAATAAATACATGAAATATTCAAAAAAAAGCATCTTTTTGTATAAACTGAGAATATGTAAATGTTAATCCAAATGTTTTTGGTGTAGTTTATTTGGGAAGTCTTTCTAAAATTACTGCTTTGATGTTTGATATTAATTATTTGTTATGTCAACAATTATATAAGATCTGGAGTATTTTATGATTCAAGTGAATTTTCCCCAAAAAAACAAAAAATACAACATGATTATCTTTATGTTTTCTGAAATTCACTTGAATCATTCAATTTTATGTAGTATTTGAGTGAGCAAAATATACATTAAGAAAAATATAATTTTGTTAAAATGTGTTCAACATGTGTGCAGAATCATCAAAGTTTAATTTAAGTTTATATTATTTGTTTACATTATTTACATGTAAATATTGTATGAACATTCATGCTAAATACTATAAATGTGATGTTGTACTCTTCAAGCCTATAAAATGCAGCTGTTTTCTTGAAGTATTTTTATTCACTTTGTGAAACAGTGGAATCAAAGACGAAAAAGTTGTTAAAACAAAGATTTTAAAAACGCAATAATCGAAATAAAAAAACCATAATTTGAAATATTTTAGATTTTACAAAGTTTTGTGATATTTAAAGAAAATTATAAAATATTATTGAAATCAACAAAATTTTACTTAATTCACAAGGCAATTACTAAATTTACTAAATTTTAACACAATTACTGAATTTTAACAAATTTACTAAATTTAAAGAAATTTACTAAATTTTAACATATTTACTAAATTGTAACTAATTAACTAAATTTTAACAAAATTAGTAAATTTTAACAAATTTATAAATTTTAACTAATTTACTAAATTTTTTTACTAAATTAATTTTCTTAATTTTAACTAATTTACAAGCTTACTAATTTTTAAAAAATTTACTAAATTTAAACATATTTACGAAATTTAAATTAATTAACTAAATTTTAACGAATTTAGTAAATTTTAGCAAACTTACTAAATTTTAACTAATTTACTAAATTTTAACTAATTTACTTAATTTTAACTAATGTAATAATTTTTAAAAATATTACTACACTGAAAAATTTACATAATTTTAACATAGATTCCTTTAACTTAAATTACTTAAACAAATTTACTAAAATATTAACTATCCCTATAGCCCAAATTATCATTCGCAACACCCGTTTATCGTTCATCAGTCGAAGTTGCCGTATATGTAATCGACTTCCCGCAAAGGTCTTCCCCGAGAATTGCAATTTAAACAAATTCATATCTAATTTCTACAAAGATTTCTTCCTCTTTTCTCCTCCTCATAACCAATTTGCCTGATATCAACGCAATGAACTGCCCTACATTACCACGAGCTCCGGATATTATAAGTTTGTACTGATATTTGTCGTCACCAAAAATATCGGACTAAATCATTTCTATTCAGAATCACTTTCTGAGTCCATTTAAGGATGTCCGTCCTTGAGTCCATGCAAACTTTTCCAGGTAAACTTTGTAATCAAACTACAATTTTTATATAGCTTCTACTGGCCCATTTTACCCTCTTGAACTTGGTTAGAATCGGTCCATATTCAGACCAACCTCCCATAGAATGATCCATTCTGAATTGAGCTTATATTCTTATGTAGACACACAAATTTAGCTTATGAAAAAATGGACTCCGGTGTGGGGTCTTTGGACCCAACACGAGGATATCGGAGCCAATGGGCAAGTGACCAACGGTAGTACAAGCTGAACTACCGGCTATACTCATATGAGTAAGACTGAATATTGGTAAGGGTCTAAAGGGAACTAGCTATAATGGGTTCTTCCACACCTTTGGTGGGACCGGAACCATACAGTGGGGTGAATTGGTCCACCATAGTAGCCCTGGTTAATGAGGGCGAACTACCAATGGCAAAGGACCATTGGAACAATACTTTGGAAATGAGACAGGCGAAACAATTGGTCAACCCCTTTTCCAATGGTAAAATTTTTGACCTTGCTAGGAACGACATTAGGTAACTTACAGGACACTTCGGATTGAACTACCATTTGTGGAAGATGAATCTGTTGGAATCGCCTCTGTGTCGGCTATGTCTTGTGGGAGATGAAACAACTATCCACACTATGTGTGAGTGTGTTGTATTGCATATGAACAGGAGGAAAGTTTTCAATAAGGAATTTTTAGGTCCAGAAGTCCAGAAGATATTAGGAACTCTTCTACATCTTCTATATTAAAGTTCATTGGAAATATAATACAGAATTTTGTTTAGTTTTATGATCCTTGGTACAAAAGATCCTTATGGGTCGCAGTGCCGGCCGTGGGGCCAGATCTTGGCTTAATAAACATAGCTTGTGCATGTAACATATAATCATAAATCACGGCTGCAAATTTGAAGCCAATCGGTACATATTTGGACCATATTCCTGGTATTTGCTTAAATGAACTCTAATCAAACTTCAGGTCGCGACTATAAAGATATTTGTATGAAATTTGGACCAAGGACGAGCGCAATTGAACTTGTTTAAAGTCGGTCCTTAATCCCATAGAAACCTTCTTTCTGAATTGGGTTTAAATGATATATATTACACAAAACCGCCGAAATGTGGTTGAAATTTGGCTTTTGAATGTCTGCATGCCCGACTTTAATTTTTTTACTACAATAGTCTTAAATTAATTTTTTCCAAATACATATTATTCATTTCACACCACTGTGTCGTATGCTCATTTCTTGTTCATTTGTTTATTTACTCGCATGGATGACCAATTTTACCCTTTTTGTATATTTTTGTTTTTGTTTTTTCTTGCTTTTCATTTACTTCTGTTGCAATTGTGTCACATTTTCATGAGATGATCACAGCCCGGGGCATTATTATCATTTTTAATTGATTTATTTATTGATGCATTACACACATGCATTCTGTTGCTTGTAAACACTAAATTTAAATGCTAATGACTTGAAAAGAAACAAAGCGGCAATGCCAAGTGTTTTAAGTTAATTTCTGGGAGTGCACCACATACATTAAACCAACCAAAACAAACAAATGAAGTATCATTATGACAGCTAGAGGTTATAATGTGTTAACCAGCCTATGATTTGTGTTTGTCTCTCTATATGTTTCTTTGTTGAATGGGTAAAATGCATTTAAAGAAATATATTATATTTCAACAAAAATAACTTAGGGTTGCTTTTGAAAAAAAAAAGGAAATTATTGTAGTACGTATTACAATCCAAGTATTTATTTGCTAACAACAATGTTATCAAATACATTGTATATAGTAAGTATATTTCTTTGTATTTTTCAACTATTTTTGCAGTACACGTACTACATAGTTGATATTGTTCACATATATACAGATTTATTTTCTACACAATAATTCACTTGGGTTAGTTATTTTTGCTTTTAGCTTCGTTTGGTTTAAAGCTACTAAGATGCTTTTTAACTTGCTTGTAATTTTTTTTTTTTACACTTTAAGAAATATTTTAGTGAAATATTGTTTTAATTAGAGGATTTCAAAAAGGCAATAATTTTATGAAAACTTACCTAAAAATAGAAGAGAAAATATATAGAATGTTAGCAAAATTTATTTAAAGAAATACAATAGTTATATTTTTGTTTAGGACAATATATGTATACATATATTTATGTTCCAAATCTGAATTAAGCTTTAGGGCCAGTTAATACTGGCCCTCAGTACTTAATTAAAAAATTTTCCAACTTTTATAAATTGACTGTTAAAGTCATTTAGAGTAAATAATTATAACCAGTCCCTAGATTTATGATTTGGTTCGAATCAAATATCAGCACAAAAGTTTCATATTCTACACAACAGAGAGCAGATACATTTAAAAATAAGACAAAAAGTAAATTTCTTGAATATCTACAGAAAAAAACTGAAGATGACCTTTTTCCTTTGCCCACTTAGCTTCGATTCATTATGCAAAATAACCCCAATTTGAAAAAATTAAAAATTACCCCAAATATGATTATATAAAAAATTACCTCAAAAGGTTCAAAGCAATGTAATACGTACTTATTGAATAATAAATTTGGGATTAAGTAAAAACTTGCATGGAATCAATAACATCGACTCTCGAACAAGCACACTTTTAATTAGAGCTTGACAATTTTGAAACCTTAAAAGAATTATATTTGTTCTTAATGTATGAAAAACAAAATGAAAATTTTTTACCAAATATCGCGCGATTTCGACGCAAACTATTAATATACGAAAAACAAAATTAAAATTTTTTAACAAAAGTCACATACATTAATAACAAAGTTCTTAACATGTTCCACTATTGTCAAGCTCTTAGGCGGAATGTCATGAAAAACTATTCACTCTTAAATTGTATAAGATCGTCGGATGCTGCAGCACAGCAGATATTAATGGCTCTTCCATTAATCACTTTTTGACGTTTTGCATCAGCAAGATAATTCTTTTCTAATAAATAATGTTGCAACTTTAACAAAATCGAAACAAATATAAACTAATATCGGAATAAAAAAAGAAAATTTAATGAAAATGCAATTTTTGCTCTAAACTCTATATCACACAAAATTGGGGCCATTTTTCATTTCCAAAAATTGGGTTTAAATTTCAAAATAAAATTCGACCCCATTTACAAAAATTTATTTTGACCCCAAATTGCTGAGGTAATTTTTCATTTTTATTTTGGGGTCCTCTGCAATGCAAAAAGGTCCCGAAAGATGACAATACACCCCAAATTTGTTTCCCCTTTTTTTTGGTGAGATTTTTAATATTTATTTTGGGGCCAATTACTTGGGGCTTCATATCATAGCGCCAAAAATTAAAAAATATAAATACCTATATTGTTTTATATTTTAAATTAAGAAATATAATAGCTTCTTTCAAAAAAAAAAACGTAATCAGGAAGAAATATTTTTATAGAAGGGATAAAAATTATCACCACTTCCCTGACTACGTCCAAAAATTTCACCTCCATAGTTAAAGTTTAATATTTTGCCTTCCTTTCACTTTAAGTTTTTAGTATTTTTTACAAAGTGGGTCATATTCGAACTCAGCTTTAATGAAATGGTTGAAGCGGTAGATAGAGTATTGCCGAGAATCGAAATAAGTTCTATGTTCACCGAGCTCCGTATAAAGTGCAATTAATTCAAAGAATTTTGTTGGCAGATCGGCCACGAGGTTTGCAATACGGCCAATTAGTCCATTGATTGGTTGACAATGACTCTGATTTTTGGAAGCAAATTCTGATGACTGACGAGGACCATTGCACACTCTGTGGCGGCTTTAGCAAGCAAAATAGCTGCATTTGGTGAAAGGAGAATCCACATGAAATCTAGGAAATACCATTGCATGACCAAAAGGTTTGCGCCAAATCGATCAGTCATACAATTTTCTTCACAAAAGGCGAAACTGTCAATGGATTTCTGACCGAAAATGTGTGAAAAAGTTCTGTAAAGTTACTGGTTTCAACAAGATGGTGTACCCTGCCACTGCAACTCAATCAATGCAAATCTCCAGATCTGACCCCTTTCGGATTTCTTTTTGTGAGGTTATTTTAAAAAGAAAAGTGTACACCAAACAGCCTCATACCATTGACTCAAGGCAAACATTTGTGCCAAAATCATCGCTATACCGCCTGAAGTGCTCGAAAAAGTTATGGAAAATGCAGCACAAAGGGCACATTTTACCCTGGCCAATAGAGCCAGCCATTTAATTGATGTTGTATACAAAAATTAGTCCAAATAACAGATATTTTACTGACATATTATTTTAAGTATGTTAATAGTAATCTTGTTTTTAAGTGTATAATCTTAGTAATATTTTCTACTGCAGATTTTTGTTTACTATTTTCTGCGTGTTGTTACACTTTAGAACGTGATGTTTTTTAACTGTTATTCGGTTATTTAAGAAAAAGCTATTGTATTCTTTAGATATCTAATACGTAATATCCCAACAAACAATCAAATAAATCTAAACCAAAATTTAACTGTCAGCAGGTACAGTATGTCGTTGGTAAATTTTTTTGTAAATATTGTGCAAAAAATTAACAACTAAGAGTTAGAAATTTTGAAATGTTTTACAATATTAAAAATTTGTAGATACATTTATTTCACACATATTATATAAAAATTATTTTTCTTTTAAAAATATTTAAATTAAATGTGCCTAGAAAAAACTTTGAACCAATCTTTTTTTAATTCCATTTCTAAGAAGTTTTTTGAATGAGCTGTTTATATGTTTTTATTTTCCAAAAAAAAAATAAATAAAATAAAATTAAATAAAATCAAAGTTTAAAGAAACGATGTTTGTATTTGGAAATTCCATTTTTGGTGTCTATTTAAAAATTTGTTGTTCTCATTTTACGAAGAAAGTGTAAAAGATTTTTGGTAGTACATAAGGAATTTGTAAATTTTTACTGTATTAATATAAATTGTTTGCTGGGACAGTGCATTGCGCATAAACAGCACAAATACATGCTTAACAACATGCACCACAAATATAACTTTTCAAAACTAGAACGAAATCTGGGTAAATTTTCCGGCGGTACATCCATCGGCGAATTTTTGATTAAATATTTATAATTTCCTGCATCAGTTTATGTGAATAACTATCAAAATCGTTTTATAAGCCCAGGAATAATGTGTACAAATATGGAAATATGTTAAATTTTTATAAATTTACTAACATTTTTTTTTTTTTTTTGGAAATCAGCCCTTTTCCTCATGTGTGCAAACTAGTGTTTCAAGGCGCTTTATATCTTCAGATATTTTACAAATAACAACAAAAACAGTTTGGCAGAAAAAACAAAATAGAGAAAAAAAATCTTGTAGAAAAATATTTATAGAGAATAAAAATGTATACAGCAACAATCACGTTTACTTATTTATTATTTTCACAGTTACTCCCTTTTTTTCTTTTCTTAAAAGAAACATTTCACAAAGTGCATTATATAACAATACATATGAACATAGAATATTGCACAGTGGGGAATAATCAAAATATTTTGGAAATAATTTACCTATTTCTTACTGTCTGTCAAAATTCAAATAACCAGAGCCAAAGTAATTTTTAGCTTAAATTTTTCTCACGATTTCCATAGTTCTAATTGGAGCTTTGTCATTAAGACCTCAAATATGTCACCTCACGCATGAAAAAGATTTTAAAGTTTAGTAATTTTTTATTTAAGATTTTCTTTTCAGTTTAGCTACACTCACTTAAAAAAAGTCTGTAATGGCAACCGAAAATTTTGCTGTTATTACGGGAAATTTTGTTAATTTGAGCCCAGCGGTATTTTTTGCTAATCTTAGCATGTCTGCTGACGTGTAGTACAATGAAATTTGTAGACAAAATTAGCAGCCGCTACTTAATTTTAGTAAACTTTTTGTAAAGTGGAATTTAAAATCTGTTTGCTAAAATCAGCAAAATACTAAATATTATTAATATTAGTACAAAATTTCAAATTTATTTTTTTTTATCGAGCATCAAATTTTTTTTTATTTTTTTTTTTTCAAAAAATATTTATATTTTGAAAAATATTTTAGTCAATTGTTTTTTTTACTTTTAAGGTCAAATTTTAATTGTTTTTAGGGCTGATTTTTATAACTAAAAAACTTTTTATTGCTATTTTAAGTGGATGTATATTTTTAAACATGAGTCGGTATATTCAATTCCGATCCGTTTTCTTAATCTATACAACATTTTTATGCAATTTAAGTTTATAGATGTAAGTTTTAATTATCAGAAATAAAAATTTCCTTCAATAACCACTTTTTAATATTAGTAAATTTTTTTTGCTAATTTTAGCAAATCGGTTTTCAAAAATTTGTAAAATGATTTCTGAATTTAGTAACAAAAATTTGTAAATATTCTGTAAAATTTCTGTAATTTGCAAAATGTTAATAGATTTGTACATAATAAATTGTTTACTAAAAATCAGTACAAAAATAGTAAAGTGGGATTGAAAACCGTTTACAAATTTTTCTACTAACTTTTTTTTCTGAGTGTATGTATAAATATCACCACGTGTCTCTACAAAACTACTTATTAACATACACAATATTACTACTTTTACCCATACACCAGGTTATATTTTTAGCTTACACCGTCTGTATTTCTCGTAAGGTTGGGAAAATTATTTATATATAGTGTAAATGTATACATGTTCGGCCCTGGAACTCGCCATTACTCGATCTGCTCACCGTTTCTTGCTTCGACACACAAAATCCGCTGTTTATTTCTTTTGTATTTAGTTGTATTCTTTGAACACGAGAACCGAAATGTAAATTTACATATATTGTAAGCACCAACTTACACATAACGTGTGTAATATTTTTCATTTACACACCCATAAAAAATTTACCCAATTTATAGTTAAAGAAAATTTTCTTACTATAAATTAGATAATTTTAAACAAAAATTAATTAAAGTGTAGGAAAAAAAATCTCCACTTTTAATAATCCATGCATAAAAATACAAAAAATGTCAAAATAACAAAAACTTTCGTAAAATAAACGAATTTTCGTGTATTTTACGAATTATATTTTTTTTTTCAATGGATTGATTATTATCAGCATGAAATTTCTTTGTATGTAGTTTGTAAAAAAAATTTCTCTGTAATTTTGCAAACCACTAAGAAATCGCAGACTTATTTACAAAGTATTTTAATTCTCTCCCACCGTGCATTGTATGAAAGGAATAACTTAGGGTTAATATTTCACTCCATTAAGGCAATCCAATAAAAATTTACAATCCAACATAAAGGCAAAAATAACAACATGACAGGAAAAGAAATTGTTAAATTTGTAGCAATTTTTCGTGGTACTTAAAAAAACAAAAGAATGCAATAAAGATTAAAAAGAAGCTAATCAATAATGATCTTATGGAACCCAAAATGTTTTATAATTAAAATCATTTTTATTTTGACAATAAATCCTGGGCCAAATGTGAGAAATGGGCAGAAATTTGCCACAGAATGTAATATATTAAAAAATTTTTAGAATGAATATTTTTTGTAAATTGTTCAAATCTTAAGAAACATGAAAATTTGTACACATAGAAAAAAACGCAATGTAAAATCAACATGAAAAAATATTAATTTCATCACATTGTAAATTTCTGCAAAAAAAAAAAATTAATTTAATATTATCGTTGTTTCATATTAAATTAACAGTTAAACATGTTAATTTTAGGTTAAAAATTGTTAATTTTAAATTGTTAACGTAAAAATAAAATTGTACACATTAATTTTTACCTTTTTCAAGGTAAAAATAACATTGATCAATATTAAATTTTTAAAATTGTAGTTTTGTAGTAAAAATTAGAGTTTTTAAAGTAAAATTTACATTTGTTTGTTTAAAAACAATACTAACCATTGTAAAATCAACACTAAAAT
This sequence comes from Eustalomyia histrio, assembly GCA_949748255.1. NCBI lineage: Eukaryota > Metazoa > Arthropoda > Insecta > Diptera > Anthomyiidae > Eustalomyia > Eustalomyia histrio. Next base: position 12,349,749 of record OX456523.1, read on the forward strand.
CAAATAAAAATAACAACTATGCAGTGTAAAAATAATACAAAAAAACTATAAATTAAATGAATTCATGTAAACTTGTAAAAAAATTCAAAAAGTACCGCTACTTTAATACAACAAAAAACAAGCATTCTTATTGTGTTTTTCTATTTTAAAGTGAGTGAATTTTATTTTTAAAAATATAATAATGGCAGCGTCTAACAATAATGAAAGTAATTTAAAAAGTCTGATACAAAACCTTGTGTCTCTTCAAGAAACCATTAATTTCGAGAGCGACGTAGAAGGAAATTTAATTTTAAATATTCCAGTGGTTCAAAATAAAAATCAAAGTTAGCATTTAGACTAGCTGTTGAAAACTTCTGACTTAAATGAAGTAAAGCCTTATTCGACAAGTAAGTATTTATTAATCTATTTTTGTTTATTTCTCTAACAAAAACTAAACTATTTCAGCTCCAAGCAATAAGGAGCTGAAATAACATTTGAAAGCCTAAAATACTTATTAAAAGAGGTCACAAAGGAAGCTATACCATCTATTGTACTTCCGGGAAAAATTATTTATTTGGAGAAAGAGTGAGGTAAAGACAAAGAATTTTAAATAATCTATTTGTTTATTTTTGGTAAACTTTTCCATAATTTTGCCAATAAAGTAGTCTGTTGGTTACAAAATCAATCTAATGATAGGACAACAAACATTCCGAATTTATCCCTTTGCACATCAGATGGAGTTCCAAGCTATCTAAGGCAAACTAAAAAATCGCGGTTTTGTGTTTTTGTAACCATTTATTGTTGTTATTTTTTTAGAGTCTTAAAGGAAAATCCATTACAAGTTTTTATGAAAAAAATTGTCAACTAACCGACTCTTTTCGTGGAGATTTAATAAATATTATATTTTATCGCAATGTAAAATTATCGCCAAAAGATTTGCCAGCAATAGATGACAAAATATAAATCTTTTCTCGTGAAATAATAGTACGTATTTTATTTTACCTAATAAATTACAATAATTTATTTAAATTTTTTAATCTTTCAGGAATACTACTACATACCACGAGGTAGGAAAGCGAATCCTGCTGGTTTAGAAGATTCAGATTCGATTTACCATAAAGATTGTTCTGAATTTGATGAACAAGTTTTACTGGCCTTAAAAGCTTCTATCTCAATAGAGAGTTTTCTAACTGGGACGAAGTTAATTGGAACTGAAGACATCTATAAGTAATTATGAATTTCTTAGCTATTGGCCATTTTATAATAATAGCAAATCTGACGAACTAGTAATTTTTACTAAACTTAGGAAAATAATTCATTATTACCTTGCCCTCTTTATTTTATTAGATTAATATAGACATCAAGCTACTGCATCCAAACAAAAGCCACCTTCTTTTCAGTAAATGGAGTGTGTTCAATCTAAAATTTATGTTCTATGTTATGAAGTTGTAATTCGCAACTTTTATGATCATTTCCAATCATATGTAGTAGGCAAGTTAAAGGATGAAATAATTTTAAAAGAATTCCATGAATTTACAAGTTCACCTTTACATCTTTTTCCAATTAATAATTGTAAAATATATTTAAGAAATCAATTTTTGTAAACTTTATTATATTTATGTTATATGTATGTATAAAGAAATAAATTAATTAAATATAAATTGTTTTTTACTGAACCAACATTGCTTTAAAGTTATTTTAATATAGAAATCATTTGAAATTAACATGAAATTTCATGTTATTTCAATATGGTCATCATTTTAATTTTAAATTACACTAGGTCACAAATAACAAACTTTTGTCTGTTATTTGTTTCTAGCATACTTTTTCTCATGGATTTGGACCTACTGAACACGAAAATGAATTTTAAAAATTTTTCTGTCGATTGGTTTGCGAGATACAAATTTTTTAATTTTTTTTTTTTAATTTTTGGAGGTACACTTACTATTTTGAGCATATCTTTAGTCTTCTTTGACCTATTTTATCCTACTACTACTCAAATTAAAGACAATTGAGCCGTCTACAACTTATTCTCAGAAAATTTTCAAATCGGGTTAGTAGTTTTGATGTTGGCGGCTTAAAAAGGTTAAAAAACTGCGTTTTTTTAGTAAAAATGTGGCTGAAAAATTCATATAAAAATTCATATAAAATGTAAAACGCGATGTTAACAGCGATTTTAATTTTTTTACGTATAGCTGACACTTTTCCAAAGAAAATAAGCCCTTACTTAACAAAATCTGATGACAAATGGCCGACTTATTATTTTTTTGGTAAACGACCGAAATTCCGCTATTTCACGATTTTTTGATTTTCATTATTTGCACAGCTTACCTACCCAACGCAAACGAATAAATACATTTGAACTTAATTTAAAATAAACAAAGTAGTCTTCGTATATTTTTTTTTAATTTATTTACAGCACTACATGCTCATACATATTTAAACATAAGGAGACACGGTTATCAATTGCATTTCAAAACTGTCTGTGAAAGTGTAAAGAAGTTAATATTTAGAAAACGCAAGGAAGACAATGAGTAAAAGACTACGTGTGTTCGAGTGTTTGAACGATCCAGACAATTTCTGCAATGTTTGTGGCCAGTTTATAAAAAAAAATCACGCACACAAGTTTACTCCAGCAGTACAATTGCACTATTTGAATTATTTTGGTATTTCACCAAATATCACAGAACCATGGACACCTAAGTCGCTGTGTGATCTTTGCTATATAATCTTAACCAACTGGGCAGCTGGCGGAAGGTAAGAATTTTTATTTAAACACATTATACATAGCGAATATAGTAATTTATTTTAATTTTAGCCGCCATATGAAATTCGATACACCAATGATGTGGAAAAAGCCGCTATGCCATTCCACAGACTGTTATTTTTGCCTCACCACAAACAGTGGGGTAGGAAGATTTTTTAAATGGAACTACGCTCAAGTGGGATCGTTTGCGCTTCCAGTACCACATTCGCATGATGTGCCATATCCAGTGTGCCCTGGTGCATCTCTTCAAAAAGCAGAATCGTCAGAAGAAGAGTCTGAGTCAAATGCAAGCGAATTTGAGCCGGGTGCAAAGCGAAAATTACTGTCACAGGCCGAACTAAACGATTGGGTGCGCGATTTTGGTCTCACTAAGGAGAAATCCGAACTTTTTGCGTCTCGGATGATACAGTGTGGATTTGCGGCTTCAGAAGTGAAAGTATCAGCGTACAGAAACCGTCACAAGGAGTATGCAAAATTTTATACAAAGAAAGACCAAATATGTTTTTGCAGCGACATTTCAGGCTTGTTCCAAGAGCTTCACCAAATTCACAACCCCAACGAATGGAGGTTGTTTATTGATAGCAACAAAGAGAGCTTGAAGGCAGTTCTCTTACATAATGGGAATGAAAAGCCATCTGTTCCTATTGCTCATGCGGTTCATTCAAAGGAGAACTATGAAACTATGGACATTTTGCTGAAATGCATAGAGTATAGGAAATACAATTGGAAAATATGCGCCGACCTTAAAGTTGTGGCCATTCTGTGTGGACTCCAAGGAGGCTATACGCGACATTGCTGTTTTCTGTGCCTTTGGAATAGCCGCGCTGATGATCAGCATTATATAAAAAAAAAATGGCCGGTACGAACGAAACCTGTAGTTGGAGAAGCGAATGTTCAGCGCAAACCACTAATAGAGAACCGTGAAAATATAATACTTCCGCCGCTGCACATAAAATTGGGTTTGATTAAAAATTTTGCCAAAAAATTAGACAAAGAAGGTGAAGCTTTTGCCTATTTACGGTCAATTTTCCCTTACCTTTCGCTGGCAAAAATTAAAGAAGGAGTCTTCGCAGGACCCGAGATAAAAAAAATGTTGAAAGATGAAAAATTCCCAAAGCTGTTACACCCATCGAAGCCGCAGCATGGAATTCCTTCAGGCTTGTTGTGGAAAACTTTTTAGGAAACAACAAAAGCCCGAATTATAAGGACATAGTTGAGGATCTGGTAAAGAACTATGAAGCCATGGGAGTGCACATGTCACTTAAAATACACTTTCTGGATTCTCATTTGGATTTTTTCCCTGAGAATTTAGGAGACGTGAGCGACGAACACGGCGAGCGCTTTCATCAGGAATTGAAGGCTATGGAACGACGCTATCAGGGCAACTATGACACGGCTATGATGGGTGACTATATTTGGACCCTAATACGTGAGACCGATTGCAGCGAACACAAAAAACAAAGAAGAAGTCAGCAGTTTTTCCACATGGCATAAAATGTACACTTATATCTTTGTTTTTACTCATTTTTTTGTGCGTTGATTTGCTTAATTTAATTAGTTAGTTTAATTTCGTTAGTTTAGCTAATTGTGCGATACATTGAGCATGTAGTGCTGTAAATAAATTAAAAAATAATATACGAAGACTACTTTGTTTATTTTAAATTAAGTTCAAATGTATTTATTCGTTTGCGTTGGGTAGGTAAGCTGTGCAAATAATGAAAATCAAAAAATCGTGAAATAGCGGAATTTCGGTCGTTTACCAAAAAAATAATAAGTCGGCCATTTGTCATCAGATTTTGTTAAGTAAGGGCTTATTTTCTTTGGAAAAGTGTCAGCTATACGTAAAAAAATCGCTGTTAACATCGCGTTTTACATTTTATATGAATTTTTATATGAATTTTTCAGCCACATTTTTACTAAAAAAACGCAGTTTTTTAACCTTTTTAAGCCGCCAACATCAAAACTACTAACCCGATTTGAAAATTTTCTGAGAATAAGTTGTAGACGGCTCAATTGTCTTTAATTTGAGTAGTAGTAGGATAAAATAGGTCAAAGAAGACTAAAGATATGCTCAAAATAGTAAGTGTACCTCCAAAAATTAAAAAAAAAAAATTAAAAAATTTGTATCTCGCAAACCAATCGACAGAAAAATTTTTAAAATTCATTTTCGTGTTCAGTAGGTCCAAATCCATGAGAAAAAGTATGCTAGAACCAAATAACAAAATGGCTGTTGCCTAGTGTTATTTAATAGTAAATTTTAAATGAAATTCGTGTTGAAATTCATGTTATTTTTACAATTTCTACTGTTGATTTTAAAGGACTTAAACTTAATTTTTACATGATAATGCCTTAAATTTTACTGGAATAAAAATGTAAATTTTACATGATTTTTATTTGAAAAAAAAAAAAATAATTTTTGTTTTATTGCAAAATCATGTTAAATTAACAGGAAACGCTAGTGAAGCAAAATCATTATTAAAAACTGTTAAATTAATCTGTTTTAATTTATTTTACAATCAGAATATTATGAACTAGTTAACTGTTCAAAGCAATATCTATATTAACTTTTTTATACATTTATTCGAAATGATTTACTATCATTTACTGATTTTTTTCAGTTTCATTTATTTTTTTTATTTTTTTGAAATTTAATAAAAAAAAATTTAAGTGTATTAGTAAATTACAGATAATAAAATTAAAAAAAAAATTCAATAAAAAAAACTAGATCATCAATACACAGACCCTTCTTAATTTTAGAAAATTTAATGTTTTAAACATTTCAATTCTTTATATTACCCCTCATATTGTCATAAATTTTCATACTTGATTGTTTTTAATAAATTTCTATAATTTTATTGCATACAAATGTTTATTGCATTTTATATTAATATTTAAAATATTATTATTATGCATAAGAGTTCAATTTATATTTTAGCATATCCTTTGAAACTGACAAATAAATGTACAAATAATCATAATATTTTTTGTTTGTTTTTTAGATATTCTATGCATTTGCATTGAGAGATAAAAAATTCATTGAAATCAAATGAACAGCAGATATACATAGCTGCCAAAAACAAATATAAGTGAGAAAAATATGATTTTAAAGAAAAGAAAAAAAATGAATTTTCATAAAAAAAATATAGGTCATATGTTATGGTTTAAAGAAATTTAACTAAAACAAAAAATTTTATACAAAACTTTTCCAATTACAGAACTCCTAAAATCTAAAGACCATTTTTTTAATTATCAAAACAAAGTCAACAAAAAAAATTTAATATTTTGATTTTGGGGTTTACACGTAAGATTCTAGAAGTGATTAATTTCAATTTTTAAATTGCAACCAAGAATTCCATCACAAATAGTTGAGTTCCATGTCATGAAATACAGCAGTGTATCTAGTATAACTATGTAAGAACATCGAAAAGTATCATTCCAACACATTTTGAAAGGGATAAAAGCTTCTTTTATATTAGTTACAGAACACCCGCACTTCATTTTTCAAAGCATCGGGGAGGAAAACATCATCAAGGAGGAACAAATTTTTGATACAAGTCCGTGGATTTCCACTCAGCATTTAATGGCACTGCCTTCCAAATGTCCAAGCTGAAAATTTGCACCAAATCGGACAACTTTAACCCTAATTAATCTGGGCATGCTGAACATAAATATGAAAAAAACCTCAATTCATATCAAGAATTTTTAAAATATCCCCAAAAAAAATTTTAAAATCTCCTGTAAATCGCTAAAACCAGATATTATTAAAGATATTTCCAAAGGATGAAAAAATTCTGAAATATTATTTGTTATAACCAGGGCAGCGAATATCGTGAAAATATCTGTGTTTATCAGAAAATTTGCAAAAAACTGAAACCGATTTGTTGTTGTCTATTTTTGCATATTTTGCTTTTAGGTGAATTTTTTATGATTTCTGTTGAATATTTTGTAAAAATTAGATTTGAGATTTAATTGAAAATCAGCTAAACTGAATTAAATAAAATTAAAAGTCAGATTTAATTAAAAATCAGAGAAACATCATACAATCATCAATTTAGACATTTATATTGGGATTAATTTTTAAACCAATGCTTGCTCTCGAGTAATATGTATGAAATCGAAGAATTTTAAATGCATATTTTATGCATCTTTTAGTGCATATTTTAAGACCATACTTTCATAAATGAACGTCGTTGCCCTTGTTATAATATAAAATTAACAAAAAAAAAAAACATTTTTGCTTAAAAAATCCGTAATATCCAAAGGATCCAGATGCACTTAATTATCCCGAATATACAATTTTATAGAATTATATACACAAAAAACTACATATACCTTGTTAAAACCGGGTGGATTTCAAAAGTAAATTATAAAAATTTTGAATAAAACTTTAATTAATAGCAAAAATATAAATTAATCTTAATTAAGCATTAATTAATGGCTCTACAAAATTGACTCCAAAAAACATTTTTCTAACACCCCAACAAATTACATCAAATTGTTTGGGCGATATTTCATTTATCTTGAAATTTTCAAATTATTTCATTGTGAAAAAAAACCAATTCAAATGTACTTCAAAATTAAAATTGTTTGGGGAATCTTTCGTTTAATTTATTTTGATGGGTATTTAATTCTGCTGAAAGTTAAATTTTTGCCTAAGATTAAAAATAAATTATAAAATTATTAGTAGAACAAAGAGAATAAGTAAATTTTTGTATTCGATGAGTGCTGAGCAATTAAATATAAACTAATATAAAAATAAGCTTTTTTCAAATGGAATATTTGTATAGAAAGTTATTTAGAAAGTTATTAAAAATCATTTAACTCGATTATTAGCTCGAAATATGTGCATTTATGAGTATAAACTTTTATATAATTTTTGGGACTTATTTCATTTTTTTTTTGGGATTATTTCATGGAGGTATAGGTGGTGGTTTCAAAATCGCAATGCTGTAATTGCGCGATACGAAAAATCTTAGAACAGTTGGCGCCCGCCATCTGATGGCGTAATTGTTGAAACTTTTTAGTTCATAGCCCTGTTATGTTATTTTACTTCTATGGTGTTAAGTTCTATGGGAACACCAGGGAGGACGTTGCAATATGTATAAAGTATAGAAAACTCATATATATTATTTTGGTATTATTTTATTTATTGTTTTGAAAAATAAGTTTTTTAAAAATCCAAAAAAGTCGAAAAAACTCTAAAAATTACCAATCGCCATTTTTGATTTATCTGAAAAACCTTAGGGCCAATATTTGCGTGAAGTATCAATTCGGCAAATAGAATATCACACCTAACAGACATTAATTTTTAAATGTTGTTGAAACAACTGACACATTCGTAAGAAACAAATGATTAATAAAAATAAAAATTAATGTTAAAATTTTACCTATCAATTCCGTAAAAAATAACTAATTATTCATTTATTTGAATTTGTTCCCGCTTTTTTTTTTTGTATATTTGCTTGCTTTGTAATCTACCAAACGTATACTCACAAAGTCTAAAGACATATTTTGTGTAAATGACCATATGTGTGTGGGTTTATGAAATCTTTGTAATTTTAATTGAAATAATTATGTATTGAAACAAATAATTTAAATAAAACCAAAATTGAAATTTTTTGGATATTTTTTTTTTTTTGAAACAGACAGCAAACAAAATTTAAATCTGAAATAACTGTAACGGACACAAATAAACCACAAATTTCGGTTTTGTGGGTAATTTTTTTTTTTAATTTAAAAAAAATTAATAAAACTGAAAAAAATCGGTAACTGACAGTAAATCCTATCAAACAAATGTATAAAAAAGTTAAAATATATATTTCTTTGAAAAATAAATGTATGTTCCTTTATTTTTAAATGGAATGAAAAACTTTTTGATTAAACTACAAACAGTAAACTACTTTATATTCTGGGTGGATATAAAAACACAATTTAAATATAAAAAACAATTTAAATAAAAAAAAAATACATTTTGAAATTTATTGAGATCTATGCGAGGTATACCAAAAAAAAACTTAATCAACGCCGACTTTATACAGATCCGTAAAGATAGCGACAGAAGAAATTATATTTCTAATAGGGAAATCATAATCAAATCGATAATCCCAGAGGCTGTTTCTAAAAATATAAAAGCCTATGAAAAGAAAAACACTGAAGCACTAATAAAAGAGCCGTGAGAAAGAAAAAAGTTACTATTATATTTGTGTACAGGTTGGTTGAAAAGTTCCTGCGCTCACCAAGAGATGGCACTGCTAGCTTCAAACTTTTCTTTTCTCAAGTTGGTATAACTTTCCTGAGAACACATGCAAAGTTGCAAGTCATTCTGTCAATTCTTTCTTTGTTTACAAGCCATTAGAAGTTGACGTGTCATTGATTTTTTTTAATATGGAAAAAATTGAATATCGTGCAGTCATTATATTCTTTTTTTTGAAGGGTTTAAAAGCAAAGGAAATTTATAAATAATTGTTAGAAGCGTATAAGGAGTCCTCACCTTCAAAACCCACTGTTGAATTTTAGGCTGGTGAATTTAAGCGTGGTCGTACCAGCCTTGAAGACGATCCACGCGAAGGACGACCAAAAACTGCAACCACAGCAGAAATCATTGAGCAGGTACATAATATTGTTAGTGAAGATCCAAGTTTGACCAAGCGTGAAATTGCTAATGCCATTTTTTTACATGAAGAATTACGTATGAAAAAACTATTCGGAAAGTTAGTGCCGCACACATTAACAATTCAACAAAAACTGGATCGAAAACAAATTTCTCAGCGTAATTTGGAGCGTTTTAAGCCGAATAAAACCGACTTATTGCGTCGTTTTCTAACTATGGATGAGACTTGGATCTACCACCATGATCCTAAATTGAAACAAGAACGTTTACAGTGGACTGAAGCTGGTTGTTCAGCTCCAAAGCAGGTGAAGTCACAACGATCAGCAAAGAAGGTTGGGCATCAGTTTTTGGGGATGCAAAAGGAATTTTGTTGATTGATTATCTTCCGAAAGGTAAAACAATCAACTCTGAATATTATTGCAGCCTTTTGGATCAGCTGGATGAAAAAATTCGTGAGAAAAGACCTGGTTTAAAGAAGAAAAAAATAATTTTTCATCAAGACGCATTGTCACAAAAGTGTTTTGACGATGTCTAAATTCAAAGAATTCAAGTACGAATTGCTTGAACATCCACCGTATTCACCAGATTTGGCTCCCAGTGACTACTATCTCTTCAGAAATCTCAAACAATTCCTTCGTGGAAAGCATTTTTCGTCGAATGAAGAGGCCATAGCAGCCGTAGACGGTTATTTTGCAGAGCTTACGGAAAACCTTTATAAGGATGGGATAAAATTATTGGAAGATCATTAGAACAAGTGTATTGAGCTTCTAGGAGATTATATTGAATAAAAAAATATATTTCGTAACAAAAACAGTATTCTTTCATTTCGAGCGCAGGAACTTTTCTAGCTATGGGAAGTATTTGATGAGAATATCTAAAAGAATAAGAATCATGTTCCAAGATACGAAAATTTATAATCAATTATGATTTGGGATATAGGAATTACAAAAAAATATTATTGCTTCTAGAAAGTTGGAACACCCAATTTCACAGTAAAAATTTTAATTTTAAAAATATCTCTTAGTTTCTAATGCATGGACATTTTGATATTAATATTGCCTATCCACAAGTTTGATTGTAATCGAAAAATGTTTGCAGATTTCGCATAAAATAATATATGAAAGGCAGGCGAGTCTTGGCTTCGATTGAAAAAAAAATTAATTTATTTTTTATAAAAATCTGTAATTTCTGTTCTGTTCTAACTGTTATTGTATTTAAATTTATTATTTTTTAATTTAAGGATATATAGGAGGTAGACAAGATTTTGCTTGCTTCTGAATTTCGTACATATTTATATCCAAACATTTTCCGATTCAAAATTTTTTTCCTACAATAATTTATTTATTTTTTCACTTATTATTTGGGAACGAAGCACTGAACACCGCGTGTCAAAGCAAAAAAGACGTGGACCAAGATAAAATTACTAGCAACGAACAGAATGGAACAAAACCAATATGAGCCTATAATCCTTAAAGCAACGACTGGAATTTATATAAAATAATTTCAATTATTTGTTATTAAATTTAATTTACAGACCAGTCTATTTTAACATTTAATTGATTGTTTGTAATTATTTGATTTTAAACGACAATTTTTATACAAAACTTTTTCGTAACTTTGTTTATACACATTTTTATTCTATTTAATTTTTTTTTAATTAATATGTATTATATTTATATTGTAGATTAATTTATAGACCTTATTAAAAAAAAACACCAATAATTAATTGTCATTCTTGACGTATGAGTGATATGAAATTAATTTGATTACCATAAAGTATACGTAACATAATATCTACATACCAAACATATTTCATTATATCGAATGTATAAGTGTATAGAAGTAATTTTTTACATTTAATTTTAAATTAATTTTTCATTTAAGCGTTAAGCAGAAAAACAAAAAAAAGAAATGAAATGAAAAATAATTATGTTAAATTTACACAAATTATTTGTCATTTACATACAGACAATTGATTGTTTAAAAAACATTTGCGATATGAACAATATTCAGCCAATTATTTAAATTGTAATTAACTCAGCTGGAGATGGTATGAATATGTGTTTGTGTATGTGTGCAGTTATGGAAATGCTATAACAACAAAAATTACAACAATAAAAATAATAATAATAATTATAATAGATAGTTGAACTGAACTACGACTGGAATAATACATGAACCAACTGCATAAAAAAGTTATAATATACATTTATAATTGTTAATATATTTTTTGTTTATATGTATATTAAACAGTGTGTGTATGTGTGTAAGTATGAGTAATTGTGTGGGTTAATATTCTGCATTTATTTGGCGTTTGTGCATAGGTTAAAATGTAATAAATGAATACAATTCACATAACATTATGCATAACTATCCAAATGCGTACATAAGTAATATGTGTGGATGTGTCTGTTTGTGTGTGTAAAAGTAGTAATTGTTGTAGTAGTAATAAATAAAAGAGGTTATATGCGTGTCTTTATGTGTGTGTGTCAGCATGATTGTCGACCACAAAATAATGCGGTAGCCTTTTATTAAATTTTATATTAACTATACAATTCACCCCATATACACATACATATACATATGGAGAGTAATTGCATAGACATGCATGTATGCAGGCAAAATAAAGTATAAAGCACAGTGGCTCTAAGCTCCAGACTTAAAGTGAAGTACACACGTTCAATATAATTGATAAATTTTTCGAAAATCAGAACAAAGAATTTAAAACAAACGGTTGCAATTGGTTGATTTTCAAAAAATTTATCAATTTTATTGAACGTGTAAGCTCCACTTAAGAAAACAAAGTAATAAAGTTAAAATTTACAAAATAATTTTTATTTTTATTAGAAAAATTTTTCTTATTCTCCTAATTAAAAAGTAAAGCAAAATAAGTAAAAAAAAAATATTGCAATTATTGATCTATTTGTACTTCTATTTTAACAAAAACTCTAATGCTTTTAACATTGAGTTGCCATATCAGAGGAGAACTCCCATTTAAAAACTTTTTTAGTAAAAACGACGAGATAATATTTTTTTATGATTTTTATGATTTTTTAAAATTAAAAAAAGTAGAAAAATATATAATTTAAACTATGTACAAATAAATATTTTAAAAAAATATTAAAAATAAAAAAACAATAATAAATATAGATGCCGCCAGGATTCGAACCTGTAAATAAACTGCATCCAAATCACTTCTTAGCATCAATTTTGGTATAATAATGATAATAATAATTTTGAATGTTGTTAACCCTTTAACCACTAATACCGTCTTCAGAAGGTCATCACTAAAGTCCAATTATATCCAAAGCAATATTTTTGGTGCACTAATCGCCAACGACATTTTTGTCGGTTTGAATTTACCTATCGAACAGTGCCGGTTTGAACGCGCTCAGTTGAAAAGTTTGATAGATACACCCATTTCTGACAAGATTTTGGTCAAAACAGACAGGAAAATTATTTATGATTTTGGTGCAAATTTAAAATTAAAAAAAAAAACATACTTTACAACAGCTCAATCGACTCGGAATTTCTTTTAGTAAGTAGCTTCAAGTTGTATTTTATAATTTGTTGCGTGTTTGATTTGTGAAATAAATTTTTTTATTTGAATCCATCTTTTTGTTTTCAGATGATCTTTAATTTTTTCCACCTGGCGCTTTCACGTTACATTTTTTTGACAAACGGACTTCACATTCGTGCTTTTTAGTCTAAAATGATACTAGAACCAAAATTTCATAAGAAAATACCTCGTATTTCGACTTTAGTGGTTAAAGGGTTAAAAACTATTTCTAAAAAAGTTGTAAAAATATACTAGCGGATACTTTGGAAGCAAAGTATACACTAACGAAGAATTTAAGAGCAACGAATGAAGAGGTATGTAAAGCATGTTTTTCAATTCCTTTTTGTTGCTGGAGAGTTGTGAATGTTACATACTTTGGGATTTTTTTAGGGCCATTAAAATTTCGTCAGCACTAAAGCTAATGAAATCATACTAATGCCACACAAAAACTAATTACAATTGATAAAAAAAAACATTTGTTTAAAAAAAAGGAATCAATAAATTACAAAAATTGTGTCTGTTTTTTAAAAAATTGGAAAATATCTCGGCAATAATACAGAGTATGTAAATAAGGAAGGAAATCCAAAGGAATTTTTACGAAACAGACACAGACTCCTAATACAAATTTTTCCCCCGATCCATTCCATTTCGTTCGTAAAAAATGAGTTACTCTGTGCCTGTTTTATAAAAATGGATCACAAGGGATATCTCCTGACCCATTTGTATTGTCTGGGTATTATACTGCTCTAAAAGAGCAAAAATTATATCCGTTTTGCCCTATCTGGAAAAATTAACGAGACAACACAAAAGGGACAAAATTTATGTAGAAAGGTCCGGTAGGATTCACGACCCAGCAAAAATAAATGAAAGTGATTATTAAGAAATCAGTTTTTTATTGATTCCAAAGTATCGTTTAGTTCAGATTTTCCTCTTCTAAAGCAATTCTTTTTCACAACTTCCAAAAATGTGATTTTTAATGAAATTTAACACTTTTTAATTTATTACGGGTAACTTATTTTAAAACCAACCAAAGTTAATCATTAATAATAGATATTTCTATATAAATTTGACACTTAAAATTATGGTTTAAGTTTAAGTGATTTGTTTCAATCTTTAACTTACAATTTACCAGATTTAAAATTCTTAAAATTGTAAAAAATTTATTGTAGTAAAAATTGCAAGAATTTCAAATAAAGTAATTTAATAAATAAGGCCCGATTACTGAATGTCCCATTATCACTTAACCAACAGTAAAATTCAAACTTAATATGGGACACAATTGGTGTCAGTTAAATTCTCAGGTAGAAGCTAACAGGAGATGATGAATGAGGCTTAGGCCCGATTACTGATGTCCCGTTAAAATCTAAATTACAAATTCAAAATTTATTTGGAAACATCGCATTTTTCACTTAACCATAAGAAGGGCAATGAAAAAGGATCATAAAAGAAAACTTCCACTCTATGATACCCCTATGTAAAAATCATTGGTTCTGATCCAAATTTTCACAACACCGGAATTAAAATCACTACTTCTTTTTCTCTGCTTTTGCTCCTTTTTTTTTGTTGGGGATCAATTAATTTTCATAAAACAGCCACAGGATGACTATTTTTTTTTTGTTCATCAATGTATGTCCTAATATTAATTATCAAATTCCGTTGATTCATATTTTGTTGCCTACACTCAGAATAAAAAGTTAGTAGAAAAATTTGTAAACGGTTTTCTATCCCACTTTACTATTTTCGTACTGATTTTTAGTAAAAAAATTATTATTTAGCAAATCTTTTTGCTATTTACATTTTACAAATTACAGATTTTTTACAGAATATTTACAAATTTTCGTTGCTAATTTCAGATATCATTTTACAAATTTTTGAAAACCGATTTGCTAAAATTAGCAAAAAAAAATTACTAATTTTAAAAAGTCGATATTGAAGGAAATGTTATTTCTAATTAAAACTTATACATACAAACTTAAATTGCCCTAAAATGTTACATAGGATTAAAAAAGGGATCGAAAGTGAAGATACCGACTCATGTCTGAAAATAAAACATACGCCTTAAATATCACTAAAAAGGGTTTTTTAGTTCTAAAAATCAGCCCTAAAAACAATAAAATTTAACCTTAAAAGTAAAAAAAAAAATTGACTAAAATATTTTTCAAAAAGGAAATTACCAAATTAAAACAAAATAATAAATTCGTCTATGTTTTAACAATTTTTAAGATTTTTAAGCCTTTGATTTTTTTTTTTCATTTTGTATAAAATATTTTTTTAAAAAATATAATCAAAATTTTTGATGCTCGATAAAAAAAATTAATCTAAAACTTTGTACTAATATTATTAGTATTTAGTAATTTTTTTTGGCTAATTTTAGCAAACAGATTTTAAATTCCACTTTACAAAAAGTCTACTAAAATTTAGTAGCGGCTACTAATTTTTCTACTAATTTCATTGTACTACACGTCAGCAGACATGTGTTGCTAAGTTTAGCAAAAAAATACCGCTGGGCTCAAATTAGCAGAATTTCCCGTAGTAACAGCAACATTTTCAGTTGCCATTACAGACTTTTTTGGTGAGTGTATTCCATTTCGGCCGCGAAAAATGGGTAACTCTTTTATTAAAATGTATCCTTCTAGATTTCTACCGGACCTCACCTATTTATATTATCAGAGTATGTTTACTCTTCAATGGAACAAACATTTTGTCCATTGTGCCCTATTCTGCTTAGTTTCGGAGACACTGACCATTTTAAAGAATGGGCATTTCACAAAATAGCAAATATCTCGAAAAATAAGTGAGATAGTGCAAAACAGACAAAACTTTTGAAAAGGTCGCCGAAGATCGCAATCCGACTATTTAAATAAGATATGTCTGGAACTGACCCCGAGTGATTAATTTTTGAAAAAGAGACACAATGTGACGTATTTTTTCCAATGTCATAAACAAGTTAACTCAATCCAAAAAGGCAAATTTCATTTTCCGCTCCATTTCATTTAGAGTGCTTACAAACCGCCAAATCGAATCCCTAAAAATGTCCATTGTCGCGCGAGCTGTATGTGCAGTTGCACCGTCCTGTTGGAACTTAATCAGTTTATCAATTTGTGGCAATAAATTTTCATTGATTATAGATCTGATCCGCTTACTAGTAATCGTGTCCCACACGATGTTCTCGAAAAAAATAAGATCCGAGGGAGGTGCCTCCGTGAATGATACGTGGATTTCCAGATGCGAAAATTTTATTTGTTTACGTTACGATCCTATGTCTTAGGAATAACCACTTAACTTAAGAATTTTTACTAATATCAAATTTGTGTAAATCTAAAAATGCTTAGTGTTAAGGTGTGATTATTTTTTTCAAAAGTCATTAACCGGCCTATTAACTTTTCATTTAAATCAAAAGAATTTTTTTTAAATTATTTTTTAATGTTAATAAATTAACTTACAATATCCGTAAGTAATAAATATATTTTTATTTATTTTAAATGTTATCACACTAACTACAAATCTGTGAAAACGAACGATATTTCCTTTATTTTTTTCTTTCTTTTAAATGTCAATTTACTTTACTACAAAATCCCTAAAAAGTAAACATTTTTCCTTCATTTCGTTTTTTAACTGTTAATAAGTTAACTACAAAATCCGTAAAAATAAATGATATTTCGTTTGTTTTAGTTTTTTTAAATGTGATAAAAATGAACTACAAAATCTGTAAAAATTAATTGTCCTTAAATTTTAACTACCAGACTATAAAAAAATAAAAATCTAATTTTAACAAAATATATTAAATGAAAATATTAACTGTAACCGAAAATCTGTATTTATATTTATTTTTTAAATAAATTAAAAAAATGAGTTGAAAATATATTTCTATGTATTTAAACTATTTAATCATTTGAAATCAGATAACTTTTTAAATAAACTACACACAGTTATTGTAAAAATATTTTGATTGCGATACCACTGTACTTTCCCTCATATACGATTGAGTAATTTCTGTAGTAGTAGTGGTGGTTGTCGTTTTGTAAAACCACCATTACATACAAATACTCTTGCATTTACTCGCAATCAAAGGCAAAATATTTTTACAACGTTGAAGAAGTAAAATTTCTACTACCACAATGTGGCTGTGGTTTTTATATAAACTGCTACTATGGTGTTGTTTCATGTTTGCTACGATATATAGTGCATATGGAAAAATACGAGAAATAAAACCTATATATGATGTGTTAATGTTGGAATCTAGGTATTTCTGTAAATAAGTTTTTTTTTTTTTTTTGTTTTACAATTTATTGTCGAAGAACGTGCCACATTGCAGATGAAACAACTAACTGTGTTATATAGTTATAGGTACAATATATAGAGGTACAAGTAACTGTAAATATTGTAATTTTAGTTGTTGTAGTATTTTTTTTTTTTGCTCATTTCTCTATAATGATAAAGCTTCTTTTCGTTAATGCAGCCAACAGATATCAACGAATTCTTGTTATAATATTTTTATAGTTGTTTTAATAATAATAGTAATAGTAGCTTGCTCTTGATTTATTTGTAAAATTTGCTACAAAATGACATTCATATACATTTAATATTCTCCACATAAGTTTATGTACTTGTATACACACATATATTTTTCTTTATGTATTTAATTTTTATTTAAATATACGCTTTGTTTTTTTTTTTTTTTTCTTTTTTCGTAATGCCAAATTTTTACTTATGTTGGCAACTCATAAATTGTATTGTACACACTCACACACGCACACGAGCGCGTATTTATACTGTTGCAAGCAAAAGTTTATATTGTAGCAGCTATAATTATACATGTTGCAACAATATGCAATTTAATATTTTGTATGCTTAAGTGTTATGGTTGACAAAGGGGTCGGGGTATATACTTAAATATTTAAATTATGCATGAAAGTGCACCTTGATATTATGTATACAGTCACAGATATAACATATAAATGGGAAATCAGAAAAAACATAAAAAGCTAAAATAAAAAATTAGGGATGCAAAAAATCTATAAAAAAAAAGTTCTGTTGTTCACATCTAGAAAATTACACTTCAATATTTATACTATAGAGTACAATTAAAAGCAGAACGTTGGCGGGTGTCAAACCAATCATTAAAGTATCTCATACTATAAGTTTTCAATGAGTACATGCCGTATTTTGGTAGTACTCCTGGTCCCAACTAGACAAAAAAACAAGTAAGAGCGGCTAAATTCGGCTATGCCGAATCTTATATACCCTTCACCATGGTTGGGGAAAAAATGAAGTTTATATATGGACATATATGAAATGGACAGATTTATATACGGACGCCTTTAAGAGGAAATTAACCATTTAGTTTGGAGATAAAACTTGGACTCGGGAAGATTTATGGTTCCAGAAAATAGGTATTTTAAAAAAATTTATGTTTTGGGCATAACTTTTTTGTATCTGAACCGATATTTCCGAGTTTTTCAGCAATTATGTTATACTAAAGATTTTCGATCTTTTGCTATATAAGACGTATCCATAGGTAATAATACAGCTCTAGAATAGTGTTTGTTGTTTGTGTATAAAAGGTGAAGAGGTGAAAGAAAAGAATTTCAACAAATCGTTAAAAGAAATCACTACAACTGCATGTGTTTTATTTCTACAAAATAGTTTGATTTAGCTGGCAAATTTGCATTTGGGATTTTATTTCGCTTTTTTATTAGAAATATTTGTAATTTCTTTAGCTTAATTTTAAAAATTTGAAGGAAAATAGTTTATAATTTTTTTTATAAATTATTATAAGTTATGACCTAAAATAGTTGCACTCAAAGGTAAATTATGTATACAATTTTCTTAATATGTGAGAAATAAAATGGTTTTAAAATCTTTTTATAAATTCTTTTAAATCGGAGCAAAAATAGAAATAAAACGTTTGTATTTTGTTTGTATTAGAGGGTTTTTATACAAATTTTGATGTTTTTAGCCTATTTATGGATTATTTAATTATTAATATAAAATTTTATTTAAATTAATTATTAAATGTAAAAAAAAACAAAAATAAACAAAAAAAAATCTTAAGAAAATAAAAAAAATGTACAAAAAAAAAAGTGAATTGACTGGGATTCGAACCCGCGACCCTTCCACCTATGGTGAAAGGTATAAAACGTTTGTATTTTGTTCGTATCAGAGGGTTTTTATAAAAATGTTGATGTTTTTAGCCTATTTATGGATTATTTAATTATTAATATAAAATTTTATATAAATTAATTATTAAATGTTAAAAAAAACCAAAAATAAGCAAAAAAAAAAGTCTTATGAATATAATAAAAAAAATTTACAAAAAAAAAGTGAATTGACCTGACCGAGATTCGAACCTCGAACCCCGCGGGCTTAGAGAAAAAAAGTATTTGTGACATAGCGTCTAGACAACTGAGCTATTGAAGCTCACACAAAATCATCGTCAATAGAAATACATATATAAAAGTCTTCGTTCATTAGGGATTTGTTTAGTTTTTATTTAAATGACAAATCTTTGTATGTGTGTTGTTTGTGTATAAAAGGTGGAGATGAAAGATGCTCAAAATTCTACATACATATTAAACAAAGGGATTTTACTGGAAAAATTAGAGGTAGTCCTGGTTTTTTGCTAATATCTCAGCCATTTATTTACCGATCTGTCTGATTTTTAATAGCAAACAGAAATGGATCACATGTAACAGAAATAAAAAACAATCAAGTCCTCATCATGTCTGGGTTCTTCGGAAAACCCATTTCAACACACAGACGGACAGACGGACATCGTTAAATCAACTTCGCTCTTCATAAGGACCCAGAATATATATACTTTATAGGGTCTAAGATCAATATTGTAGAAATTACAAACGGAATGACAAACTTATATATACCCTTCCACCTGTGGTGAAGGGTATAAAAAATGTGAAATACGTAACTACCATTAGGAACAGGTTTTATTTGATCGGTTGCCAAAAATTGAAACAACAAAATTTTTAAAATTATGTAAGTCATATAAAACATTGGTTTTAAATTTCGTCAATCATAGTCACCAGCTTTGCCTAAAAAAATTGCAAAATCGGCAGCCATTGTGAAACCTTTACTATTCATTCTGTGGCTATAACTTCTTTTATTGCTGCCTAAACTTCAGTTAACATTATTTTATGATTTTATGGTGTTATTTTAAGGATCTCCAAAAGGAATTCATACACTTAAAAAAGTTTGTAAGTTAAAGTAACTGAAAATATCATTTAAAAGAAATGATATTTCATTTAAAAACCGGTCTACTTAATTTTCATTTAAATTAAATGCCATATGTTATTTATTTTTAAATGTTGATTAATCAACTGACACATCCGTAAGAAACAAATGATATAATCAGTTAAAATAAATGTTAAAATTTTACCTACCAATCCTTAAAAAATAAATGATTTTTTTATTTATTTGAAATTATTTCCGTTTTTGTATTTTTTGTTTGTTTTTTTTAATATACTTGTACAATACAAAATGTATGTATGCATATGAAGCTATAAACCATTTTTTGTGTGAAAGTGTTTGTGTATGTATGTGTGTTTATGTAGTTCTTGTAATTTGTATTGAAAAATTTTGTATATATACAACCAATTTAAATAAAAAAACAAATTAAAATTTTTTAAATATTTTTTTGGAAACAGACAGCAAACAAAATTTAAATTTGTAATAACTGTTATGGACACAAATAAACCACAAGTTTCCGTTTTGTGGGTAAATTTATATTAAATTTCAAACAAATGAAAAGAATAAATTAAACTGAAAAAAATCGGTAAATGATAGTAAATTATTTCGAATAAATGTATAAAAAAGTTAATATAGATATTTCTTTGAAAAATAAATGTATGTTTCTTTATTTTTAACTACATAATATTCTGAGTGTATGTTCATATTTCAAATGTAGTTATTTGGATATAAACCCGGTGCATATCTTAAAAATCACTCTTCATTGCTTCTAAAGCATAAGTTATAGTATAATTTCTGAATCTAAAGCATTTATTAAAAATATTGTTTTCTGATCATTCTAAATCAAAAATTTCAAAGATTTATATTTTTCTTATTAAATCATTTTTTTATATTTTTGTTTAAAACTTCATGAAGATTAGAATTTATGAAATTTTGCACGGAACGTTCTGGACGCCCAGTTGAGGTCTCTACACGCAAAACAATTGAACAAATTTACGATATGGAATTGGCCGATAGGAGATTGAATGTGCGATAGATTGTAAAAGACATACCCATCTCACATGGCTTCAATTTTGAACGATCACTTGGGTATGAGAAAGCTTTTTGCCAGATGGCTGCCGCGTTTGCTCACAATCGACCACCAACGGAATCGTGTGACTGCTTACTTTCCATGGCAAAAATCCATTAAGTAGATTACGAATTGCCCCCTTATTCACCTATTTCTCCGGATTTAGCCCCCAGTGACTATTTCCTATTTCCAACCCTAAAGAAATGGCTTGGTGGAAAGAGATTTAGCTCCAACAATGAAATTATTGATCAAACAAATGCCTATTTTATAGACCTCGAAAAATCCTATTTTTTGGAAGGGATACAAAAATTGGAGAAACTTTGGACTAAGTGTATTAAGCTAAAAGGAGATTATGTAGAAAAATTATTTTTTTTTGCAAAAAAAAAGTTACAGACACATTAGCCCACCCACGTACCATTAACATGGCATTTAACATTTCAAATAACTAAATTAGTTTAAAAACATTTTATGTCGCAAAGTGTTGTGTACCTATATTATATTATTATTATCCTTAAATTTTTAATCGCTTTGGGGAGGATATATCACCCCCACCCTCACCCTACCCCCCCCCCCCTGGTTTCACGCGTAGTTTTAACCTACTCTGTATTTTGTTCTACACTGGTTTGAACTCATTAATAAAAAAAAATTATGCAGCTAAATATTTTATTTTTGCGAATTTTTTTTGGAAACTTTTAGAGTACATAGAGAAGAGGACACCCCATTGAAATAAATTATATAAAAAAATGTTTAAAAATACTTTTTGTTGTAATATACTTTCCTACCGAATTTCTTGTCAACCGAACAGTTTGGTTGGTGCCACCAACATATTTGTTTAAAATCTCAATTTTTTTCCAAGGTGTAAAAAGGCACAAACTATAAAATAAAATATCAGTAGCTAAAAAATAACAATATACTAATGTACACAAGGTGTAGCCAACTGGGTAAAACCAGCATAATTTTTAAAATCGTAACTTGCGTTTTTTTTTAATTGTTCTGCAATTTTTTAAGTCATGAACTGTTGAAGAAAACTTTATGTCATTTCACCGATATGATTTACTATCGCCACTAGATAAGCAAGTCTTGAAATTAAAATCTAGAAAACATAAAATAAATTCCCTAAAAGATTTTACAATAGCGGAATTGTATAGTTACTAACACAGAAGTAAGGTTGGCAGAAAGTACCGATTTAAGTATCATTTTAAAATCAGTTCAACTGATTACCGATACCCTTAAAATAGCGTAAGCGAAATAATTTAAATACTATTAACCTTAAGATAGCATTACCGAAACAAACGCAATACCGTTACCCTTAAAATACCCTTACCTAAATAACTAAAATACCGTTAATCATAAAATAAAAAATACTGAAGAAATGGAATAACGTGATGTTTAAACTACTGTTTAAACTACTGTTTAAACTACTGTTACAGAATTAACCTAAAATAGCATAAATTAATCTTAAATAGCCTAAGCGTTTCAATATCGAAAAATTATTATATATTTTTTTTTATTCCAGGTAATAAGTATTCAAGCTTAAGGTCTATTTTATACAAAATTATATATTTGTTATCCAATATTTCGCTATCTCAATGGATAGCTTCTTCAGGGATTTTTTGTTTTTTAATTTTAAACAAATTTTTTAACAAATCAAAATTAATGAAACAACAAAATTGTCAATTTTAAAAAATATTAAAAATTATACACAGGAAACAAAAATTATTCTATTACATTTTTATGAACCTATTTAATTTCCTATCTTATTCTTATAAATTAAATGTCTGTAATTCTGAGCTACATTGTCTGTATCTGTTGCATGAATTAAATGTTTTAAATATTTCTTTTTTTTTAATAAATGTATTAGAAGATTATCTATTAAACCAAAGATTATAACGAAATATGTAGATGATTTATTTTGTATTATTTCAGAATGTGAAATAGAAAATATTTAAAATATATTTAATTCATTTCACCAGGATATTAAATTTACGATTGAAAGGGAATGTGATCGTAAACTCCAATATTTAGACACATTAGTAATAAGAAAGGAGAATAACTTGTTAGTAGATTGGTACCAAAAACCAATTTCTTCGGGTAGAATTATTAATTATTATTCAAAACATCCGAGAAGAGTTATTATAAATACTGCCAAAAATCTTATAGATGAAGTTTTAAATATTAGTGATATAGTTTTTCATAGAAATAATAAAATAAGAATTAGAAATATTTTAGAGGATAATAATTTCCCAAGGGAATTGATTTATAAATTGATTGGTCAGAACAATGGACATAGGGAAGGCAGTGTGAATATAGTTAATGAACCTAAGATTTACAAGTGTTTAGCTTATGTAACAATGATTTCTGAATGGTTAGAAAATTCTAATATTTATGATATCAATAATTATAGGATGGCTCATAGAACATATAATACATTAGATAGATTATTTAGTAAAATGAAAGATAGGACAGAGAAATTAGATAAATCTAATATTATTTACAAGAAACCTTGCAGGGGTAAAGATAATGAAATATGTGGTAAAGTATATATAGGTACCACAAAGAACAAATTAAAAACTAGATTAGCAGGACATAGATCTGATCAGAAATATAGGAATACAGCTTCTCAGAAAACTGCATTATCATCACATTGTGCCACTCTTAACCATACACCAGATTTTGAAAATACAACAGTTTTAAATACAGAAACAAACTACAAAAGACGCTTCATATTAGAAATGTTACAAATTATCAACACACCAAAGAATTAATTTTAAAACAGATACAGACAATGTAGCTCAGAATTACAGACATTTAATTTATAAGAATAAGATAGAAATTAAATAGTTTCATAAAAATGTAATAGAATAATTTTTGTTTCCTGTGTATAATTTTTAATATTTTTTAAAATTGACAATTTTGTTGTTTCATTAATTTTGATTTGTTAAAAAATTTGTTTAAAATTAAAACACAAAAAATCCCTGAAGAAGCTATCCATTGAGATAGCGAAATGTTGGATAACAAATAAATAATTTTGTATAAAATAGACCTTAAGCTTGAATACTTATTACCTGGAATTTGTATTAAAAAGGTCGAAAAAATTGAACTGAATAATTTATTTTTTTTTTTTATATTATAGTCGTGGTTTTTCGGATTGTAACAAATTTTTCCGATTTTTCATATTTATTTATGGGCCATCCATCTTTAGGCGATTTCTCCCACAGCCCTCATGAATACACAATTTTTATTTTTATTAAATTGGCAACACATTTATTTGCCACACCCTGTTTAAATCTGTATATTTATGTAACAAACCACAATTTAACAAACAACACAGCCTACAACATTGTTATTGTAATTGAAAGCCAAATATGCACAATACATACATATACATGCATGTTGGCTATATAAACATGCACTTACACACATACAAACGTAATCAAAATGTGGGTCAAAGTTAAATGTTTTTAGTTTGGCTTATGTTTATTTTTCAAATTTAACAACAACTGCAATAGTTGAAAAAAAAATTATCATTGTCAACAGAAATATAGTTTTTATTTTGCTAAGAGAGGTAAAAAAAAAAAGTTGTAAATATCATATGCATTCATTTGTGTTTTTTTTTTTTTTGTAGAACAACATATGTAAATCCCAGCAGTATTTTGAAAAATTGATTGCAACATTCATCATTTTTTTTGTTGAAAAATGTTCTACCAAAATTAGAGAAAATTTATTTTACATGATAATTTTGTCAAATTTGACAGACTATTGATTTTGGTTGGACTTTTATAAAGAATTTTAAAGGTTTTAGAGTTGAGTTTAAAAAAAAAATCACATTTAAAATTCAATGATGGCCCTGCCGGAAAAGGACCAATCCCAAGACTCGTCACGTGAACTGTTCCTTGGGATAGGGCCTAGTCACGGGAAAGGTTTTTATATGAAAAGAACCGCTCACTTTAACATAGGCTTGTCCAAGGAGAAGGTCAATTGCCCCCTGTGACATGCCACAGGACTGGTTTAAAAGAACATGTCACACAAGCAACCCCGGAGAACATATCACAGAACCAAGGCAAAAGAACATGTATTGACTTTTATACCGGCCACATGTTAGGTACTTTAGGAACTGGTCCTCTTTTCACATATCTCGTGATATGTATTTTGGAAACCGGTACAGTTTTCACCCATTCCCAACTGACTCCTGTTTTCCCGCAGGGATGGGATAGGATTTTCAGGGGATACCCCTGAAATTGATTCTAATTCGACTTAAAGTGAAATTATAATTAATTTTTAAATATTTGCTGGGTTGTTGTATTTTAATGAATTCCTAAAAATACTATCTGCTTTATTTAAAGATCTTTATTGTCATGTGTTAACAGTCGGCAACACATATTATAATTCTAAATTATTAAGTTTCCTGTGGAGAACAGACCAGTCACAGGACACATCACTTGGTTGGGACAGTTCAGTCCGGTCACTTTAACATGGTGTTGCCATAAGAGGGAGTAACATGTCACAGGACTGTCGCAGAAGTACCTGGTACATAACAACTACAAAAGAACCTGTCACAGCACTAACGCCATAAAACTAGTCACAGAACTGACGCAAAGCACACAGCTGGCGATGTTTCAAAAAATAGATTTACAATAAATTATTTAAAAAAAGTAAGAATTTGAAAAAATATCTACTGGGCGTTAGTAAAACTTGTTTTACTTTCAAGCAAAACTACCGTCTGAAATATTAGCAATAACAACATTTTTGCATTTTATTCAATTTAAATAATTGCGGAAAGATTAGAAAAATTTACGTTTTCATAAGCATAATTTAAGCTACACTAACATGTACTGGATTAAAAAAATAATTCGGTTACCATTTCCTATGTTTATAATCTAGCTCTTCACTTTGGTACAAAACCGAAAATCAGTTAACTCTTTTTTTTTCCTTTTTTCTCTAAATTCGAATAAAACAAAAAAATTAAAATGGATGGATTTTTGGTTAAAAGCTAATCGACAACAAAAACCGGTAGATCTGAAAAGAAAATCGCTATTTGCTATTTTAACGGTTCTAGTTTTTTTTAGCGATACTGTTAACATCCAAAGATAGCAAACAAAACTAATATCGTTTACAGTTTGCCAGGCAGTTGTACTTTGCTCTATATTTCGATTCAATCGGTAACCTTTTCAAATTTATATACGTATTTTACCGGTTGCAATTTATTAGCTGTAACGCTATCCATCCTTGTTCGCAACCTCAAGTATAGTGTTTTATTTAGGCAGTGATAAATTTACTTTCCTGCAGCATTGTGACGATTGAAATAAAGTACTTTTTAAAATAAAATTTGTAAAATAGATAAAACACATAGACGGGAAAAAACAACAAAATAATTTATGGTTTCTCCCCTTATGTGCATGCAAAAATACTCTGTACTTATACGAATAATTGCATATGTATTTGTAGAATGTGTTTGTATAAAAAAATATAAAAGTTTTTAATTTTTGTTGGTGTTGCACCATGTGTGTTATTTGATAAATAATAAATACAAATAATATTCTGAAAAACAACTACAGTACAATATGGTTAAGATAAATAATGAACAAAAAATGTAACTAAATATTAGTTCAAAATTGAACTAAATATTAGTTCAAGATAATTAATAGTTATACTTTTTGCTCTCATTTAACAAGAAGTTTTGCTATTAAGTTCATTCGTTTACTTTTCTTAGTCAAGTCCAGTAAGAATTACTCAGTAACAAACTTACAGAGAGTAAGACAAATTTACTATGAAAATTTAAAATTTGCAATAATTTACAAGTTTGTTAAACAGCTGATTGTAAAACCAAATGCAAAAATTTATTATAATTGGTCGTTATGAAAAAAGAAGATTCATGCTGTAAAATCTTAAGCAGAAACATTTTAGAAGGTTTTCTTATCTTTTCTATAATTCATTTAACAATATTTGTTGTTTTGCATTTGCATAAAATAACGTAGTTGTAAAAGATTTTTATTTGTATTTACAAAAATTTATCACATTTATTTCAATCATACACTCAGAAAACAGTACACTCAGAAAAAAAAGTTAGTAGAAAAATTTGTAAACGGTTTTCAATCCCACTTTACTATTTTTGTACTAATTTTTAGTAAAAAAAATATTATTTAGCAAATCTTTTTGCTATTTATATTTTACATGTTACAGAATTTTTACAGAATATTTACAAATTTTTGTTGCTAATTTCAGAAATCATTTTACAAATTTTTGAAAACTGATTTGCTAAAATTAGCAAAAAAAATTACTAATTTTAAAAAGGAAGGAAATTTTATTTCTAATAATCTAAACTTATACATACAAACTTAAACTGCCCTAAAATGTTACATAGGTTTAAAAAAGGGATCGGAAGTGAAAATACCGACTCATGTCTAAAAAGAGGACACCCACTTAAAATAGAACTAAAAAGGTTTTTTAGTTCTAAAAATCAACCCTAAAAACAATTAAAATTTAACCTTAAAAGTAAAAAAAAAATTTACCAAAATATTTTTCAAAACAGAAATTACCAAATTAAAACAAAATGAATGCAAAAAATACCGCTGGGCTCAAATTAGCAGAATTTCCCGTAATAACAGCAAAATTTTCAGTTGCCATTACAGACTTTTTTTGGTGAGTGTATCAGCTGTGCCCACCGAATTTGTTGCCAATCGAGTTCTGGCGGTTTATTACGTTCCAAAAAATATTATTTAAAAAAAAAATTATTTTTAGATTTTTCCGGTATCGAACCTGGGCAATCAGATTCATAGTTCACACTCTTGCTTACTACACCACAATATACTTTAATTTTCTTTGATATACAGGTTGGTTGAAAAGTTCCTGCGCTCGAAATGAAAGAATACGGTTTTTGTTACGAAATATATTTATTTATTCAATATAATCTCCTAGAGGCTCAATACACTTGTTCCAATGATCTTCCAATAATTTTATCCCATCCTTATAATGGTTTTCCGGAAGCTCTGCAAAATTACCGTCTATGGACGATATGGCCTTTTCATTCGACGAAAAATGCTTTCCACGAAGGAATTGTTTGTGATTCCTGAAGAGATAGTAGTCACTGGGAGCCAAATCTAGTGAATACGATGGATGTTCAAGCAATTCGTACTTTAATTCTTTGAATTTAGCCATCATCAAAACATTTTTGTGAGCAGGTGCATTGTCTTGATGAAAAATAATTTTTTTCTTCTTTAAACCAGGTCTTTTCTCACGAATTTTTTCATCCAGCTGATCCAAAAGGCTGCAATAATATTGTTTTACCTTTCTCAAGATAATGAATCAACAAAATTCCTTTTGCATCCCAAAAAAACTGATGCCATAACCTTCTTTGCTGATCGTTGTGACTTCACCTGCTTTGGAGCTGAACAACCAGCTTCAGTCCACTGTAAACGTTCTTATTAAAATTTATGATCATTGTGGTAGATCCAAGTCTCATCCATAGTTATAAAACGACGCAAGAAGTCGGTTTTATTCGGCTTAAAACGCTCCGAATTACGCTGAGAAATTTGTTTTCTATCCAGTTCCAAACAGTTTTTTCATACGTAATTCTTCATGTAAAATATGGGATACTCGTTCGTCTGAGATGCGTACGGCATTAGCAATTTCACGCTTAGTCAAACTTGGATCTTCACTTACCATATTATGTACCTGCTTTACCATTTAAACTTTTGAATATTTTGTCTTAATAAATCCGGAAATTCGGAGTACCAAGCTACCTCTCTACCTACCACACCACAAACACTTATAAAATTTGATGGCTAATTTTGCTTTTTAAACAATTTGTTAAAAAAAGAAATATTAGTATAAATTTTGTTTATCAATACTAATCATTAGTGACGTCTATTATCAATACAATCCACAATTCCGTTGTTTCTACTGAAACCCTAATTAAATGATATATTTGGTCAGAATAACCGTAATTGTAGTTACCACTTTTAAATATCGAAAAATTTTTAATAAATTTGATAGATTTTACCAAATTTTTAATATATTCACTAAATAAATGGTTGCTTCCACCACACACAAATATTAAATGAATTTTATTTTTAAAGATGACTGGAAATAGTAATAATTGAATAATAGGATTGAATTTTAGTTTCTTTTCCCTTTTTTGAATTCCCAATACAACATTTTTGTTTTATTAATGAATTTTAGGTTATTCCAAATAAAATTATATCTTCACATATTGCAACCAATATTTTCTCTGGGTGTATGTTTTTATACTTGTAAATTCTTGCTGCCAATAATTAAAACTTTCCGAAGGAAGAATAACTTTCAACATCAAACTGTCACTCTTTCCTTATTTTTACTGAGTATTTGTGTAAACGAACGATATCGTGTAAAAATTTTTTCAAATTTGTACAAAGTATTGAGTAAACGAACGGAACTATTCTTGGGAGCAAAGCTAACACTCTGGCTGTAGGTTTTAATTTATGTAAATTCTCTGGAGGGCGATGCCAAAACTAAAACTAAAAATGAGTTCATCTTAGCCCAATACCGGCGAGTACATTTTTTTTTTAATTTGATGTTGAATTTCTGAGGATGAGATTATTGGAAATTCCGGATTCCGAATTCGTTGATAGATAAAATTTTTTGATATTTGGTCACCTGAGAGGAAATAAAGGAGCTAGGATTAAGTTAAACATTTTTAAGCCCCTTCTCCACAATATGGAATCCGAATATGTTGGCAAGTGTGTTTATAGCATGCGGCCGAACTAACAATTTCATGGAATGCGCTTGATGATATATGGCATCACTGGCTGGGAATGGGTTGAAGGTGTTCATGGAAATCGAGTCTTACTGTATAACAATCGTGTATGTATTTAACCTATACCTGTACAAATATAATAATAAAAATTTATTTGTTGTATTTGTATTTCACAACATACAAAATTTAATTTTAACAATTGTGCCAATAAAGCACAATAACATTTACATTGATTTCCAGGTATGCAAACAATCATAAGGCTGGCCCTTAGATATCGAAGATACATAAATAATATATTTTACCCTCTAATACTAAAGATTTAGACAGTGAAATAATTATTTTATAATAAGAAATTAATATATGTATATAAAAAACTTACTTAACTAAATAAGTATAAATCCAATAATTCTAAAAATATTAATTACACACCACTGTACACCATTTATTTTATCATTTGGATATGCTGATTCAGCCGTGCAGTATTCTTGCTAATTTTGATAAAAATTTTGCTCATTTTCATTGCACGCAAAAAAAACATGGTTAGGGAAATCATATTTATGTTTGGGATTATGATTGTGCCAACCATAGTTATAAAAATAATATTGTACAATTACCATAAATATAAGGATGATGAAATTACTATTATTTTTATTATAATATGATATGATAATATGGAATATTATGTATTGATTTAAATTTGTAATAATCATATTATGATCCTAGCAAATATAATACGACCCTATGTGATGACTAGATCAACCTCAGTACTAATAATATTATCGGAATAAATTATATATGTATATAGTTAGGACAAACAAGTTGGTGCAAAAAGTTCGCTAACAAGCCAGTCTCATGAACTTTTTGTACAAACTTGCATACAGCATATGCGGTGGGTGCATCATTTCGGCCATAACTTATTTTCAACAAATGCACAGTTTGGACAACACAGTACTCACTTTGTAAATAAGTTTCCCAAGGTTGTTCAAGCGTTAAGCCACTCATTTAGGCCCACGGAGGTATGATAATGACTGATAGTCAACATTTTGAACAGAAAAAATCAAAAAGAATAACATATTGTTGATTTAATTTTTTTGGACCTCCTTCCATATCCATGATCCCTATGTTATTTTAAGACTATCTTTCCATGTATATCTGTCCGTGAAATTGACAATGACGGCTCCAAAATGAAAGCAGGGTTGCTGATTTTTACTCAGATTATTTTTTATCCTGCCGAGCAGTGTGGTGTTGAAATGATCAAAATCTGTCCAGTGTTAAATAGATATGAATAAAAATGTGATTTGTTTTTATACACATTTATGTATTTTAATATAATTTCATATTAGCATCCGCTAAATTAAATATATTTTCACCAAACGTCTAAAGGTACAAAATATTTTATATTCACCTCTGTTATATCTGTAACAATAACATTTTGAAGGATTGAAAAAAAGTCGGTATAGTCTGGTTTGAGACTTGTACAAGTAAGCCAAAGATTTTCTTAAGAAATCTTGTCTTGCCTAATATCAGGCGATCGCAAGCCCAGGGAAAATGGCGATTGTTTGAGGTAAAGGAGTGGTATGATCCTCACTAAAATTCTAAACTATATATGAGAGCGCACAACAATTTCTCTTTTTTTCAAGCTAACCTAAAAGATTTAATGATTTTTAATATTATTCACATCTTTCTAAGTGATCCTCTAACACAAGTATATATTTTCTCACACACACTCATATATTTTGTTTTTAAAGCTGAATACTTTTTTATTTCCTTTCGACGGATGTTAAAGAGAATGCGTGTTGTACTACTGAGGTTTTATTAACATGTTTTGTTTATTCCGAACCCTGTTGGTTATGGATGCGTACAAGCACCAATTATGTGAACATCCAGTATATACATTAGGGTGACAGCGATTTGTATGGAAAACCAATTTGATATAATTCATTATAGAAGTGGGCGGTATTTGGGGAACCGTGGTCGAAAGAATTTTTGCTGAAAATTTGAATTTTCAAACAAATATTTATATTATAGCACATTATTTCTTCTTAATTTGGATACATATTGGGACCTTGAATTAATAATAAGCGTTTTTTTTTTGGAAATTTACGGATTTATTGTTCAAGAATATATACACATACATTATTCAAAGTATTGTCTATCAGTGGCCATAACTTTTTCCCATATTTCTGGCAAATTTTCGGATACCAGCTCGGAAGAACGTTTCGTCTTTTGAGTCAATCTAAGTGAACTTCTTCTGGGACAGGCCATGTGTCATCGAAGGTAACAAGTAGTAGTCGGAAGGAGCGATGTCTGGAGAATACGTCAGGTGGGGTAGGACTTCTACTTCTGCAATTCCAAGTAGGTCTTCACTGCTCTTGCAACATGTGGCCAAGCGCTGTCATGCTGCAAAATCACTTCGTCTTGCCTTTCTCCACATTCCGGCCGCTTTTTGCTTCAGTGCGCTGCTCAAATGCATGATTTGAGCCCGATAGTGTTCCCAAGTGATCATTTCTTTCGGTTTGAGCAGCTCGTACTAGATAACGCCGCGCTGGTGCCATCAAATACAAAGCATTATCATCATGCCATGAATATTCGGCTTTCGAAGGATGTTGATGGCTGCCCGGGCAAAACCCATGACTTTTTGCGCTTGGGGATTTCTTAGTAGATCCACTTTTTTTGCTATGCAAAAAACCGATTCCTTTTCTGGTGTTCGAGGAGCTGTTCACAGGCGACTTCGCCCACCTTCAACTCATATGGCAGCCAGTTTCCTTCCACGGCTTTTAGGTGTTTGCTGACTGTCGACTAATCCACACCTAATAATTCTGACAACTCCTAAAGCATTTGGCAATCGTCCGCATAGAGCAAAGATTACAATTCTTCGTCTTCAAACTTTATGGGATGACTCGGCTGTCCCTTCCTAGCGGGAAAAGGACCTATCCCAGGACACGTCACATGACCGGCTCATGATAGGGATCGGTCACGGTACCGATCACTTTAACATGGGCTTGTCGTAGAAGGTGGTTAATTGCCCTCTGTGACATGTCACAGGACTGGTCTAAAAGGACAAGTCGTGACTTTTAAACCGGTCACGTGATAGGTACTTTAGGAACCGGTGCTCTTTTTACCTATCCCGTGATATGTTTTTTTCGAAACCGGTTCAGTTTTCACCTATCCCGGGTCAGTTTCCAATTCCCAACTTACTCCATTTTTCCCGCAGGGTTGTAATCGAGCACAAAATTACCACTTTTAAAGCGACCAACGCATCTTCACTTCAGTTAGAGTATGCTCGCTGTCAACTTCCTCTAAGATTCGATGACCTTCGGCCCCACTTTTCTTCATATTAAAGTAATGAAGAAGAACTTTCCGTAAAAGCCCTTTATCCGGTACGAAAAGTTAGTATTGCAAGACATTGGAAACTGCAATATTGGTTCAAGTACTAATGGGGCCTCTTGTATGACACATTCATTATTAATTCAAGGTCCCAATATAATTAAAGATATCTCGGAAGCCCTTTGTCCGATAAAATTTTTTTATAATTAGAAATGATATTTTATAATGTAAAATTAACATTCCGCTCGTCGCTCCTTAAAATTCGTGAAAAACATAATACTGTCACCCTATTATACATATAGTATTGTTTATACATTTTTAAATTGAAATTTAATTATACAATGTTTGTATTTATATGAAATTGTTATATAAATTCCATTTAATCTGTAGGTATGAATTAAAATAGTTCATGTTTTTTGATTCAACAAATCAATTTAAATTATGCGAAAGAAAAATTATTAAAAAAAAATGCAGCTTGTCCCACTTAACGTGTAATAACAAGAAGGGTTTGTACTAAATGCTTTTGTATTGTTTATCCATATGTCGGCTTAATTTAACCTATAAATGTGGTTGCTGTTTTACAATTTTGTGAATTGTATTGTAGTGTTTAATATAATTAAACAATACGATATGAGTATGCGCTTATTCATAGCAAGATTGTCATACGTTACCATGATACATAAACCAATAAATACTGCTGTCATTTTGGTATATTGGAAACTGATTGAAATTTAATTTGCCAGAGAAAAAAAAACAGCAAAATTATACTCAACAAATTATATTTGTTGTGAACGATAAATTTATTGTTCTTAATTGGGTTGGTTGGCTGATTTTACCAATCCTTGGTTTTTTTGAATATTATTTATTTTTTTGTCAAATATCATATTTCTTGTTCTTTTTTATTTTACAATTAAATTGTAAAATAAAAAAGAACACGTTGTAATAAGATAAAAGACATGCAAAGTATATTCAAAAGTTATAATTCAACTTAAAGTTGTTCCATTACATAATTTTTAGTCTATTGTATTGTACTTGTAATATTGTTATAAAACAACTTCTTTAATCTGCCATAATTCACCTGCTGCTTTCTTTCGTTGGCTTCTCAATTTTATTTACAATTGATGGGGCTTTTTACATAATAAACCTTGAAAAGATCATGACCAGACCCATAGACGACGGCCATACTCAAAATAATAAAAAAATAATAATAAATAAAAAAACTGTAAATTTTATATACAGTGAAGTGAACTATATTCGTGCTCGAAAAATTCATTTATCATAGCATTTATGAAGTGTAGTGCAAGTCTTATACTCATAAATATTGTTAAAATGTAAGAAAAAAAAAAGGTAAAACAGCGTACAACGAACGTTAAAGATGTGTAAAATATATATTGAACGTATACAAAATGGTGAAAAAATATGACTTTTAAACCCTAGAGTCTCATTGGCACTTAATCATTGTAAAATAAATTTTAACATTATTTTTCGAGTTGATTTCATATGCAGGTTTTCCATGATGAGAGTGTGAGTGTTCGTTTTTTTTTTTTGGAAGTGTAAGGAGTTGTTAAGTTTAAAAAAAGAGGTTGTTGGGTTATCTGTAAGGAAACTATAAATGTTTAAGTTTATTTAAAAGCTTTTAAGTGAATGTGTACTTTTGAGTTAAAGATATAATAAAATTATATAAATCTGTAAATTTAACTCAAAGGTGGAAAATAAACATCTAGTGAAATTTTGAAACCAAAGATAACCTCTAATAGAACTGAAATTCACATTTACTTTCTCAATAACGAATTGAAAAGTCCTTTTTTTACGCCCCAGTATAATGTTCATTTTGTTAGAATTCATTTAAGTCCCTTTTCGAGTTAAAGTGGTGCTCCTTAAGTGTATCTTGTCGGATATTGTGAGATCTTTAAATAATAGTATCCCAGCAAAAATAGACAGTACCAAGTAATAAGGTGGGTAAGTACAACAAAAAAAAAATTATTACTTACCAGCCTAGATAGTCATTTAACTACTTCATTACCCTCTAGCTTACAAAAACACACAAAGTACTGAGTCTAAAAATAGACTTAAAAAATAAAGCAAAAAAATTTGTTTTATTAAATGAAAATATGTTTGTGCTAGCATTACGTCTTTGAATAAGACTACGTCTTTGAATAAGACTACGTCTTTGAATAAGACTACGTCTTTGAATAAGACTACGTCTTTGAATAAGACTACGTCTTTGAATAAGAATACGTCTTGAATAAGAATACGCCTTTGAATAAGACTACGTCTTTGAATAAGACTACGTCTTTGAATAAGACTACGTCTTTGAATAAGACTACGTCTTTGAATAAGACTACGTCTTTGAATAAGACTACGTCTTTGAATAAGACTACGTCTTTGAATAAGACTACGTCTTTGAATAAGACTACGTCTTTGAATAAGACTACGTCTTTGAATAAGACTACGTCTTTGAATAAGACTACGTCTTTGAATAAGACTACGTCTTTGAATAAGACTACGTCTTTGAATAAGACTACGTCTTTGAATAAGACTACGTCTTTGAATAAGACTACGTCTTTAAATAAGACTACGTCTTTGAATAAGACTACGTCTTTGAATAAGACTACGTCTTTGAATAAGGCTACGTCTTTGAATAAGACTACGTCTTTGAATAAGACTACGTCTTTATATAAGACTACGTCTTTGAATAAGATTACGTCTTAAAATAAGACTACGTCTTTGAATAAGACTACGTCTTTTAATAAGACTACGTCTTTAAATATGACTACGTCTTTGAATAAGACTACGTCTTTGAGTAAGAATACGTCTTTGAATAAGACTACGCCTTTGAATAAGACTACGTCTTTGAATAAGACTACGTCTTTGAATAAGACTACGTCTTTCAATAAGACTACGTCTTTGAATAAGACTACGTCTTTGAATAAGACTACGTCTTTGAATAAGACTACGTCTTTGAATAAGACTACGTCTTTGAATAAGACTACGTCTTTGAATAAGACTACGTCTTTGAATAAGACTACGTCTTTGAATAAGACTACGTCTTTGAATAAGACTACGTCTTTGAATAAGACTACGTCTTTGAATAAGACTACGTCTTTGAATAAGACTACGTCTTTGAATAAGACTACGTCTTTGAATAAGACTACGTCTTTGAATAAGACTACGTCTTTGAATAAGACTACGTCTTTGAATAAGACTTCGTCTTTGAATAAGACTACGTCTTTGAATAAGACTGCGTCTTTGAATAAGACTACGTCTTTAAATAAGACTACGTCTTTGAATAAGACTACGTCTTTGAATAAGACTACGTCTTTGAATAAGACTGCGTCTTTGAATAATACTACGTCTTTAAATAAGACTACGTCTTTGAATAAGATTACGTCTTAAAATAAGACTACGTCTTAAAATAAGACTACGTCTTTGAATAAGACTATGTCATTGAATGAGATTACGTCTTTGAATAAGACTACGTCTTTGAATGAGACTATGTCTTTGAATAAGACTACGTCTTTATAAGACTACGTATTTTTATTATAATATGTGTTTTATTATAATATGTGTTTTTAAAAGGCCAGTTCTTGAAATACTTTGTAAAGTGGTGATCAATTCGAGAAGATATCTCCTATATTCTCCCAATAAAAAATTTTGTTAAATAACACAGTCAGATCACGCAGAGCAAAAACATGGTTGGGACAATCATATTAGAAGAGCATCATATATTTTTAGGATTATGATTGTGCCAAACCATAGTCGAACTTTAATATAGTTATTATGGTAATAAAGTTATCATAATTTTACCATAATATTGTCCCTACAGTTATATTATGATTCAAAACTATAAAAAAGTTGTGTAAATTTAAGAATATTTATAAAAATGTGCTCAAAAACATTTTAAATTCTAAGGATGCATAGATTCTATGGACTTTTCTAATAGAAAAATTCTTAGATTCTAATGACATTTTTAAGATTTTTTTAGATGGTTCTCAGATTCAAAGTCCTTACAATGTAAGAATATTACTATTAGAAAAAATTCTTAAGGCCCAACAATATATGGCTTAAGTGACTTAAGCTTTGTTTTGGTGTGAAATAAAATAAAAATTTTCAATTTTAAAAAATTTTTAGTTTTTGTTGCATACCGATACCTCACATAAGTTACTTAAGCCAATTGTAGTTGAGCCTTTATAATCTAAGTATGAAAAGTCGTCAGTTTCTAAGAATTTTTAAGAATATATGAATTTTTATCTCATAAAAAAATTGCAGAATCTGAGAATCTAAAAATATTTCTATCAGAAAGTCCTTTAAAATTATTCTACGTTCCAATATATCAAAATCACCTGCATTTAACCTGAAACTGTTTTTTATATATTTCTATTTTGTGTTTTAAAAAGATTTGTTAGACTAGTTTTGTTTATTGTGATTTTAATGGTAACGTTCGTATCGTGTTTTTCACCCTTTTTCAACCCAGTTTATGGTTTTTATAGAAATGTTGGTGTCCAGTTTTTATGAAAATAAGCGTTATGGCGTAAATGAAACACACAAAAAAAAGTGTTGATTTTCAACCATAGAAATATACAAAATTTATTCATTCATACAAATAGTTACTCATTCATTCTTTGCCTAGATTATAACTTCAGTTCAATATGGTTTGAAAGTTTTGCAACAATTTTTTTATGCTTCACTTGGACAAAAAAATACTTTTTTGTAGGAAATTAAAGAAAATAAAACTTTTTTGTGGCAATGTTTTTTCTACTTATTTATATAAACATGCAAAAAAAAAAAAAAGGAAAGGAAATGGGTCTGGTTTTGCGGGGATGAACTGAATTGAAATATTATAATCTTAAAATATAGTCAGTCGTGTATCAAAATAAAAATCTGTTAGTTTTTATACGTTTTTGTTTTTGTTGAAATGCAAAAAACTTTTACCATTTTGCTCAGTTAGCAATATAGAAATAAATATCAACCCTACACTGATATTGATTTTCAGCAATGAATCTTTTTCTTTTCTTTTTTCTATTTACAATTTATTTTGAGAAAATAAAACTTTTTGCTTTTTTACTTGTAGCAGAAGTTAGATTCAAATGATCTATGGGCTGTTTGTGAGGTTTCAATAAACAGCCATAACTTGTAGTATATGAAAATATACTTTATGTATATTTAAAATTTTATATTGTCAAAGGAGATAAAAACAAATCAGCAAAAATATTATTGTGAAAATGATACTTAACATATGGCAAAACTGTCTATATGTTTCTCTGTCTGTCCGTTCTGCACGTCCTTCAGTCTGTCAATTGCATTAAACTTAAAGTTTTAATGATAGTTTATATATTTCCCATTGGTTAGACAGAGGGTGCAACAAAAGTACGCCAAACTAAAGAGCAAAGAACGAAACTAAAGACCCATTAGTATATATTTCATTTTACATTCATTCAAATAATTTTACCATGAAAAAGATAAAGTAAAGTTGCAATTCCATGGAATATTGAATATTTAGTTGTTGTTACTGTTGTTGGCACATTCAATGTCGAGTACATCATCTTTACTTCAACACAAAAAAACTAAAAACAAAATCACATAAAAACAAATAACTAAAATGGAATAATCTAAGATTCTTATACTAGTCATATAAAGTAAAACGAAATCTCTTGAGGAAATCTTTTGAAAAGTAGCGCAAAGGAAATAGAGCACAGTAGCAAAAAAAATATATATATAATGTATAAAATATAGTATGGAACTGCATATAGAAGATTAAGGTAAAGCATTCATATATTGGTGGCAGTAGTGGGTGCATGTACTAAATAACTAACTCGAGAGATGGAGCGGGATATAACAAACTCTCTTTATGGAACAGTGCATACTGTTCACAGTTTATAGTCGTAAAAAAAGTTGAGAAGTCATAAAAAAATGATTTCTATTTTATTTCCATTTTCCTTCAATTCGTTGCACATTATAGTAATGCGCTTGTTTCGTTTGCCTTGCTTACTTCACTAGATGCTTTAGTTAATCTTTACCACCAAAAGGCAAAAAAAAAAAAACAAAGAAAAAAGTAAACGTATAAACAGATATTTGTGGGAAATGTGTATGTGGGAGACTCAACACAGTGGGACGTGAGATATTTTTACAATGAAACAATTATGGCAAAAAAAGTATGTGATCGTCTAAAACTAAGCCTAAAGCGTAGTTTTATGATGAGGGAAAAAATACATATTTTTATTAGAGTAAGAGCTGCTAAATTATATAATAACAATCAGGTTAAATAACAATCAAGTTCAAAATCATAATTAAAGAAGCACGGCCACACGTGCTTAACCAGACTACGTCTTTTTATTAGAATACGTAATTTTATTAGACTACGTCATTTACTAACTTTTTGCTTTTTATTAAACTTCGTCTTTTCAGTACACTACGTCTTCTCCGTAGACTTCGTCTTTTCAGTAGACTACGTCTTCTCCGTAGACTTCGTCTTTTCAGTAGACTACGTCTTTTTAATAGACTACGATTTTTTTTAATAGACTACGTTTTTTTATTAGACTACGTTTTTTTTATTAGACTACGTCTTTCTACTGTACTACGTCTTTTTAATAGACTACTTCTTTTTATTGGACTACGTCTTTTTATCAGACTACACCTATTTATTAACCTTCTTTTTATTAAACTACGTCTTTTCAGTAGACTACGTTTTTTTATTAGACATTTTTTTATTAGAATATGTCTTTTTGCCAGCCTACGTCTTTTTACGTCTTTTTTTTAGACTACGTCTATTTAGTAACCTTCTTCTTTTTATTTAACTACGTCTTTTCGGTAGACTACGTCTTTTCAGTAGACTACGTCTTTTTATTAGTTTACTTAATTTTATTAGATTACGTCTTTCTACTAGAATGCGCCTTTTTATTAGGCTTCGCCTCTTTATTAGACTACGTAACTTTATTAGACTAAGACTTTTTAGTAAACTACTTCTTTTTATTAGACTACGACTTTTTATAAAACTTCTTCTTTTTATTAGACTACGTCTTTTTATTAGACATCTATTTCTTTTATTTTATTTTTATTAGACTGCATCTCTTTATTATACCATACCTCTTTCTTAGACTACATTCTTCTAAAAGACTACTTGTTTCTAAAAGACTACGTGTTACTAAACGACTACGTCTTTCTAAATGACTACTTCTTTCTACAAAGCCAATGTACTTCTAAACGCCCCGTCTTTCCTATATCTTTTTTATAATACCTACATGCGGGGGTTTATAAAAAACACGGGTTTATATAACAATTTGTTTATGACGTAGTTGTTTCCACTGTTCTTCACATATAATCCGATTTATATCTGCATTACATTAACATTCTTAACAACATGTTTTAAAGATGTATGATGGGTGGGCAGGCAAACAGGCACATTTTTTAAAGACTTCTTCGAGCTCAAATACTATAGTTGCATGAAAGGCTAATGGAAATATTTAAATTTGAATATTTTGCTAATTTTGAAAACGTTAGAGGAGAAAAGAAATACGTCGTAACGCGTTATAAATTGTTATTTTTTATTATTTAATATTAAAAGTTTGTGTTGAAAAAAAAAAATATTTTATTGATTTTAAAAACTAGTAAACAGATTAACGTCGACTAAACGACTGTATGATAATCTAAACCAAGTATAATTCGTATTGTACTTCGGAATGCTATCTAAATTACCGGAAAGGTCGAAAAATATTTTAACATATTCTGCATGGCCATACAACCTCAAATATGGGAGATAAATTTAAATTAAAATTTCCCTAAAAGTTATTCGATTTTCTTTAAATTTAGAGGCATGATTTTTTACTGTCCCAAATAACAGTAAAATTTATTTGAGGAATGAAACAAATGTGCAATATAACATAGTATATGTTCTTACAATGTAGGGTGTACTACTTTTTTATTTCTGAAATACAATGGACTATTTCTGATATGCAATTGACTATTTTTGAAATACATTTGACAATTTCTCAAATACAATTGACTATTTCGGAAACACAATTGACTACTTCTGAAATACAATTGACTATTTTTGAAATACAATTGACAATTTCTGAAATACAATTGACTATTTCTGAAATACAATTGACTATTAAGGAAATACAATTGGCTATTCAGAAATACAATTGACTATTCCTGAAACAGAATTGAATATTCTGAAATATAATTGACTATTTCTGAAATACAATTGACAATTCTGAAATACAATTGACAATTTCTGAAATACAATTGGATATTTCTGAAATACAATTGACAATTTCTGAATACAATTGACTATTTCTGAAATACAATTGACAAATTCTGAAAAACAATTGACTATTTCTGAAATACAATTGACTATTTCTGATATACAATAGACTATTTCTGAAATACAATTGACTATTATGAAATACAATTTACAATTTCTGAAATACAATTTAAAATTTCTGAAATACAATTGACTATTCTGAAAAACAATTGACAATTTCTGAAATAAAATTAACTATTTCTGATATACAATTGACTATTCCGAAATATAATTGACAATCTCTGAAATACTATTGGAAAAGGTGCATTCAAACCAATTTAAAATAGATTTTGTTCTTGGACCACATTTTATCGAAAATTTTTTGTAAATGATTACAAAGTTTACATGAATCCTCAGAAAACGAACTGTACATGCATTAAACAGATTATTTGAGACCTAATCGACCGATTAACTTTTCAGCACCAGACCTGTCTAGAAAGTCGAAATTTTGAAGTATAAAGATGCAAAACCCAAAAAAATACCTAGAAAAAACCGAAAAATACATGACCGTCGTCTTAGATTTATCTAAAAAACTGTCGACACGATATTAACGCGCTATATCAATTCTAAGTCTAATTCAAAATATCTGTCATATAAACCGGAGCCCCGATAAGTTCTGATATTGGAGAAGCCATCCCGGCTCATTTTAACAGAATTATACTCCACACTTTGTGGTGCAGGGAAATAATTACTTTGTGCCGTTGTGTGTTACTTTCAAGAATATTTCGCCCAAAAATATTACACCTCTTATTATATATTTCTCTGTCCCGTTAATTGAAATGTCCGACTTTAACTTTTTAACCTGCTTTTGAAATAACTTTTATAGATTTATTTTTTGAGCCTAAGGGTGGTTTTTTATAAATAAAAAAAAATATTTCCCGGAGATGCTAGACAATGGAGTAGCGAAATATTGAAAAATAAATAATATTTTTATTTGTAAATAAAACCAACCTTAAGTTCGAAAAAAAAAAATTAAGAAGTTAAAAATAAATAAAGGTTTAATAAAATTTAAGAGCGCCCCGGTAGGCTAGTTGGTAGCGTGCTAGCTTATCAGTGCGGGGGTCGTGGGTTCAATTCCCACCAGAGGCTCTGGTCTGTTTTCGCTACAACGAGCCGAAGGCCTTTGTTGCTAGTGCTCGGTTAGGGCATTAACATATAATTTGTAATTATATGATTAATAAATAAAAATAAAATAAATAATAAATAATAAAATTTAAAAATAACTTTTATAGAAAAATTATTTTTCAGTCATTTGTAATAAAATAGTTAAATTATTATTTTTTATTTTATATATTTTATTAAACATATAATTACAAATTATATTTTAATACCCTAACCGAGCACTAGCAACGAAGGCCTTCAGCTCGTTGTAGCGAAAACAGACCAGAGCCTCTGGTGGGAATCGAACCCACGACCCCCGCACTAATAAGCTAGCACGCTATCAACTAGCCTACCGGGGCGCTCAAAATAGTTAAATATTGTTGTGCCCTTTTACATTTTTAGCTAACGCTATGTTGTATTTATGCGATTACACTTTAAAACTGAATATAATATTTATTTGAATTTGTAGTCATGTTAGCTCTGCACTGCAATGCAACACATCAACGCATTAATGTTATAGTATTCGTACTACAAGAATACTATAACTGTAGTCGATTTCCGGCAACATTTTTACATTCAAGATGCATTTAACAAACGTTGAGTTACTCGACTACATTTATTGCTTAGAAACCATAAAGTTACTGTTTGAATTGTTTTATTTCGTTTTGCTTATGCTCAACCCTTAATATTTTTGTTCAGCGCCTTTAACATTGACTTTATAACATATAATAGTGATTCTGATATTTTTAACAAGCTTCTGAATATAACTACGATATAGATATTTTTCCATCACATTAAATTGAGTATGCTACTTGAAATATGTACTTGCAATTGTTTTTTCTATTTCTCGATATTGTTTTTTATTTTCGTTTATTTTGCTGCTTCCTTGTAAACATCCTGGTTAATATAGATGGTGTGAGTTGTATACTGAATTTTTATATTAACTCTTACTTTTTTTTTTTTTTTTTGGATAAAATATTTTGGCATTCATTTCTTGTTACTTGGTATATTTGAGTTTCCTCTCAATATTTTACTAACTTTAAGTTTATTTGTTTTATTACATTTCCTTATGAATGTGACTTTTTTGTACTTTTATATCGAAAATAATCGAAATTTACTGTAGAAATTTACTAAAGATATAAAATAAAACATTATTTTGAATTAAATAAGAACAGTAAATTCAAACTTTTGCATTTTTCCATACAATCATAGAAAAAAGTCTGTTAAAGATTCTGCCGTTTTTACAAAAAATATGTACAAAGGGGACCTGCATACAAAAGTTCTGAAATCAGCAGAATCCTTTTGCTTACTATTAGAAAGACAAATACAGCACTTAGAGAAAACAGATTCATTGTGAGAACCGAATTTCTTGCCAACTTAATATTTTGGTTGAAACAACCGAATTATTTAGTTGTTTCAACCAAATGTGTTCCTGATACAATTGAAATATTTGGTTTCATCCGAAATTCTATTGTATTAACCGAATTTCGGTTGCGACAAACAAATATATTGGTGGCTCCAACGAAACCATTAGGTTGCTACAATGAATCTATTTTCTCTGTGCAAGAACAAATCTGTAAAATTTTCAAAATTTTAGTTATTTTGACTAAAAATATTTTATATAAACTGTAATATTTGTTATATCTTTTTTATATCGAAGCTGCGTCAGTAATGCACGTCATGTGATTTTGCGAAGTTTTTTTGCCCCTTCAGAGACTGTACAATTTGAAAAGCAGTTTATTACTGATCCTATCGATCACTGGAGATTTCTTTGAATTTAGTGCTATAAAAGCCTTTTAAACCTCTCGTATTTCGTTACTTTCTGGTAGGCTTTTGATTTGTCATTCTACACAGCCTATTGCTAGATCGGTCCTTGGTTCAGTAATGACAGGGGTTTCTGCTATGTGTTGGGTTGTAGCAGGAGGCAACTCTTTTATTAGTATTTGATATATTTGGCTTAAATATATTTCTTAAATGATCAGC
Organism: Eustalomyia histrio; assembly: GCA_949748255.1. Classification (NCBI taxonomy): domain Eukaryota; kingdom Metazoa; phylum Arthropoda; class Insecta; order Diptera; family Anthomyiidae; genus Eustalomyia; species Eustalomyia histrio. Next base: position 12,394,380 of record OX456523.1, read on the forward strand.
GAATAGTTATAAGATGAAGTCAATTTGACAAATGCTTGATAACATTTTATTGCCTGTGAAGACACCGTGTTATAAGTTAAAAAAGTTTCAGATGATATTGTAAGCAGCTAACCTATACATACAAGAAACTAGTCACGTTTGAGTGCTCATCATCAGTTGTTATGTACGAGTTTCCATTAAACAAACAAAGATTCGAAAATCCATAAAAATAAGTATCCCAGCAAAATAAAATGGATGTTATTCTTTACGAATCTCTTTTTCAGAACATCCAAAGAAGTTAATAGTGCAAATTTTTCGATTTGTAAGAAGTCATTTTAAACAACTTCCAAAATGTTGATATTAACCCCTACTAGTAAAAAAAAACAATCATTTAGTTGGTCCATAAATGGTTAATTCCGGCAGTAATTTAATGCCTTATTGAAAACAAATATTGCATAACAGTGATGTCTACTTTGCCCTGGTCGAAATAATAATTCCTGGCGTGTTCAAAATCACATATTTAACTTAAAAAAAAAGCCACTCCCTATATTTATTTTGTAGTCCATATATTTAATAACTTACATAAACTAATGAAAAAGTCCATCTGCTCATCGATTTTTCATAGCACCGAAACAAACTACTTCCTCCCAATGACACGCCAATGTTAAAATCATTAATGATTCACCGAAATTTTCACAACTTCGGGTTCAGTAGATGTAGTGTTTAACTACTTCTTCCTCAGCTCTTATTTTGCTGGGATATAATAGCAAACAAGAACTTATTTTAAAAGTTTTGATTAAATAAATGTCAACCCTGTCACAGGATACAACAGAAAATACTGCATGCTTGGAAGCAAGTTCCTCGGAAAGAGTAAATAGTTTAGTGCTTCCACTGTTGATATGATTTTTATTCGATATAATTTTTGCTCGCATGGCAGCAATTGATTCGATATCTTAATTCAGCTTCTTTCACAGCTCTAAATATTAGATTGATTTCATTATTTTGATCAATGAAGGGAGATATAATTCCCCAAACGCAATAAAAAACAAAGCACGTAAAAACATCCCGGCGGTTGGTCAGGGATTTACCGTGTAGTGTTAAATTTGTAAGCTATGTGAAGAATGTTTATAATGTAAATTAAGTAATATTAATAATGTAAAGTATATTGCATAAATAATGTAAAGAATGTAACGTAAATAATGGAAATAAAGTAGATTAGGTATATAGACTATGATAAACTTGGTCACCCGACCTTGATTTCGAAATGTGTTTTGTTTTTTTGTTTTTTTGTATGTTCCACAGGTTCTGGAAGTACCTATATAAATAATTCGAAAAATATCCGAAGTTATATTTGCGCCACATTTAGGAGATTAAATGTTAACCCTCATAAGACCGAGGTTTGTTTGTTTACTACGAAATGGAAGGAGGTTGCAATCACCACTCCTGTTTTCTGGGGTTTGTTTATAGAAATTATAAATAGTGTCAAGTACCTGTGAGTTGTTCTGGTTAGGAAACTCTACTGGAGAGACCATATCAAGAGTAGAATTACTAAATCTTACCATGTGTGGACAATATTTAACAGAGCATTAGGCTGTAAGTAGGGATTCAACCCTGCTATGATATGCTGCAATTTTATGGTGGCCTTCAATCCTAAGGAAATGTACCATAGGAAAACTTCAAAGGGTTCTACGGTTATGTTGAGTGGACATTAGCGGCGCAATAAAATGTTCATCTACAAGGGAAATGGAGTTGTCTTTTTCGAGGCCGGCGTATTCAGCATCAAGTAATCCTCGAAAATCTGCCAGGCTTTCCCATTTTGAATTTGGAATGTGATAGAGTAGCGGAACAAAGTGTATTGGCTAAATTGCGTTTTCTTATTCCGGTCGGGGAGTTATGGATGTATGAATAAATACTGGATGATACCAATGGAATTCATTTCTACACGGATCGCTACAAACTGGACGGGAGAGTAGGGTTCTTTTGCGGGGATCTGGATATAGAAATTTGCTTATAGCTCCTGAACAACAACATCATTTTTAAGGCGGAAGTTGTAGCTTTTAGAGAGTGCATTCAGATCTTAAGTGCGACTGATTCATTGATAGTCAAGCTGCGGGTTTTCATTCCGGTACACAGAAAAATTATTGCCAAAAAAATTTAAATTAATTTTTTTTTTTTGATTTTTTGTTAATTTTCAATTTAAAGTTTAATAATATCAATTAAATTTTTAATTAATAATGAACTTGGCTTAAAAAATATTCTAGTTTACAATAAATATTAACAACATATAAAACATAAGATAAGGGGATTTGGCTACAGATTTATTAAAAAAAAAAATTATTGAAAAAAAAAATTAAATTTTGATAGATTTTTCAGATCGATAATTCACTTTATTTCATATTACTAATTTTATGAATCTATGAAAAAATTATAATCACTTCATATCAATGATTCAATTTTGACTCGATTGAATAATTTGTTTTGTGATTCCGTTCGGGAACGATTTTTGGTTAATTGATGTGTTAAAATTTAATCAATTTGACTGATCATATGAAAAGAATCAACAAAAATCAAATTGATTCTCAGAATTTGATATTAATTGAATGAAGCAGAAAATTATTCAAGCAATGAGTACTATGGTACTCCTATAAACATTTGTATATTTGATAATATTGAAAATTTGATTAAAATTTTAATTAACTTGAATCTGGAATTTCAATCAAAAATTTTTTTAAAATTTTAATTGATTTGATGCTGAATCAATTAAAAATATGATTAAAATTTTAATCGATTATTGGTTAGAACTTAAATAATTTTATATAATTAAAACTTTAATAAAAAATGATGAAGATTGAAGATTAAAAATTTAATTGATATGATTAAAAAAAGAATTGAAAATTTCAATTAATTTTAACACAAAAAATTAATTGATATAAAAAATACTTTTGCTGGTTCGAATTCAATTAAAGTTTTAATTGTATTTACAAATATTTTAATTAAAACTCTATTTTAATTTTCTCTGTGTAGGGGTTGTCTAAAGGTTGATTTGGGTTCTTGGACTGGATGGATGGGTATGAAATGGCTGACGAGCTTGCTAGGGATGGAACTAACATGGTCTTCGTTAACCTTCAAAATCAGTGAACTTTTCAGATCACAAAAAACGGAACATAAACGATGACGGGTGCGGATTTATTTGGGAAAACTGATAGACTGGAATATTTATTTATGTCGTAGTTTTATAAGAGCGAATTACATTTCGTTTCAGCGGCATGCATATTTCAATTGGATGATCTTAAAGGGCAAATATTCCTAGCTTTTTCAACCCAATCTAACCTGGCTTTGATATATTTGCCATTTTTTCCTGCTTTCTTGAAGCGATAGGGTGTACAATGATCCAACTACATATTAATAGAAATGTCATTTGGTCTGCTTATCTTAAATTGTAAAAAAAAAACACATTGACATATGAAAAATGTCAACATATGACCATACTTGTTTTTAATCATATTATTTTTTTATTTATTTCTATTGTGTTTTAACATTTCTTAATACAAAGGAACTAAAATGCATATTATATATATTTGTCTTTGTTACAGTATGAGTTTTTATATAGAATTTCATATAAATGACCGTATGTATGTTATCCGTAAACATTGATTAAAGAAGGTCAATAAAAATCACATGTTTGTAACATGAAATTGTTAAAACTACGAATTCTTTTGTTCGAAATAAGTAAAACAAAAAATGCTGGATAAATCTTAAATAACAACTGTAGCATATTATACAACCAATTTATTTCTGGAAAATAGTATGATTGTTCAATCGTCAAAGAAGTAGAGATAGTTTAAGGGCATAATAATTGCAATTATTATTTTTGCATTGGAAAATACTACATAGGTAGGTAGGATTGAAGATTCTTTTAGTATACGGTGCATAAATTTGTGAAATATCAAAAGTACACATACATTCAATTTTATTAAAAATATATCGCAATGTGATCACATGTGACATATACATATGATACAAGTGAATGTTGATTTTTTTCATAAATATGTTTATAAATATTCGATATATAAAATGAAAGGTGTACTGAGTTCTGTGCATTTTTTGTAACACTTTAAAATGTGTGATATAAAAATCCTATGCTTTTGATTATCGTTTTAGAGTCGTATGCATAGAGATTTATTTGGTTATTATAACAGTCTTATAAAGAAAATTCGTTGTTGTTTTGCTTGTTAATTTCATTTATAAGTGTGTTATAAAAATCAACAAAATATCTATGCATACGACTGTTATTCTTTTACTACTATTTCAGAGATCACTTATATCCTTGTATAATAAATTTAAAAATAATAATTCAGTGAGAATAATAACTATAATTTTCTTAACTAAAATTGACTCTATGCTATCTAATCAGGTATATTTGGAGATTAATCGCTTCATATTTTGCATTTTATTCAAATATAATTTTTATAAGGAAAAATTGTTCCTAAATTCATCCTATAAAAAATTTTGTTAAAGCACAAAGTCATAGTCAAATAAATCTGTAATTGATTCAATGACAAAAACGATAAAAAATTAATATTTTCACAAGTATGTTAATACTGATCATTTGTAATATTGATAATTTTTGCATTTAATCAGTAACAAAATTTATTGGCTATGATTTGTTTTTCAACAAAATTTTTAATATAGGATCCGCCAAATAACTTTTTTTTTTGAAAATGCTATAAAAAAAACTACTGAATATTTCTTCAAATTTCTTTTTTTATTTGAAAGTACAATCCTTCCGGTTAATAATGGAAAATAATTTCATTCAAATGGCTGCCTCGGCTGGCCGTTACAGTCAATGGCGATCGTTATCGGGCAATGTTGAATGAATTTTTGTTCACAAAAATTGAAGAGGAGGATATGGGCAACATTTGGTTTCAACAGCACGGCTCTACGTGCCACACAGCCGACGCTACACTCGATGTTTTGCGCCCTGTTTTTGAAGATCGCATTATCAGCCGCAGAGCTGATGTCGTTTGGCCACCTCGGAGCTGCGATTTGACACCGTTGGACTATTATTTGTGGGGTGCCGTCAAAGATAAGTGTTACGCCGACAAGCCAGAGCCAATTGACGCTTTAGAGGACAATATTCGTGAAGCCATTGGTGAAATACAGCTGCACACAAACGATAATGTGCTTAAAAATTGGACCGATCGTGTAGGCTACTGCATGGCCAGCCGTGGTAGCCATTTGAATGAAATTTTTCCATTATTAACCGGAAGGATTGTACTTTCAAATAAAAAAAGAAATTTGAGAAAATATTCAGTAGTTTTTTTTTTTATAGCATTTTCAAAAAAAAAAAAAAAAAGTTATTTGGCGGAACCTGTAGAAGAAACTTAAGTTATTTAAATAGATTTTGAGTTGCAGCTGTATAATATTGTACCCAAAGTTAAGAGACTTAAAATAATACTTAAGATCAGTATATTGCTTATTCTCAAACTTAAAGAAACTTGTAATCTATCAATTATTTTATATTCATAATCAACTCCACAAACACCTAAATTCTAGACTTATTCTAAAAGTTGTTTCAGTTTTACATTTTGTTCGTTAACTTATGCTTAAATATGACCTTTATGAATAAATAGTTAAACATAACACCATGCAACGGTCATTCTCATCCATGGAAAAACCTCTATGTAGGGTTTTTCAATAAGGGCGGGCAGATGGCATGGTGGCGTCACGCGCAAATCCCAAACAGTATGTTTTTGTGGATGCATTGCCACCTGTGGCTTCGCGTCGTCTCATATATGGCAATTTCGCTTCTTAACATTCATCCAAAAATGTACCTCGTCGCTAAAGTTGATTTTTGGCCAACATTTTGATAATAAAGTTTTATCATACGGACATGCTGCTCAATCGTGTAACTTATCACTCTGCTTTGGCACCAGTAACTGAATAATAAACAACAGATTAGACAAACGCCACTAAAACAATATGGCGGTCTAAGGCAGCCAACATTTACCCGCGCTAACTGCAAACGTGAAAGAAGAGACCATGTGAAGTAAAACCGCGTAGGTACTTAGTTATCCTTTTCAAAGGATTTTAAATTTTCAAAGTATTGCCTTTTAGCAGCCTTTTGTTCTATTAAAGAAAGGGTAGAATCTCTAAATTTTAATAAAAGCTTGTAATGATATTTTACTACTAGGTCCACTGGTACAGAGACTGCTCCCTCAAACCACTTCTTTATAACAGGAACCAATTACTTTAACAAGGGCCTGTCATAAGAGGGAATGAATTGCGTACTTACGCAGAAGATCCTGTCACAGCGCTTAAATAAAAGAACATATCACTAGACTTTCTCAAAACACCAGTACAGAGCAATCGCAAAGTGTGCACGTGGGGATGAGTCTAAAAATAAATTCTCACTTAATTAACTAAATTTCTAAATTCTAATATTCAAATAAATACAAAACGAAAATTACAAGTCAATAAAAGAAAAATATGGAAATACAAAAAATATTTACACTACACACAATACTTTGTACCAATTCAATGAAGGCAATCAAGGGATAGGTAATTTCAGACCGAAGCTGTTTTCAACAGTCACGGGTTTTGTTTGCATCGGTCAAGGGATCTCTTTTTCCCACAACGACATTTTGTTTTCTTCCAAAAATTTTCCAAAAAATTTTGCTTCAATCCTTTTTGTCAAAATTTACATTATCATTACACTGTGAAGATTCTTTATCATTGTTTGATACAAGTGATAAAAAAAAATATGTTGCGATTATAGTATACTTCAAGATTTGAAGTCCTTTAAAAAGGACGTGATAAAGAAAAACTACAAATGGTCTTTTCTTACTATGGGTGAGAGCAAAAGTTAAAAAATGTTCGCACAGTGTAATTAGAATACAACATTTAATATTATTCTGTGAATGTAGTCCTATAATCTGACTAAAGTCTTATGCTTTAGTATAATATCACTCTACAGTTGTATATAAATACTTCAATCTTACACATACTTAGAATACAGACTTACACTTAACCTACAGTCATTTCAGGGTATAATACTGTAGCCTTAAACTCAGAGTATAAGACTGTATTTATACTCCGCCTTTTGTCTTATACTCCAACAAAATATTATACTCCAACAAAAATCGTATACTCGCTCTGTAATACAGGTTGGTTGAAAAGCTCCTGCGCTCACCAAGAGATGGCACTGCTAGCTGCAAACTTTTTTTTCTCAAGTTGGTATAACTGTCCTGAGAACACATGCAAAGTTGCAAGTCATTCTGTCAATTCTTTCTTTGTTTACAAGCCATTTGAAATTGACGTGTCATTGATTTTTTTTTAATATGGAAAAAATTGAATATCGTGCAGTCATTAGATTCTTTGTTTTGAAGGGTTTAAGAGCAAAGGAAATTTATGAACAATTGTTAGAAGTGTATAAGGAGTCCTCACCTTCAAAACGCACCGTTGAATTTTGGGCTGGTGAAATTCAACGTGGTCGTACCAGCCTTAAAGACGATCCACGCGAAGGACGACCAAAAACTGCAACCACAGCAGAAATCATTGAGCAGGTACATAATATGGTTAGTGAAGATCCAAGTTTGACTAAGCGTGAAATTGCTAATGCCATAGGCATCTCAGACGAATGAGTACTCCATATTTTACATGAAGAATTACGTATGAAAAAACTGTTTGGAAAGTTAGTGCCGCACACACATTAACAATGCAACAAAAACTGGATCGAAAACAAATTTCTCAGCGTAATTTGGAGCGTTTTAAGCCGAATAAAACCGACTTCTTGCGTTGTTTTATAACTATGGGTGAGACTTGGATCTACCACCATGATCCTAAATTAAAACAAGAACGTTTACAGTGGACTGAATCTGGTTGTTCAGCTCCAAAGCAGTTGAAGTCACAACGATCAGCAAAGAAGGTTATGGCATCAGTTTTTTGGGATGCAAAAGGAATTTTGTTGATTGATTATCTTCAGAAAGGTAAAACAATCAACTCTGAATATTATTGCAGCCTTTTGAATCAGCTGGATGAAAAAATTCGTGACAAAAGACCTGGTTTAAAGAAGAAAAAAATCATTTTTCATCAAGACAATGCACCTGCTCACAAAAGTGTTTTGACGATGGCTAAATTCAAAGAATTAAAGTACGAATTGCTTGAACATCCACCGTATTCACCAGATTTGGCTCCCAGTGACTACTATCTCTTCAGAAATCTCAAACAATTCCTTCGTCGAAAGCATTTTTTCGAATGAAGAGGCCATAGCAGCCGTAGACGGTTATTTTGCAGAGCTTCCGGAAAACCATTTTAAGGATGGGATAAAATTATTGGAAGATCATTGGAACAAGTGTGTTAAGCTTCTAAGAGATTATATTGAATAAAAAAATATATTTCGTAACAAAAACAGTATTCTTTCATTTCGAGCGCAGGAACTTTTCAACCAACCTGCATTATACACATAATACAACAAACGCCAGTCTTACACTCAGATAAGAGGATTCTAATCAGTTAACAGTTATATGCTTTGGTAAAGCTATTATACTCAGACTACACATAGTCTACTTCCTTGTACTCAGACTTAATAATTTATTTTAAAAATACTAATTTCTTATAGTACATCAAGTCTTATACTATGACTATAGTCTTAACTGCGGACTACAGTGCTCATACGTATACTTCTTAATTAGATTGTGGTACTTAAGTCATATAAATGTCTTTGGTCAGAATCTACAATAGAAAAAATTTTAAAACAAAATTATTATACCTTTATTTCACTTAGACTGGAGCTTTATCAAATTACAGCCTTATTACCCAAACCCAATTTTGCTTATTCGAAACTTTTATATTATCGATTTTATTTTGTAATGGCTATAAAATTCGTTCAAACTAAACCTTTAAGACATTTTTAATATGCTACAAGTTTCGTATTCCAACAACGGCAAACAAAATGGAAAGCGAAAAATTTTATATATCACTTGAATATGGATGGGGTTGTTGTTTTATCGTTTTTTATTTGTTATTTCATAAATATATGTATGTATGTTTTTTTTTTTTGTTCATCGTATCTTTTCCTTACTTCAACTACATTTTTAATGTTGCATATGAAGTATCGTCATATCATGTTGTAAGCGCCATTGGACCATTATTTTTCTGTGCGCTTTATTTTTAGTTACCATATGAACAATTTTTTTGCATTTTATATTACTTATTTTTAAAATGCATGTACTTTTAAAAGAAATTAAATGTTTTTGTTAAATTTCGTAGAATTCTAAGAAAATTAATAAAAAACTATGGAATATTAAGTTAAAGAGCATAAAATTATTTTCACTTTTTTTATGAGCAGAAATTTAAATTGAATAAATAAAATTAAAAATAAAGGCTTGGGAAATATTGTCATGACAGCTATATGGGGATTTAAGTCTTTTATAAAAATCAGTTAGATGAGAGTCTGCCAAAAATATATGAAAGGTGCTCCAATAACAGGCATCTTTGTAAATCTTATGTTATTTTTTCTGTTCGAAATGTTGATTATCAGTCGGTAATATAGCTCCGCAGACCAAAATGAGTCGCTTTGCGCTTGAACAACGTTGAAAAATATTGCAAACTTATTTCCAAAATGAGTGCTGGGGGTTTTGTATAAAATACATTTTGGCAGAAATAAAGCATCCACCGCGTGTGCTGTACGCAAGTTTATGCAAAAAATTTATGAAACTGGCTTGTTAGTGGACACCACTCCCCGTCCCCGTTATCGTAAGGTGCCTATCGATGAGAATGTGGCTGCTGTGGCAGAAAGTGTGCAACTCAATCTAAGAACATCAACAATCCATCGATTTCAACAACTCGGCATTGTCACAAAGATCTAGGATTATTGGGGCCAAGTAACAATTGCGGCGAGAAGGGAATGTGTCGACAACAACAACTGCTCGAGTAAATTTTATAATCAACTGATTTTTTTAACATGTTTATTACAGAAAGTAGGGCCAAGTTACAATTGGGTCGAGGAGGGAAGGTGTCAATAACAACAACTGCTCCGGAAACCAACACGTTTCAGTTTTAGCAACTCAAGGAAATTTTATAATCAATTGATTTTTTAAGATGTTTACATGAGATAGAACTACTAACTGTCAATAAAGTTTCGAAAAATTGGACAGACAGAATAACGAAGCCAGCAGCGGCAGCCTTATGAACGAAATCGTGTTCCATAAATAATGGGGAAATTTGTTATTTTTTATAAAGCCAAAGACCGCGCATATACCAATTTGGCTCCTAGCGTTACCAGATAGAAATTATAACACGTAAAAAAGATCAGGCACCCAGGGTACCTCACACTCTCTTAGCAAATGCCAGAAGTCTCAGAATTCCTATTCTAGAGATTTACTTCAGATCGTAGAATAAATAATCCCCCAAGCAACAAGCCGGAAAGTGGCACATATTACGCTCCACCGTCTCTCTGTCCCCCGGTACCCCACAAAACCTACAATTATCACTCGCCAGTTTTCCCGCTCTCTTGGCAAGAACCGCAGACCCAACAGAACTCCCAATCGCATCTGGTTAAGCATAACAAAAGCATAAGGATCGTAAAACTCCCATAAAGCTATAATAAACCAGAAAAAATTATTTTTGGTTCATTTTATTAAATTTTTAAAAAGATAATTGAAGCGGAGCCGCGAATAACGTTTTAAGCGACAATTTTTACGAAACCTGTTTTTTTCCAGAATACCGTTAGAATAATTTTGTTTTATAACTTAAAAATGAAATTAGGCAAAATTATGCAGGATTTAGTTATCAAAATGATATTTAAAGAAGTCAGTCAGTGGGATACACCTACAAGTTTTAAAACGTTTTTTTTTTCGATTTCTCAACAATTTCAATTTTGTCGCTTACAACGTTATTCGCGGCTCTGCTTCAATTGTAGCCTTTATTTTGAAATTATAAACTATTACGCTCAAAATATTATCTATATATTTAAACCCTCGGTATGATAACTTCAAATTTCAAATTTATCCAACAGTTAAATCAAATTTTAAATGGGAAACAACAACAAATGTGCTAGTTAAAGACTACCAGTCAACGGAATGTTGTGAAAATGGGGCTAAGTTTTTAAAATTAACTATTTTTTAATGAAAACTATTAATCAAGTTAATTTCAACAACTTACTTTATCCGGCCAAGGATTTGGATTTGGACTTATTAAGACAATGAAAAAAGGAATTACTGTTTTGAGTGTATTATGAAAATACACTTCAAAATTCCTTTATGTTATCCTTAATAAATTAGTAAAAAATTTGTTTATGTTCATTACTATAACAGTTCTTCCGAAATACATAATAATTTCATCAATTTTCTTTCTATGCTCATTTGATGTATATAAAAAAAAATATCACACAAATTTCCAATTATCAGAAAACTACAATATGACACATGCAAAATGGGGTTTTGATCATTTCTCACCACTGAAACCATAATGAATAAAAAGCACAATCATGCATAAAGTAACAACAATAACAAAGAGGTAAACAGCATAAAATACACAGTAATAAAATATGTTTATGTATAAATAACACCTACAACTCAAACATACATACCCATTCACACTTACAACATGTGTAAGTACATTTGAACTTCAACAAAATAAAACAACTTCAACTACTACTACAACAATAACAATGATGTTGATCGAAAAATATGTATGTTGTACAAGACAAATGTCAAAACTTCATTACAAAACCATCAAAATATGCTTGTTGCATTTGTTCTTCAATTTACATATGACTACATACAAACATATATATATATATAAACAATCTATATATTTACAACACGATGTTGTACACATGTTGGTAAACCAGCCACTGAAGAGATAACACGAACTGGCAAAAAAAAAAAAGAACACAAATAACATCAACAACAAAAATACAAAAGCATCAAAAGCATCATCTGAATACAAAAAATAACCTAAAAGAATGCAAAATTTTATAGTAACAAGGAAGCAATGGAATGAAAGGAAGCACATGTCAAAATATATTTTAACAGCATCAACTGACAATGAGTGATAAATATAGCAAATGAATAAAAAAAATATATAAAATTACAGAATAAAATAGAAAAAGGGTAAAATATGTATTACTGAATAATCACAGTTCGGTCGAAACTTTTTTTTTTACCATGAATGTTCAAAGTCTTCCCTGGAGGGCCAAAATTTTAATATTTCAATTTAAAAACATAAACAAAAATTAAATGTTCCAAAAATAAATAAAAATTGTGCGGTGTTCTTCGTTAAGTTTAAGATCATTAAAAATTTATTTAACTTTTCATTATTATTATTTTAAGTCATGGAGAACATACACACATAATTCTTAAACACCAGACTAGACCCTTAAAAACATAATTTTCAAATCTAATTTTAATTTTGACTTATTAATTCGCGAATTAATTTTTCTGATTGAATTATTTACAACCATAATTCAATCTTTATCTTATTAGAAGAATCAAGTTGATATAAGTAATTATTTTTATAAATCAAACGAAATAATTCAATTTAAAATCAAAGAATCAAATCAATATTGATTTAATTCGCGATTAAAAAAAAATAATTTTATTGATTTTCGAATAAGATTTGATTCGTGAATTAAAAATTGTTTTTAAATCACGATTAATTGAATTTGAAGTGTTTCATGGAATTTTTGTAAAACAGCTTCCTCGGGATGTCTTTCGGACCTGGCCCTTTTTTATTAATACTTCCTATCTCGCTTAGTTTTCGAGATACCGCAAAACGGACAAAATTTTTGAAAATCTCAACTCTGTTACCTTTGACATACCTTTCGTTAGAATAGATTCGGCAGGTCCCCGAAGGGTGACTATTTTTTCTTATCAATTTATATTATAATATAAATTGACACACTCCGATAATACAAATTTCGTTTCCCGTTCCATTTCGTTCGTATAAAAATTGGTCACCTTGTGGCTATAAAAAAATACCACGAGATGTCTTCCGGACCTGGCCAATTTTTGTTATCGCTGTATATTAATACTTTAGTAGAGCAAAAATTTTGTCCGTTTTGTCCTATCTCGCTTAGTCTTCGAGATACCAGTCAATTTAAAAAATTACCATTTTACAAAATGGCGAATATCTAGAAAACTAATAGAGGTTTTCAAGTAAATTTTAATGTTTTTTTATATTGTTTAAATTCGCGAAATAAAGAAAGATTTCCAAATTAAAACAAAATAAAAAAAAATTGAAATTGACTTGAAAATCTCTCTTAGTTTTCTAGATATTTGCCATTTTGTGAAATAGTAATTTTTTACAATGACCGGTATCTCGAAAACTAAGCGAGATAGGGCAAAACGGATAAAAGAAACGGCAAAAAGAATTATTTTTGAAATGATTTGTTTCAATTGAATCAAAAAAGAAATTGACTAACGAACTCCATACTCGTATATGTTCAATAACTTCTCTTAATTACATAAGTCCCATCAGCTGATATTATTTTTCGTTTTGCCTTTGCTATAAATACAACTAGGAACGTTAAATTGAGTTACTTATTTTACGTCTGGCTTTCAACCTTTTTCACTCAACTGCAACAACTTTTAATAACTACTTAGTATAGATTATTAAACACAGCGAAAGTTTAAATGTCATCTCAACTCAATAACTTAACATGGCTTTTTTCTCATGCAGATTTTTCTCATTAAGTTACAAGTTAAACAAAAAATAAACAAATGACTCGAGTGTATAATAGGCCCTCTTACAAATTATTTATTTTAGCTAAAAAAAAACTCTGCTGCTTGTAATTCTTATTAAGTTTACATTTTTACAGTGAAAGAAATATTCATAATTAATATATACAAAACAATTTGTAATTTATACGAATTATTTCGTTATTTCGCACCATGAAAAAAATTCGTAAGATAAATTAAATCTATGATTTTTTTTCGTAATTCTAAATTTAATAACTAAAGTTACTTTGTAATTAAACGAAAAGTTTTCGTTAGTTTCGTAAAATTAGTCAAGTCTTTACAAAACTTAATTTCGTAAAATACACAAAAGTTTCGTATAATCTACAAAAAAAAATCGCATGGATTTTTTTCAGTGTATTTGTTTAAAAAATCTCCAAAAAAACAAATTAAATTATTATGATGAAACTCTTGTAAAAATATTAATAAAACTTCTTCATAAATATAAAGAAATTTCTTGATAAATACGAAGAAGTATTTCGTAAATCTTACTTAATATTTTTTTTTTGTTCATCATGACTAGATTTATATAATTTCAAATGTTTGACCTAAATTTAAAGAAGTTCCATATTTAGATTTTGTCATTTCAAACAATTTCATATTTTCTTTTTTTTAGTTTATAAATTCTTAATAAATTTCTAGAGAACATTAACTTAAATCAAGAAAGAAAAAAATTAAGGAAAATGCCTCACTATTTTTTAGTTAATGAAAATTTTTCGAAAACTATAATCAAATGAATTTACATTATTATAAAACCGTTTTATTCCTTTTAAGGAACAACTCATAGATTTTACTTTAATAAGGTGTAAACTTAATTTTAGTTCATACATTTTTCTGAAATACACCCAGAAATCAGTATCAGTTAGGGCAACCGAATTCTGGCGGTTACGACAATTATCTATATTAAATTATATTTTTAGTTGTGAAAGCCAATATTCATTTAGTTGAATAATTTATTATTTATATTCCACAGAAATATTATTATGTTCCACAAAATTTTATTTTAAGACAAATGTTATTTTCAGATTTTTTCGGTATCGAACCTGTAGGCAATTCCTGTAACTTTCGAATCGAGAAAGTTTTCGCATGAAACGCATGTATTGAAACAAAAATGATATGAATTGACACAAAATGTCATATTTCTCACACGATCTTTTCTATAACTTTTCTTGTGAAAACTTTCTGTCACGTAAGGTTTTTTTTCAACCATTATTGGAAAAATATGAGAAAAAGTGTTTCTGTAAAAATTTAAGGCGAATAGTTTTTCATTTCAACTGTCAAATTTACTCACAATTTAAAACGGTGCGAATTTTCTGTATTTTAGTTGTGTTTGCCATTATCGTTCATGTTGGTGTGAAAAACTACATCTTTATTAAAAATAAAAATGTTTCACGAACAATTTAAGGTCATGTCACCGATTGAGTCCGTGGGTTTTAATTTTTCTCGGGGAAGATGTATATCGGCATTTATTTCGGTGAAAAGTTCAAAAATGGACTTGGCTATCTTCGTCATTGATGGTCGGATTGAAACAACATGTACATCAACATAAAGGTAATTAATATAATTAGTTTGAAAATCTTTTAGATATTTTTATTTGTTAACCCATAAGGGAAGAAATTTCCAATCTTTTGGAGTTCTTAAATGTTTTTTCATAAAAATGAAATTTTTACTCTTTACGAAATAAAGCATAGTCTTGAATTTTCCCCTTACAAAAACCCCTTTTAAAAACTAAACAGAAAATTAAAATTCCTTCACCGGACTGTAATGGGTTAAAAAAAAGTCAAAATATGTTTTTATTATCTTTCCTATGATGTACATTTTGTTCTATTCCGATCATAAATGACGAAGTATAGCCAAGTCCATTTTCTTACTTTGCACCGAAGTGACTCCCGGCATGGGTCTTTTCACGGACATTTTTTCCAAAATATAATATCTGGGAGCGTTGGGAGAGGAATCAGGTAGGTCGGGTAGGTGCCACTAAAATATACTTGTCTCAAAGAACGATGAACTACTTGATATAGATCAATTCAGTAAATTGTTTAAATGAACTAGTCATCACGTAAAATATATTAAAACAAAAGCATTAAAATAATTATTAAATAAAATGGATAGTAAGAAGGTAAGTAAGACAGAAAAGGTATTTATATTAGACATTTTTTAATTTTTAATTTTTTTCAGAAAACGGAACGAATTTCCAAGGAGCAGAAAGCGAAATTAGTGGAATTAGCCAGATTGCAATTTGGTAGTATAAATAGCAATATTCACTGTAAAGAATATTTTTGATTTTAGGTATATAACTATTTTTTATTTAAAAAATATATTTTATTTCGCAGTTGATGGTCGCGGTTTTTTGTTTGTTTATATTTTTTTACTAGTATTTGACAGATGCCTTGGAATATTCCAACAAAAACGTAATATAAACGTAAACAGTGCATCTTTTCGCATTGAAATACAGAAACACTTTTTATTCACAAATCGAGAAACAGTGGAATTTTTTGTTTCACATTTTTCGATGCGAAAACTTCTCGCACAAAATTACAGGAACTGCCTACTGGTCAATCAGATTCATAGTTCACAGTCTTGCTTACTGCACCACAACTATTTTTTATTTTCTTTGATATATTTGCAATTTAAATATTTAAATATTTTATTTTAATTAATAAAAAAATATTTTTTAATATTTGCCTTTTCCGGGATTTGAACTCGAATACTCTGAGTACTGAGCTACCTCTCTACCTACTACACCACATACACTTATTAATTTTGATGGCTAATTTTTGAATTTAAACAATTTGTTAGGAAAAGAAATATTAGTATAAAATTTGTTTATCAATACCAATCATTAGTGGCGTCTATTATCAACACAATCCACAATTCGGTTGCTTCTACTGAAAACCTAATTAAATGATATATTCACGCAGAGAAAAAACATGGTAGCAATATGATCACTGCTACTACATTGTGCTTGCTGCAATCGGGTGCGGTTGTCACAACCAAATTATTGGTTTTTTACCCATCAACATGGACGCTACCATCATTATTTAGTAAATATTTTACTATTTTATGATTGGCACCTTCTATTTTATATCATGATTGGCTGTAACCATACTGTGGTAACAACAATTCGGACTATGAAAAAAATATGATAATTATGCAACGATAAAATGCTGGCAACAATCAATAAATAATTATACAATCAGAGAAAGAAAAGTTCTTAAAGTCTATGATATTTTCCCTAACAATTTTTCTTCCAAAAAGTCTTTAATATTATTTTTTTTTTAGAAAACACATTTCTAAAGGAAATATTCTTAAATTTAAAGAGCTTTTTCATAGTTTCTAAGAAATTTTCTTAGATTATGGATCTTATAATCATAATCCAGGAATCATAACATAGTTATGAGGGACCATAATATGATAAAATTTTGAACATACTATGATTACCTGCGATCATATTATGATAAATTCATTATAACATGTTTATTTAATGCTATGATATGGTAGTTTTTGAATCATAATATAACTGTAGGGACCATATTATGGGAAAAATATGGTTATTTTATTATCATAATATGATAACCATAATATAGTATGATTATGGTTGGCACAACCATAAACCCAAAAATATATGATGCTCTTCGAATATGATAGACCCAACCATGTTTTTTCTTTGCGTGTTTCATCAGAATAACCGTAATTGTAGTTACCACTTTTAAATATCAACAATTTTTTAAATAAATTTGATAGATTGTACCAAATTTTTAATATATTCACTAAATAAAAACTTGCTTCCACCGTACACAAATTCTAAACGAATTTTATTTTTAAAACTGATTGGAAATACCAATAATTGAATAATAGGATTGATTTTAAGTTTCTTTTCCTTTTTTTTTTAATTTCCTATATAAAATTTTGGCTTTATTAATAGATTTTAGGTTATTCCAAATAAAATTAAATCCTCACAAATAAATTTTAATGGTTTTGATCGAATTCCAAACAATCTTTCCTATGGGTGTACTCAGAGGAAACAGATTCATTGTGACAACCGAATTTCTTGCCAACTAAATAATTTGGTTGCAGTAACTAAATTATTTAGTTGTGGTAATCAAATATATCCTGCAACAATTAAAATATTTTGCTTTAACTGAAATTCTGTTGTAATAACCCAATTTGATTTATATTAATCGAATTTCTGCTGCCACAAACAAATATTTTGGTGGCCACAACCGAACCATTCGGTTGGCAAAAAGTTTGGTTGTTACAATGAATCTTTTTTCTCTGTGTGTGTAGTTTAACATTAACAAATTCAAAGATCTTTCTTAGCAAAAATTCTTGAAATATTAAGGACCGTATGTAACCCCTTAAAATTTATACAATTTACAGTTTTGGTACAATTCCAAATTATTTGTTCCTAACTCGCCATATAAAATGTTCCAATATGCTGTTCACTGCAGAAGAGCCCTCAAGACCAATAGTTTTGTTTTTTTTTAACATTTTTATATTTGTAGTTTAAGAGAAACCATTACTTTTTATTTGACCATAAAGAAAACATATTAATAAAGGTTACAGTAAATTCGTCATAGAAAATTTCCCTTTTCTTTGTTATTGTTTGTATGAATCATTAATTTTCATGGCATGTCAGACAATCCTAAATTGTTTAAACAAATAACATTAATGCCTGCATTTTCAACATAAGACAATGTTGAAAAAGGTTTAAAGTTAACTTTTATCTAATGGATTTTCAAGAAAAATGGTTTAGATATCTAATTAATTTAAATGCACTTATATGAATCATTAATTTCCGTTGCATGTAAGATATTCCTTAAAATGGCATGACTTTTGTAAATATTACTACACAATTATGGTTACATTTTTTTTTTTTTTTATATTTCCTTTTTATGTTTGTGTTTCCGCTATATAAATGTGAATTGAAATCGAACACTTTCCTTGTTTCCGGAAAATGCATTAGAAAATATTGACACAAGTCAAGTATATGTAGTCAGTTATTTGTATTTAGTCACTAATTTTTTCAAACCCCCTTTTTAAGTGTTTGAGTTTGAATAAATAAATGATCAGCCAACCCTTTTGGTATATTTCTGAAGTGTTTGTATTTAATGTTACGCCTTTTTGATTTTCATTGTTTACTGATGATGATGATGATGATGACGATGAGGTCAAATACACTTTTTTCTATAGTTTGTGGGTTTTTTTTTCTCAGTTTTTTGTTAAACATGTTTACTCTAACACTTGGGGAAAAAACATGTTTGTAAAACACACGACATATTCACACGCTTCTCATCGGCAACATGACAAAAATAGCAGCTACATAATGACGATGATGTTGATGACTAATGTGCGTGCATTCATTGTTGATTAAACGGAAAATTGATTTAATTTTATATTATATTCATTATTGTTCACAACAATGAGAAAACATGATTGGAGTATGACAATATAAATTTAACGACAAAAAAAAATATAATAAAATCGAAACGAAACGAATTGAAGGAAGGTGTTGACCAATAACATTTATGTCTGACTGACCCTTGACACGTCAACACCATATTACTATAAAGTAAGCTGATGATGTTAAAGATGTAACAAAAAAGAGAATGATTTTACAAAATCAAACAATTTATATACGATTAAAAGACATATGCCACTGTCTGTCTCTGCATAAATGTATGAAGTGTATATTTATTGGGATTACAGTCCTTTTCTGTACATACAAGTCTTAAACAAAGATATCCTTTTGTAAATGTTGTTTGTGTCAATATTTTAGCACTAATATATTTGTAATAGTGAACTGACAATAGAGCAATTGAATGACATAAATGCTTAATAATGGACAAACAATCACTTAGAAACAAAAATTGATAAAACCTTGAGAAAAAACAATAAATCCACATAAACTTTTAAAAGTAGCGCCTGAGCAGGGACAATATTTAAAAAAAATATCTCAAAGGCCAAGTGTATAATTTGTAGAATCTAAAAATTAGTTTTGAAGTAAAAAACTGATGAGATGAACGTATTAAGAGTGCCAAGAATCTATTAAAAACTATACTATGGGTACAGAGTCTAGATTTTTGTCAAATTTTTAATTTCTGAGTAAAGCAATTAAACTTTTCAAACGAGGAAATTTTGCTATGTGATAGAAAAAAAGAAGCCTGGAAACAACTTGTCTCATTGTTTTTTGCTATGTCAATGATTAAGGAAATGAATATTAATACAATTTAATGGTTGGTTATGAAATTATGAGAAACTGATTGATTTAAAGTTCAAAACAAATGGGAGAACAATTTCTGACCGCATGCAACAGGCTATGAAACATATTCTCAAATGTTTTTAGGGAAAGGGGTTATTCATAAATCAATGTAAAATTATCAAGATGCCTTTCACTAGATGCAAGAAGCTTGGTGGAGCCGACAATTAATGACACAACCGTAGGCTTTTCCGACGTTGAGTGTTTTTTTTGTTGCGGCTACTATGGATAGGACCCTAGCCTGGAACCAATATCTGGCTTTTTATACAGGGAAGTGAACTCTGCGGCATTATATGCATGTTAGAGGCATAGTGAGATCAATGGTAACCTACGCTGCTCTGGCATGGTGGCTCAAGGTGAAACAAACACAGTCTAGAGGGGACTTTTATAAGGTCTATCGCTTAGCCTATGTGGACATAACCGAAAAACTTCATTGACGTTAAGGGAGATGACCTGCGGGCTTACACGAGGACAGTGAGGTTGTTCATTGTTGGGAATATGGGTGCGGGCGTCTGTGGCCAATTGCGGGGCCAGCTGTATATTCATAGGCCTTGAACCTTTTTGTGTTGTAACTGCAGGGTACATCAAAAGAAAATTTAGAATGTGTAGGGAATCCAAGTCCGCTAAAGATAATCAGAGTTCGCGAAAAGTTTCATCCCTCCAACTTTCCCTGGACAGAAAAGACTTGACGGAATTTTTTAGTCAAGATAGATACCACTTAGGGACGATAAATCTGTCTGATACGGTTCGGCGAATTCGATGTTGCGACGGCGGAATATACACTGCGCATATCCAAGGTCTCGCAGTAGAAAACAACAATTTCTTGGCGGATACACAATATCTTCCGTGGAAATTGGAAACTCTGTGCCAAGTAGCGATTGGCTTCATTAGAAGCCTTAATATTTTGGACAAAATGCGGCTGCACAAAAGAAGTATTTTGAAGCCCGGTGCGTTGGGCCTTTCCAATCCAACTTAAACACTCCGAAAAATAAATAAACTAAAATTATGTTTACACCCAACTAAAATAAAATCTAAAAGTTTTTGTCTTAAATTACTAAAAATGCTAATAAATATTATTTTATTTGATATTAATTTAGGGAAATTTTGCATTAACTTAAAAATAATAAGATATTTTGCTTAACTTTTTCTTTCTTGATTTGGGTTAATGTTCTTTAGAAACGTTTAGAAATTAATTTTTTGTAAGGACAAAATCTTAAATGTTATAAATTTGTAAACTTAAAAATAAGGAAATTTAAAATTGTATGAAAAAACAAAATCTAAAAGTGAAACTTCTTCAAGTTTTGTTTGAACAAATTAACTTATTTAAGCCAAGTATTATTAACTACTTAAATTTAAAAAAAATGTTTTCTTTAGCATTCCTAGAATATTTTAAGCTATACAATTCTCATTTGGTTTCAACTTAATGAGAATTACAAATAAATACATACTATAAGCGAATGTGTTTCTATTTTGAATGTAATATAATATGACTTTTATTTATTAGCTAACAAGTAAAAAAAGGTTTAAATTCGCCTGTGCCGAATCTCCACCAATATCCTAAAAAAAATTTTCTCTACTGATTTTGATACAAATTATGTAAAAAACTGTAGAAGTAAAGTTATGGAGGTGAAAAAAATTTTTGTGGTGAAAAAAAATTTTAGTGGTGAAAAAATTGTTTGAGGTGATAAATATTTGAGGTGAATATACAATATTATTTAATTCTAAGCGACTGGTGAAAAATCAAGTGAAAATATTTTACTTGCCAGCCGCTACTATGAAATTGTACTAAACTACACCAATATGTATGGAAAATTTAGAAGGTACCTCATTTTCACTCATAACATTTTATACGCTGGACCGATTTTACTTATTTTCAATACCAAACTTCTCGGAGTCCATAAATCTACGTAAATTGAGCGCCCCTGTATGTGTCTTCGCATCGTGACAGCCATTTCAACAGACAGACAGATGGACATCGCTAAATCGACCCAAAATAGCATAAGGATTACGAGTATATATACATTGTGGGGTCTTACACTTATATTTCGACATGTTGCAAGCGAAATGGCAAACTTAAATATACCCTCACCTTATTTGGTGGAGGGTATAAAAAATAAAGTTTATTCTGTCTTAGCACAAGTTCAAACGATGTAATATTTTAGAAAAATTCACTTGTTTGTAATAAATTTACTAAATTTAAAAAAAAAAAATTTAAAACAAAATTTACTTAACTATATTAAAAAAAAATTTACTTAATTTAAGTAAATTATTTGTACTTGTTTTTTGAAAAAGGATATGCCTGGGTATATCTCGAATTGAAAATTTTGTCTAAAAGCTCTAAAGCAATAATTAAAAATGTTCTATGCTTGAATAGTTATAACACATATACTAACTACAATACATAAATCTGTGTGTGTGTGTAAGATAAAGTGTTGTTGTTACGTATGTTATTTACACGTGTTTTATCATTTAACTCCATAAATTACAATCTAAAATTCATGTATTTTCCATTCATACAAATTTATGTAGTTAATGCGTCTGAACAATAATAACAATTACCTTTTTTGTCGCATCGCACAATACCCGTAAAAAAAGGGTAAAATATGTCAATAGCTATAAATTAATGCCACAGCATAGATAATATACAATACTTAATAACATTTTAATAACTCTGAAATTAATTGTTTTTTTTTTTTTGTAATTTTAATAATTGCAGCTAACAAAAAGTACTATACATTTGTTGTTTATTCACTCACAAATAAAAATTTATATAACATTTTTCAAATTACAGTTATTGTTGGAGTAAAAAAAAATATAACAATAAAATATTTAAAAAAATATTAATTTAACATATATACAGGGTGGCGCAAAAATAACCTTCCGATGTTTTTTGGCTGTAATTAAAAAAAAAAAAAAATGAAAAACTTTGATTCTTCTTGTGGATTATTTTTATTTGGTCTTTTAATTTTTTTTACATCAAGTCGAGAATCTGATGTCATGTTAATGGCCGCCGCCACAGTTGATTGTCATTTGAGCCCTTTTTATGGCATTTTCCATCACTTTGGCCAAAACTTCCGGCGATAGGTCCTCACATTCTTGACGGATATTGTCTTTAAGAGCTGCAAGAGTCCGATGACTCCTCCAGCGAAAACAGCACACCATACAGTGACTTTGAGCCGGTGTAATGGCTCTTCGTGGGTTACACGCGGATTTTCAGTGCCCCAGAAGCGTAAATTTTGCTTATTTACGTACCCGCTAAGATGGAAATGGGCCTCATCACTCATGATTATTTTTGATGAAAAATCATCTTCATTATTGCTCAAATAAATAGTCACCAATATTCCGCGTTCTGGAGCAGAGTAGCGTAACATTGTTTATAAACGTGTATTTCGCATGTGTTTACTACACAAATGTCAAAACAGAACTGACATTAGGGGCCAATCGCAAAATTTATAGCATTTTCTGATAGGAGGATTACTTTTGCGCCACCTTGTATATATATTTATATTTTTTTTTTTGCCACTATGTTAACAATAATGAAAACAGTGGGTGATAATTGCACACCCAATTGCTATCATTGTCTATTTGTCTTTTTCCTGTCAGTGACATTCGATTAATGTTACTGAGCAGATTATGCTGGTGCAAATGTTTGGTATTGTATGTTAGTGTCTGTGTAACATATGAGTGCATTTTTTTTATTTGTTGTTTGTTGCTTAACTTAATTAAAAACAATAAATTTTGTTACACGAAATTGTATATTTTATACGAGGAATGATTTTGAATTATATAAATTGCACAAAAATGCTATATAAACTGAACTTTATTTTATAAATTTTAGCATCCCAGAAAAAAAAAAGTAGCAAAAGAAGGGAAAAAGAAGCAGTGATTTCGATTCTGGTGTTCTGAAAATTTGGATCGGAACCAATGATTTTTACATAGGGGTGTCATAGGGTGAAAGTTTTCTTTTATGATCCTTTTTTATTGCATCTAAAGCCCTTCTTATGGTTTAGTGAAAAATGAGATCTTTTGATATAAAATTTTCTGACTATTCGTAACAGACAACAAACTGACAAATTTAGTTAATTATACTAAACAATTTTTCCATCATATAACAGTCATTGGCATGTTTTTCTTAAGTAAAACTGCTTGATATATAGTAGTTAGCAACTGATGACCATCGGGGCTTAACTGAATATATTTATAGACAAATAAAGATGCAAAGTACAAAACGTGCGTTTCGGCTGTTTACAAAACTTTCAATTATTCACATTCAGTAATCGAGCCTTATTTTTTAAATTACTTTATTCGAAATTTAATGTGAAAAATTGATACAAATGACTTAAACCTGATCACTTTTTTCAAAATAACCAAAGTTTAGTACTTAGCCATAGTTATGAATATCAAATTTATATGATAATATCTATTGTAAACGTTTAACTTTTATTATTTTTAAAATAAGTTTTCCGTCATAGATTTGAAAAGAGTTAAGTTTCATTTAAAATCCCTTTTTTGGAAGTTGTGAAAAAGAACTGCTTTAGAATGGGAAAATCAGAACTAAATGATACTTTGGAATCAATGAAAAATTGATTCCTTAAGAATCACTTTCATTTATTTTTGCTGGGGTTAAAAGTGTCTACACTGGATATATTCTATAGAATTTATTTAAAAAATTTTTCTTGTTCAAATTTACTTGAACAAATTTAAACAAATTATTTATTATATTAATATTATACAAAAAAAATTGTATTTGAACTCTGTTAAGAAAAGATGGTATACTCAAGAAAAAAGTTAATAAAGTCTGCAAAATTTAGTTAGGCATTCTTAGCGCTCTGCTGGCAGAGAAATTACTAATGTCAGCAAAATCGAGTTTTTGAAAATCAGCGACCTGATTTTTAGCAAAAAATTTGTAAATTCAGCAAAAGTTGTGCTAACACGATTGTGAATATAAGTAGACATCTCTCGTTTATCTGATTGTTGCCCTCACTATAAGTGTGTTGATCAGCACAATTTTGTTGGAAAAAAATTAGTAAAACATTTGTGCAGTTTGTTTATTGCTGAAAAATATTAAAAAAAAAAAAAATGCTGAAATCTAGTATAATTTATATCACGGGTGCCCAAAAGTACCTTTTAATTTGTAAAAACCAATACATACAAAGAAAAAAGAAAAAAAATATATTTCATATTATACGTTAAACAAAAACAAAATCTACATTGATGATCGCTGTCGTCAATGTTTACCAGCATAGCATACGAAAGTGTTGTTGCTTTGCACTTGCGTGTATATAGTGAAGAACGACAAAATAACTAATAAGGCAAAGTTGTTTGTGTATTTCGTATTGCTATTGCTCAGTGCTCTATGTGTATTAAAACACACAGCCTATAGCTAAGCGCTTTTACAAAAACATATAAGCATTAAGCGCATAGGGCTTGGGAACCCTTGCTTTATATACGTGTTGTATTTTACTAATTTTTTCTGCTAAATAATTCTTTTGAGTATAGTTTTTATCTTTAATATTAAAATTGATGGCCATAAGATGACAACACATAAACGATGACGAATTAACCTCTTGGAATGATGATACTATGTGACTTTATGGTGATGCAGAAGTCATTTGGCATGCTAAGCTTTGAAATGTTAGTGGGGAAAAGACAATAAGTTTATACATCATCACTAACTGTTGAATTCCACTTTTTACTTAAATCGCCAAAATCGAAAAAATTAAGAAAGATTACTTTAAAATTAGTAACAAAAATTAAAACTAAAAAAACACTAGAAATAAAAAAACGCTAAATTAAAAAAACACTCAAATTAAAATATCTTGAGAAGTATCACATAAATTAAAAAAAAAATATATCAAAAAATCGCCACAATATAAATCGTCAAAGTTATAAACTGGAAAATTGAAAACAATTTATAATTGAAAAAAAAAAAAATTATAAAAACCGCTTAAGTTAGTAAAAGTCACAGAAATTTAAAAGGTCCCAAAATTAAAAAAAAAAAATGTTATTTGGAACAAAAATTACAAAAATAGAAAAAAAGCTTAATTTTAAATAATAGTAAATTTAATTAGGTAGCAAAATCGCCAAAATTGCAAAAACTTTAAAATTAAAAAAATATCACGGAAATTGAAAAAAATCATCAAAATCAAAAAATCACCAAAATCAGAAAAATCAAAAAACATCTAAAAGTAAAAAAAAAATAAAAACTGAAAAAATCGTCAAAACTTAAAAAAAAATTAAAAAAAAACAAAAATTGCTAGAATAAAAAAATTCACGTTGTTGTATTAGCAACGTGTTCAATTTTGGCGATTTTTTTAATTCTAGCGATTTCTTTCCCTAGATTTGGCAGCTTTTAAAGTTTTTGAGTTGTTTTAAATTTTGGAGTATTTTTTTTTAATTTGATAATTTTTTTAATGAGAGAGATCTTTTCAGTTTTTCCATTTTTTTTATTTAATTGACGGTGTTTGTATTTATTTAAACGCTTTTTTTTATTTTGCAAATTTTTTCTTTATAAGATCCCATAAGATCATATGCCCTTTTTTCGGATAAAATAAAATATAATGTGATATAGCACTATATCTGACCATATAAAAATAAGAATATTATAGGAATATTAACCAAAACATATATTAAATACTTTTTCTATAACACAATTTGTAAATACAATAAAAGTTTTTGTTAGTATAATAAAATTATAATTGAAAATGCACAAGTAAACAGATTTTATTATAAATTAAACGTACTATCCCTCCTAAGGTCCCAACTAGCGTTTTAAAAATCCAGAACTTATGAACATTTTTTCACCAGGTTTATCACAGTTATGTAATTACAATTACGCCCCTATCAAGTGCAACTCTCTAGGATTGCAATCCAACGAGCCACTGTAAAATACTTGAATTCAAATTCTAAATGTAATTGTTTAGTACTTAGGTTAACTTGTTTATCTAAATCATAACCGCAGTTTATATAAATACTAATAAAAATAATATTATTGCAGCCTCAAAATCTGTAAATTATATAAAACAATGAAATAGAGATTTATTCAAATTTTATTTCAAAAATAATATTTCTAAAATAAAAACAACAAGGACAATTATATGAATGTAAAATCTATCAACCTTACAATAAAAAAAATTAAAAAATATTTTTATTATTAATTTAAAATTTTGTATAATATTTTGTTTAAACTTGCTTTAGTTTTAACGAATCAAAGTTATCTCATGCATAAAATAAACAAAACCTTTTAACCTCTAACTATAAAATTAAAATCTACTTTAAATTTAAAAATTTGTTTTATGGTGAGGGCCGAAGCTATGTTTTAACGTGTAAGTGGGTGTTTATAATTACAATGACATTTAATATGTTTTTCTATTAAAGTTTACAAGTTATTATTGTTGGTATGATTATTACATAATAGTTTTGTTATTATATTTTTCGATTTTAAAACATTTACAGAGGTAATTGAGTTTGAAAAAAAAAGTATCATTATTATAACCAGAAAATTCGTTGCAAGTGGCACATGGTGTTTAGTGGTTAATAACGGTGTTTAAACAAAAAAGTGTGTATGTGTAATTAGTGTTTTTTTTTCTGTATGCATTTTTAGGTCGTGAGTGCTTGGTTGAGTATTAGCACACATTATCAAATATTGTGTAAAGTAATGTTTAACCATAAGGGCCGATGCATTACTTTCCACTTTACTTCATTGATTTTTACAGGAGAAGAACCTTAGGGTTTTGTATGGATACATTACTTTAGAGTTGATAAAGTAAGTGGCTACTTATATGATTTCGAGGAAGGAACAAGTAATGCGTCTAAAAATATATTGCTCCGATGCATCTTGAGATTTTTGAAAGAATTATGCCTTAGAAACTGGTCCTTTTATTTTGGAGAAATCTGAGGACTATTTAAAAGCGAATTGTTTTCAGATAAGTTAAACCTTAGAGTTAATGAATTTTTCTATTAAAAAAATCGCTAAAGGCCACCAGATGCTGACTAAAAAAATGGCCCCAACAAACTGTGTTTATATTTTTTTTAAATGAGCCCATATGGCCGGATCAAATCTAACACTTGACGTGAAGATTTTATCTGATATTTTAAAATATCAAAGGCCCTATTAATAAGTTCTCATAGTCTAAGACGGAAAAAGTTTTAGTATCTGAGAATTTTTTTATAAGAAAATATTTCTTAGAACCTAAAGCAATAATTGAATCAGCTTAAGTTTCTGTTCCAAGCAACGGCTTGTTAAACAATTTCTTTTCCTTTACAAACCATTAATACTTTCAGTTCTAACATCGCACAGTGGGGTAAAACATTTGCAAAACGAGGATTAATTCCGGGAAGCCTGTTATTTTTGAGACAATATTTTTTTTTTTTTGATTCTGTGTATATTGATAACTAAAAAAAAACCATTGTTGGAAAATTTTAGTGGAATTTTAATTTATCCTTTTAGTTTTCTTCGATCTTCTTGATTTGTGTAATATTGGAATAAATATTTATAATTAATTTTTTATAAATAAAAGATTTTTAGCTCGATGAGGAATATTACACAGGAATTTTAATTTTATTTTTTTAATAACCTAAAAACTAAAAAAACAATATAATTTTTTCGAACAATAAAATATAAGATTTTTTAAATAAGTTTTAAGTCCTTTTTTTTTGAATTTATATTTCTTAAAAATAAATTACGAAACTAAAATTCTACAAATATTTGTTGTTTATTAAATAAATTTTAAAAATTACGTTAAAAAAAGCCTCTGGTTATATACATACACTCACAATATTATATCGTTAAAAACAACTTAAAATACATAGTAAATTAAACGAAAATACAGTCAAAAAGAGGACTACTGATTTTTCATTATATTCAACCAATTTTGTTGTTTATTTTCAATCATTGTTTAATAACCAACAAAAGTAGTAAAAATAATAGAAAGTCATTTAAAATAACCAGCAATTTTTAACTGCCAAAAATTAGAAAAAACTACTTTTGTGGATTGTTTTTCAAATTGAAAGTTTTTTTTTGTATTATTTGTATGTTATTACAAACACAACACACACAGATGTATATATTTTTATTGGCTTTGTGTGTATGTACACTTGAATAATTTCGGGTAATTTTTATTAAAATAATTTTTAATATATACAAACTATTTGGATAAAAAAAAAGAATTATATGAATTTCAATTTTTAGAAACAAAAAACATACAATTTTACATATAGCAGAAAATATCAATTGCTTCTGAATGTCTGTAAATTTTTATATTTTGTTTGTTTTGAATGACTAATTCAAATAGTTAAAAAATATATCTCCATGAATTTCAATTGATTCTTCATTTAAAAACAAACTCTACGTATTACTCTTTTAAATGAACTACAGTCGGTAACGGAAAATGTATTGTGAGTGTATACGCACGATAAGAATACGAAAACAGGTTAAGAGCAGTTGGCAGATTCCATATACGATAAA
This sequence comes from Eustalomyia histrio, assembly GCA_949748255.1. Taxonomy (NCBI): domain Eukaryota; kingdom Metazoa; phylum Arthropoda; class Insecta; order Diptera; family Anthomyiidae; genus Eustalomyia; species Eustalomyia histrio. The sequence goes on from OX456523.1 coordinate 12,423,823, forward strand.
CTTATACCAGAGGAACATCAAACTGCTTATAAAATAAAATAATAAAAATTCATTAACAAGAAATAGAGGTTTACCACATTTCATGATCTTATAAAAATAGAGTAATAGACGCAAAGTTAATCATGAAAAGCAAAAACCCCAAAAGCTCAGGAACAAGTTCAGAAACACAAACGTGATATTGTACTCTGACATTAAATACGTAACAAATAATTTTTCTGACAATTCTCTGAAATCTATCTAAATTATAAGACAATGTTAGAGAAAAAACTTCCAGGCCATAATTGATCTGCGACATTAGTAGGGAATGAGTTAAAAGATATCTTATCTGTGTTGGTGTGTATGCCCTCAAAGTGTACAATCTTCTCAAAGTAAGAAAAAACCCTTTTTGCAAGTAAATCAATGTGATTTATAAAATTAAGATTAGAATCAATAATTACTCCAACACATCTTAGAGATCCCACGTAGTCAATTACCTGATCATTAATACTAATTCTAGGGAACAAGCTATTTTGATTTTGAAATTGAAAAAAAACTGCCTTTATCTTAGTCGAATTAATTTCAAGGTAATTAAAATGCATCCAATTAGAAATTCAATGTAGATGATTGTTTAAGCAAGTCTCTAAAAAGTTAACCTGTTTAGCACCATATAATAATAATATACCATCAGTAAATATATATGACTTACAAAAACTGTTATGCATTAGAGAAATAAAATCCTAGTACAGATCCCTGTGGTACAAGCAAGGACCCTATAAACTAGGATAAACAAACTACCAAATTTTTAGCCACCCATGATGCCAAATGGTGCGACAACAAAAAAATTCTGAGCCGATACCTCGAAATTCTTAGCCGATTTACAGAAAAACTAAGCCTATAGCAAGGGTTGTACCAATTCAAACATGTATAAATTCACATCAAAATCACTGTACCTGCGCTACAACCCTTGCTAGCGGATAAGTTTTTCTGTAAATCGGCTAAGAATTTCGTGGTCTCGACTAAGAATTTTTTTGTAGTCGCGCCATTTGGCATCATGGGTGGCTAAAAATTTGGTAGTTTGTTCATCCTGGTTTATAGGATCCTTGGTAACAGCACCTATACAATAATTTATGTCACCTAGTAAGACAAGCTGTGATCGATAAAATAAATAAGAATAAACTAACTTACATGGTGATTTAGAAAAGTTAAAATTAGCCTGAAGCATATTTATGAGAACATTTGGGTTTATACGATCAAAAGCTTTGCTAAGATCCAAAGACACCATAACACAATACTTATGTTCATCTAGTTGCTTTTTAATCGCATCAGTAAGCGAAAGTAGTAAAGAAGTTGTATTGTGATTACGCCGAAAATCAACTTGATTGGGATGAAGTAAAGTGGCATACAATCACAGTGGGATACAACCTGTATTCTCATTATATGTTCAACTATTTTGGACATAGCCGGTAAAATACTTATAGGTCTCATATTATCAACATTTTTGGGAATAGGTACAACTCGGCCCAACTTCTACGCAGTAGAAAATTTTAAAATGGTAAATAATGGTGTTTATGAGCTGAAGAAGCAATGAAGAAATTAGTGGGAATATAATTTTTGGTAAATCTAATGGGAATCATGTCATTTGTCTTATCAGAATTTATTGCAAGCATAAGATCATCTACTGTAACATTATTAAGAGAAAAAGAATTATAACTATCAATAAAAATTATTAAAATTAAATTTTCCTGGGTGATTAAGTCTTAGATTGCTTAAAAAGCTACAAATCTGAAAATTATTTAAAAATAATTTGTTCTCAAATAAGTTCAGTGAAAGTAAACCCTTAGAGCAGTGGTCGGCAGAAAGAGAGAATATGAATGTATTGGTGTTTTACACCGTAAGAAATTATTTTATCTTTCTAGATAAATGCATAAATGAATAAATTAATAAATGAATTAATCGATAAGAGAATATCTGTATTCATTGAATTAAAATAGTTCTTGTTTTTGTTTTCTTTATTATAAAAAATAATTCATAATAATGATAATAATAATTTTTTGATTGCATACAAGGCACATTGTCTCACTTAATATATTTAAAGAAAATAAAAAAAAATCTTCCCACTCATCGATCCACATTTTTATTTTAAAATGTAAACGAAAAACAAAATAAATACCTACAATAAAAAAAAAAACAATAATAAAAAAAAACAAAAATTTTTAGAGTGTACTTTATTTTTCAACAAATCAGCATATACTTGCTCTGTTGAAAGTTAGCGTACTACTGAATGAAATAATTGTATTTTTTGTGCTCTGAGCTGTGAGATTTGTTGACATTCGTGTAGTGTATGTGTAAATTTGCCGATTGTGTTCGGCCCCTGAGTGCTATGTGTGCCGATCACTGCCTTAGAGTTAAAGAATTTGTCTATTAAAAAAAATCTCTAAAGGCCAGTTTTATATTTCAACGACTTTTAATTAAAAATTCGCCACCAGATGCTGACTATAAAAATGGGCCCAACAAACTGTGTTTCTATTTTTAAAATATGCCCATAGGGCCGGTATTATAGTGAAGACTTGGATCAAATCTAACACTTGATGTGAACATTTCATCTGATATAGTCTAAGACGGAAAAAGTTTTAGAATCTGAGAATTTTTGTGAAAATTTAGTGAAGACTTGGATCAAATCTAACACTTGACGTGAACATTTCATCTGATATAGTCTAAGACGGAAAAAGTTTTAGAATCTGAGAATTTTTGAAGGGAAAATATTTCTTAGAACCTTTAGAAATAATTGAATCTGCTAAATTTTCTGCTCCAAGCAACGGCTTGTTAAACAATTTCTTTTCCTTTACAACCCATTATACTTTCAGTTCTAACATCGATGGCATTTATTTAAAATTATTCCAAAGTTATTCCGATTCTCCTTACATCTGGAACTAAATAGAGGAAATAGATTCGAGGTTACAACCGAATTTAAAGACATTCCTTATGTTAATCGAATTTATTATAGTTTATATAATAAATAAATATATAAATTATTATAAAGGGCTTTCCAATAAGTACTTGACAATTTTGAATGTAATTTTTGAACGCACTATTTCACTGATCATCTAAGTGTTACATTCCTTTCTTTCAGTAAACTCAACATTTTCATAATGGTAAAGTACACGAAGAAATAACGTATGCAAATTATAAAAATGTACTACCGAAATTCGAAGTAGGTGACCACAACTTTAAGAGCAAAATCATCTTCAGTGACGAAGCTCATTTTTGGCTCAATGGCTTTGTCAATGAGCAAAATATGCGTTATTGGTTTGGTAAAAATCCACATGTGCTTCATGAATCACCACTTCATCCACAAAAAATAACATTTTGGTGAGGTTTGCATGCCGGCCGCGTCATTGGGCCATATTTTTCGGCCGCGTCATTGGGCCATATTTTTCGTCGACAATAGCGATCGTTATCGCGCCATGATTACTGATTATTTTTGGCCCGAATTGGAAAACATGGACTTGGCTACACTGTAACTGGACTTGTCGTTTTAACAGGATGGTGCCACAAACCATACAGCACACGTTACAATCGATTTATTGAAGAGTATGTTTGGTGAGAGTGTTATCTCAAGAAATGGACCAGTTAATTGGCGTTTGTGCGATTTAACGCCTCTAGACTTTTTTCTTTGGGGCTACGTCAATGTCAACAAGCCGACGACGTTGGAAGAGCTCAGAGCCAAGATTGAGTTCGAAATAGCGGCCGCTACGGCCGAAATGTGTGACCAAGTCATCGACGGCCATATGAACGAAGTCGAGTTCCATTTATAAATCTTTTGATTGTATTTCAAGTCAATCATAAGGTTTTGGAAATATCTCATATGGTTTGCGTTTTATTTAAAAAAAAAGTTGTGCAGTTCTTATTGAAGAACCCTATATATAGAGTGTTACAGTTTACAAGTTTTTATTGTTGGTATAATTATTATGTAATAATTTTGTTTTTATATTGTATTTTTAGATTTTAGAAAATTTAAAGGTAATTGAGTTTTAGAAATAAATATATCATTATTATGACCACAAAATGCGTTGCAAGTGGCACATGTTGTTTAGTGGTTAATAACTAAACAAAAAAGTGTGTATGTATAATTTGTGTTTTGTCTGTATGTATTTTTAGTATATGAATCTATGATTATGAGTGTGTGTGTGTGTGGGTGTGTGTGTTGAGTAGTAGCATTGTGGTCTTAACTATTACATAGATAATGAGGCATACATATACTACTACTACTACTACTACTAACAAACCATATAAAATCGACCTATGTGTATCTCTATTGCATTTGTATTATTATTATAATCCTGTAGGATAATAGCATTTATTTTGTATCCTGTTGGTTTGTTTGGTTATGTTGGTTAGTTTTTTTTTATTTTTTTTTTTTTTTGTTTTTTGTCTACTTTAACCTGGTTTTTATGAACATGTGTTGTATTGTTAGAGGCATTGTAAATATACATATATTTATATATTTATTTAAATTTTGCGGCTTTTTTATACATTCTATTGCGTCGTTATTATTATTTTTTTTTTATATATAATACCTTATAATAAATAAAATAAAATATTTTTTTCTAACCTCAAAATAGAGAGAGAAAAAACCTGCTTTAAGGCTCAAATCAACCAGGATAACCAAATCAACAACTGATACTAAAAATTATATGATGCCTGTGTATTTGTGGTTATAAAAAATATATTTACACAAATACATACATAAGCGTTAAGTCCTTATTGTTGCTTAATCCCCAGCCACATTTATGCAGGCCTTTAATTTTTTTTTTTGTAGCTATAAACCAAATCATTTGTGTATTCATATTAAAATATAAATTTTTTTGTGTGTGCATGCGTGCATTTTTTCGTGTTTTGTCTATTTTCTATTGTAGTGTAAGATACGGCCATTTAATTATGTTGTACAATGCAATAATAATTGGTCAAATATTGCTTTTAGCATTTTAAGTGTTTTTATTTATGACATTTTTAATTGTCACTTGTGCATTAAATTGCATTTGCATAAGTTCACCCTAAAGACTCATTATAAATGTACTAAACACATGTGTTTACCAAAAAAATTAAAGGGCCGAGTGAGGTGCATTCGCCAGCGTTTATGTTAAAATTTGTAATCTAAAGGTTTACATATCAAAGCTTTCATTTTAATGCTTAAAATTTCAATTATTCCAATAATTACCCATTGGGAAACATTAAACAATACACTCAAAAAATAAATTAGTAGAAAAATTAATATAAGGGAATCTATAGCAAGTGTACTAGTTTTCAGCAATATTTTTTGCTGAAGAAGTGTTTTCAGCAAAAAACTTAAGTTACATTTTTTTTTAGCAATTAACTAACTTTGATATAATAATTATTTTTTTTTCAAAAATTTGTGCTTATTAATACATTTATAGTACGGAAAATAATTACAGCTTGTCTAAATGTAATAAAGATAAAAACTAACACGAAAAATACAACTCTTCACAGACACAAAAAAATACAACCATGAAAAACTATCTATATTTCATATATAACCTCAGAAAAAAAGTTAGTAGAAAAATTTGTAAACGGATTTCCATCCCACTTTACTATTTTTGTACAGATTTTTAGTAAAAAAATTATAATTTAGCAAATCTTTTTGCTGTTTACATTTTGCAAGTTACAGAATTTTTACAGAATATTTACAAATTTTTGTTGATAATTTCAGAAATCATTTTACAAATTTTTGAAACCCGATTTGTTAAAATTAGCAAAAAAAAATTACTTAATTTAAAAAAAAGGATATTGATGGAAATGTTATTTATAATTAAAACTTACACCTACACACTTAAATTGCCTTAAAATAAAACATAGGTCAAAAACAAAAAAGGATCGGAAGTAAAGATACTGACTCATGTCTAAAAATAGGACATTCCCTAAAAATAGCACTAAAAAGTTTTTTTTTAGTTTTAAAAATCTTAAAATTTTACCTTAAAAGTAAATATTTTTAAAATTTTTTTCAAAACAGAAATTATCAAATTAAAACAAAATCATTTAAGCCTTTGATTTTTTTGTAAATTTTTTCTAAAATAGTTTTTGAAAAAATAAATTAAATGAAAAAATGTTGAGGCTCGATAAAAAAATAAATTTTATACTTTGTCAATTAAGTCTTTTTTTTTTTTTTTGCTTATTTTAGCAAACATATTTTAAATTTCACTTTAAAAAAAGTTTACTAGTAGCGGCAGCTAATTTTTTCTACAAAGATTAGCAAAAAATACCGCTGGGCTGAAATTAGTAAAATTTCCCATAATATCAGCAAAATTTTTAGTTGACAAACAGACTTTTTTTGGTGAGTGTAAGCAAAAAAATGTGTATCTAGAAAATGTGAATATAGAAACATAAAATATTACATTAACACCAAGTTGTTGTTTATGATTTATAATTAATAGAGATAAATAAAAAGTATAAATGTGTACTATTAAACAAAATACTTAACAAGTGAAAAAGGCTAAATTCGACTGTGCCATATCTTTGAATACCCTCCACCAATATTCGAAAAAATTGTCGCTACTGCTTTTGATACAAATAATGTAAAAAACTATTGAAGTAAAAAAAAAACTTTTTGGTGAAAAAAAAAATTTGAGGAAAAAAAAAATTTTTTTAGGTGAAAAAAATTTTTTGAGGTAAAAAATATTTGAGGGGAATACAAAATATTATTTACTTCTAAGCTACTGATGAAAAAATATAAGAAAATATTTTTTTCACATTTTCACTCATACGTTTTTAACCGACGGACCGATAGTGCTCATTTTCAATAATCTTGGTAAAAATAGGCACCCCCGCTTGCGTCTTCACGTCGTGATCGCCATTTCAACAGACAGACAAATGGACATTGCTAAATTGAATTAAAAATGGATAATGATCACGAATATATGTATATACTTTGTGGGGTCTTAGAATGACAAACTGATATATACCCTCACCATATATGGTGGAGGGTATAAAAATGGTGATCCTTTATGAAATTTAGCGAAAATAAATCTATTTACAACTATTTTTAGATTTTCAATTAAATCATGTCGACAATGCGGAAGTCTGTATATTTTTATATTTAACAAATTTTTGTACCGACTGTAGTTTATTTAAAAAATAATACGTAGAGTTTGTTTTTAAATGAAAAATCAATTGAAATTCATAGAAATAAATTTTTTGACTATTTGACAAACTGAATAGGAGTTGATATTTACTGTTTCTAAAAATAGAAATTTATATAATTCCATTTTGTTTTTTTTTTACCAGAAAAATTTGTTTATATACAAAATTATTTCAATAGAAATTTCAAGAAATTATTCAAATCTAGATACACACATAGAAAATAAACATATATGCATCTGTGTGTGTTGTGTTTTGTAAAATTACATACAAATAAAAAAAATTTCAACTTGAAAAACAAACCACAAAAATCGTTTTTTGTATACATTTTGGCAGTTACATAAAAATTTATGGTTATTTTAAACGACTTTGCTTTGCTTTGACTACTTTTGTCGATTATTAAACAATGATTGCAAATAAACAACAAAACGGGCTGAATATAATAAAAAATCAGTAGTCCTCTTCTTGACTGTATTTTCGATTAATTTACTATGTATTTTTAATTATCTTTAACGAAATAATATTGTGAGTGTAGACCTAAATTTTTAGTATATAAATTAACTTAAAAATCATTTTTCTTTGAATTTTTTTAATTTTATTTTTTTTTCAGTATACTAATTTGCAGCATAAAATTTTATTAATTTCAGCCAGGATTTTTTAGTTACAATCAAAAAATGTTAGCAAAACTTTTGGTGAATTTACGATTTTTTTTTTGCCAAAAATCAGCTGGCTGATTTTCACCAACACCATTTTGCTGGCATTAGCAATTTTTCTGTAAACATCCTTCTAACTAAAATTTTGCTGAAACAGTAACATTTTTTATCTAACTTTACTAATTGTTTTTTGTGGGTGTACCACGAGCTAAATAAGCCTTTAAAGCTGTCAATTTTTTCAAAGGTTTTTGTAAATAAATACATCAAAATGATGGCCTGTTCTTGCAGCATATCGGTATATAAAACAAATATGTTTGTAGAACATATTAACCCTCTAACTCCCCTTCATAATGGCATTTTTTGGCTTTATTTTAACAAATTGTAAAAAACACCCTGAAAAAGGGGAAGGGCGGGGATGAAATGTTCTATAAAAATGTTGGCCATAAAATTATACTATATATGTTAGAACACATTAAAACCCAAAACTTAACACAAACACCAAAAATTAATCAAATTCAAGATTGCTCATCAGATTTCTAGTCAAATTTTGGAATTATTTTTTACAATTTGTTAGAATAAAGCCAAAAAATTCCGAGTTAGAGGGTTAATATATTCAACAAAAATATTTGCCATACCATTATTTACAAAGTTTCTGAACATACCCAACACCTCAGATGTAAAGAAAACATAGTTTTGTATACCGATATGCTGCAAGAATAGGCCAGAGCTGGGAAACTTTGACCGCCTCTAAAATGCAATTCCGATGTAAACTATCAAAAGTGCCGAAACACGTATATTTTGTTTTGGTCTCCTTAACAAGAATCAATTGTCGGAACCCCGTAATTTTGGAAAAAGTTTGAAATTGTTTTACAGTGTAATCTCCAGGAATTAATTTAATTATATTAAGTTAATATGTTACCTTTTCAAATAACATATGAAGAGCCTGGGACAAGTAAACTTAATTTTAGTTCGTTGAATTCAGTTGAGTTAACTGTTTTGCAAAGTTAGGTCGTTTTATAAAGATATTTAGATTTTAAGTTTGTATTGATTCAAGCGATTTTTTGATTATATTTAAATGAGAAGATTTCGCAAATTGTTTTACAATGAATTTTTAAATATTAAATATTTTTAAAATAATTTAAAGGATAAGGAGTTATCCTTATTTGTAGGAAAGATTCTGCTGCGACTTTAAAAATAAAACTCTCAACAATATTTGAATTTCAAGAAGGTTTAAAAACATTCAACAAACTTTTTTGTATAAGATGTGTGTTCTATATTTAATTAATTCTACAGAAAATGTTTAATATTTACATTATTTTATTATAAAATCCGCTTATATTGTTTTTATATTAACTCAAATATAAATTTAATTATATTTGATGGCACACAAAAACATGCTGACTGGCAATAAACGGACAGTGTAAATAAAATTAAAAATAAAAATGTTAATAAGTAAATGTAAACTTACTGTTCTTTTGAAAATCCTGTGATTCGTCGCAAACGACCAGACCACTTAATGCGATTAATAAAGAACCAATCACAACCAAATGTTCCACTATTGATGAAAATCCTCGGCGAGGTAACCATTTTTTGGCTACATCTGTTGTTGTATGTAGAAATACTTGGTGATGATGGTGATGATGAAAAGGATAAAGTACTGAGGTTTGTTGTTTGCACTGGCATGTTGTTCTTGTTGTTGTTGTTGCTGTGGGAAATTCTGTTGCTGCCGTTATTGTTACATTTACTGTTGATATTGATTCTGTTTGCTGCTGCTGCTGCTGTTTGCTTAAATGATGGAGGCTGGAGGCGTTTAAACAATTTTGATTTGCATTTGTTATAAAAGTTTGATTTTCTACATGTTGTGGACGTTGTTGTTGTTGTTGATGCTGTAGTTCCTCTTGTTCTTGATATTGTTGATGTTTCTGTTGCTGTTTCTTGTGTTGATGGTGGTGGTGATGATGGTGATGCTGATGATGATGGTGGTGTTGTATATGATGTTGTTTTTGTAATATTCGCTGTTGTTGATATTGTTTTTGGTCTGGCATTAATTTGATTTTGTTTATATTTGTATAAAATTGCCAAGTTTCCATTTTTAAGCGTTATTATTTTATTGGCTTTATTTGTTGTTACTTTTAGTGCAGTAGTCAAATTAATATCATCAGAATACGTCATTTATACATCAAAAGTAAAAACTCTATACACGAGTTTATGTTGCTTTATTTTTAAATTGTCAACAATTTTTATTATTAATGATGGTGTCAAGTGAGGAACAAGATTTATTTATTTTTTTTTACTCAAATGATGATATGTTGCCAAATCAATAGTTTTAATCTTTAATTTGACCACCTGTAAACAAACAGATAAGAAAGATGACATTAAATTGAATGTTGTTGAGAACAATTTTCTTAAATATACAGTAAATTTCTCAAAAAGAGATAATCATGAAATATTAACAGTACCTGAAGCGTATGAGTGATATTAATTAAAATTTAAAATAAAGTATACGCACAGTGGTACAAGTTATAAAACAGTTAACTACAAAATCAATTTTACTCAATTTATATCAAGGACCCTATAAACCAGGATGTACAAACTTCATAATTTTTAATTTTTTTTGGCTAAACTGGTGTCCAAAAATTACGCAGTTTGTACATCCTGGTTTATAGGGTCCCTGGTTAAACTATCAATAAAAACTGATTTTAAAAAGTTCTTGAATTTGACAAGTAAATTTAAATAAAACACGTGTTTTACATGTAGAGCAATTGCTTTGATCCACTATTTTTAGTATTCACTGTGATTTTTTTCTAAAAGTAATAAAAAAAAATTCGAAAGTTTTTGTTTTATTGACAACTTGAGGTCATAAATAACATCAGTCGTAAAATTCATATGTAATCGTCTGTTATTTTCACATCAGCCTAAAAACAACATATTGTGAAGGGTGTATATTTTTTATACGTTATTGTTTCTAGTTAACTTTCATTACAAAAGGATCTCATTTTGGGAAGTCATAAAAATGTCAATATCTAATGCTACCCCCACTACTGTTTAATACAATTTACGGCTTAACTTAAATGTTGTTTATTGTTATAAAAACAACAACATACATATGTACATACATATATTGAACGCCAAAAGTTTAAAAAGTTTTTATTTGTATTTTTTAACAATCATGATTTACGTCTATTAGATTTTCGATTTACTTAGAAATCTATAATAAAATGACATCATATAAACACAAAAGAAAGGAATTTAATAAGTTTTGATATTTATACATTTTATGGGTTAGAATTAGAACCAGCACAAAAACCAGTGGGAAAAAATTAAAACAAACAAATGACATACTTCTGTAAGGATAAACTGGATAAGGATACATAATAAAACATTGGGGAAAAAAATAGCAAAAAAGGAATATAAATATAAAAGATTAACAGGGTCTGTGTGTGTTTATATGACACTTTCACAAAACTCATAATTATTAAAATACTCGTTTGTATACGTACAATAAACACTTGTATCTTATATGCACTATGGGCTGGCAGTGACAATAAAGAAAAATAAGTAAAAACATTAAATTCGCATTAACCAATTTTTTTGAGGTGAAAAAATTAGTGAGGTGAATATAAAATATTATTCACCTCTAGGCGTCTGCTCGAAAAACCCAGTAGCAAAAAATACTAGTACGGAACCAGTTATGTATTAGTTAATTTGAACCAGACAACTAGTACGAGTTCTACCGCCTCTCCATGCAAACATTTGTAGAATTTAACATGGAAATGTCTTAGGTATGGGGGCAATTGTCTCCAAACTACCACTTTGGAATAGTTAAAGAACTAGTTTAACATTACTAGTTGCACTATTTAGCATTACCAGCAGCAGGACAAAAATTCGGTGAGACAAAGGTAGCTAATTGACAGTTTAGAGCTAGTTCGGTACTATTTAAAAAGAGAGTGAGAATTAATATTACTATATCAGTAGTTTTTACTAGAGATTAGGAAAATTTTATTAGACTAGTGCTAAAATCACACTAGTCATGTTCTTAAATCTGATGAAATAAAATAGTTTTTATATTTTGATATAAGTATAAAGTTATATTTTAAGTAATATTAAATTAAAACAAATAAAGAAACAAAAAAATAATATGTGAAAATTAAGTAAAATTAATGAGTATATATAAAATACGTTAAAAAATTAATTCAAATAGTATTAAAGAAAAGTCTATGTTTATTGGTAGGCACCATGCAACAGGGATTATGCATATTTTTTAAATCAGACGACCAAGCTGGTGGTAATGAAATATTTACGAAATTAGTTTAGGAGTGACTCTTTGCAACAAGTTATGTACCAGTTAATTTGCAGCTCCTTTTACAAAATCAGATTTTATTATTAAAAGCAAATGTAAACAAAATGAGAATTTTAAAACTTATATTTCATTTTAGGCAATTTTTTTAACAGGCCCTACATCGATACTATTAAACTAGTAGACAACTGGTTCAGGATGATAACTTTGAGAAATAATTTTGTAACTACTAGTATAAAAACTAGTATATTTTAAAACATGATCGGCAATTAGCTACTGGAAATATAACAAATAATTTTATTCACCAGACCCTAATACAAATTTGTAGTAAAATTAATTATTTTTATTTTTTTTTTTTTTTTTGGAAAAAAATTGAGGAACCATAATTTAAAATTTTCACCGCTAAACCGATTTTGCCCATTTGCATTATCAAACTGCTAAAAAGAATAACAAACAATCTGTTAAGTAAGCTACATCAACCTAAATCCCCTAATAAAAAAATAAAGATCGACGTGTCTTGGCTTTTGAGTCAGTTTGGAAATTTCGGGGTCAAAAATAGTTTTAGAAATGGAAATTTTCCTTTTTTTAGCTTTTTATAGTTTTTAAATTAAAGGTACCATATTCGTATGTACTATTATTGGAAAGTGTTTTTCGGGGGTTTTATTTTGGTACCTTTGTCGGTACTATTTTGCTATATTGAATATGCTGTTGTAAAAATTTCCAAAATTTTTAGTATTTTATATATAGAAATATACTGTACTTGGTGTCAAATTCACATATTTTATTTCTTACAAACTTCAGAGGACACGTATTTTTTTCTTTCTTGTTATTAAATTTACCTTATAATGGATTTTAATAAATTTTACGCTAAGCTTGTTTTTGGTACTTTTTGGAACAAATTGCTTAAACATGTGCATAATGTATATCAAACATCCTCATTTGACGAGTAGACAGGATGGTTCAAAAAAAAATATTCACCCGTTGTTGTTTAATGGTAAGTTTTTTAGACTGTTTCAAACAAGGTTGCAGGTTCGATCCCCAGCGACGGCAACATACATTAAGAAAAATAATTTGTATGAGTTTTTATATCGCAACGTCCTTCTTCGGTATTCCCACTTAACCCCACCGAACAAAAATAATATAACAAGGCTATGAAGCAAGAAAAAAGTTTCAACAATTTCTCCAACTCTCCATCACACAGCGGGCAATACTTGTTTTAAGATTTATCATTTCCCTTAATTAGAGTGTTGTTAAATATGAAGCCATTCATATTTCATCACCTTTTATCTTTACTCTATCCCCTTTTCAAAGAAAGCAACACAATACTTTGTAGGAAGAATCAATAATTTGTAGGAAAAATCAGTCAAGTGGGCACCACCATTTTGATGATCATTTGGAACTTTAGGCGAAAAATTGTTAAATTCCTTAAGATCTTATGTGGATTGTTTACATAGACCTGTGACTTCAAAAATATCAAAAATATCCGAATCGAGGCATTAGGTGACCCGAAAACGCTCTTTATACATGGGCTTTTATATGATCACACAAGGTCATATACGCCATGCATGGTACAATATATGAACATACATGATCTCATATAAAACCATATATCTAGATCCGAAATGTTGTTATTTTGGGTTGTATATGGTCAGATAGAATTATAAATGAGCATACATGAATAATATATCTTCATATATAATCATATACATCCATATATACCCTTATATTTCGGATCCGAAGTTATGTGGTCATATATGTGGTCATGTATGGTAATATATTAAACTATGCATGGACCTTTACAACCATGTGGGTCCATGTTTTCAAAATTACATTTTCATATTAGAGGTAGCCCCGTAAATATAAAAGTCTTTAGTATTTCTGGTAATTGTCTTACCCCAGAGGTCGAATAAATATCTATATACTCAAGTAAAAAAGATTATATAATCATATGTGGCCTCATCTAATAATATATTATCATATATAGTTACGGTGGCGTTTAATAAAGCCATAGGCAATAAAGCCATATGGCCTTATTTCACACAGCACTGAGAAATAATGCCGTATGGCTTTATTTCCATCGGAAAAGTGAAATAAAGCCATTATGACATTATTCGACCTTTGATAATTTTCTGTGCAATATTTTTGTAGTATATTTAATTTCTTTTAATTAAAAAAAAAAAACAATACAATAAGTTGAGGAAACAAATGGAAATGTGAATCGATTTTTTTACAAAATAACTATATATGAATTTGCGTGCCATCCTTGATAATGAGCACGACATATTGGGCACAACACTTGGGAAGAAAAACGTGCTCATATAAACTAACGCGTTGTCCCCCTTCCAACGTCTGTACGCCATACCTTTTCAACGCTTGACAATAACAACTCATCCTTTGAGCAATACATATGTAACTATTACAATTAATTGCATTTTACACTGGTATGGCATTATTTCCATTTCAATTGACAAACGCATATGACTTTATTTCAATCCTTCTGTGGAAATAAAGCCATACGGCATTATTTCCCAATGCGGTGTGAAATTAAGTCATATGGCTTTATTGCCTATGGCTTTTTTACACGGCCCCATAATTACATATGTCAGTATGCATTATCATATATAATTATATATTACATATATAACCTCATCTAGTTGTATCTTGATCTTTATAAAATTAGATATGATTTATGTGATAAGATATAGTATATATTCTACCTATAAAATTAAATAGAACACTGTATATAATTATATATCACTTACATGGGACCATATTTACTTATATGTGACTTATACAGAACCATATCTATTTATTTAGGGATAATACAGAACTATAAATAATTGTAAATGTAAATATTTTTTAATATGGTATGAGATATAATGATATATGGTACAATTCTTACAAACAAATTTGAGACAAAGGGTGGTTAAATTTTAAGGGCCGATGTTGAATGTGAACCACACCTAAACTTCAAGTTATTTCTGCATTTCATTTGACATTTCTAAATTTCAGACTAACTCAATTTGAACCATAGAAAGATACACAATCCAGCAACGCGATAAAGTTATTCAGGCTTATTATGAAAATGCGCGTTCAAATCAAAATGCATTTCGTGCACTTAGTGATTTTTTTTTGGTCAGCATAATCGACCAAATGTGTCCACAATCAGGAGAATTGTGGGCAAATTTCAGCAAACCTGTGTCTGTGAAAACAGCTGTGAGTGCTCACCCAGTTCATTCTGCGGAAAACATTGCTGTTGTTCGCGATAGTGTGTCATGAGGTCGGCCAAGCATTTACCGTGAATGGTGTTCGCTATCACGAGATGATAACGAACTTATTGTGGCCAGAAATTGAGGATATGACCCTGCACGATATGTGGTTTCAACAGGACGGTGCCACTTGCCACACAGCTGACGAAACAATGGCTCTTTTGCGCGACAAATTCAATGGCCGTGTTATCTCACGTAGTGGCCATGTCAATTGGCCGCCAAGATCATGTGATTTGACACCGTTGGACTTCTTGCTTTGGGGTTATTTGTACGTGTACGTCGATAAGCCAGCAACAATTCAAGAGCTAAAGGATGAGAATTCTTTTTGTTTTCCTTGATCTTCTTGATTTGTGTAATATTTCTCATCGAGCGAAAGATCTTTTGTTTATAAAAAATTAATTATAAATATTTATTTATCCCAATATTTCGTCACAACATTGGGTGACTTCTTCAGGGGAAATTGCTTTTTTTTATAATTAAAAAAATTAAAATTATAAATTAAAAATTTATATATTACAATTTTTTTCATTTAACGCCTTTTTTAAAAAAAGTTTTCAATTTATAATTTTAAATTTTTTAATTATAAAAAAACAATTTCCCCTGAAGAAGTCACCCAATGTGGTGACGAAATATTGGGATAAATAAATATTTATAATTAATTTTTTATAAATAAAAGATATTTCGCTCGATGAGAAATATTACGCTAAAGGATGAGATAATTCGGCACATAAACGGCATAGAACCTCAATTATGCCTCAGTGTCATCGAAAATTTGGACCATCGGATGGGGGTGTGCCGCCGAGGTCGCGGCAGCCATTTGGCCGATTTTTTGTTCCATACATAATTGAACCATACCATATTATCATAATAAAAAGAAATGTCAATAATTTCCTAAATAATTTGTGTTTTATTCAAAATCAACATCGGCTCTTAAAATTTAACCAACCTTTATATAGTTGCATATCTAGAGAATTTTTGATATGATATAAGTTATAATAAGACATTATTATATGTGGTTTCATATCAATGTTTTCGAATCCCAGCCTGGGAGATAAATTTTTTTTAGTGGATTTTAATTTTTTTTATATTAATATTTTTTTACAAAACTTTCTAATTTTAACTCTTTTTGGGACAACCCCTAGAAGTTTTTGATATAACATATAATTAGCTTAAAACAATCTAAATATATTGCTGGATCTAATTTGATCTGCCGTTTTTCGGATCAATTTAGATCCTTCTAAATCCACAATTATATTGCTGGATCTAAATTGATCTGCCAATTTTCGGATCAATTTAGATCCTTATAAATCCACAAATATATTTCTGGATCTTATTTGATCTGCCGTTTTTCGGATCAATTTAGATCCTTCTTAATCCACAAATTTATTATCTAATTTCATCTGCCATTTTTCGAATCAATTTAGATCCTTATAAATCCACAAATATATTGCTGGATCGAATTTGATCTGCCATTTTTGGATCAATTTGGATATTAAGAAATATAAAATTGGATATGATTAAATATTGTGCCAGATCAATTTTTTTGACACAGGTATGTTTTATTCAGCAAATACATTAGTCCCTTATTTAAATAGAAATTATGAGTTAATTCATTGTTCCTTATTTTGGATCAAAAACTTTCGGCCATAAATCACAAATCGGAAATAAGGATAATGTCCATGGCATTATAATTATAACATATAACCTGTAGATTTGTTAAGTAAAAGACATGTTATATAAACTAAACATTTCAACCCTTAATTTAATCCCATCAACCCATAGTGACTTTATATTATCTGTGTGTTTGTCTATAACAGACTCCGAGTCGTTGTTGTTTGATTAAAATTTTTTCTTATGATTTCTTGTTTAATTGTTATGTATAAATAAATACTTATACATTTATATATTGTATATTTAGCTTTTGTAACACAGCTTTGACAAATACATTCATTTCTACTTATAAATAGAATTATATCAAAGGCAACACATACTGAAAGTGTGGGTGGGTTGTAGGTTGGTTTGGTTCACTTGTTTTTTTTTTTTTCTATAATATTCATGAGTTCATGTAAGTGACACAAATATTCTTTTAGACCATTTTACGCTATGTTGATAATGAAGTTGTCGTTGTTTTGTTAATGAGTAAAATCTAGGAAAAATAAAAATAAAATAAAACAAATGTAAAAGAAACCACCCGTTGTTACAAAGAACTTTTTTTGTTTTGCGTATTTTCTGTTAATATAAAAATGTTGATGACATATAAAAGGTGGTAAAATTGGTAAATCCGATGATAAAATAAAAACTAGTTTTATTGTAGAAAACAAAAATTACAACAATTTCAAACAAATCTCTTTGGGAATTGCTTAAATTAATATATAAATATATTCTGTATTAACTGTGTTTAAGTAATGACCGCTTTAATGTAAGTTTCTAAAGTGTATTAAAAATACATTAATTTTCTTTTATTTTCTTTTAATACAAAATTACTTGAACATGCCACAATCAGCAATAATTTGATTTATCAATTTTATTTCTTATATTTTTTTCTTTTTCAATTTTTAGTTAAATAATTTTATAAAGAAATTTTGCTTTGCACATTTTTTTTTGTTAAAAGAAACCATATTCAATAAAACCAAACAAAAATTAATGATAAAAGAAGTCGCATCCCGTTTAATTTTTTTTTTACAAAGTTTTTAAACTCATAATAAATTAATTTTTATGTTTGTCTTAACAAACAACACCAAAAATTTTGAAAATGAAAAATGGAAAGAAATAAAAAAAAAATGTGAAATAACTCCGCCCACTTACTCTTGTTTTCTTTTCGATTAATTTTTTATTATTTCTATGGTATGGTTTGTCTTTTGTGTGGTTAGTTTGGCGGGAGAAGAAAAAATGTAAAACTTTTCTTAACCACAAAAACAGTAGGTACTTCAGCTTTAACTTTAATATATTTTTTTTTTGTAAAACAGTTTTTCTTGAATTGTGGTATAATTTAACTTTTGCAAGTATTTTTCTTTCTACTTTTTTTTCTTCTTATTAGGATTCCATTATATTAATTGCTGGGTTAATGGCTAAAGTGGTGGAGAAGGCAAAAAAAAAAAGTGTATAAAAGAATGTGAGCTGAAGTTAAGTCCAAAAAGGGTGACTGTAAAACAGCCAACTTTTTATCACTTTGACTCACAGTGCATTTGACAGTTGTTGGTTTTTATGTGAATTTGTTTTACCCAAAGTTAAGCAACAAACACACAAAAGGGTCAGTTCAAACTTTTATTAAAGCCCAGTTTAATAAAGTGTAAAATTTAAGTATAATTCGTTTTTATTTTTGTATATTGTTCATCTTCTGTTTTGGAAACCATATGTATTTATTTTTTTTTGAAGAATAATTCAACAAAGTTTGAGTTATAAATTGTTGTTTAATGAGGTTTACTATTACTTCAATTTTTTACCCAGCAGTTAAATTCATTTATTCGTTCAATTACTAATAGATTGTCATTAATTTAGTATTGAAGCTATAAACTAAGGCGTTAATGAGTTTTATACATCACTGATGTTATTTATAGATACAAAATATATAAATCTCGGCAACCACAATTGTTAAACAAAGATGTGATTTTGTTATTGTTCCCATCACTCTTAAGGTTTTGGTTTACTTTTACTAATTTTATTGTGGTAAATTTAACCATAAACTCTTTAAAAAAAAGGTGTATTTTGTGGTTTATTTTAATTTGAAACTTTAATTAAAGAAATCTAAGTTTAAATGAAAAGTATATTATAAATTTTTTTGATTGTAGCATTGAGGAAGGAATTCCATGCCATAGACAAAGATTTTTATGAAATAAAATTCTAAAATCTAAAAATAAAAATAAAAATTCTTAGATCTAAAGGGTGTCCCAAGACGAACGCAATTTTTAAATATGGCAACATTCGAAGTGTCATTGTTTGACATTTGAACAATTGTTATTGTTTGCTAGTAGAAGGTACGAGGTTAGTAAAAATGGAGCGCTACACGAATGAACAACGCATTCTCATTGTGAAATTGTTTTACCAAAATGGTGAAAGTTTTGCGGCTACAGTTCGCAAATTGCGATCAATTTGGGGTCACAATAAGAGTCAACTGTAAAGTGATTAATGGATAAATTTGCCGAAACTGGGTCTGTTAGTGATGTAAAGACAACAAAGCGCCATCGACCAGGTCGATCGACCGAAAATGTCGCAGCTGTACGTGATGATGTCGCTCAAACTTCCACCTCAATTCGACACCGAGCTCAGCAAATTGGTGTCTCCAAATCCACACTTGTTCCAATGTTCTGCAAAATAACCGTCTACGGCTGCTATGGCCTCTTCATTCGACCAAAAATGCTTTCCACGAAGGAATTGTTGGAGTTTTCTGAAGAGATAGTAGTCTTTGGGAGCCAAATCTGGTGAATACGGTGGATGTTCAAGCAATTCGTATTTTAACCAATGTTGGTACCTGTTTGTACAATTTTAAATTATTATGCACTTTTGAAGCCCCATTTTAACACGTCCCTGAAAAAAGTACCAGAAAACACATGCATGCAAATTTTAAATTTAATTTTTTTAGTTACGAAATATATTTTTTATTCAATATAATCTGCTAGAAGCTCAATACACTTGTTCCAATGATCTTCCAATAATTTTATCCGATCCTTATAATTGTTTTCCGGAAACTCTGCAAAATAACCGCCTACGGCTGCTATGGCCTCTTCATTCGACCAAAAACGCTTTCCACGAAGGAATTGTTTAAGATTTCTGAGGAGATAGTAGTCACTGGGAGCCAAATCTGGTGAATACGGTGGATGTTCAAGCAATTCGTACTTTAATTCTTTGAATTTAGCCATTGTCAAAACACTTTTGTGAGCAGGTGCATTGTCTTGATGAAAAATGATTTTTTCTTCCTTAAACCAGATCTTTTCTCACGAATTTTTTCATCCAGCTGATCCAAAAGGCTGCAATAATATTCAGAGTTGATTGTTTTACCTATCTGAAGATAATCAATCAACAAAATTCCTTTTGCATCCCAAAAAACTGATGCCATAACCTTCTTTGCTGATCGTTGTGACTTCACCTGCTTTGGAGCTGAACAACCAGCTTCAGTCCACTGTAAACGTTCATGTTTCAATTTAGGATCATGGTGGTAGATCCAAGTCTCATCCATAGTTATTAAACGGCGCACGAAGTCGGTTTTATTCGGCTTAAAACGCTCTATAAATTTCATAAATTTCCTTTGCTTTTAAACCCTTTAAAACAAAGAATCTAATGACTGCACGATATTAAATGTTTTCCATATTAAAAAAAATCAATGACACGTCAACTTCTAATGGCTTGTAAACAAAGAAAGAATTGACAGAATGACTTGCAACTTTGCATGTGTTCTCAGGACAATTATACCAACTTGAGAAAAAAAAAGTTTGGAGCTAGCAGTGCCATCTCTTGGTGAGCGCAGGAACTTTTCAACCAACCTTTACCTACTGATAATGGGTGAAATGAGTACATATATGTACACGCAAAATAATGATTTACAGGTAATTGTTTTTTTTTTACTAGTCAATTAATTAATTTGATTTCAAAAACTTTACAACAAAATTAAAAATTATCTGCTGCAAAATTGATTTTTTTTTAAATTTTAATATTTTAAAGGCTGCTATGAGAATGGCATTGAATTATGAACCTAAATTTTTGAATGCAAAAAAGAAGGTATTTTAAAGATTTTTTTACAAATTTAAATACAAATTATTCTTGTCGATTCCATTAAGTAAGAAAATTTTACTTGACTACGGTCCACTAATGTTTTATTAAGAGTAACTACATACTTTATTATTGTGGGTAACCACTTATTTCTCCACTATGAGTAACCATGCTGGTAACTCATTATTATCACTTTTTTTGTAAGCGAGAGGGTAATGACCACCCACGAATTTTGGGACATTGCGAACAAAAGTAATAATGCGAGTAAATAGCCTTAATTACATGGTAATGTTTGATGTGCTGTGTGACATGGAGTGCCATCCTGCTGAAACCAAAGATTTTCAAAGTGCATATCTTCCATTTCAGTCCAAAAAAAGTCCATTATCATGGATCTGTATCGCTCGCCGTTGACTAAAATTGTGTTTCAAGCAGCATTTTCGAAAAAAAAATGGGCCAGTGATGCCACCACTCCAAAATCCACTGCATTTAGTATGCAGTGAATGTATTTGCTTCTCGACAATGACGATCGGCTTTTCCGATCCCAAAATGCGGCAATTTTGTTTGTTGATATAGCTGCCGAGATAAAAATGCGCCTCGTCACACAAGACTATTTTCGGCCAAATTCGATGTCCCATTGGAGCTTCTGTAATGCCCAAACTGGGAGCCGTTATAGAAGCGAATAATCCCAAAATTCTCATCATGCTGGTGCATGAAATACCGAGTTGTAAAGATAGATGGCGAGTCGATGTTCTTGAATTGAGTTGCACACTTTCGGCAGCAGTCATATTTTCGACATCAGTCATATTTTTAAGGTACGATGAGTCTTTTCTACTAGCAAGCCAGTCTCAGGAACTTTTTGCACAAACTTGCGAAACGTAAGCGCGATGGATGTTTCATTTCGGTAAAAACTGCTCTTCAAAACAGCATGGGCAACACAGAAATAAGTTTGCAATAATTGCCAAAGTTATTTAAGCGTAAGCGACTCATTTTGGTCCGCGGAGGTATGATACTGTCTGATATTTAATATTTCGAACAGAAAAAATCTATCAGTGTTAAAAAAATATATGACTTAAAACTGCAATTGGACCACTCTGGTTAGACATTTGTGCACACCATTAAAATTTCAGACTCAAACTGCAATTATATTCAGACTGGTGCAGAATGATTTTAAACCCAAAAAAAAGTGTTAATGCTGGTTGGGACCAAATATTATATGCCTAATGGTAGAGAAGGCTTTAAGAGATTTGATTTTGTGGTCACCCTGTTTCACCACACGTTGAGCACCAGTGTGCACAATTTAACCTCGCCGCGGAGCTTTTATCACCATTATTTATACACCGATTGCAATAATTTTTAACTAACAACAAACCCCTTTCTTCTATTATCCCGTACTGAATTTGTGACAGCCCTGTGGGAAGCGGATCTGTCGCAGGAAACCTTAAGTGACTTTTTCATTGGGACACAAAACTCGGTACGGTTATTTTATGAAATCTACTGGTCACTTCAACATGGGCTTGCCATAAGAGGGGGCAAATTATGCCCTGAGACATGTCACAGGACTGACGCAGAAGAACTTGTCACAAGACTATCTTGTCACTTTTTGCACAAGAGCACACCTGGTAATCTTTTTAGAAGTAGATTTTCACTCTGTTGCTTAAAAAATTAGGTATTTGGAAGGAATCGATTGGGTCTGTTCATTTACATTTCAAGTAAAATTTATTACACATAGAAAGTGCAAAAGAATTTTCAAAATTTTAATTTCTTTTCAAGTGAAATGAAAGAAAATTACATCAAAAGTAGTGAACAGAAGCAATCGAAAACGAATTTAAGAGAAACCGAATTTAAGAGAAAAAACTAGTAAAAATAGTAAAGAATTTAATGTCAACAAACAGGTGTTTTTAACAATTTATTGAAATAAAGCCAAACAATTCCATTATGAGGGGGATTAAGAGGGTTAATATGTTCTACAAAAATATTTGTCATACCATTATCTACAAAGTTGCTGAACATAGCGTACACCTAAGATGTAAAGAAAACAAAGTTTTATATAACGATATGCTGCATGAACAACCAGAGCTGGGAAACTTTGACCGCCTCTAAAATGAAATTCATATTTAAACTATCAAAACGCCGAAACACGTATATATTTTTTGGGTCTCCTTAACAAGAATCATCGGAACCCCGTTATTTTTTTTGTGTTGAACTGTGTTATGATTGTTTCTCACACATTTCATCAAAAATTTTAAAATTTTAAAAAGCAGACTAAAATGTCAGCAGTATCTATAAACAGCCTCAAGCATTAGAAGATTAAATTTAATTTCGTCCACTAAAATACAAAAATTAGTCTTTTAGCTTTAAATATTTTGGAAATTTAATTTTTTCTTTTTCTAATTTGGACACCACACACATACAAATGTTTACTCTATTAGTCAATCAGTAAATCATGTTGTTTCTATTTGCTATATTTTTCTATTTTATTTTTCTTTTATTCTCGGTTTTGTAATGAGTAAATTGTTATAAGTTTATTTTTTCTTTCTACCAACATATATTGTACATAACAAACGCACAAATTTTCTAATGAACAAACTTTAGTTTGAATGTAGATTTTATTTTCTATACAGCAACAAACATGAACTAACTAAAAACAAACATACAAAAAAAAACAAAGTTTCAATATTTTCATTATCGGCAACAGTGATGATAGTGAGAAGAGGATAAAACTTTGTTAGTTCTTCTAACCCTGCTTCCCTAAACAACAATATACCAGTTAGCAGGAATTGGACATTTTAACATTAATTAACCTGACTAAAGTCTTAAAATTAAGATTGTTTATGGTAGATACAAAAACAAAAAACCTTCTAGAACTTGTTGTTATCTTTTCATCTTAGTTAGTTGTCAGTATGTACATATAATAGAGTAGTAGATTTAAGATGTTTTTTTTGGTTTTACTTATTTGTTACCTTATATTAGGTGAGTTGTTGTAGCTTGACTAATGATAAAAGTTGAAATAAATTAGTAGATAAATTATTTTATTTTCAGGCAGGATGATAGGTCATATGGGAAACCCTATATATAAAACAAGTAACTTAAAATACCGATTCTTTATTACCAGTAGTTCTGAATATTAAAAATATATTTAGAAGAAATATGAAATATTTTTCTATAAATTTTCCTCTTTATAAGAATTTGTTTAACCTTTTTCTAGTGGATGTTTCAAATTTAATTTCAGAGAAATTAATATCTCTAAGTTATAGGGTTTTTTTTTGCGAAAATTACAAAACGTAATTTATCAATGAATTAGCGCATACTCCAGGCAGCATATATTTTAAATTTCTGGAATTTAGCTTCAGGGGTTTGGGCAGGATATTAACTCAGAAACTCTTCCTTTTCTACCCCACCTGTAGAAATTACCAAAAATCCCGTCTTAGTAGATGTCCATCTACTGAATTGGAGTAAACTTATTAATTGATGATTTTATTATATTATTTTCATTAGCATTTTTAAAATTAATGAAAATGAAGTTTTTATTTTAGAGTTGATCTTTTTAATTTATTTATGAATGTTGATGAAGGTTATTGCGGACCAGGAAATGCATTCCACTCAGCTTGGGTGTATTAACTTTTTCTATATATTCTCCATGATTACTAAATAAATATAAGAACATTTTTTCATTTAAAAAATAATTTCTATGATCTCGAACCAGACTAAAAATACATTTTTATACATTAATGAAAATGATTTTAAATTTCTTTACCATCAATAATGCAGCAATTGAAAAAATAATTGCTTTTGTGTGATAAGATTTTCGAAAAATGTAAAAAAAAGTCAGATAAATCGTTACAAAATAAATATGTTTAAATCGATAAATATTAGTAAAATATGGGCAATCTCCATTTCACTCCTTTTCTTGTGTTTAGTGTTTCAATTTCTTCATTAAATGTTGTACCCTTTTTCTAGTGCTTTAATTACACTTGTTTGTCGTTCACTGCATTTTGTTTCCTTTGTGTACTGTTTCAATTACACTCGTTCCCAGTTAAATTTCATTTCGTTTCCCAATTCTAGTCGTTTTTTAAATATCAATTTTTCAGCCTAAGTGGTTTAGCAAGCTGCTAGGAGGAGTTTTTCCCCATAGCTACCCCATTTTTAAAAGGTTCTTGGACCAAATTCCTTAAGGGGTTCATCAATGAATTATAATGTACTCCAGGGAACACATATATAAATTAAATTTCATATATCTAGTCAAAATGATATGGGCTTGCCCCTAAGGGGAAGACTTTTTACTTTCCACCCCAATTACTACGACGTTCTTGACAAAAATTCCCCCAAAATACTATATTGGTTTCTAATCAAAGCTCTTCTGGGCAGGCCGTCAAGGGGCAGGCTTTCTCTTTTTTGAATCCACATTCCTGATGAGTTTTCCAAAAAGAATTCTTATCAGTGAGTTAGTCGGTACTCCAAGAAACATATATTAAATTTCTATCCAAAGTGGTTCGGGCAGGCACTCAAGGGGGCGATCTTCCCATTTTCACCGTACCCGGAGAAAGAACCTTCACACCAAATTAAAAAGTCAAGATGAAAGATGAGTATGACTCAATAATGTTTCTTTTTTAAATATGAAGAAAATGTAACCTTTTGATTGACTGAATCACTGACTGACTGGTGGACTAACTAATTGACTAACATATTGATTGACTGTTTGACCGACTTGCTGGCTGACTACTCACTGGCTGACTAACTCAACTGGCAAGCAGCTGGAGCTAGGAATTTGAAATTTGAAATGTAGGATCTACAGCGGAGAAATCCACAAAGATAGGGTTTCTTAAATTCTTACAGGGTGAGGCGAATAGGACAAAGTCTCTCCCTCAACGCGCTACCCAAACCGGTCTGGTTAGAAAAATGAAATTTAAAATACGTAAACAAATATCCCGTAACAACAGCAAAATTTTCAGTTGCCATTACAGACTTTTTTGTTGAGTGTAAGAAGGGGGGGATGAAAAGATGTTGGTCACTAAATTCCACTGCATTAACACAAACACCAAAAAGCAGTCAAAATCAAGATTGCTCATCAGATTTATAGTCAGATTTTGAGATAACCTAAGTGATTTTTAGGCCTTAATTTAAATTAAAATAATCATTAATAAATAAAGTTATTTAAACTATTAACAATGACTTATAATATATATTAAAATAAAACATGTAACTTATTATTATTTAATTTTAAATAATTAAAAAGTAACATATAACACAGTACGACAGTGGTTGGTACACATGAGAAATGTTAACAGAATATGAAAATAGGCTTAAAATAAAAAAATACGTGTCTCGGCGTTTTGCTGTAGCACGTTAGAATGTAATGTATTTTTGAATGGTTAATTTTTAACTTTACATGGAAATTAAAGTGTCATCTAGCGGATAAAAAAAATCCAAATTTAATGGCTCAAGCATTAAAATCGGTTCACCCATTCTGTTTTTATAGAACTTTTTATAATAGTATTATATTACAAGTGAACCTCCACGATCCTTCGAAGCTTAAAAATCGATTTTCTCAAAATGACGTGCTACAGCAAAACGCCGAGACACGTATTTCTTTAATTTAAGCCTATTTTCATATTTTGTTAACATTTCTCATGTTTACTCAAAAATAATTGATTTTGTCGTACTGTGTTATAGGTAATACATTATTTTTGATTTAGAAATAATTGTAAAGGTAATCTATACAAAAATTAAGCGTCATTAACTTATTTTACTAAAACTAGCTACTTGCTTTACTGTTGTGAGTAACAACTTATTCCTTAAGAATGAGTAATAATGCTGGTAACTCATTACTCTCAGTTTTTTGGGTAAGCGAGAGGGTCATTACCACCCATGACTTTGTGACATCGCGCAACAAAAAATAATTAAGGCTATTTCGCCCGATAACTAGTGAAAACATTAATGTGCTACTTACTCGCTTAATTACTTGGTAATGTCTGTTTTGCTGAGTAACATTTTTATATATAATATTTTTTGAAAAAAAATATATTTTAAAAGTGTTATAAGTGCATTAAGCACTGGAACAAAAATTTTGTTTTGCAAAAAAAAAAAAAATGGATATATAATTTCGAAAAAAAATTGTCATTTAAAAACCTGAAATCCAAAATCTGCTATATCTCATTTCAATGAAAAAGGAACTTATACCACTTTCAAAATAAACCCTTCATATGCAGCCTCTATTTACATAATTGTTTCATTAGATATTTATGAAATTTATTTTAAGTAAAACTTCTTAGGTGAATCATTTCATAAACTAGAATATAAGATTATCATTTATGTTTACCCCTTTAGCTATTAAATGTAAATACTAATGTATGTAAGTAAACATTAGGGAGGCAGCTATATTTTTTGAGTATTATGTTTTTGTCAAATCTGACAATTTAAAAACGTACCAACCTTCGATTAAATATTTTAATTTCTTAAAAATTTATTTATAGCTTGATATAAGTACATACAATCATATACAAGAAAATAGAAACGAATCACTTAAATTACTTTAATCAAAAATTTTGTTTAATAATAAAGTAATATTTAATTGATTTCGTTAATGGTTGTT